>JARWLC010000006.1:21877500-22477500 GCA_033318265.1 Phyllotis vaccarum | reverse complement strand
ACCTTGAAGCATAGAGCACATTCTCACAAGACATGAATTTGCTGCTATCTTGATTTTTTGCCTATATATCACCCAGCCTAAGATTCTTTTGTTATAACAAATGTACTGGAGGCAAATAGATATCTCTCCATTTTCAACATCAATGTGAGGTTCTCTTGAAAGCTTTCTCTAACTTCAGCAGAGCAATAGCTGTCTATCATCTATATTGGCAATCTTCACAGTTACAGTTATGTGGCCATTTGTATGGTCACATGATTAACATCCCTCCCCTTGCTAGGACTTCCAGCATTCCAAAGGAGTTTGTTGATTTATCTCTGAGCCTAGAATAATATTTAACTAAATAGTAAAGAGTCAATAAATAATGGCTGAACCAATGAATTGCCCGAGGGAATGTAAATGTTCCTAACTCTAGTGAGGCATCACCATAGCTCAGAAAATTACTGTCTGAATCCATTTACTCTCAGCATCAATTCTCATTTCTATAATTCTCTTCCTCCTCAGGAGCCTACATTTCCCTCTTATGCATATAGCATTCAGAGTGCTCTAAGAAAAACACTTCTAATGGAATGAGCATATATTACTGAGGAATTTTTTTTTTAATGATCTTAAATGATAGAAGCTGGGTAGTCCAACAAAAGCTGTCTGCATCCTGGAGAGGCTAAGAATCAGATAGTTGCTTAGTTCAAAAGGCTAGATAACTCAGCAGTCTCAAACTAGGGGAGATGAACTGGAAGATTCCTGGACAGTCATCAGTGACCTTTAGTCCAAATAAGAAAGCAAAAGAAGCTGTGTCCCAGTGTCAACAAGGTCAGCAGTAGTGGTAGCAATAGCAACAGCAGCAGCAAGGTAAATTCACTCATCATCCAGGAGCTGAAAAGGGAAGGTAAAAGTGCCATTCCATGTCCCTCAGACCCCTTTATATCTTGACTGCTGGAAGGTGCTACCTACTCAACGAAGGAGTGTCCATCTCAGTTAACATTTTCAGGATATGTCCTCACAGACCTGCCCAGAGGTATATATACTACTACTTTATTCCAGATATATTCAAGTGAAAACCTGTGGGGATATTTTCAAATATAATAAAAACAGTCAGAGATATCAGAGGGATTGACCCACAGTCAGTCTAGGAGGATCAGACAGTGGTAACTCATACCCTCAATCCCAGCACAGGGAATATCCCAGGAGTGGTGACCTACGCCCTTAATCCAATCTGAGTTTGACATCATTTTAGTTTACAGAAGGAGTCCCAGGCTCCCAGGCAGGCAGTGGTGGTGCCATGCCTTAACTGAGTGAAGAAAGTATTTAAGGCAGACTTAGAAAGACAGAGCAGGCAGAAAAAGCCATGACTCACACTGTTAATCCCAGCACTTGGGAAGCAGAGGCAAGAGAATCTCTGTGAATTCAAAGCCAGCCTGGTCTTCAAAGCAAGTTCCAGGACTATTACACAGAAAACTCTGTCTGGAAAAAAACAAACAAACAAAGACCAGAGGAAGTGGATCTGTGCTCTGATATCTCAGACTGTTTTTATTGTATTTGAAAATATCCCCACAACAACCAAAGTCAGTCATCACAGCATCTGGGAAATATTACCAGTGAGAAATATAAGAAATAAAATGAGCAGTAGAGGACTTAGCACTGCCTCTTCTGTTAATAACTAAGCCATTTTTACTATCTTTCTGATTCAACGCTATCTACCCAGACTATATTAACTTAAGAAGCATGTCGACGAAGAGCTATAGACAATGTGTTGCTCTGTCCTAAGGACAGTTTCCTGAAACTCCGTGCATGACAAAGCTTCATCTATTACTTTAGGGGATGATAAGCTTAAAGAGCATAATGCTGTTTGTTTTTATGATGTGGGCTTCTGGGATTTAATTGTTGATTGAATATACTTGAAAACTCACACTGTGTGACTTTGAACTTTGCTGACTATTGGTGCAGCTTCCCTCAGTCCTGGAAGTGAGGTCTGCTTCACTATATTTAACACATGACATTGGGTGACATTTCAGAAGAGTAAATGTGCATTTCCTCTAAACACACACAATAGATTATAGCCCCAAGAGCTTCCAAGACATAAATGTTGATTCTTATAATTTAACCATGTCCTTGTCTGAACTGATTGTGCAGCCTTTGTGCACATTGTTAAAATGGTGTTTCAAGTAGCCAAAAGTCAAAATGCTAAAATTAATACTCCAGTCTGTGTGTGTGTATATATATAAATTATATATATGTATACATATATATGATCTTTCATTAACAATAACAATAAGAACTAGCTAGGTGGCTGTTAGTAGAGTCACTTGCTGCCAAGCTTCATGACCATGGTGAAAGTAAAGAGATTCCTACAAGTAGTCAAGTAGTGCTTTCGCGTTCATGTATGCATTCTGGCACTTGTGTGAGCCCGCCACAAATAAATGAGCATAATACAAATTTGAAACTCATGATAGGCTGAAGGAGATGGCTCGTTCGGTGAAACTTACTGCTCAAGCACAAAAGTCTGACTTTGCATTTTCAGACCCCATGTCAGAAAGCCAAGCACAGCAGCACATGTGGGTAACTCCAGGGTAAGTAGACAGGCAGAGCCAAGAGGCCACTCAGGCTAGGCTAATTGATGACCTTTAGGTTCAAAGGGAGATCCTGTTCCCAAAATTAAGAAAGAAGGCAGTTTAGAAAAGACAGCTTACACTAACTTGGGGCCTCCAAAGCAATGTGCCCATGTAATCAAAACTAAAAACAATAATGATAATAATGCAGGCCAAGTAACAGTTGTCACTGAAATTATGGACTAGGATAAGCCCAAGCAGCTGTAGGAAAGATGTGTGAAAGAAAAGCAGGCAACAGCCAGGACTCACAACAGGGTTATAGTAGATTCTCTTTGGCTTTAGAGTTTACCTACCAGCTAAACACAACTGATATGAATGCCCTAACTGGTGTAAAATTACACAATGATTTGGGGAAGAAGTTTAGCAATGAATATCTTTATTAAAATATTATACATATATAATGCATACATATAATTTTAAGAGCTTCATACGTAAGTATTGCTTATGTTTAAGCTCATAATTTATATATTTGGATTTAGATTTGAACTTAAGGGCAGATTGCCAAAGGATTATAAATACATAAATACAAAGATACTTGTCATATGATTTGCAAGAGCAAAGAGGGAAAAATAGATAAGTATAGAGTAATCAATTATGAAAATCCCCTTTATAAAACAAATATAAAATGCCAAAGCCACTGTTTATAAGAATAAATATTAACTTGGGAAAATATTGTGATATTAAAATCATTTTAATTGTAATAATAACATGAGTCAATTATAATATGTAAATGCATAAGATAGCAAAAAAAAAAAAAAAACCGTAAAGATAATGAGTGTTCATCTGTGGTGGTGATATCATGGGTGATATTTGTCTTTCAACATGCTTTGGTATGTCTTCAAAACACAGCAAGCTGTATCCCTTTCTTTAATAAATTATATTGATGTCAAGTAATGATGTTTTTAAATGTTATTTGAACATTAAAATAGGAAAGATTAACTTAAAAACATCTTTCTACCACACCCACAAGTCTCAGGGTCCACAAAAAGCTAACACCAGCAGCTCGAGACTCCCAGTGCTGTAAACTAGAGACACTCAGACAGAAATTACTATTCTTACATCAAGACAAGACCTCCCTGTAACCAGAAGTGAGTGCTGGCTACTGTCTTCTGTAGAGCAGCAGACAAAGCAGGGCTTCTTCCTGAAAGGTCATCTCTATAGGCTGATATAAGACAGGAGGAAAAACCCTCAGGAAGGCTATGGAGAGGGAGCAGCACATTCTTTGGCCTTGCTGTGCTATGGCTTCATGAACCGGGACAGAGGAATGGCTGCAGTTGCTATGGGAGCTCCATTGTTTATCATGTGTGGCTACGCTGCCTGCTAACCACATCCAGCTTGTCAAGAGTTCATTGCTCAGCACAAGTTCAGCCAATCTCATTTAGTTGTCTTGATGAAATTCATAATAAAAGGACCCTTAGATCTTATTTCACTGGAATTCAAGCCCTTGATTTCCATCCTCTCTGGAGCCCCCCTCTTGCACCTTACAGGAGTAAAGCAGATAAACTGCACTTCTTCATGCCTGAATGGACATTTCCTCAAGGGCATACCATATATAGCTGTGTGAAGTATAACAATGGACGCTTAGAGTCTATCTCCTTTTCTTCATTTTTAATCTGCTTACTGTTTAAATATTGGATGAAGAAATGGCAATGTTCTCTAGAGGAAATTGAGATCAGCAACCTTTAGAAATCTCTTGAATAGGCTATTCCTATTCCTGGATTTTCAAAACTGAAAGCATACATATTCTTTTAAACACAGGAATGTTGAAGTTAATCGTCACAGTTGTTTTCTAGAAGAATTAATTTGCTCATCACATAGATTACATGTTTAAATAATATACAAAAGGTAACTATGCTGTGTGATAGATATGCTAGGTAGCATGACTGATGTAATCACTTCACAAAATAAATGCATATTAGATTATTACATCATGTGCCTTAAATATATACAATTTTTATTTGTCAATTACACCTCAGTAAAGGAGAGAATAAAAGAAAAATTAGTAATTTCTTATGGTGCATCAAAAGATATTATTATGAAAATTACTATCACCTGTTGAGTTCCCTGTGCCTAACAAAGTTTAAATACTAAAGTAACTGGCAGGCTAATTACTTAATAAGTACACTGTGGAGGTGTTGTCAGCTCTAAGGAAGAGGAATGTTGCTGAGTACAACCTAGTCCTAAGGAGAGAGTCCCATTTATCCTATCAAATGAAATTCATTCAATGGGTTCAACCCACAAGTTCTAGCATTTGGGACAGAGGGGATACTCTAAAGAGATTTCAGGGAACAGAAAACTCTGGAAATGGTGTAATTGAGAGCAGGTAATCAATGCCTATAGGCTAGATTGTCTCCTAACTCTGATGCCTGCCAGATATGAGTGTATCTTCGAGCAGCCGGATCTTTCTGCATGTAACTGATTTTCATTGCCTTTATATAGCATAAAAGTACTTTTCTCTATATTATTTAAATCAAAGTTCTACCAGCATATAACAGGAACCATGCTAATTCAATGTTTAAGCTAATTTTTGGTAACTTTTTAGAAACTTGTATCCAAATTCCCAAGGTATGTATTCCAGCAAAAAGGAGCAGCTACCATTATACTGATAAAGGAAATAATTAAAGGCTTCACATAGTCATCAATTGCTGAAGTGATAAAAGCTTGAGAAATGTTTAAGTACCCCCTTTGTAGGGTAGTATGGGCACTCTATTTTGCCTACACATAATCTAGGGTGTAAGAGTTCTGACACCCTTGTGTAGCCTTTCTCAGGTTAGAAATGAATCTGTCTGTTAATTTCAGAATTCTATTATGTTTTATGAGATGGATGCAATAATTAGCTCCTATTTTCTCTGATAACATTAGACAGCAAGCTACAGCTTGAGAGGAATTTCTCACTGGAAAATCTTAAGAATTACACAGTTCATTTGCTGCACAGTGTAAAATATATCTTTTGGGAACATGCACAATAAGCTTAATGTGACTCACTCAGAGTCATATATGGAGTTATGATATGTTAATTCCATTTGTATCCAGGGAAAATTCATTATTTTATTAATGAGATGGCACATGCTAAACTCTTCAGTCCTAATTCAAGAACATTTTCCTGCAAACATCTTGCTTAGGTACTATTTGGCTGATCCCACATTAGCAAGAAGAATGGAATAAGCAATAGCTTATTGCTCTTTGGTTGGATGTGAAAGGGGCAGAAGAGGATTTTCCCATGGGGCTAATATAGTGCCCCAAGTCCTCATCACTAGTAATTCTTATGATTGGAATCTTTCATACATTATGTTTCAATTACTTTTTTTTCTACTTTCTATTTTATTTACATTATGATCCAAATTTTTCATTACAATTATTAGACAGGTAGAAAATTTAAGTTCCAAGGCCACTACTAATAACATAGGTGGTAAGACCTATGGGATGATTCTCTTTGTACAGGAACTAATAAAAACCATATATTTTGCAGGCAGTCAGCCTGAGTTTGAGTCATACCTTTATCTCTAACTGAGTTGATACTGAGCTTCATATTCCTCATCTTCACAATGAAAATTAAAGAATAATAACTTTGCCTTTGTAGGTTATTCAAAGATTAAACAAAATAATTCAATAGGAACATAACATGCTATACTACGTATTATCAGACAGGAAAAGAATTACTATTTACATACATTAAGTTTCTTTTCTACAGTGTGCAGAGATATCAGGAAGAAAACCAGTTTTTTCCCTCGTAGATTCCAGGAGCTTCTTTGATCATTTTTAATCTATAAAGTTTTTTCTCCCATACCTACCACTGCTCCCCATCCCTCCCTTCCTTCCAGTCCTTCCTCAGCCTCCACCCACCCTATGCCCCCACCATTCCCTAGAGAGGGCAAGGATTCCCAGGGTGAGTCAATTTGGTCTGGCATATCCAGGTGAGGTAAGATTGAGGCCCTCCCCCCAGTACCAAGGCTGAGTAGGAAACAGGCTCTGAGAACACAGTTCATGCACCAGGAATAAATTCTTGTCTACGTGCAAGAGGCTCCACAAACTAACTGCCCATGCCTTAAGATGTCATCTATATTCCCAGAGTTTAGTTCCTTTCCATGAAGGTCCCTCAGCTGTCATTTCAGAGTCAGTGAGCTCCGGATAGCTCAGGTCAGCCATCTCTGTGGGTCCCCTCCTCATGATCCTGATCCCTTTGCTCACATAATCTCTTCTCCCTCTCTTTAGATGGACCAGGAGCTCTAACTGGCGTTTAGCTATGAATCTCTGAACCTGCCTTCATCAGTTACTGGATGAAGGTTCTATACTGATGATTAGGGTGGTCATTCATTTGATTATAGGGGAAAGCCTGTTTGGGCACTTTCTCCACTATTGCTTGGAGTCCTAGCCAGGGTCATATTGTGGGTTCTTGGGTGTTTCCCTAGCACCAGGTTTCTCTCTAACCCCACAGTGGTTCCCCATGGACAACCTTCCAGTGGCCACACTTTCTAGATGCACTGTTTCTACATCACTCATAAACACTCCCAATTCCTGCTGTCTCTCCCTGAACTCTGGCCTTCCATCCCCCACAACCTACTCCCTCCTGTTCTATTTTCACCTGCAAAATCTGTTATTGTATTTCTTTTTCCCTGGGAGATTCATGTACCATGCCCTCTGGTTCCTCCTTCCTACATAGCCTCTCTGGATCTGTGGGTTGTAGCATGATTGTCCTCTGTATTTTAGAAAACTTCTTTAAATAATTGTTAGTCACTTCTCTACTCTCAGCCTTCCAGGGAGGGCATATCTTCTTCTCTACATAAACTGTACACACTTTGGCCCCTCAGCTTTCTCATCTTTCAAAGTCCTACGTGAGCTTGGTGATTTACTTCAGTGGTGAAGCATTTGTCTAAGAGTTGCAAGGCCCTAGATTCAGTGTTCATCGTGGGGATGAGACAAGGGTGGAATACTGAACGAGGTACTAAGAGTTTACAAACTTTGAGGTTTCTCTGATGATGAGATGATATGTTCCATTAAAACAAATAATGTTTCCAGGACCATAACTAGTAAAAATTAATAAAACAGCAGCTTCTCTCCTTACAGTAAGATTGAGTACAGAGAAAAACTTCATCTTCCCCTCTAGACCAAAATATAGATTATTTAGTTAATAGCAGATGACTATTTATGCATACACGCTACTTGAAATTAAGTTTTAAGATCATATTCATACATATGTAGAATTTATATTGATCATATCTACCTCTTACCTTATGTCCAAATCTTCCCAGTTACTTTCCTCCATCACATCTACAAATGTCAATGTCTCTTTTTATAATTGATTGTTTTTATTTATTTTTTAATTCACTGAGTCCAATTAGCACTGTCCACATATGCATAGGTGTAGGGTTATCCATTTGGGCACTGACAATCTTCAAGTGGCCATATTTCTAAAGAAAAGAACCACCAATTTCTAAAAACAGTTTACTTGAGGGTGGGACCTCTCAATCCTGCACACCTACACTGGCTTGATCTTGTGCAGGTCTTGTGTAGGAAAACCCTACCACCATGGAGTCTTGTGAAGGACAGTCATGTCATGTACAGAAGACTATAATGCTCAGCATTACCAGTTATCATGTTTTTTCTGCTACTTCCCCTGGGATGTTGCCTGACCTTGAGGGTTGGGAGTGTTGATACAGAGGTCTCATCTTTGGCTGAGCACTTGTGGACTTATATTTTCAGCACTTTGAACAGCAATTATTCTCAGCATTAACCATCACCCATTAGTGATATTAGCTACTACCCATGGCTGCAAGCTGCTTTTATGATCAAGGCTGGGGAAAGCTATAGATGTATGGCTATAAACATAAGTACAGAGAAAGCAATTTGATAACAGGAGCATTTAGAAAAAACAGCATTAATAGGTTCTCCTTTAGGGCTTATGACTTCCCTGGTCTTGGGTTTTGACCATGTCTGCAGGTCCTGGCGTGAATTCCCTCCTGTGAAGAATCCAATCAGGGGAGCAGCTGGTTACCTCCATAAACACTCTGGTCATTATTTCACCAGTGGGTACATCTTGCCTGGCAGGTTGCTATTGTAGCATGCAGGATCTAGCCCTTGATAAAACAATCAATGTCTTTTCTCTTTCGGCAACCCACACAACACCTCCCAGTGCAGTGAAAGCCAGCCAGCAGGGAGTTTCCAGGCCAATTCAAGATTGATTTCTTTGTGTTCTGCCCACCAAATTGTGTGGTATCTTCAACAACAGTGTCTCACCATCCAGGTATGGTGGGCACCCAACAGAGACAGCAATAGTCGGTATTGTTTTGGGTACCTCTGGGGATTCTCTGATCATTAATGGCAGGCTGGTTACTCATGCCTGGCAGCAAGATTTTCATTTAATAATCTATACCTTCTGGGAGCAGCATTGCTCATTAACATGGAGACCTTCTATCCAAGTTTCTTAAAAAATTGTATTTTATGTAAGCTTACAAAGTAGTGGGATTTCATAAGGTTTCATCATGCATGCTTAGTTTAAATTAACTCATTTCTTGTCCCTTCTTTCTCCCATAGCTTCCTTACCCTCACTCATGTTTCCATTATCCACTTAAATGTTTAGTTTCCAGTGTTCAACCCTTGCTCCACTATCGTGGTATTTGCTTATTAGCATCTTTTCACTTGGTAGTAAAACTAAGTTTTAAAGAAATAAGACCAATTTTCTGACTGTAAAACTTTTCAACCAAACTGTAGCTCATGAAATAATAAAGATTCTGGCATTGTAGAAAGGATTGAGAATACACAGTATTTTGGAAGATTGACAATAATTAACATAACTTATTCACAGTAGTAGCCTCCAAGTTGATACTATTAGTATTCATTGTATTCATTATTAAAGACAGCTGACAGTTGAACACCTAGTTATATAATGTAGGAATTTCTAAGCATTGCATACAGGCTCTGTATTCTTATGTCAGTCTTAGAATTTCGATTTCATGTGTGCTATATTTCATATCTTAATATTTACAGTTTCAGTACTTAACTAGGTCACATAGCCTACAGGGGTGTTGTGGCTTGAATCTGTAGACTCTATAATTCCAGTGTGTGGCCTTAGAAATATCTCAGCACTCACAGAGGAGTTAGGAATCGCACAGAGAACCCTATGGAATCATGCCTGAGATGATATTATTTAAAAATCATCCAAATACAAATAAAATACATGAAAATCTATACAATTTGTTAGTTGGTGGTAGGTGAAAGCTGCTAGCTGTTTTTCCATACTTGGTATTTATTTGGGCTTCATTTTCAATCTTAATTAATACTTTTTTTTAAAATCTACCTTTTAAAATAAAGCTGATTAGTGTAAAATGTGGAGAAAAAAAAAAAAAAAGCCCTTTTGACCCTTTCACAGAAAAGCTGAGCTGCGTGTTGGATGCCCTCTGAGCTTAGCTTAGTTTCGCACTGCCAGTCTAGGAATGAGCTGGACAGCATCTTTTGGGGTAGGCGCTGTTTTTTTTCTGTGAAAACAGAAACTAGTCCAGGTTGCTGTCCGAGAAACAAGTTTTCCCATGTCCTCAGCTTCGCTTTGAGAATGTTCCTATCTTGTGGAATCTCTAAGGCCCAGAAGACAGGCCACACGGAAACTGCCTTCTGCTTGTCACCAAAAGGGGTGAAGAGGGAGTCCCAGGAAAAGTAGCCCCTCAGAGAAGAAGTCCCTGAGTACTGGAGCAATCCCGTGTACACACGTATTGGGCTTGGAATACTCGGGCTTGACTTGGACTCCCTAGCATTTCACCTTGCTCAGGGTGAACAAAGGTTGGACAAATGGTTTCAGTCTGTCTTTGTGAAATCTCATCTCCTGTGTTTTCGGATTCCTTTACTACCAGAAATGCTGGTTGCCCCGTAAGGTTCTTGACTGTGATTCTTGTTGAGATGTGGGGATGAGTGGTGGTGGGGTAGGGGCGGGAGTGGTTGCTACTGGCTGAAGCTATCTCGTCCTTTTCAATGCCCAAAGCCAGCTGCTTGCAAGAGAGGCTAATGCAGGAAGTGACGCTGTCAGGGTGGATCACACAGCCTCTTGCAACGAATGACTTTTCTCCTTCTCCAGCTCCATGCTACCATGATTCGCAATGAGTATTCTTCACCGTGACATTAAATTCACCAGCAGCATAATAGGACTCTAGCTTGGGAAGAGGCGAGGTTATCTAGGTATAATCAGTCAATATCTGAAAAGCAAAGAAATAAACTCAGGCCCTCAGGGCGACGGGGAAGAATGTTTTCATTTGTGATATGTCAGTTCACATTGTTTCTAACCTGAAATCAACCCATTCCTTTGCGATCAGCCGCCGCCGTAATGCTTAGGGATAAGAATGGCTGATAGTCTGGCTCAGGACTCTGGCACAACTTTTTAAAAGTTGCTTAGGACATTATTGAGCCGTGAAATCGATTTTGTGATGAATAGAGAGAAGAAAAGTCACCTGTTTTTAAAGCACTGAATAAGAATGGGACGGGATTTGAACACTCTGGATCCACATTTTAAATGCATTCTTTAATAAGTAACATACTCTATATCCACTATATACACATGCATGCATGTGAATAATAAAACAAAATTAAATCATGACCTTTCGCTTGAGTATTAACTACCTTTACATCTCAAGCTTCCCCAGCATCCTTTACAGGCAACACCAATGCTAAACTGTGTTCCTTATTCTTTACTGTTTAGTGACAGTTGTTAATATATTTTTATGATTGCTTAGTAATCTTTTAGGAAAAAAAATATTATCGTGTTTCATTTCTTAAATGGTTTCCTTTACCTCCCTTCCTTCCCAGAGGTGTCTACAGGCCTGAACTTGAAATCGGCCTGTGCATATTCTCATGGTTTTTGGAAATGTGTTTGCCCATAGCCAATAATTATTTAGTCTTGAATTTCATACACATGGTATGGGAGAAGATCATTTTTGCTCATTGTTACTTGAGGTTTGTTTATAACAGTACATATACGTCAATTAATTTTTGCTATACTGCTGCATTTTGGCATAGGAGTACATATATTATATGTAACAAAGTACATATTATTTTATTCACTCGTCTATTGAAGAATACTTAGGTTGTTTTCAAATAATGTATTTCCTTACATCAAGTTACTTTTAATAGACAAATAAAAATTTTGCATGCCTGTTATACTCAACACAGTGTTTAAAATATGATTACATTGTAGAATGGCTGACTGGAGCTAGTAAATAAGCACAATAAATTATCAGTTGCTATTCCTTTTGACAGCTAATATTTGTGTGCATTATCTATTATTGAGAACAATTGGGATCAAAATGTTACAGATTTTTTTACTTTACAGCTATTTCAAAAAGTAATATAATATGAACACTCCCTACAATTTTGAAAGAATTCTATAGTCAGTTTTAATCAGGCATTTCCTAGCAGAATGGCTGCATGTTCACATGCCATGTATAAGGAAACATCAGGATCTTTCATGTTGATTTTTCTCTAAAATCAGCTTGCATATGAGGATAAACTTTCATATTTCATGGCTTCATGGGTTTTAGAATTACAGTGAAGGCAGCTTAGATGTGCTGTTGAATTTATTAAATTTATTCTCATTTACTTAACCCTTTAATATTTTGTTTTTAAAATCTTATGTCTTGTGGTCTTAAAACTATTGTTTTAAATTATTTCTCTCATTTGTAGCTTTATAGTTTCTACCTTGTTTACTTATCCATCAATTATCTTTGTGCAAATCATGAGGGTTTTTTTGTTTGTTTGTTTCTCAATTGACAAAATAATTGTTAATATAAAACTTACATCACTATAGTTACTTATTTCCAGTATTTGTAGAAGTCTATCAGTGAGTCAGTGTTTCACTGGCCAGATTTTAAGCTTGCAGGAATACCAGTCCCTCATCATCTTAGGCTAAGCTAATAGTGACTCTGATAGCTGGATCACAATTTCCAACCTCATTCTCACCTGTCAGGAGTCCCCAAGCTCTTCCTGACCCTTCCATCTCTGAGGCAAATATTTTCTTAAGCTAGTTGGGGATCTCAAAACCTCCATGGAGAGTTGCATTCGATTTGTCCTGGAACTCTTATTTAATTCAGAGAAAAATCAACATCTTAGCAATCCTCTCCTCCTAACCATCTCTCTGGATTCATTTATTTTTAAAAAAGTATTTCAATAAAGTTTGCTTATTTTCTTCACACAGGCAATTTAAAATACTTTGCTAAATCTATTTCTGAGTACTTTATAATTTTTTCTTACCTTGAAATGGCATTTTTAATGCCGCCTTTTATATTTACTGGTGGTTTTCTGTGTTTACCTCCTAACATCTGCTCACTTCTTGGGTTTGTCTGTTTTTTCTTTTCTTCTTTTGGTTTTGCGTTTTCCTGTTAATTCTAGCAAGTTATTTTTGTTTTGTTTTGTTAAGTACTTATACCAGCAAATTAATTGTAGAAAATGGTTTTGTTACTTGTAATATGTTGCTTGTGCTCTAACAAATAAAGCTTGCATGAAGATCAGAGGGCAGGGCTAGCTACTAGTTAAACATAGAGACCAAGCAATGGTGTCACACACCTTTAATCCCAGCATCTGGGAGAAGGAAGCAAGAAGATCAGGAATTCAAGACCACCCTAGGCTACAGGAGATTGTTCCAGTCTAAAAGAGAAACAAGAGTCAGTCAGGTGGTGGAGGCTCATGCTTTAATTCAAGCACATGGGATCTTATGCCTTTGATCCCAGTTCTTGGGAGGTAGAGACAGGAAGTGGTATGGGTGGAGACAGGAAGTGGTATGGGTGGACAAAGAGAGGACTATAAAAGGGCAGGAGACAGGAATGGTTATAAACATCAGGGGTTTGGTTTTTTACTATTCTTTGTGGAAACTGTGCCTTCCTGGATTTGTATTGCTGCTTTAATTCTAGCCTTTATAGTTAAAGGTTGTTTAGTGGTTAAAGTTGTAGTTTTAGTCTTAAATATGTATAAATTACTTTCCTTCCATTTAGTTTCAGCAAATGCATAGTTTTCCCCAGTAGGTTGAAATCTTATTCTTCTATCTTCTGGCATCTGTTATTGATCTGGGAAATTTGATGTTGGTTCATTTGCTGCTATTTTATGAGCTATATGTATTTATCCTCTGGTCCTTATCAAGATCTATTCTTAGTCACTGGTATATCAAAATTGTATAATCTATGTTTATTTTGATATCTCTTACTTGAAGCATATTGTATTTTGTATTCTAAAAAGTCCTGCTCTCTATGCTGGAACATTTCTTCAAATTAGATGCATACTATCTTATTAGCTCTTTGCGCCTTGTCTCCAGAATTGTTAGATTTCATACTTGCCTTTACTACACTACTGTTTGGAGTTCCGTATTTTCATCCATTCTCTTTCCTTGGTTTCAACATTGATTTTTGCCACTTATACATTTAAAGTGCTATTTGGAGGATTTTCAAGTATGTAAGACCATTTTGATATGTCCTTCTTTCTTCTTTTATGGTTTATTTGTTATTTAATTTTCATGATGATGTATTCTACATCTGTTGACTCTGGCATCTGGAGTTTGTGTGAGCACACATCTGCTGTCACTTTCCTCCTAATGTTTATGCATGCTGACTAGCTTCCTTGCATACTCTTCATTTTGTGGTATTCTGAGTCTTGTTTATTCTTTGTTGGTGGTGGTGGTTCTAAACAGGCTGGGATGTGCCTTCTGATGTCACTGCTAAAGGCAGAAACTAGAGCCCTGGTGGAGGCATGTTCCTGGGCAGCTCCAATGTTTACATCGCTGATTCTTTTGTTCAGAAATTAACTGCCATTTTGTTTTGCTGATCTGATGTGGAGTTGTGTAAGGAAAGCAGAAACCCACTGAAAAATCTGCTCCTGTGGTTTCCATTTAGCTGTCTTAACTTTAAGATCGTATTTTAAAGAGTGACATTTAAACTGTCTCACAACCCACATTGATTCCAAGTTGTTTCTACTTTACAAACCCATTAAGGCTTCCTATCATTTTATACAGAACGATATTGTGTTTTTCTCCATTATTAGATGAGAAATCTACCTACCCTTAAATGAATTCTTGCTCTAAAAAGACAGAATGAAAGTGTGTCAGAACTAAGGTCTGGAAGACAAAATGTAATGTCTACATACTAGGACTTTCAAATGTAATTATTATTAAGACAACAGGTTTTTTTTTCTAAAATAAATAAACATTATTTTAATGCATGATACTTTGTTTTTTAATGTTATGCCTCTAATCTTTCAAATTATTTACAATTCTAATTTTTTATTTAATTATTTTCAAACATTGTAAAATTTTACCAAACAAGTCAACATGTGTTAGGATTTAATGGCAGTTTTAACCTTAAA
The DNA here is from genome assembly GCA_033318265.1 of Phyllotis vaccarum. NCBI lineage: Eukaryota > Metazoa > Chordata > Mammalia > Rodentia > Cricetidae > Phyllotis > Phyllotis vaccarum. The sequence continues at coordinate 22,462,573 of JARWLC010000006.1, read as the reverse complement.
AACTATAATTTCAAAAGATACTGAGATAATAATAATAACAGCAAAAGTTGAACCACTTTCACCCCAGAACAAGCCAATGCTCAAGAGCGAACAATTTTGAAGTCAAAGAGAGAATCAGTTTCTATAGAGAGTCTTAATCATAACTTCTTTGGGGAATTTTTCAAATCTGAAAAATAATACTTTATAATAAAGGATTGCAAATCAAAGCACTATTCATGTGAGCCTAAGCATTGTCAAGCCTCAGAGGGCATATTCCATCTTGCAGACAGTGGTATAGAAACACAGAAGTAATAAGTCACTTTGGTAAAAGCACAGAAGGTCAACTAAAGCTGAGTCACCAGCAGAACATCTCAGCATTAAGTCGCTTTGGCAAAAGCACAGAAGGTCAACCAGAGCTGAGTCACTAGCAGTGAAGTCTCAGAAGTCTCTAAGAGAAAAGCATCATTTCCTGAACTTTTTCAATAACAGCACTCAGAAACTTATTAGAAGTACAAGTCTCAGATCCCACTCAGAACAAAGGAATGAGAAATTGACTGAGGCCCAGTGATCTGTGATTGACAAAACTTTCAAGTGATTCCGTATTCTGAAGCTCAAGAGCTGCCACCAGAGGCAAAGATAGACAAGACATGGTCTTCTTCTTGTCTCCTTGGACTGGTAAGAACTGTGATACTTTTCATAAAGGGGATAAAAATCAGGACATACACAGTACAAGGTCCAGTCTAATTACTGTAGAAATTATTTACAAGATGGATCTTCAACCTCAATGGCAAGTGAGGCAATCTTACCATTATTGTTTAAGTAATTTACTATAACTAGTAAAACATGGACATATGTAAATTATTTACTTTATATAAATAGCAATGATCTTAATGATACACTTACCGTAATGTCCCATCAATTTCATTCATATAGATGGAGGCATCGATAGTTGATGATGATGATAGATAGACAGATAGATGATAGATAGATAGATAGATAGATAGATAGATAGATAGATGATAGATAGATAGATGATAGATAGATAGATAGGTAGATAGATAGATAGATAGATGATAGATAGATAGATGATAGATAGATGATAGATAGATAGATAGATAGATAGATAGATAGATAGATAGATAGATAGATAGATAGATAGATAGATAGATAGATATATAGATAGATAGATAGATAGATAGATAGGTTTACAGCTTTGCAACACTGTTGGGTTGAGTCATATATGCTGAACCATATTTGAAGAAGTCATTGATATAGCATTTGGTATTGCTTGTGGAGAGTTGAGTTTCTCCAGTACCATATTTCCCTCTGGTACCGCAGACTTTCAGAAATATGTGAGTCAAAAAGAGCAGGTACTCGAAAGGCTAAAATGGCAAAACCGATTTTCTGAAAAGAATGTCTTGATTTTAGCCTTGAAACCACCTATGAAACAGGTATAAAATAATAATAATTTTAAGACTAAAAGTTTGTGTTGGTTTATTACAGAAGCAATCCCTTCTCTCCCTACAACTACACAGGGCCACCTCAGGTCACTCCCTAATGGGTTTTAGATTTCAAAATATTAATTATAATATGAGAACTGTCATTTCGGTTTCTTCTAATCTCAGAAAAGTTTCTTGTAAATTGTCTAACTACTTCTCCAAAATGTTTGAATTCTTCAAATCAGTATGCCTTCCTCAGGGGAGAAAATAGCACAAAAATATTGAAACTCTCAAAGTTCTGTTAAGCAACAATAGCACTGTTTGAAAAATCTCTCAGGCTATCTTGGAAGAGAATGCTATCCCCACCCCACCCCCAACACACACACACACACACACACACACACACACACACACACACACAATATTTTACCTTTAAAATATATGTTAGATTGTTTTTTGACTGAAGCACTCCAGAAGCCATACAGTAGATGAGAAATGGGGACAGTGAGCCTAGGTTCCACTGTCACTCACAGTGGCTCCTGAGGACAAGGCCTGTCATATGACTGAACCTCTCTGCAAATGACTTGGTCCTTTCCTATAGAACTAAAATGTTTGATCCTAAAACTTCATCTCCCAGAAAATATCAGCCTAAAGATTGTCTCAGTGGCACACCGCCAGTGGTCAGGTTTGATTGGTCTCAAAACAGTATCTTTAGAGAAAAGGAAAGACTATCACTTCCATCTTTTGGTCCTTCACAGGATCTGAAACAAGTAGCAAAAAGTGGACTCTATAAAACCTTGGCTCTTTGTATGGCCCATTGGAGAGGAGCACACACAGTCCCAGGGGTGATGGGTCAGAATATCTACTAAGCGCATTAATGAATAGCTCAGCTCCTTGTTAGAACTATTATTACTAACCTTAAAATTTGAAAGATATTCGCAATATTAAATTTCCATTTTCTTTTCTGAGTAAGAAATGGGAAGAACAGAAAGTTTTAAGTGAAACCCATTTGTTCCCTGAAAAGGAGTGGAGGTGTCTAATAAGCATGCAATTTGTAAAGGACCATTTTACATAATAACAGAAAATTGTATAATTCTTGGCACGACATAAGAGATCATCAGATTGGTCCAAATTTGCCATTTGTACTTTATAATTTCAGAAGAGGATTTCAAATACTATCACATCTACATGCAAAGAAATGTTAAGCACCATCAGTGGTTTTATTTTATTTTTTTATAATCTGAAGTATTATTTCAGAAGTTCAAGAACTAGATATGGAAACTCAAAAAAATTACAATAATTGATACTAAGTATCTGGCTGATAGCACATCACTACTCCATGGTTCTCTTCACTTAGTGAAATCCTGAATGCCTGGAATTCAAAATAATGATACTTGTGGAAAACCCAGGATAGAGTGTCCAAAATTAAAGAGTAGGGATGGACTGTTAAATTTAAAGTAAATTAATTAAATTTTAGTTTTTACAATCCCAAAAGAAAGGAACATGAGGATGTCTTTGAAGTCTTTAGCAAGCAAAAACAGGAGTGTGGCTCCCAGAACAATTAAGAGTATGGAGAAGAAGGTCTATTTACCACATAAGAGCAAAAGGTCATCCACTCCCAATTCAGTGACCATCTGATCACCTTTGCCTTGGGTAGGAGGCATCAGGCAGAAATCAAGAAAAGAAATACAATAAAGCCTTATAGTTTATGCATTACCATTTTTAAACAACACAATCACGTAATCTCATAAATATTTTTCCCATATCCTAACCATGAGTTCTATTGTTGAACCATGCTCTCCACTCAAAAAAGAAAATTCTACAACACACACACACATGCTCCTGCTAGATAATTTTCTATATCCAATCTAATATCAAAAAATTCCATTAGTAAAAATTCTTTGTATTTTTCCTCAATAAAATCAATAAAACAAGACTATTGTACTTAGCACACATGTTACCTATAAAATGGTCTTGTACAATTTATAACTCTTTGTTCTGTTTTTAAATTTCATTATCTTCATGTTTAAGATTGTCTACAACAAGAGTTGAAGGATATTAAATTAAAACCTAGATTAAGAAGGCATTTAATTGTGCCGTATCACCTAATAAAAACAGGTAGAACAGGTTATCTCACACTTCAAACCACAGCAAGGTAGAAATCAGGAAGATTGTGATGCATTTTCTGACTCGGGTGTCTTTTCCAAGACCTGAGGAATGTTGGCTAGTTGGTTTCATTTTCTTTATAGAAAAAGTAGTAAACTTGGCAACATCCAAATAGAGGGATATCTCAATCCATAGGCCATTTAATTACTTTTAACAATAATTCCTGTTCAGAGTGGTTTAGTGTTCATCTGCTCAAGAATACCAAAACCCTAATCCTTTAGAGATATAATAAAATAATGCATACATGTAATATTTCTTCTGTAATATACTGATCATATCTGCATGCTCACCTAAGCTTCATTCTGAATAGCTCAGGTCACTATTAAAATAATGATTATTAGGACCTAAAATATTAAGGGCATCCATAAGAGACATTTTTCTTTTTTTAAAACTAAAAAAATAGAAGACTTTTTAGGTATATAATGATGTTACTGGATGATGTCAGACAGGCAAGGAAGTCTTTATTCAAGCTATTGAAATGGTTATAAAAGGCTGGATTTAACTTGCTAAAACAAAACACAGGAAGACATTGCGGATGAGGGACAGATTATTTCATAGTATTTATGGGTACATTCCTGCCATCAAAGTTAAGCCCCTCCTTAAACTGAAGAGGCTGGGAGACAGGAAGGCTATCCCCTCCAATGTTTACCATTCAAAAATACAAAAATATGCTTTACAGGTCCCTGTGAAAGATTTTCCTTGATTAGAATACTGGCCAGATGCTGGGAAATGATTTTTCAAAGGGTCAGATAGAGCATTTGCCAAGAGACGTTTTGAAAGAATAATAGACTCTGAGGAAGTGAGGTCAGGGACCTCACATCAGGGAAAAGCCTATCCATAAAGTTTAGCTATGCCGATTGTAAATTTAAAGCCATCTCGGACAGCAAATACAAAAAGAAAAACAGCTACACAGAAAAAGTTACTTTGGGCCGGTGCTCTAGAGAAAGAAAAGCCCACAACCTTATAAAAGGGGGAAGTTGCTGGGGGCTGAGGTGACGCTTTGCTAAGGAAGATCTGACAGAGCTCACCAAGGCCTGGGCCCAGAGCAGGGGTGTAGAATGCAGAGGAGGTGCAGGAAATCAGAGGTGAGGGCTCTGGTGCCTGTGATTAAGGGTGTTAATTTGGCTTAAGAGGTAATTGGGCTTTGGCACAGGGCTCTGAGAGAGGGAAATAACGCAATCAAAGACAGGCCTGAGAAGATGGTTATGACAGCTGTGAGGGATTTGAGGCCACAGAGGCTGAGGCTGGAAGACCAATAAAGAGGTTATTACCGTGCTCCCTGGATGGTTTGAGTGTTCTATCTCCCCACTCACGCCCACTCTGTTCCTTTTTCTTCACTGAAGCAGCTCTCCTGTCTCTCTCCTTAATTATCTTTTCACACTCCGGTCCTTATGACCACCCTTTTAAAAATCAAGCTGTCCTTTGTGTTTCTTTGAAATCTTTCTACAAGGTCCACTTCAACGGTGGGATTTAATAGGGAATTACGTCATCATGTCTTTGAGGCAGAAGATATGAACCAATAATTAAGATATTTTCCTGAGTTGACCTGATCACAAACCCCAAGCTGGAATGGTTTTTAAAAATATGTTTAAAGTTTGGAGTTGGAGCTTTTTAAAAACTAAATTCTTACACTTTGTAAAGGAAAATCGTGAAGTCTTTGAGATCAAAGGAGACCTTTCATCACTCTTCAGGTGGATTTTCAACTCTGATGTTAGGGTAACAGATCAACCACTCAGATCTTCAGAAGTCAGTGGTTTCCGACCGACTTTTGTCTAAAGAACAGCATTCACACACAGTGGAGGTTGAGTCCTAGAAAGACTTTTACTACAGATGCATAGGTTGAAGATGAAGAGAGAGAGGGCAGAGCTCCTACAGTCCGGGACTTCTGAAAGGTTATGTGGCAGAAACTGAAGTGAGGCATGGGGAAGAAAAGCTGCCCGGTCCAGTATGGCTCAACAAGGAGGTGTCTGGTCACCTCCAGCCAACACCTATGCATAGCTTGGGGCAAAGTTTAAGAGCCATAATTCTGGAATTTCAGGACCCTAGCAGGGATGTTCTCGGAATTGTGGCTGCTGAGCCTCTGCTTTCCACCTCCTGTTCTCATCTATCCCATATCAAACTAACAGAAAGAGGCAATGAGACATTGAAGACCCAAGCGAGTCCTAGAATCCAAAATGATGCCTGTAGCCTCAGCAGCTGAGGCTTCACGAGAGAACTGAGTCTTGAATTCAGCTACTTTGGATCTGTTTTGTTTCTTGAGGGAGTTGTTCGGTTGAGTTTATGTCAAGCCAAAGGCAAATGTGGAATGAATGATGCTGACTGAAAAACAGGGAAAGTCAGGTTAAAACTGGTCCCTATCTGCCACCAGATGAGAGAAGAGGAGCCTATGGAGGTTAAGGTGGAGCAAAGCAGTGTGTGTGTGTGTGAGTGAGTGTGTGTGTGTGTGTGTGTGTGTGTGTGTGTGTGTGTGTGTGTGTACATACAAAGTGTAAGTGAACCATGCAAAGTATGTGGGATGAGCCAAGGGCTAACCCAGACAATGAGGTGATGGACACAGAGCCACTGAAGTGCTAGTTACAAAAAAATAAATAAATAAATAAAGGTTGATAGTCTAATATGAAATGAATACCACAACATTCTCCACCTGCTGGCACCAGTTGACTCAGGAAAAAAAAAAAAAAAAGCCTACTAATCTTGGAACAAATGAGAATTGGAATCTTAAGGAGTAGAATTTAACCGGGGGCATGTTTTCAGTCATTAGGGTGAACCATTAGAATACGATCTGGGATCTCCCTAAAAGGTGGGAGTAATTTGCAGAGGTGGGAGGAGGTACTTGTAGCCCCAGATGAAGAAAAGTCAAAAGCAGAATATTTGGGGGCAGGCAAATCTAATAAGGAACTCAGAACCTCGCCTTCCCTGCCTAAAACTGTGCTACTGACTGGTCTTAAACCAAAGGATAGGAAGAAAGTAATATCTTCTTTAATATGGAATTTTGAGTTATATAAAGTTGCACAAGACGATAGCATTTCCCACTAACATTTACTAATGTTTAGAAACTTTGGAAAGAGTCTAGTGCATATTTGATCATGCCTAGATCATTTTTGTCAAAACTATTACTTTCTCTTCTTCTAAGTCTGATGTTCTCTAGAAATGTAGATTATTATTTTCTTTAATGGAGTCTTTTGATCAAGATCCTTAGCTGATTTTCAAGCAGAAACAAAAGAATAAGTAGTCTCTACAGAGCTTTCTGATGTCAAAAGTCCTCACTCCCTAAGCACTTAGGGGAATGATTTATGCAAGGTTCATGTTCAGAGCTACGTGACCAGTGCTAACAATAGTCCCATCATGCCCCACAGGGTAGGACCCTTAGGACATTTCATTTGCTTTTCAAATGCAATAGAAAAAAATTAGAAACCTTTTACCCTATATTTTCTTTTCTTCATTGAAAGTATTATTCTAAAAGAAAGAAAACAGTAGAAAGAAAACAAATTTGGATAGAAGTCATGAAATGACAGGACAGAAAGTTTCAGCAGAACAATTGAACACAGACCGCGTCTAGCAGCAGGCCTGGGATATATCAATCAGGGGGAAAAGGAAGGAGGGAACATTAGCAGAAGATGGAGTGGGCAGTGTCTGACTTCGGTGTACATCATGAGGGTTTTCCAGTTCTTCCCTCTCTTCAGAGCCCTGATAACAGCCCAAAAGACAGAATGAAATCTGGCCATTTGTTACTATGATTTTCTATGAAAGTAAACACAATATGTGCTGTATTTAATAAGCCACCCTATAACTTAATTTTAAGACATACATAAAAGACATAAGCAAAGTTATAGTGCAAAGTTAAAAGATCATTAAAATTAATAAATGAAAGTTTTCTTCTTATAGAAAAGAACTGACGGAAATCTTTAAGAAATGGTGTTTAAATTCCAACCAAAATATAGACATCAATAAACAATACTCAGAGAAAAGCTACCAGCTTCATCTTCCATCACATGATCATTTATAAATTTTAATATGCAGCTCAGTTATTGAATAATAACACTCAAAATTGACAAATGTGGTGATGTACATGTTCTACTTCATGCCTATTAAATGAAACGGGTATAATGCTAAGAAAAAGTTATATGGTAATATGTCCTAAAATTTTAAGTTCTCAACTCAGTGCTGAAAGACTAAGTATCCTGTAAAGTGCTACCTGTGCTAGAAAATTTCAGTAACGAAAAATAAAAATAACATAATTCTAAAAGAAGTTATTGTAATCCACATGCTGATCTATTGGACTGGAAAAATAATGTATAATGTTGCTTAATAAAATTTAAACAAGTAAAATTTACAATATGTGGATATGTATAGTTAGAACCTTGGTTGTACATTTTACATGCTTTTCTTGGAAATCTATTTCATCATAAATATAAACTTTGGCATCTCCAAATTCTTTTTCTGTTTCAATGGCATGTACTTTTTCCCACATTCAATTACCATATTGCATAAAACCGTTATTTTTGTACTTTCACAGTAAGGGTGTGCTTAGGTCTGCTTCAGAGTTCAGTCACTGCCAGATTGCAATCTCCTTTTAAATGGCCTAAAACTTAATTTTGAATATTCATTACTTTCTTCTATCCTTTGCTCTTTGTTAATTTCCCTAGTACTAGGACCAAATAAGGTCTTAGGGACTGCATATGAAAAGAGAGTCCAAGAGAAAAATAGATAAGATAATTAACAGAAAAATTCAGGTCATTTTAGAATATTTCAAATTCTGAATAATACATATTGTTGCTAGTAGGCTGATTGGTTGGTTGGTTGGTTTGGTTGGTTGGTAAGTTGGTTGGTTGGTTGGTTTGGTTGGTTGGTAAGTTGGTTGGTTGGTTGGTTGGTTGGTTGGTTGGTTGGTTGGTTGGTTGGTTGGTTGATATGCTGGTTGGTTGGTTGGTAAGTTGGTTGGTTGGTTGGTAAGTTGGTTGGTTGGTTGGTTGGTTGGTTGGTTGGTTGGTTGGTTGGTTGGTTTGTTGGTTGCTGTTTAGGACAAAGTCTTACTAGTCTTACTACACAGCCTAAGCTTGCCTCACCATTATTATGTTAAATATAGTGGGTCTACTGAAGAAGGTTAGTCATCCAAAATGAATACAGGGTAAAATTGTGCTGTGGAACATTTCAATAATTCATTTATCTATGCATTTTTAAATCAACAATATTTTACAGTTACAATTACATTGGTTGTAATAAAGCATTTGGTTTTAATTCTAAGAGGTCCACTTTGTAAAGCAATAATTGTGGAGCCTGGCTGCCAGTTCACATCCTGACAGTTTTCAGTCTATAGGTAATCCTGAGAGAGAGAGAGATATTCTTTTGCCTCAGTTCCCACATCTTCAAACTTAGATGGACAGTCATGCTATACTCATTATAACTATTTTTTCTAAATGAATGTGTTCCATAGTGTACTGAAAAGTATATGACCTAACAATTTTTAATTAGAATCACATTCTAAAATAGAATTTTTATAGAATTACAGAGTATCATGAGACTCCTGCTGTCTAATTATTAACTCACACACTGCCTTGTGCTTGAAACTAACTATCTCACATTCTTATTAATTTTATTTTACAGAAAGTTTTATAAAAATATGCTATTGCCCATCTTACAGGCATGAAAACTAGGTAAGCTCAAAAGCAAAGTTTTAGCTATGTGCCCTAAGTTAACAGAAAAAAAAGGAACACTAGAATCCACATCCAAGCCTTACTCAAGACCCTATATTAGCTCTTATTTATAATAGAAAGCTAATTTTTCTAATAAAGATATTAAATTAATCTAGATTATAGCTAAAATTTGTGATATTCTTTAAACATTTATCTTAATATTAGGTCAATTGACATTAATATTTTTGTTTTGTGAGCCATATCTATGAAAATCTAATAGCTTAGACAATACAAAGCATCTCTTTTCTTCTCATAATGACTTTAAAAAAAAAACATTTGGGGGGCACCAGCAAGATGGTCCCTAAAGTAAGGTAAAGGTGTTTGCTGCCAGGTCTGAAAACTTGAATTCATTCCTCAGAACCCATATAAGTGGAAAGAGAAAATTGACTCCAGCAAGCCCTATGACTTCTACACCCATGCCTTGGTATGTGGACAAGCAGGCACACACACACATACACACACACACACACACACACACACACACACACACACACACACACACACATACACAGACAGACATATATACACACTTCTTGTTGTCTGTTTTTTTTGTTTGTTTGAGACAGGCTTTCTCTTTGTAATGACCCTGGCTATCCTGGAACTTACTTTGTAGACAAGGTTGGTCTCAAACTCACAGAGATCCACTTGCGTCTGCTTCCTGAGTGCTGGGATTAATGATGTACACCACTACCACGCACACGCATGCGCACGCACACACACACACACACACACACACACATACACACACACACACACACACACACACACACACACACACACACACACACCTTTTAAGAAAAGGTATTTTTTCTACATTTCTTTCTTCTTTGATGGGGGGAATGTGCATACCATGACACACATGTAGAGGTCAGAAAACAAACATATGAGTCAGTTTTTTCCTTAGTCCATACGAACTCCAGGGGTTGAAGTCAGCCCATCAGGGTTGGAGGCAAGTCTTTATGCCTATCAAGCCATTTTTACAGGCCTTTTCCATGATAACTTTCATCAAAAGCATCATGGAGATAATAAACAGTTATTAGTGGCTTAAGGCAATACGATAAAATATATATATATATACAAGGCCTAGTTAAGAGTGTAACAAAGGTTCCTTTGTTTTTCTCTTATTCCTTGTATATTAATGTATTATTTGAAAAATAATACAAACAGGAAGGTTGGTCCTGTGAATGTATGTTCAAATATTCTGGTCCTGGTAACTGATTGTCTATTTGGTGAATTCACTTCGCAGACTTTGAAGCACTGATTCTTGCTCAGGGAGAGGAAGTGGGAGCTCTCAGGCTGAATTTCCAAGTAGGTGTGGGTGGACAGGTCTTCAGGATGCAGACATGGAGAAGAAAAAGGGCTGCTTGATGATGGCTGAGCATCAAGGGAAAGAGGCTTACCTGAGACACAGCACTGCTCCAGGATGTGACACATGTCCTAAGCAAGACAGTCGCAGAGAACTCTTCATTACTGGTAAAGGAACAGTGAAGGGTTGAGAAAGCCTTGAAATTATCTTGTCCCTAATACAAATCACAAGCTCTTCATTAAGTGCATCAGAATATGTCCTGAGGAGGAGTTTGTCAGTGAAGAGTGGCTTTTCTGCCACTCTCCTTGTTGAGGCCATTCTGGTAAGGTCGATTCTGTGATTAAGGTGATTAAGGTAATCAGGCAGGCTGATTCTGATTCTCAGTTCAGTCAATGTCTGTGGACCTGCTGGTAATCATTAGAGGAGTGCACTCTGGGGAGAATTTCTCCCTGAGAGTACTCTTATATTTGTTAAAGATAAAAAGTAAACTGGAGAAAGGAACTAGGTTTGAAAGTTTTCTGGCTCTGAAAAGTGTCACCTCTATAAAACGTACCCTTGAACAGCAACCCCTGCCTTAGGAAGGACTAGAGTTCTGGGTTCACTGTTATATTCTAATATGGATACTGTCCCCTCTGTTAATACTCTCAAACACTGGTTAAAAAAATAAAACAAACAAACAAAAAAAAAAAAAAAACTTGGTAGATTCCAGCTTCCAGTAGTCAGGGTTACTAAAATCTTTGGATTCTGTATAACCAAAGCCACCTTCTTGGGAAAATAAAATGGAGCCTAGATTGGACCTACGCATCCACGTGACTTGCCTTGTGGGCTGAAGGCTACCTCTGTACCAAGGAAGGTGACCCTGGGTCTGTAGCCAAACAGGCTCTGCTGAGGCAAGCAGAGCAAGAAAGTAAAAGTGCTGTTTTCTAGTTTAGGAACAATCTCAGCCTCGTGAGAAGAGCCCTTGGGCTTGTTTGAGGATCCAGATCCTAGGTATTCACAGTGGTGTAAACTTCTGATGTGCAAACATTTCCAAAACTCTCAAAAGTATAATCTTCCTCTTGATTCCTAGTGGCTGCTGGGTAAATTTTATTAGAGGAGATTTGGGCAGAAAGGTAAAAGCAGTCACAATAAAAGATTATTTAATCTTCTAAGTAAATTTTCAAAGTTACTGATCCCTGAGCTAATCCGATAAAATGTTCTAATCTTGCCAAATCACATTAGGGGCAGAGAAGGGTGCTGATGCAGTTGCTCCACTGATCTTCCCAACAACCACAAGTATTCATTACATGGTCAGCTTGGTGTTGGGCGACATCGTGGCTTGCACTTCCTGCTTGACTTTCTGAATATTACATTTGGTGTGGAAAATGCTGTACTTTTCGCCCAGAGGACCCAAGAAGCACAGTAACAGAGCATATAGACAAGGAAGGAGCTGTATCTTCAGAGTAGGCTAGACCCAAAGTGGTAGAGGGAGGTGTCCTTGCTGAGAAGCAGATGGAATAAATACATAATAAGGTTATCTGTAGAAAAAGGGCACAATTGTTTCACACATGTAAGAGTTCACCTTGGAGATGATGGAAATATGCTGGTAGTTGATATTTGGATAAACAAAAAGGGTGTGTGAGGTATAGCTGTTTTGAAGATGGAATTAACCAATCAGTGAAATCTGATTATAAATACTAATATGATCTCATTTGCTACAGACCTGTATGTAAATTGCAATCCAGACAGCAGAGGTGTACAATCCCTCCTTTTCAGGAGGCAGAGAACAAGAGGATTGCAAATTCAAGTTCTGTTTGGGCTATAGATGAATTCAGGGCCAGTCTGAGAAATTTTATCAGACTCAGTCTCAAAAACAAAAACAAAGATGGGGATAAAAATAGGGTTAATTATATAGCACATGCAGGGCCTTGGGCTTCGATCCCCAGGATGTTCCATTAATGGGTATATAGGTGGATATGTATGTAAATTGATGATATATGATAAACAGACATATAGATAGATGAGAAAGATAGAGATGTGTATCCAATTCCAAGAATTTCATTTCTTGATCTACACTTGGCAAACATATCTATCCCTAAGGATGGGGGAAGAAACAGTTCTGGGCACTCACTCTATAACAAAAGCAGATTAACAAGAGAAATGAATATTACATGAGCCTGGGGAAATGGATCAATGGTAGAGCACTTGTCTTTCATACTCAATGCCCTGTGGTCAGTCTGCAGCACTACAATAAATAACAAACAAATAGATGATAGATAGATAGACAGACAGATAGATAAACAGACAGATAGATAGGTAGATAGATAATTTTATACGACATGAGAATTTTTAAGTGACAAATTTACCTTAAGCTTAAATTCTATAAATTATGGATAGCCATGAAGATATACAATTAAATTATTTGGTAACAAATGGAGAGACCTAGTGGGGTCTCTTTGTTCTATTTTTGGCCTCTCTACATTCCTTCCAAAAAAATAGAGACCAGGACCTCCTTCTAGAATAAAGGTCTTATGATCTACTATCAAACCAAGGGGGGTCAGAGAACTTCTTCACATCTAGTTCTCATCAACAAAGGCGGGAGCAAGTTAGAGTAACATTTCTCAGAGCATCAGATGAAGGATTTTATTTTACCTGGCTCATTGCACAGCTCCCCTCCCCAAAAGCAAGTAATCTGAAGCCTGTGATTCATGCACTGAACATAATTATTTAAAGAAAAGAGATAGAACTCTCAGCTTCAGAGAATTAGTAGAAGAGAATTTGTGGTGTTTTAAATAAGAATGGCCCCCATACACTCCTACTTGAATGGTTCCTTATCAGGGAGTTAAACCCTTTGACAGGATTAGGCCGGCACTGAGGTTTTCAAAGGCCTCCATTTATCCAAGGGTTATTCTCTTTCTTTCTGTTGGCCTATGGATCAAGTTGTAGCTCTCAGCCAGTGCTCCAGCACCATCTGTGCTGCCATGTTCCCAAATATAATGGGCTAAACCTTTGATACTTGAAGCATGCCCTCAATATTATGCTTTCTTTTGTCGGAGTTGCCATAGTCAGAGTGTCTCAGCACAGTAATAGAAGAACAATGACTAAGACAGAAGTCAACATGCACAATGGATGAAACCTTGGATATTTACCGCTGAAAGCACCCAGACTGACCTCTGCATAGAGCTACATGAAGCTGCTCTAGATCAGAGAGTTGGTATGGAAAACAATAGGTAATAGGTAAAACCTGCCAGCCTTGTATGCTAAGTATAAATCCCCATGTCTAGGGATGTATAGTGTCAGAGCTCCTGTTCAGATGCCAGCAACTGTTGTGAAGGTTCCTTGCCAAAGCATCAGTGGGAAATGAAACTAAATGGCTTTCCAGAGCCATAACTTCCCTAGAAATATCTCTGTGAAGGTTTTGGCAGCATCAAGTATTTATACCAAAAGAAACCATTCTTCTGGAGTTTCTTGATCTGCTCATTGTTTATTGGAAAGCTAGGTTGTTTTGTCTGTGCTGACTTCCTTTTTACTTCTATTTTGTCTACTTCCCATCTCTAACTGTCCCACACCCTGTATTTCGGGGGATAATTATCTTCATTCTCCCCTGCATGCAGACTTTATGGAACACTGAGACCAAGGTTCTTCAGAATAGAAAATAAATCAGTTCCCTTCCCTTTACCAATGTTACTTGTCACTATCTTTTGAAGCCAAAGACTGTGCATGTGATCCAATCATGGCCAATTAAATTTCTTGCTCAGGACTTGACTTAATTATTCACTCATGTAAGAGACAAAGTTCACTTTTTAAAGCAGCAGCATCTACAACAGATTTTTTAAGGAGTCCCTATCCTTGAGATTTCTGTGAATCTCCATATTCTTCCTCAATGAATTCCAACTTACACTTCTGTGACGTCTTTGCTCTTTGTAGATGCTTCAAAATGTGTTCCATAAATTTTATATGTTGAAATCTTACATCTGAGACTCAATCTTATTTGAAGCTGGTGATTAGAAAAATCAGTGAAGTTAAGGTGAGTCGCTCTAAAATACAGTGAGCTCATCTTCCACCATGTCTGCTGTCTTCCTAAGAGTGAAAACTGCCCATTTGCACATACAGAGAGAGAGAAATATGACATCTGAGGTTGGATGATACCTCTCTGAGGCATGGGGTGCAAACCTTGACAGCATACCTTTAAAAGCCAGACAAGGAAAATAGATTCTTCCTCACAGCACTCATCCAAATAGCATCTTGATCTCACACTTCTAACCTCTAGAGCAGGAAGACAAGTTCTACTGTTCAAAGCTCCAGATTTGGGCAATTTGTCCAGGCATCTCTAGCCAATTTATATGATACACAAAATAATTTTAAAAAAATTTTTAAATAAATATTTTTAGAAGGGTTAAGTCTTCAAATTCACCTGAAGGTACTGGGGTGAGAAAGGCCTCAGAGCCTGAGAAGGGAAGGGAACCCAGGTAGAGAGCTCTGAAGCTGGCCTTTCAGCACAGATCTGAATGCTTCAAGACTGTGCAGGCATCTCTTGGTATTCATAATGTATTTCCCTTTTACATATATTTGCTCACTTGCTTGGCACACAAGCATGTACCCCAGTGCACATGGGAGCCAATTCTCTCACCCCACCATGTGAGGCCAGATTCAAGTTCAGGTCATCAGGTTTGACAACTACCTTAACCTACTGAAACATTTCACTGGCCAACAATACTACTACTACTCATTTATTATAATTATTATACCAAGAAGCAAAGCATAGATAAGGAAAAACCCAAACACATGACCTAAGTAGTTTGAGAGTAAGAGAAAATGTTGGGTACATGGTTAGCGAGGTAAACTCTGCTACATGCAACACGGCTTTTTCTCTTCCTTGGTGTCTAAAAATGATGGATTATAACCACTATCCTCTAGCTGATACCTTGATATAATGTTAGCATCTGCTCTGAGTCAGATGTTAATATGGTGTGGGCAGGAGGCCCAGTTTTGATCTGATTAAGGTAACTAACTTTGTCTGTTTAGAGCCCAAGGATTAAATGGTTCCTAATTAACTCTTATTCTTTCAGCAAATGTCTATTAAGAGTGTGCTCTGAGCTGCATGGTGAGGTTGAATAGGACAGGCTGGTTTTCACTCCTACGCTGTGGGGAGCCGCAAATGCTATATGAATTAATGGTCAGGTGTATTGTGGAGGACGTAACATTTAATCTGCTAAGTGAAGGTCAAGTGAGAACCAGCAGATCCAAAGCAGACGGGAAGTAGGGGGGTCAGCTTCTGAGAAAGGAGCAGAGCTGGCAGAGTGGACCATTCTGTGAGAGCCTAAGAGGAATATAAAGAATACTTTGGCAAGATAGAAGCATTAAAAAGAAAAATAATAAATAAAAAAGACCTCACTGTGATAAAGAGCTAAGGCAACCAAGAAGACAGAATTAAAGAATTTGAATTACCAAACCCAGGAGACCCATCCAAGATTTTTAATCTGCAGGGTAACAAAACTAGAGGTGATACCCTTATGATCTCATCAATTGCTGTCAGAAGAATGAGCTGAGACCATTAGCTAGACCCACAGAAACCAGTTCAAGTTTGACTAAGCAAATATCCATAGGGTGTAGGAAGGACACACTCAAACAAACAAACAAACAAAACCTCTAGGTGTAGGGTAGCCTTCTTCAGAAGCACAGAACTCCCCCAAAAAAACTCAGTCCCACAAGCTCCCTTCTGATAATCTGCACTCAAGACTGATAAAATGTTCGTTAGCTTGAATTTTCAATAGGAATTTGCTTGGTCCTAACATGTATCGGCTTAGAATTCTAGGCACCTAGTGGGAACTTTTGCTTATAAATTTTGAATGTATTACAATTCAGAGAGAAAATTAAATCAAAATCTGTTCTGCCAGTTGTTACAACAATCCAAACATTTTATTTTTAAATTCTTGGGAAAACAAATTTTTAGCAGGACAAATTTTAAGGTTAACACTCTGCATTCTGAGTTTTTATTTATTTCTTGCAGTGTTGGGGTTGAACTCTAGGTCTCATGTGTGCTAAGCAAGTGCTGTACCACTGGGTTAACATTCCAACCCCACAACCTACATTCTGAAATCTATGTTGGTGGGAGTTACAGTGAGCACTACATCTTATTGAATGAATTTATCTATGTATAAATTTTAATACCATTTAGAGAACAGTTTCTCTCTCTCCCTCCCCCTCTCCCCCTCTCCCCCCCACACACACATACACCTACAAAATAACCCATCTTGACTCCAAAATAGTCCATCTCAATATTTAACATTGAGCTGACTAACAGACTGGCTTGGCTTAACCAAAAATAATAATTCTAAAACAGCATTCCATACATAATATCCCCAACATACTAAAGAGCAAGTTTAAAATTTTTCCATCTATCAAAGGGGTGCACACTGAGTTCTTAGTATAATGAAGCCCAAAGCTTCTGGTCATCTCTGAGGTCACCAGTCTTATGTGGCTGATTAGATAGACTCCACTCCTGATACCAGATAACAAAGATATTTCCAGAGACAGCAATTGTCTTAAACTCCTTAAAGCCTTCAGAATGTAGAATGCTTAATCTCCAGTCCTTAGTTAAAATAATTATCAATTAAGACCATAGGAAATTGCACTTACTACTCATTTCTGTAGAGTTCTTGAAAAATAACATATTAATTCAGAATTGCCTGTGTCTTAAGAGTCCATTGCTCATTGTTAAAGCTTTTGAACTTACTTTTCTTAGTCTCATTCATTTAACCCTTCCGTGACTCCAACAACACCAGACCCATGTCAGGCCTCAGTATAGAGCCTCTATGATGATGAAGCAGGAAAACCGCGGGGCATTTCCTCAGGCCTTTGACCAATTGCTCCTCTTTACTGTCACTTTTAAATTGGAGCTGCAGCCCTATTACAGACCCAAGAGGGAGGGAGGGAGGGAGGGAGGGAGGGAGGGAGGGAGGGAGGGAGGGGGAAGGGGGGAAGGAGTGAGGGAGGGAAGGGAGTGAGGGAGGGAGGGAGTGAGGGAGGGAAGGGAGTGAGGGAGGAAGGGAGTGAGGGAGGGAGGGAGGGAGGGAGGGAGGGAGGAAGGGAGGGAGGGAGGGAAGGGAGTGAGGGAGGAAGGGAGTGAGGGAGGGAAGGGAGTGAGAGAGGGGGGAGGGAGGGAGGGAGGGAGGGAGGGAGGGAGGGAGGGAGGGAGGGAGATAGAAATGTAAATTCCCTCGCCATGAAGCTAGCTCTTGGTTAGATAGTCCTAGCTAGTCCTAGGATGTGACTTGGGATCTGCCCTCATGGACTGTCTTGGTTTTCTGTCCTGCCTTCATCTGTCCATCTTTGCTCTCTCCATCCTTATCACACTCCATATGCCCGACACACAGTGCATTTGCGTTCTTTTCATCAACAAGGATTCCCTCTAAGGCACTGCTTTCTCTCTTCCAGAATCTTGCTAGCTCACTTTCAGATCGAAAGGCAGCTATCCCCATTTCCAAGAATCTTTCATGGAACTTTCATGGGACTGCATACATATGTTTTCTATCAAAACATTAGTAAAAACTGTTTAAAAATTAGTTTTTCAGTTTTAGTTTTCATCACCTAAATCCAAAACAGTGACCCTCTAGCTATGACAGAGAAAGAGGCATTGCAGTTAGGGGGGCCCTTGGGCTCCTCGGCTCATGGCTTCCAGTTCTGCTTCATTGTATAACTGACTTCACCCTCACACTTCATAAAATCACAAGTTCTTAGAGCTGGAAGGGATTTAGAGCTAAATCAAGGCTCTCATTTTAAAAATTAAGAAGCAGAATCACATAAGATTTTACAGAAGAGTCACAGGCACAAAGAAAGAATCCAGAACTCCTGGCTCCAGGTGGAGCGCTTGTCCCCTTACCCAGAAAAACAGAGCTGTGTATTAATTCTTTTTTCTTCCTGGATTTCCACTTGGGTGGAGTAGATGAGGTTGTTGTAAACATCTATAAAGAATATCTTTATTTGAAAAAAAAAATCTGTAACGTTCAACTACACACATCCCAAGCTGGGAAAACTAAAACTCTGTTGCTTATACAACATAACCTACAAGTATTAACTTGAAATATCATGGCAGGTAACAATTTCATCTTTGCTTCTCAGTGATTCTCACAGATGGAAAATGGGAAGAGGTGAGTGGCAAGGAAAGCCTGGAAGAGCCAGGCCCCATGCTTTACTTAAAGTATTCTAAGACTTTTGACTATTTGTCATTTCCGTTTTTTTTCTTTTTTATTTCTAGCTCTAATATATTTCAAACAAATAAAATATCAGAGAAAAATATAGCAATTACATACCCACCATTTTCAAAATATATTATTTCATCACTTTGCTTAATATTTACCTTTGTTATTTAAATTTTTAGAGCAATGAAAAAACATAGGTACAGATGAAGTTCCACCAGCAACATTTTCCTGCCTCTCTCCTATACTGACAAGTCCAATCAACTCTAAGCATAACTTCGCTTTTTAAGCTGTGCTGTTTTATCACATATGCATTTGTTCGTACATAGTCATGTCACTATTTGGTGTATTTTTAATTCAATGCAAATATCAATACAGAATTTAATATTAACTTATATTTTCTATTAAATATGCCTGTGAGTCTTAATCCAAGTGATATTTGTAGTTTCATTTTAACTCCTGGACTAAATTTATTGTGGAAGCAGACCAAACTCTCTCTGATGACCTAATGAAGAAAGGCATATTGTTTTCACTTTTAGAAATAGAGCAACAATAAAGACCTTCATAGGTAATCCTTTTTGAAACACTGTGGGAGATTTTCTAGGGTATATAGCTAGCAAAGAATTTTAGAAGTTTGAGGTACATGCAAGGTCCTCGTTTCAGTTAATAAGGTGTCATTTGCTTTATATGAGTAAATATTTCTTTTATTATCAATTTATTTATTGAAAATCAGGAAACAACTATGAAATTTTAGCAACTTATTATTGATATTATTTTTATTTCAATTTTTATGCAGTATATTTTGATCATATTTTTCCCCTCCCCAGCTCCTCCCATATCTTCCTACATACCCAGGTCTGTAGTAATGAGGGTTTTTGGTCTTGGGCAGCTAGACTTTTTATTTGTTTGTTATTGATTAGGCCTTAAGAAATGACTTAGATATTTATATTAACTTTATGTTGTTTGGTTTATGGTTTAGGCATATTGTTAGCTTGTTTTTATATTTTAACTTAATTTATTTTAAACCTCACTGTAACACAGGTCCCTCAAGGCTCAAGAAACTGAAGAAGATGGAAAGAGCCAACGGTGCTGGAAGACTCTAAGGAAACAGCATCCTCTTGACACAAAAAGATCGATACACGTGTGAACTCACAGTCTGCACTCCCAAGACCTGCACAGATTCAAGTCAGATAAAATTCCAGCACCGAGAAGGGGAAGTAGGCACAAAGTCCCACCCCACCAAAAAGCTACTTACAATTAACACCTAAGGAGAGGGAAAAGCAATTTTCTCCAACGGGTATGACCGATGCCTAAGAACAGTTAGCTAACACAAAACAGATCCCAAAGTTTTTTTGTTTGATTTGGTTTTATTTTGGGTTTGCTCTCTCTCTCTCTCTCTCTCTCTCTCTCTCTCTCTCTCTCTCTCTCTCTCTCTCTCTCTGTGTGTGTGTGTGTGTGTGTGTGTGTGTGTGTGTGTGTGTGTGAGAGAGAGAGAGAGAGAGAGAGAGAGAGAGAGAGAGGGAGAGAGAGAGAGAGATGAATCCACAAATCTATATAAGTAAATCTATTTCTGGTGTTTGTGTATGCATAGGTTCAGAGTTGGCCACTTTACATTGAGTGACCAATAAAGGGGTCCATTTCTGGGAGAGGTTAATTTTTCCTCTCAAACCCATTTTTAGTTGCCTGTAGCTCTTTGTCTAGAGATGGTACACTGTGAAATTTCCCTCTTCCACATTATCATGTTCTGATACTGTTTATGCAACCAGTTTTTAGGAAACCCTGTTTCACTTCCTGGTCCTCTGGCTCTTGTACCCTTGCTGCCCCCTCTTCTCAATGTTTCCTGAGCCATAGAAGCAGAAGCAGTGATGTATATGTGTCCACTGGGGCTGGGTTCCTTACACTCGCCTGAGCTTTGTATTGTGTCCAGTTGTAGTTTTCTGAAATGGTCTTTATTTGCTGTAAAGAGAGACTTCTTTGATGAGGTGTGTTAGTTACAGTTACTTATCTGTGGATATAGGGATAAGACTTAGAATGTAGTTAGGAATTATGCTGGTTAGCAAAATGGCAATAGTTGATTCTTTTCTAAAATCTATGACCTCATCAGCCCCAGCAAGTTGGCTAGGTTTCAGTACTAGGTATGATTTCCCTCCTGTTAAGTTGACTTTAAGTCAGATTCGACAGATGTTTTCCACCAATATGTAAGTGCCACTTATCGCTCTGTTACAGACATTTGCCCTGCTGGACATGATGTGGTGTCACATCTGGATAGGACTATTAATTACTTCCCTCCTTGGCATTTTGCATGGTTTTTTATGGTACCATTGCAGCTGCACTTCATGAAGAAGATCTCCAGGTTAGATGCACTTCAGATTATCCAAGTCCTGTGTCTTATGTGCACAGTATCTTCAGCAATAGCAGCATACCTTAAACCTCTAAGAGGTAACCCAGGATGACATCAATGGTCCATATTGTCTGAGGAGCCACTTGGATGACACTGACCAACCATTTGAAAGAAGACCTCTTGTGCCTGGTTCTAGGGTTTTTATTCTTTTTACTCTCAGTTTTCTTTTATGGAATATTTCTTATTTAAATATGTAAAATGCCATTGTACCTTCATTCCTGAGAATTATAAATATTTAGAGAAAGATACAGTCAATTTCTGTAAGCCTGGTGCCAGCCTGTTCTGCATAGCAAGGTCCAGATCATTCAAGACTACATAATAATACCCTATCTCAAAAAGAAAGAAAACAAAACAATTAATTTTACAGTTAAAATAAAATTATGTCTTGGAATCCTTACATATCTTTTCCCTCTATTAAAGCCTTTTTGAGTACTTGATATAATTTTACAATTATTTTAATAGAGTCATTGCAATTCTTTCATTAAATTTATCTTCAGCTATATTTACTATGTTTTATAAAAGTACAAAAATACATTGATGGCTTTGGATGCTGTTGTACTGAAGAAGTCTAGTAAGCTATTCATAAGTTATTCTAATAGTTTGTGAATTTTCTATATTTTCCATGTTGACATCATCATAACGACTATTTTTCTTTCTTATCTTTTCTCACTTAAAATAATTTCTCTTGTTGCACTGCCTAAAATCTAGCACAGTATTTAAATAATGACTGCTTATATCACTTACAAAGAACTTGAATGGAGCATCTAAAGTTTCCACATTAATTACAATATTTTCTCTAAGTCCTTAGTTGATATTCTATATTAGATCAAGAAATTTTCCACTTCTTCCAATTTTAATTTGAATTTATGAATTACTTTATTTCTTGCTTTGAATGGGTACTAAATTTTATCAAGTAGTTTTTCTGAATCTGTTGAGATAATTATGTTTTTCATCTTCAATCTTTTCATATGGTGAATAAAATTAATAAATTTGTCTAATGTTTAATCATCTTGACATTTCCAAAATGAATTCCACTTGATCACACTATATATTTTAATACATTGTTGGATTTGCTTTGTTAATATTTTATCTATGATTTTGCATCATGTTCATGAATGAAATTAGCCAGCATGATTTTCTCTGTGGTACCGCAGTTCTAAAAAGTTTAGTTTTACATTTTTATCCATATGGAATCAATTACAGAAACTTCCCTTCTATTCCCAATCTTGTATCAAAAATAGCTGTGAGACTATCCAAGTGTAGCACTTACCTGGAAAATCTGCTGCCTCACACTGATTGAATTTTTTCTATTTGTATTTTCATGAATCATATTTTTATAATATTAGTATATTTTCTTGGCTATTTTTCTTTCAGTTATTTTATATTAAATATCCTCATATTTATTGCCATATAGTTTTCAAACACACATGCACCGTTCTCATCTGTGGCTTTTACTCCCTGTTGTAACTCACCTAATCTTTTTTCTGTTTTCTTGAATCTTACTAAACATCTTATTTTGTCTTTTTAGATAGCCAATACTAGGTTTTGTATCATGAAACTGTGTTCATTTTCTTCACATTTTTTCTCTTTTTAAGCTAATTAGCTATCAATTAGAGAGTTGGGATTTGAGAGTCTCAAAAAAATAGATAATAAGGCAAGAATTACAAAAACGAACTCTAAACTCCAGCAGAGCAATGACAAAAACATAGGTTGTCCGAGAAGAACATGTGACTTTCCCTGTCTT
Organism: Phyllotis vaccarum; assembly: GCA_033318265.1. Lineage (NCBI taxonomy): Eukaryota > Metazoa > Chordata > Mammalia > Rodentia > Cricetidae > Phyllotis > Phyllotis vaccarum. The sequence continues at coordinate 22,439,668 of JARWLC010000006.1, read as the reverse complement.
CTCTATTTGTTGGTATCTCCTGAGGCTGCCCAGGAGGGTCCTGACATGGGAGAGCAGGCTCAGTTGACCTCACATGCCTGCTCCCTTCCAGTGGGCCTCTTTGCCCTAATAGTTCCTAAATCCCAAGCATCACTCCTTGGACCAGTGTGATTTGCCTGTGACAGAGTTATTAGTCTCTCTTTCTCATTATTCACAATTCCAAATCTCACTTCCGTTGAAAGACAAGAGAAAAAAATTATTTCTTTCTTTAGGCTGATATCCAATGACTCTTATTATTATTAATACATATTTTTTTCTGTTCTCTAGGTGCTTATACATGTAGGATATGTCCATTACACTAGCTTATCATTTCGGTGGAGCATGGAGGTTTGGGGTTTTTGTTGTTGTTATTTTTAACTTAGATTTTAAAACTCATGAATCAAATATTAAATAATATATATGTTTGTTCTCTTGGGTGATTCTCCTAACAATGACTTTATAGAAAGCAAGGGGCCAGGGGCTGAATGTAGCTTATACTGTAACTAGGCTGTAGATGCAGAAGCTGAAGATTAGAGGAGTAGAGAATCAGTGTCCCCACAAGAGCACGTTTATTTTAAGTATTGCTGGAATTTGCCTCAGTTCAGTCACATCCAAGAGAGAAGTGGTTGTTTACCAGGACCTTAAGGGGTTTGTTTGTTTGTTTGTTTTGTTGACTTTTCTACTATTTGGCAGCTTCTCTTCCCGGTATGAGCCTGCTCATTCCAAGAGTGTTTGCAAATCCTTAAGGGCAAATGTATTTGTCTGGATTAGAGTTAAGGAAGAAGGACCATGGAGCATTTTGGGAGGCAGGTTTCAAGCATGAAGAAGTGGTTTGATGTTGCCTGAGGACAGAGAGCCAGCAGATGAGCGGCCTCTCCACAGTTCTGCACAGTGCCTCCTCATGCTGGCACAGTTCCTGTGTCCCTGGGATCTGCAAAGCGTGGCCAGCCAAATGAAAGAGGAAGTTTGCAATTAATTAAAAATAAATGAAAACAAAATCTTCCCCCGGCGGCTTGCTTCTCATCTCGGTTGTAATCCACAGTCAACATGGGGCTGCCACGTGGGCATTTACCAAATGGAAAAGGTATGGGACTGTGTCGAAGAGCCCACAGACTGTCACTCCAGACCACACTAATAATTCTTTTAAATCCTCTCATTCCACCTAGTCAGGAGACACGGCAGCGTTTTAAATCTGAGTGACCCATATAAATTACCTTTCTACTCATCCGGCTGTGAAATTAACAGTCTAGGAAGACAGGTCCTGTCAAGCTTGCATTGCTGAGCTGCTGGGGGATCCAGGATACTTGCAGGTTCAGAAAAGACACCCACACCGGTGAGAAAACAGGGTGCCTATGCTTCAACTAGCCAACATCGGCCTAAGAGGCCTAAGAGCGTGGGTCTGTGCAGCCCGGCATAGCATGGGAAAGATGTTCACTGAGAAGACATGAACTATAATACAATCGTCGAGTAAATGAGAAATGGTGATGGTCGTGGAACCCCCTAGCAAGGAAAATGGGACAGACAATTCCCTTCACTAGGCTAAACTAGAATTCAAAGTATAAAACCACATGTTATAACTTCCATTATTAGTGAAACCTGAACTCAGTAGTTTCTTAGGGTAAAACATTTAAACTTTCTTAGTCAATGTTTCTCAAAAAAATTTTAAATATCTCGCTCTCTCTCACACACACGTATATACATATAGAGAGAGTCAGACCTTGGTTCACATAAGAGTGTTGGTTTTTATGTGACTTCTCTGAGCTACAAATGGTAAAAGAAAACTTAGCTCAAATATTTCTAAGGAAACCAATATGTTGATAATATATATAATATTATCAATACATATGATAATACGTATGTGTGTGTGTGTGTACAGCAGACTTATAATGAATGAAAGCTGCATTGGTGAATAACATGAGGCATATTATTTTGTGTTCTGAAAAGATGTGCTTTGGAAGCAAGAGAACCAACTTTGGGCTCCTAAACATCTGTAATTTCTTTTACATCCTCAACCATTTCTACAATGGTAGTGCCAATCATTTCTTTCCTGTTTTACATGTGGACATCAAGCTTGACTTTAAAGAGAGTTGGAAATTAAAGTCTTTTTACCAAAAAAGAAATCCCAGTTTCATCAATAATTCTAACATAATATATGATGAAAGACAATAGAAGAAGAAAATCACCTTTGCTCTCCACTACACGTGTGAACACACACACACACACAGAGGGGGAGGGAGGGAGGGAGAGAGAGAGATCTACACTTAGGTTGGAGAACTAGAACCGTGTCTTCTGTGAACTACCGCGTGTGAGTTGGTCAATGGTGAGCAGGGTGAGCAGAACACCAGAGCTTTGACTGTGTTCAGTATCTGTGCACCACAGACTCACTAAGACTTGCAGCTACCATTACTTACCATTTGGTTGATGTTATTGGTGCAAAGAATGACACTGGTGACCTCCATTTATCAATGTATTGGTTTCCTCAAAAATATTTGAGCTAAGTTTTCTTTCTACCATTTGTAGCTCAGAGAAGTCACACAAAAGCCAACACTCTTATGTGAACCGAGGTCTGACTCTAAAGTGACCCAATGTCTGTCTTGCTTACTTTTATCAATTTGTTTCTGTTTTTAAATTTTATCTACTAAATAATGAAAATGAAAGTTGAAAGTTTTTATTGGATTTTATTGGATACAAAGGCCCTGTGTCTGAATTACTTCTTACCCATTGTCAACACAGCACAGAGAGAAGAAAAGAGAGTGGTCTTCAAACAAACAATCAAAAGCCATTACAGTTCCCCCTTCTCTTTCCAAAGCTCCGACTTCTGCCAGGGAAACAAGAACATCCTGTCATGGTTTGTTCTGCAAACCTTAGAGATCATGGTCACCGCCTGGTAGCAAAAGACTCGGGCTCAAAGAGTTACTTGTAAATGGACTTTAATGGCGGAGCCGAGGCTAGAAATAGCACACACAAACGCCAGATCAATGTTCTTTATTCTGTATCCACACTTAGGAAAGCATTTTCAAGATGAGGAAATTGTTTCCTTCATCTTTCATCTGGCTCAATGAGCCTCAATTCAGAATACTCTAGAAAAAAAAAATTGCAAGACTTGAAATGCTTTCTTCCCTCCCATAACAGCCAGAGTGTTTGTAGCTTGAGCTTCCTTCTCCCATGAAGAAGAAAACCAAAGCCATTAGTGAAATTGCTTCTAACTTTTCCTACAGGGAGAGGCAACATTTCAAACAACTAAATTTTGTCTTTCTACTCTGACCATGAAAGTTTTAATGAGTCTCTGGGTGTTATTTTTTTTTTCTTAGTTTTCACCTCCTTAGAGGGTTGTATGTGTATCAAATATTTATTTAAAAAATATTTTTTTAAGTGAAGAAAAGAGGAATAGGGTTAAAATTCAATAGTGGAATGCTTACTTAGCATGTAGAAGAAAACATGTAAAACGATTTAAAATAATCGAAGCCATTTTTCCTGTGCAGCTACATATGCTTTAATGAGTAAACATTAATATGTAAAGAATTTTTAAGCCTTTGCTTAAAATATAATTAAAGTGTATCTACTTTCATTGAGTTTCTCCTAAAAGGCTTAGAAACAAGCTTTTGAATGCCTAATGATACTTTCTGCTTTGAATCCATTCTTCAGAAGCTGGAAGTCTGAAAACACATTTCCTCTTTGCCAGCCAAATCCTCTTTGGCTTTGCCAGTGTAAGAGGCCCTGGAAAGAGGGAAACAGACTAGAGAAGCCTGTGTCACTTCTATGTCATGATGGGCCTCCCCACTGACTTTATTAGGCTTTCTTAATGGTATGGTGACGCTTCTTCATGGAGTTCAGACCGCCAGCTAACCAAGGAACTCCAGAATGGAAGTACTAAGCCCTAACTTAGCAGAAGACCTTCCTTCCTCCAAGTAGCCATGAAGGATACTCCCCTCCCAGATATTGAATTTCAGCATCACAGAGCTCTATTGACTAACCAACATGAGACAAACCCAACACTCCCCCCTCAGAAATCTACCAAATTTCTGTCCTCCAAACATCGTATCCCCAGTCCTACAGGGGTGGGTATATCTTTCAGTAATTTGCTCTGTGTTACTTCAGGATTTCTGTTTTCAGTCCTCCAGCTGCTGTACAACCAATTTCCTACATTCAGTAATCCTGTGAAACACCTACAGTGTCCGTGTTTTTTTTATTATACCTGGATATATAATTAAACCTGAGAGCAGGAATCAAGAAACAGGTGTGGTCATTGGCCCGTAGGAAGGATTGAATGAGGAGATTAAGGCAAAAAGCTCATTACTATTATCCTGAGTCAGGTAAGAAAATGAGAGAATCTTTAGTAAACACCGTTGCTTTCATTATAGGAACTGCCATATGCAGCAAACACTTAGATACACAAAATAACTTACAACCAAGCCCGGAATGGGACAACATGACAGAGTAGAAGAACATCCTTGCCACAAAGAACTTCTAACAGTCAAATGCTTGACAAGATAGTATAGAGAAAAATCAATTTAATATTCTCAAAACTCTGATATTCAGTGCTTCTACCCACAGTTGGAAATAAATTAAAAGGTAAAGAAAGGATGTTTGCTGGGGCGCCATAGATAGTAGGCTTAGTCTGACAGGCCAAAAGCAACTAAAAACCAATTAGATTGCCTGCAGGATCAAATTGATTACACAAATATTGATCTCTAAGATGTCTGAGAAAATGACGCAAGTGATCATTGACTAACTAGCAGCTTCCTGTCAAATACACCAAAGGCATCATGAAAGGCAAGGTGCTGTTTTAAAGAACTTAATAATGCAAGGCTGACACACCAAATGTTTTGTCTTTTGTTACTGTTGTTATAGTCAAGAGCTTTGGTGGGGGGTGAACTGGTTTATGCATAATAAAAAAGACTAGATATGAAGCACAGCTCTTCAAAAACCAGTTCTTCCAGTGTTCTAGTCTAAAGCCTTTCAGGACTTAGCATGCTCGGTATTACATTGTGTGACTTTGACATGTCTAGGGTGTTTCAAGTTTGTAATACAACAGGAAAATAAGAATGGAATCCCAGCGTCTCCAAACTAGAACTTTTTTTTACAAGTTCCATGGCACAACCTAGGTAGTCTTTCACTTCTGAAAAAAAAAAAAAAAAGCATATTATAATTTTTAAATTTCCCATATACTGTAAAGTGCTGCACCAGAAATATGTCAGCGCACAAGAAGGCAAATGGGACTTTTTCCTCCATCCCCAGCCCCTCGCCCATCAGCATGGGTTCTCTAGTGTTTGAGTCCCTGCCAATAGCTCCTGTGCCTCTGAGAGCATTTGCACTCGACTATAAGCAACGTTCCTGCTCCCTCTAAGCCACTTGGGGTGTTTTCATTTTCACATTCAGCCAGAAAAGCAGCAAAGAAAAGAGAAACAAGCAAACACTACAAAATCGCTCAAGTTTAGCTCAGATCTAGAGTCCTAAGGGAAGATTTCTATGGTATTTCATGCTCAAGCCACATTTTCAAGCACAAAGAAAAAAAGGTATATCTCGAGAGTCCATATTTGAATCTGTAGTGAGCAGCTGCCTGCTAATGCACTGTGTGATGAAGAGGCCTCCTGGCCTGTCTGTGTCCTTCGGAGAGCAGATTCTGCTGTATCCCTCTAATTGCCAGGGCATATGAGAGCTCTTGGCATTTAAAAACAAAAACAAAAACAAAAAAAAGTCCAGGAGGAGAGCGGGAGCTAGCAGAAGTGCCAGGCAGCCGGATGGAATCAGAAAGCAACTTTCTGGAGCTGTTTCCACTTTCTTCCATGGTTCCTGAGATCAAATGCAAGTTATCAGGTTCACGATCCAAGTAGGGAAGTACTTTCCCTGACTGAGTCTTGGTAGCAGCCTACGGTTCTTCCCTGCTCATGGCTTGTTGTTAAGCAGCTGCTATCTCAGATAACATCTCTAGAGACCCGGAGTCAAGAAGCCTAGTTATCTGTTTAAATAAAACTTTGGTGATATATTGTTTATTTAATAAATTTTGTCTGGAATATTAGAGACCTGTACCCCACAGACCAATAATGACTTTTTTTTTCAAGATAGAGAAGTTTGCTGTGTAACAGGCCTAGCTGTCCTAGAACTTGCTCTGTAGACTAGGCTGGCCTTGAACTCATGTAGATCCTCCTACCTCTGCCTTCTCAGTGCTGGAACTAATGGGATGCGCCACCACGCCACCACTGCCTGGCTATTAGGCCTTGAAATCACAAAGATCCACATGGATCTCTCTCTCCTGAATGATGGGATTAAAAACATGGGTCACCACTCCCTGACCATCAAGGCTTGACTTTGAGTAATTCTGTTTTCTAATATTCCAGACTAATTTTATTAAATATACAACATGTGACCACAAATAGCAGTTCTAGCAAAGCAAGAGAGCCGAGTTCACTCCTCCACAGACTTGCTGAGAACATAGGCTCCAAGTTGCATTTCTTCATGTCAGCAAAAACAGAATCTCGTGTGATCATCCAGTGACTTCAAAGGAAATTACTGTTTTCCTAAAAGTTCTTACCAAAATATTAGTTGAGAAAACAAAAGTGCCACTCAGTGTCCCCTGACACCCACATGCCCATCAGCTTATAGGTGCTGTCATACCAAGATGCCAGCCAAAACTGATCACTTAATTGAACAGAGAGGTATAGTAAAGGTAATTATGAAGACAAGCTAATTACTAATAAAAATTGGTATAGACCATAGAGTTTTATTCTCACAGGAATTCTGAACTTACATTCAGAAGGGCAGAAGGGTTAAGTGACGTTCCAATCTTTCCACATTTGATAGGTGTCTGGTTGAGGAGTAGACTGATAGACCACAATACTGTGTTCTTTCTGTGGTACCATCTTGTACAAAGACTGCCCCAGAGTGCTGTCAGTTTTAATCCTGTGAGGTAGAACTGAGTTCTTCCTTTTCCTCTTGTGACCCTTTCCTATCCTTTAGTAGTCAGGGTCTACTGTCACCAGTAATTCTTCTTAATTATATACCAGCTGTGCTTTCTCTACCCTCTGAGATCCTTGAAATGTATTTTTTGTCTGAGTTGGCAATTTTCCTGTCACAGACAAACCTTCACTAAGAAAGTATTGCATTTCTTTGTAGTTGCTCAGCTGCTGAGCTCACCTACATGTAGTAAAACTCAAAACTGCTTACTGGCCAGATGACTGGTTGAAGGCTTTGTGTGAAGTCATTTTGGATGCCCCCATAAGCCTCTTTATAGTAGGAGGATCCTGGGATTTTGTTTTGTTATTTGGGTATTACAACTTAGTAGTCAGCTTTGCAGTACTGTTTCCTTGAGTTGCATGCATAAGTCAACACAAGGATGATATTCAAAGCAGTTAAAATCATTATGTGAGGATCCCAATCAATCAGACTGAAGCAGGACACCAAAAGGTCAAGCATTGCTCTTTTAATTGATGGACTGATGTAGGTGGTCAAAATTATGGGTAATGTCATGGTAAACAAATCAGGGCAAGATTTCTCTGTCAACTACTTCTAAGCAAAGTGTTGAGTAGCATAATAACTGATATGTGTGGGTGGACTACGCAGACTATTTATCATTTGCACCAGGATGGGCCCCTGATCTTCAATCAAGTGTGCCCACAAGAAAACATCATGATCTGAAGAGGATAATGCTCCCACTCTTTTGTATAGAAATTTTTAAAAAACATAGAGTGTCTGTTTCTTCTCCCAACCTTGCATGATCAGGATTCACCTATAGGAAAAAAAAACGGGATAAAAGCTAACAAGACTTTGTTTCTATACTGAATATTAATGTAACTTACTTCAGGATGACTTCACAGAACCTGAGTTTCGAATAGTGAGGGATATTTGTCATTTATAATGCTTTCTTTGACCAAGCTAACATTATTATGAGAGCTTATTATTGATTTATATCCTACTTAGTCCCAAGAAAAATACTTAAGAAAGCTGGAAAGAGATACAATGCAATAAGATAAAACACATTTGCTGCAAGTGATATGATTTTGATAAGGTGAAAGAATTAACTGTGGAGTTGAGAGTGATCTTAGTGGACATAAAGTTCTTTCTGAAAATCTGATAAATCTGGAATAAATGAACTATGGATTTAGGCTCTAATCTTTCTAGCCGACAAAATGCAAAGAGAAACAAACATCCGCTATAAAATATTCAGAAACCAGAGATACAAACAAGCCAACTGCTCACAGAAACTGACTCATTCTCTGGAGACTAGCAACAGTGAGGAAATCTGCTTAAAGCAAAATTCTTCTCTACACTCTATTTTTCAGTCAGGAACTAGATGAAAAAGCATACAAAAAAAAAAAACTTTATCAGAGTTTTTGTTTATGTTGAACTTTATTTATCCAAATCTCTTTTCTAGAATGTTCTGGGAGATGTAAACTCATCTTGGGATGGGAATTTAATCTTGCTGAAACTTTACACCCTGTTGATCAGCAAGGTTGACTGGGATGATCTGGGGATCTGAGCATGTGTCTATTTCTTCCATCACCACCTCATGTGCACCTTTCCTGAAGAAAGGGAGGAAGAAGCCTGCTCTCTTGTTAAGGGTACAGGAGTAAGCTGTGCTCCCTACAAGAATCTCAAAACAAGTTCTCAAACTCATAAAAATCTTATTCTTGAAATTTAACCACTGAAGGTGATTGTCAGCTTCTTCTTGTTGATGCACTAAAACAACCAATATTTTTGTAAAAAATCAACAGAAGAAAGGAAGGGTTGGTTTTGGCTCTCAGTTCAAAAGATTCAACACATGGCCAACATACCTCTCTGGTTTGGGTCCTTATCAAGGCAGAACATTATGGGAGAAATGCATGGTGGAACAAAGCTACTCCTTGCTTGACTACTCGCTGTTACTGGGAACAAAGCAATGAGGAGTTGGGAAAGGAAGGACTGGGGTGCCTTCAGTGCCTCCAACGGCATGCCCCCTGATTTCAGTAGCCTCTATCTCCTAAGGGTTTCACGACTCCTTAGCTGGGCTATCATCAGACTACCTTTAGCTTATTGGCTTTAGCAGACATTGGTGATCCAAACCATAAATGTGAGCTACACAGTTTGACCAAAACGTTCCCATTAGAGCTAAAAAAATAAAATCCCCAAGAACTGTCAGGATCCAAAGGAGATGAGCATGTATTTACATGAGATGTGTTTGGTGCTTGTATTATTTAAAAGAAAACAATTGTCAAAATGTCAAGGCCAAACTCAAACCTTGTAAACATGCCATAGCATCAACTATCTAGGACCTGAAATCCCATTTTGAGCAATTATCTGTAAATCCATTTAATTTGAAATTTAATTTAGGTAGCTCTTAACTCTAAACAATTCCGCTGTGAGAGCACCTTTCATGCTATACATTTGGGACGTGTTCCTTTGTGTTTCTGGGGGAACGAAATGTGTTTTTGTCCATTTTTGATAGATTGATATAATTGGCTTTAGTGATTCAGAGACAATATTCATTTCAGAGGCATTTACTAAAAATGCATATTAATAAGCAAAGACTTGTTCTCTCCCTCCTTTATCCAAGAAGTCTCTCAGGAAATAAGAAGATGAGATGTCTTATGACTGTCCCTCCTCACTCTCTTTCCCTGCCCTCATGCACTGAGACAGGACTATGAATTATTTCTCTCATTGTTATAACTAAATACACAACAAGAAGCTACTAACGGAGGAAATCACTTCTTCCTGTTCTTGGTTTATAGCATGTAGCACAGTATGGTAGTGAGCAACTCTCTGGCAGGAGGAACATGGAATGTCTTGTTCATATCTCTACAGAAGAGGAAGCATAGAGCACTCAGCCAGATCCTGGGCTGAACTACAGGAAGTAAAGCAGGTTCCCGTCTTCTGTTTCCTCAAGGTTCCATAACCTCCAAAATAGTGCTGCAAGCTAGGGTCCCTGTCTTCAAACACACGAGCCCACAAAGAAGTCTTCACATCCGTATCAGAACAATACAGGATTCAATCCTATAGGAAGGGTTGAAAAAGATTTGGACTTACAGAATCACCATTATTATACCCCAAGATCTTAGCACCCCCCAACCATTCAGTGATTGGTGTTGCAGCAGCAGACAGTGCTAATGTATAGCAACAGTAAGAGAGAGAGCAGAGCTAAATATCTTTTTGGCCACTTTGCTATCAGTGTGCCACATTGTCAAGCCTTCTATGACTCGATAGATTTTGTATGGTAGCTTTCCCAACACACAATAAGGTTGAATTAGTTGTTTTCCCAACTTATTCTAATATTTAGATCATATGATTAGTATGCTTTATTTTAATTGCTTTGAAAATGCAGAAGATTTGAGAAAGTACATGAAGTAATTGAGCTTAAGGAAGTCAGTTTTTAACTTATCAAAGTACTAATCATGTTTCTTTTAATAAGCCCATGAGCTAAACTCCCCTGGCTCATTAATCCTGAAGTATAATGTCAACTCCAAAGGGAGAAATGCTTAATGTATTTAAAACATTGAATACTTTTATAGTTCTTTCTCACACAAAATTATATTTAAACTTACCTTAAGAGAACAATTTTTTTTTCTAGCTTTATGTGGTTCTTTGTCCATGCGAGCACTCTTCATAGGTAGACAGAAACCCTCAGTAAGAAAAAGTTAAAAAAAACATTGGAAATGGAGAATGGGAGGAGGGATGGGGGAAGATAGGGCAGGAGAGAAAGGGTAAAATTGAAATGCATGAGAAAATAAAAAGGGCGAGGCAGTGACTTGTGTTGGTGTAACTTGAAACTTCGTGTCTTTTAATCTATTATTCTTTTATTGCTCAAGACTCCTTTTACCCCGCCTTTAACAACAAGATAAGATATTGCATTTTCTAGCAATGGTAATGTCATTATTTATTATCTCCTGATAGCTGTTCGCTGGTGAAACTTGATTTCATTCTTTTCTGGTCTCATTCTTATTATTATATTTTATTATTCTGCTCACTGTAATAAAATCTCAACTTTAGCTGCAAACATATCCCAAATGAGCCCAGTGTTGTCAAACGTTAACAGCAGCTTTAAGGCATGACTTCAGTATTCAACTTCTTATGCTAATTCTTAACTTGGGTCCAAAGCTTTGGGCAGAAATTATTCATTTGTAACTTGTGTCTCAAAAGGGCGTGATGGTTCCTTACTGTTTTGTCAATTTCTCCGTGCTGCTTTAAAACAAAAAAGGAGGTTTTATCACAATCTCTCAGAGATATCACAGGACACATGTAAGATATATATGCATAATGTAGTGAAGCTTTCTCACACTTGAAACAGAACCATAGAAGTGTGGTTATGTGATTGGTTTTCATACTATTGGTAATACAGTTGTATTGCTATTAATTGAATTGTGTCCCCAGTCCCTTATCTTGACATCCTAAGCTGCAGTGTAGTGCAGTTTACAGAGGAGGCCTGCAAGGTAACTTTGGTGAGACAGAGTCAGCAGGCTCTTAGATGTTTTGCTTCAGAAAACATAAAATTAATTCATTATTAAGCTACTTGGTCCATGGCAATTTGTCAGTCATATCATCCCAGACTGAAAGTTTGACTTTGAAATTAAAATCGTAGTTAATCTATGATTTGAGATGGTTATGACTACACATTAGAGCTTTTAAGACTGAGCAAACACTTTCTAGTGATTTCCACGCTTAACCGTTACAACTGTCACATGTGACATGGTAGTATTCTCACGTCTTTGCTTTCATAGACTTGATCAGGCAGGGCAATTAAAATAATAGCATGACATGAAGTCTGCTAGGCTAACCCACTGGGGCAACCCAGAAACTGAACTTCACCTTGGATTCACCCCCCACTGCCTCCTCTTCCCCCACGTTGTTTTGGTTTTAGTTTTGTTTAGTTGACTGGTTACTTTGTAGTTTGGGGAGGTAAACCCAGAACTTTTTTCCCATTAAGCAAACCCTCCCCCCCCATAGCATTGTACCACCTCCATGGGCCTCTTGATTTTTTTTCCAGCACCTGGCATGGAGCCAGGCACAAATGGGACTGCCAGTATTTGCCGTAGCTGTTGAAGAAGGAAAATGGGTGTCAGAAGGCTTACCATAGAAGATTCCTAAGAATCCAGTGAGAGAATGAAATGCTAATGTTAGTCATGGTTATTAGTATTTCACTGACCAGATAAGTAGTCTCTTTGGAAAGCAGTTATGATAACTTCTCAAATACATTTTACCTATAAGTTTGCATAAGACTAAATCACTGTCATTTAGGTAGGCCTACACTTTTATGACTTATTTGATATAAGGCTACAGACTATTAATCAGTCTCTTAGAGGAAGATAAGCAAGCAACAAATATATTAGAGATGCTGTGTGATCAGGTCACAGGCAAGTCAAGTTAAAAATAGATAGCATGGACTCAGAAACATAAATGCTTACAGCTCACTTATAAAAATAAGTGGAGAGATGGCTCAGTGGTTAAGAGCACTGACCCCTCTTCACGAGGACCTGGGTTCAATTCCCAACACCCACATGGCAAATCATGGAGCAAATTATTTATTTATATTGAGACTAAATTAGTTTATATAATCACCAAATTAGTCCACACACACACACACACACACACACACACACACACACTCACTCACTCACTCACTCACTCACTCACTCACTCCAGTCATTACTAATCCCAATGGCTGAGGGTGATGATTTTAAGGGCTCTCTAGGATTGGGGATGTGATGGGGAATTTAATCCTCAGGACCAAGGTTTAGAATCAGGCTGTGAGACTGAGGCGGCAGAGCCCAGAAGCACATTGTTTGCTCACCAGCTCGCTAGAAAAATAAAAAGAGGAAGGAATGTTCCCATAATGCCTCTGTACGCAGGTTCTGAAGTGCTGGTTCTGACCTGGTACTTCCATGAGTCCCTGTTTACAAAGCACAAGAAAATTCAGTCTCATATTCTATACTTGTACTGAATAGTGTATCTTAAAATGACCCCCCCCCCATCCTTGCTTTTTTTTTTTTTTTTTTAATTTCTTTCTTCTTCCCCCGAGACAGGGCATCTGGTACCCAAAGCTGCCTCTCTACTTCTGCATAACTTGAACTTCGGATTCTCCCTGGATCTCGCGAGTGCTAGGATTACAGGTGTGTAGCACTAGACCTGGTTCATGTGTTTTGGGAATTGAACACATCGTGCATGCTAAACAGACACTCTACCAGCTGAGATACAGTCCCAGCTCCCATTTCTTTTAGATTTTACCGTGAATATCCTCCTATTTTCATAGGCTGAGCAAATAGCTTACCCCTTCATTCCTGTCTCCATGCTGATTTGGCTTTGAGTATTAAGCTGGGCTTCCTAGGGGAGGACACTTGAAAAAGAGGTGATAAAATAGACTTTTTAGCAGCACTTACAATGTGTTAGATAATATATCGATTTGCATTGCCTATATTTATTGAAAGCTTCGTATGCCGTTAACTATTTTTCTGACTCCGCTGGTAATCACTTCTTATTGTTGACCCTTCATACATGACTTGTGTACGACGGGGTTTTCCACTCCATCTTGCCCAGACTTTTTCTTGCTACTTTGCTTTCTATGTTTTTGAACTGATTTGTCAGTAATATGAAAGTGAAAGAGATTGGAGAGATAGAGTAAATTAACTCTAGTTTAGTTTTTGAGTTATAGGCCTTTTGAATTGTATCTCTACATATTTAAACTATGCCTTCTTTGGTTAGTTGCATTGTCTTAATGATTTTCTTCACCCAGAATATCATGCCTCTAATCTATCTATTCCTTCAGCAATGTACAACCAATTATTATTGATTACCTTATGAACATATCTCTCATTTTGTTTTCCAACACTAGCTTGTTCAGTTAGAAAAATAAAATGCATGTAAAAACTAAATCAGATAAAACTATGCTTTGCAGATCCCTAGAATAGGAAGATTTGGGCTTTAATACCTTATCCTCTAAAGAACTGTATATCAAAGTACAACCAAAAATCGACTAATTAGAGGTAATCACACTTAGTAGCTTGGATTTCAGCAGTAGAGAGGTGTGTGAGGAGAAGGGAAAGGGATTGGAAGATTCATTTACCTCTATTAAAAAAAAAAATCTTACTTACTATGGAAATCTTCTGGTTTCCACAGTAAGTACATATCTAAATTATCATGACAAGACTTTTCCCAGTAAAAGAGAAGCAAATGAGGGAAACTCTAGGCAGCTGTCCTTGAAGTTTAGTGAGCTCTGCTTAAAAATTGCCCTGAAAGTTTCCTGTCTCTAGACACTCTTTGAGGGGATTTTCAGGAAATCCAGATTTTTGGACAGTTTACCAAATATTCACATGTGACTCTAATGTAGAAGTTTCCTGTCCTACTCTTGACTTCATGGTCCAGAAATATTCTGACAAGTTAGAAAAATTGCAAAGAAAAAAAAAATTAAAACCCACATAGGGGAGACCTTCGAAAAAATGAGGACATGGATGATGCTTGCTTCATATTGGCTACAGATTAGAGAAAAGTACAGAACAAAAACATAGTAAAATGATTATAGTCATTAATTTATCAGATATTTCTGCTTAGTAAATTATATCTTTATGAAATGGTTTAAACTATTCACCTCAAAGATGGTATTTGAAGGTAGTAAAATACTACAACAATGCAAAAACATTGAACAACAAAGCAATAAGATAGTCTAACAGAAGTTTGTATGGCAGTCACTTATAAATATAGAATCCTAAATCTTTCATTTTGTAATTGCTTTGTTAGCATTTCCAGCATTTGATCCCAGGAATACAAGATATGTTGAGTTTTAAGTCACATATGTGTAACCTATAAATGATCCACGGAGATACATGAATTTCTGTAAGAGGAAAACAGGAAAGTCACAACACAGTGATAAGACAGCTGTAACTTTATTTAATAAAGTTTATCAAAGATTATCAAAAAGATTATACAATGAGCACTTTGCATTCAATTGCTTCAGTTACATAATTTGTGAACACATGAATCGGGATAGTCATAGTCTAAAACAGAGTGAAGCAAATTTTATATGTCAACAATACAAAGGATTAGAGACTGAAAATTTTTTAAAGTTGATTTTTGATTTTTGATTTTTTTCGCATTTGTGTGTGTATAAAGAGGCATATGCACATAATTTCAGTGCTCAGAGGAAGCCAAAGAGAATAATGGATTCCCTTCAGTCTAGAGGTACTGGTGATTGTGAGCCAATGGATATGGGTGCTAGAAACCAAACTGGGGTCCTTCAGAAGAGAAGTAAGTAATCTACACTTTTAAGCCATCTATCTAGTCCAACGAATAAAACTTATCCAAACAAAACAACATTTAAAAAGAGAGAATAATAACATTCATGTAGATTAGATTAAGACTTGAAATTCTTAGAAATTCTTGAGATTTTTATTTGAAACTTAGAAGTACTTCTCAAAGAGTCTGGGGAAATTTTAGAAGACAAAAGAAGCTTAAATTTCAGTGTTTTGCCTCTTTCATGTATGCGAGCTGTAGATAAAAAAGGTTTGTCAAGTTTACTTTGCCACCAGGAAGAATTTCAATGTCCCATACCCTAGACTCCTACAATTAGTAATGTATGATGATTTTAATTATTCCAACACAGACCACCAACCAAAATCTGTTAGAATCTGAGGATAACCTCTCTGATGGCCCAAGCCCAACATTAAACTTTATATGCAATAAGCATCTATCAAGATTCTAAGACCTTTCAAATTGATCCATCATTAGAGATGGTTGATCTGTTCGATAATTTATTTTAGCCTGAAAATCCAAACGATGTATGTATGAATTTTCACCAGCATCAAGATCCCCAGGAAGACAAGTTATTTTCAGCTTATTGACATTTAGCCACTTGGAGAGAAACTGGCACATTCATTCCAAAATAATTAATTTTGCTGAAAACACTCAGAGGCCTGTTTTTCCCAAGGCAGCTATGTGGGCTGTATGCAGCTCTGCCAAGGCATACTTCACTGGACACCATCATTGCTTTACCATCTGGCAACAGGTGGTCATTAATATGAAATGTTAAACTAACGCTGAAATGAAATCCCTGAATAATCAGCCAGTCAGGGGAAAGTACAGAGGGTTTGAAATGAGAGAAACTGATCACTTCTCTAAACAAACAAACCTTCCTTCCAAACTTTAGCAACAGAGAGTAAGGGATTGACATCATCCTAGAATGAAGTCCTAGACTATTGTGTTTTGTAGAAATCGATCCGCTTGGGAGAGTGATGGGTATAACCTTTGGGCTAAAGGTTGGGTAGGTACTGTGATAGCACACCTCCACCCCAGGAGCCCTAGAGGTTAGGCTATAGCAGTACATTTCAATCTGCTACTGCTGGAAAGAGCCCTTCTGAACAGTCTTTCTGAAAAAAGCTAGGAGGGTGGAGGTCAAGCCTCTCCCGACCTCCACCCTCAATGGCCCATACAAGGTGAGTTGGCAATTCAGCCCCTATGCAAACCAATTAGAGAACCTGGTCCCCTTAGGGAGAAGGAGTCCACACTCACTATGGCTAAAGTGCAAACTCAAATCAGGGCTTATCCCAAGCATGTTTGTCTCACTTTGGTTGGTACTTTGCGTAAGAAACAGATGGGTAATGGGGAGAAGGTTCCTTTGGTAAAGTGCTTGTCACGTGTGGTGACATGGGGAGATGAGGGCTATAAGAAAAGCTATGTTAGAAAAAGGCTTGCACCACTACAGCACTTGGGAGAGTGATATGGGAATGTCTATCTGTATGCTGTGAATATCAATCTTTAAAGGAGTTGTTTTGGCCCATGACAGGCACCATAGAAAAAGTAGGAGGAGAAATCACAGTGTAGGTAGGAGAAGCAGGGCGGAGTCAGAGAGAGACTGAGCCAGCCACCGAAGAAGAAGCAGATAAGGAACACTGGTGAGCCACAGGCCATGTGGCAGAGAGATTAATGAGAATGGGTTGAGTTAAGATGTAAGAGCTAGCTAGCAATGTGCCTGAGCCATAGGCCAAACAGCATGAACTTAATGTAAGCGTCTGAGTCATTTTGGGGGCCTGAGCAGCTGTGGGCGGCTAAGAGGTCTGGGGCTGCAGGTCTGTGGGTCCGGACCTCTAGCCACCCAGGGTCAAGAAACCTTATTGTAACAGGAAAGAGGCCCCTGCGTCTTGCCAGAACAACACAGTAGATCTGACCCTGAGAGTCCAGGTGTGAGAGTACAGACTGAGGGTATGAAAGCAGAACTGGCCCTGCTGCTTGCTCATTGCTGCAAGGGGTGAAGTCACTGTGCAGTGCTGTAGAGCTCACTCTGGTGGCGAGGATAGGAAAGAGCTGGCGGAGAACTGCAATGACCCAGGTCCAGAACCAGGGCTATGAGTTGGCCCATCCCAGCATCCACCCCATCTGTGATCTGCTGGAGTACATGAAGAGCATGGTGCTGCAGAGCCAAAACTGCAGGATCTCCATAACACAGGGTAACAGCAGGATGTCAACGAGGAATCCCAATGAGGGACCAGCACTATAATGGAAACCAGAGCCCTCCAATCAGAAGAATGATTCTTTGCAACGAATACTTGCAAGTAAAGATACATGGATTAAAGAGGATGCTGCATGACTCACTGGGCCACAGTACAGCTTCCATGATGAGAATTTTCTTTTCTTTTGTTCTCTTAAATTTTACTGGCGGGGGGGGGGGGAGGGGGGGGGATTGTGAGGACCAAGGGCAGATACAAAACGATGAGAAATGAATGGGATTTAGATGCATGATGTGAAAAGCAAAGAATAAATAGAGAGTTTTTAAAAAGAAAGGAAAATGTCTAGCAAAGGTTTTTATTAGATTAGATATGAGATTAAATATTAAACATTTAACATAATGTATTATATTACATATGATAAAATAATATAGATTAAATATTAAACAAAACTTCTTATGGGGACCACTTTTGGTGCTTTTGAAAAATTAAAATCTCTATTTACAACAGATTATTTTAGGTAATTTATAATAATTCCCTGATAAGCTGTATTACACAACTTCTCCTGTTTTCTAGAACTTTTCTTTTTTATTTTCTTTCCTCTTTTGGAACCAAGGAATGAACCCAAGGCCTTGCGCAGGCAAACCCTCTACCCCTGAACTGACAAGCCCAGTGGTTTCTATCTTATTCTGAGGCACAGTGTTGCTGATTTCCCTAAGCTGGCCTGGTGCACTCAGATCTCCAACTTCAGCCTCTCAGGTGGCTAGGATTCCACACAAGAAGCATCTTGGCTTCTTTCTGTTTCATTAAGTTTTATTATAAACATGATAAAAGTACCCTTGGGGGGTAATGAAGATGAGGGGCACATTTTCATTACCAATACTTTAACATACACCATTATATATTATGTTTCTATGAAAAAAATAGGGAGCTATGGGGAAAAAAAATTAGTTATTTTCATAGAGAGCCCCGTTGTTTGTTTGTTTGTTTGTAAAGTATCCTATGACAGTGTAGAGTTTGTGAAAGCTCTGTTTACTTATAGTTCTCACTGTTCCCCGGTCATTCTATCTCATCACATAAGCAAGTTCATACACAAAGAGAGACTCACATCCTGATAGTTTTTAATTCCATATTTATGTCACAGGTCTCTTCCCTCATATATTATCCTCTCTCTGTGACAATCTAAGGCCATTTTGAGATTCACACACTGCTACCTCATGTCCATGGCAATTCTCATAACGTTGAGTGAAGAGTAAAAGCAAAATCCAAGCTCAATCTTAATCGTCCCTCACGGAACACAAATGCAATTATTTTCAGTTTGTCACTATGGATGAGTTTTTAACATACTGTGCCTCTTAAAGCCACATAGACCTGTACGGTTGCCGTGCCAATGTGGATGAGGGGAATTTCACCAGGTTCCACCATTTGATGAAGAGCTACAGGCAAGCAATGGTTGCTGAAAAGAGATTCGGATTCAGTGCCAAGCAGTCAGTCCAAAACACATGCACATATGTGCAACACTACATGAACTCAGTGCAGAATGGGGCAAGTGGGCTTGTCTATGTAGCCATGAAAAGTAAATAAGAATTTGGAAGGAAGGTAGGGGCCTAGGGGGAAGAAGACAAGAAGGAGTCTATGGGAACCTCCAAAACTAAAAATCTATTCAATTAAAAGGAAGCAAAAAGACATGAATGTGTGAAGGGATTTTGCAGGCAGGAGGCAAGGTTGGCCTGGGTAGGAAGGATATAAGAGAGAAAGAGTGTAAGAATAATTGGAATGCATTGTCTACATATATGAATTTACCAAAGAAGAAATTTAATCAATAACAGTATAGTGTGAACAAAGTGGGATAGTGGGCTGGACAGGGTGACAAGGCTGACATAGGGGAACATAAACTGGAAAGCTGGTAAACTGCATAGACCATCTTTAAAACATTAGTTATTAATTAGTTAATGGAAAGATTGACTCAACTGGCCAACTTCTCAAACTGGCTGCTTTAAAATATTCTCATTTGGGATAATTTATTTAATTGTATTTCTCTTAAAATTGTCAAGGTCTTAGAAATCACCCAAACAAAACATACAGTCAGAGGCTAAATCCCTCTTTTGACAGGTCTAGTTGGTAAAGGGTGTGTGTGTGTGTGTGTGTGTGTGTGTGTGTGTGTGTGTGTGTGTGTGTGTGTGTGTGTACATTTTTGTATTTTTTCTATTACTTTTTAATTCACTTACAAATTATGCTTTGATAGAGATGGGTTAGCGTTTCCCATTTCTATCCTCACTCATCTCCCTGTTCTTCCGGCTTTTGAGACCAACTACTTCCCTTTCCTGGTCAAGACCCCATGTGTTCTCCCTGCCTCTCTCTCAACACCTCTTGACAGCTTATGCCCTCCCTCAGCTTCCCAGTTCTACACACATTCACTCTTACATGAATACACATACAGAAAAGTAAACGCTAAGAGCCCCTGTCAGAGAAAACATGCACTCTGGCCTTGAATTTCCTTCTTTACATGTTATTTTTTTTTCAGTTCCATCCATTTCATTTTCCTTAAAATCTCTTCTTAATTTTTTTCACCATTGAATAAAATACCATTGTATGCATGCATCCCATTTTCATGCATTCATCTGTTGCTAAACCTCTAGGCAGAATCTATTTTCCTGATAGTGTGAACGGAGCAGCAATAAAAATGGATGAGTAAGTGTCTCTGAGACAGGATACAGAATGCTATGGGTATATACCCAGCAGATACAGCTGGATCATACAGTAGTTTTAATTTCAGCCTTTTGAGAAACCACGATGCTTGCTTTTATAATGATTGTGTAGTGTAGCACTCTCACCGACAGTGAAAAAAGCTTCATCTTCTCATCTGTGTACATTTCGTGACTTTGAACATTACATACATGGCTGCACCAGATTTCCTGTATATTTACCAGGTATAAAATAAAGCATAAATTAAAACTCGAGAAACTCTGCCCTGCACTAATTCAGGCTGGCTGAAATTATAAAGGATAAGCACTGATGTCCTTAAAGCTCATGTAACATTTGTATCCAATGAGCTTTAATACGGAAAATATTCCATTCTTCCCTTATACCACATCTTGTAAATTTATGTTCTTCATCCCTTTGGTATAAAGAGTCAGAGCCCTATTGTCTCACCTAGATACTGGTGCTCATTTCTATTAGGTTTGTCTCATGAGACAACTTTACCAAGATCACACACTTCTGAAGTTTCTCTTTTTAATTTCCTTCCTTCTCAAACAAATCTTTAACTGTCAGAAGTATTAAAATGGAAATAATCTTTTACAAAAGCATTTTTGAACACCAGCAAGTCCTCGTGACTTCAGATGTCACTGGAGCCAGCTGCCGATAGTAACTCAGATAACAGTGCATTTCAAACAGCTAATCTAGTGAGGCTTTCTAAAAATATTAAAAATGAAACCAAGTGATTGAATTCTCTACATGAGGACAACACAAGCTCACAGGCTGCGTGCGTCATTGGGCTCTGGTTGCTAGGAAATCCATGAATAGAACTTAATACGCATTCAGCAACAGGCTGCCGACGCCATCCATCTCCATGGATACTCCCTCAATTGCCTTTGAAATGACATTAAGATAACTTTGAAGCACTCACGACAAGTCAAAGTCAGCGAACACAAAGGAAACAAACCATTTTTGGATACTCATCTGCACTTCCTGTTTAGCGCTTTGAAGTGCTTATTGTCCTGCATATTTTGTTCAGGTAGAAAGGGATTGGGAGTGAAGGCTGTATTGTAAGGGTAGATGAGTCACAAAGCAGAATAATGAAGTATGAGCTTTGGAAACAGGTGCATACAAAGTCAGGAATGGACTAGCTTGGCTACACCAACTATTCATTTTGGTTTTTTGTTTGGGGTGGTGGTGGTGATGATGATCATGTGTGTGTGTGTGTGTGTGTGTGTGTGTGTTTGTGTGTGTGTGTGTGTGTGAGAGAGAGAGAGAGAGAGAGAGAGAGAGAGAGAGAGAGAGAGAGAGAGAGAGAGAGATGTGCGAGTAAATGAATTCATGTGTTTGCAAGCATGCAAGCATGTAGAAACCAGAAGTCAATCATAGGTGTTTTTCTTAGTCATATTTCTCCTATTTTTGAGGTCAGGCCTCTCACTGAACCAGAATGTCACTAATTCATCAAAGCTGGCTGGCCAGCAGTCTCCAAGGACCCACCTGTCTCTGCTTTCCCAGATCCAGGTTTACAGATGTGCACTGCTGTGTTCAGCTTTGATATTGGTGCTGGGCACCCAAACACAGGTCTTCATGCTTGTACAGCGAACACTTACCAACTGAAACCCTTTCCCCAGTTCAATCATCATTGGCCTTTCTGAGGTCTACTTTCATCTCTTATTAGAGTAATAGCAGCCATACACAAAATGATTTTAAGTATTAAACATCATCTTATCCAAAGATTCTGACATACAACAGCACATTGCTATCACAATAGCAGAGTTAGGTCGAATCATAGAACTGTAGCAGTAACCCCACTGCCACTCTGGAAACTGCTATTACAGGTACTGAAAGTAAACAACTATATAAGAAGGAAATCAACCATCTTTTTAAAAAACACATCTTAAAATTCATCAAAAGATGGATGTTCTAAAGTTTTGCATCTAACTTTGTGACCTAACAATAAAGACAAATTTAATGTGCTGCCCTGAGATGGTTTACAAGCAGCTCCAAAAGCTCCAAAGACTGTCAACGTTCCTATATCTAAAAAGTTCCTAGAGGTAACTGAGTCAAAGAGATGGGAAAATGCTGCTCCAAAGTCATAGGCCAGTTAAGAGTGGTGCCGCGGAGCTGGCCCCTGGCTTCCCTTTTAGGGCCATGGACTTCCTGTTAGCATATTGTGATCCTTGTGTGACAAAATTAACCATTTTAGGACAGAAATCCCCTGGTGGAAATAAAGAAAAGGAAAATTTGAGGAAGTTACAAGGATTTCCTGATAAATATGAAAGAACATTGAATGATGACTTAAAAGTTCAAAATACTAAGCCAGGATCTGTCAAAACTCTCCTCACATGGCTATAAATTGTGAGAAATAACAGAATTCAGGCTTGTACATTTGTGCCCAACTCATGAAGCTAGGGTGGGCTTCAAATCCCACCACTGAACATAAGAATATCCTTTTTTTTTTTAATATGCATCATGAGTCAGGGAGTTTTCTCTGTTTGATGTTTTTATCTTTGAAGATGAGATAAGTGCACAAAGCTTATTTAATAATGGAAAAGAGCTTCAGAAAAGATTTGATGTACTGGACACTGGTTTTTTTTTTTTCTTTCTTTCTTTCTTTTTTTGTTCAAGGGCAGCAACTACCTCAGTACATTTAAAAATATTCACATATTCTTGTTACATTTGTCTAGGAAATAAAAAATCACAAGTGACATCCAAACAGCTAGTTTTATTTTTTCTTCAGTGATTCGGATTGAAATTTTTCAATTTAAACAGGAAATTACAATGTGAACAAGTGTATGAAAGTCACACTGAGGAGGCCTGGGTTTGGTCTTGCTTCTGGCCCCTGCCTGCTGGGTGGCTGACTGGCAGGCATGCTGTTTTGCCAAGCTTCGGTTCCTCATCTGAGAAATGAGAAAAATCAAACCTGCCTTTCCAACCTTCTGAGACTGCTGATGAGCACTACAGGTTAGAAAACAGACTTTTATAAAGTCCCAGGAGCTGCTGAGCTCACGAACTAGGACAAGGAAGGGCCACATTCAAGTTCAGACTGGTCACAAGATTGAAACCCACCAACTACACTAGTGTTACTTTTTTTTTCCCCACCCTGAAGTCACCTTAAAAGGTTTTAGCTAGGAGAAGTGAAGAGAAGCAGGTGTCATGACCCAAAATTTTTTGTTATGAGTATCGTTTGTATTTACCGAATTTCCATGTGTAATTTTGTGCTAGGCATTTGTCCTGCCTGAGAACATGGCTCAGCAGGTTAGAGCCTGATGCACAAGTTGGAGGAACTGGGTTTAGATGCTCAGAACTCAATACAACTCATGAGTGGTAGTACAAGCCTGTAAACTCAGCAGAGGCAGGAGGATCCCAGGGTTTGCTGAGCAGCCAGACTAGCCAAAATGTGAGTTTCAGATTCAATGAGTGGTCTATTCCAGGGGATGGGGTGGGGGTCAGAAAGACATCAAAGTGTTGCCTCTGCCATGTGAAGGTGCCTCCTCACATCTAAGTGCAACACCCCCCCCCACACACACACAGAATGCACACACATTTTTAATTAAAATTTTCTTTGAGTTTTGTTGTAGTGGGGGTTTTTTGGACTTGGGCGGCCAGAGTCCCAGACCCTGCCATGCCAGATTTCTATTAGCCTCCCGCTGTTGCTGCTCAGGCCCCCAAAAATGACTCAGATACTTATATTAACTTTATGCTGTTTGGCCTATGACTCAGGCACATTGCTAGCTAGCTCTTATATCTTAAATCAACCCATTTTTATTAAACTGTCTGCCACGTGGCCCATGGCTCATCTGTGTTCCTTACATGTTGCTCCTTGGGCGGTTTGCACGATCTGCCTGACTCCGCCCTTCTTCTCCTATCTATGCTCTGATTTCTCCTCCTACTTCTTTTATGGTGCCTGTCATGGCCCAAAACAGCTCCTTTATTTAAAGATTGATATTCACAGCATATAGAAAGGCATTCCCACATTAAGTGTTTGTTTATAGGTTTGTCTGTGTGTATGCACATCTGGTTTTGGTTATCCACAGAGGCCAGAGGAGATTGTTGGTTATATGTATGTATATATGTATATATGCGTATTAATATATGTGTATATATACATAGATAGATGGATGGATGGACATGCTTGTAACTATGCTTGGATCCTCTGAAAGAGTAGTAAACACTGAATTATTAGGCCTTCTCTCCAGTCTTAATATATTTTTATCTTTAAAAAGGAAATAGTGAGTCAGGTAGAGGGATCATTTGGGTAAAAGACCTAGTCATGTGAGCCTATTGACCTGAGTTCAGTCCCTGTAACCTGAGTAAAATGCCAGCTGCAGTGGTGTGTCTCTACAACCCTAGCATGCCTGCAATGTGGTAGAAGGCAGAGACTATTAAATTCAAAGGCCAGTTTGCCTGGAGTCCATAGTACAATAGCCATTCAGTTTGAGCCTTGGTTGAGGCTGCTTCTGCAATGGAGGTAGAAACATAATGGTCTCCACAGATGTACCTTGTCATGCAGTCCATGGCACTCTGCACCCACACTTACACACACACACACACACACACACACACACACACACACACATACATCAATTAAAATCAAGAAAAAAAAAAGAAATTAGTCTTAACTAGCAATACTCCCATATCTCAACACAGAGTTCTCTCCATAATGGTGCTTATTCTAGACTATTCTAGTCAAAGTCTCAGTGACATGCCTTATGTTTTTACTGTTCAGTACAGTGGCCATGAGCCATGGTCTCTGTAAAGAACTTACAAAATGATTGATATTTAAAGCACATTAACTATCTATTGTAATACTTTTTAATTTTAAACTCAAAGAGCCACACATGGAATTTACCAAATATATCAGAAAGCCCCTATATCCAGTGAAATAATTCAGAGAGGAATGTCCTGGGATTACTCACAATTAAGACACATTAGGGATACAATTTTTCAGCTTAACGTAAAAACCACTACTTACTAAAAAAGAAGGGAAAGCCACAGCTGTTTCCCTTCATACTAGGAAAATAGCAGTCACGTGTCTGTCTTTATGACTTGACTTTGGTGGATGTTATTTTTCCCGAAACAGATGAGATGCATTTTTCCACAGGCAGGTGAGAGTCAGAGCTGAGGATGTCTGTGTTTTCCCGCACAGCAGTTTGCCTCCACTAAAACTGTATTGTTTATCTTCCTGTTACTTTATATTCATCTTGTCTATAAACAAGTTACGCTATTCGCCCTTCGCATGGGCTGACAGCCTGATTTCATGTGCTCGCTTTGCATGGCTGTCTTATCTTCTCAGCAGCCCCGTATCTTCTCTGGGGCTGTGTTTTCTTACCCCTCCCTTAGAATGGTTCAGATACCTTAAAGTTCTCTCTCTGCTGGGGAGCTGTTCCAGCTTCAACAGAGGAAGGCACTAAGGAATGGGGCAGCCTAGAGACAATCCAGAGCTCACCTAAGTATTCAATTCAAATGTCTGCCTCTAATGGAGTGATGTTAACACTGCGTTCTTTCCCAGTGGCTGAATAAAAGTAAAATCCAATTTCACTTTACTTCTTGCTTGATTTCAGAACAACCAGTGCATTCATAGTTCAGTTGTCTCCCCATGGGCACCCCCGCCCCCACCCACTTGCCCCGGGACTGCAGCAGGACCACCTGATGGCAAAGCCAAGAAAAGCATTCCTCACATCCTCATCAGATGAGGGCCTGAACAATGCGTCCTTTAAACAAAGGCTGAGTCTCAGGCGAACATTTTCTTCTCCTAACAGCTCCACACTGAGCCATTATTAATTCACTCCGTCCCACTACGATTGGGACGTGATCATCAAAATAATCAGACCTAGATTATTCTCTTTATTGGAATAAAAGGAGGACCGACAAGTCAAATCTGGAGAGACAATGTAGTGCCCAGACAGGGTGAGGCACTGTGGGGACTCCTGAAGGCTGCTCACTTAGCTTCACCCTCCAGATCCTTGACTGTGACTATGATGAAGCAGCCAGAAAGCTCAGGTTATCTCTACTCTCATATGCACCAATACCAATCTTTCGTTTTGTTTCTTCACTTTCCTTTTTTAAATGTTTTTTAAATTAACATACCCACCACTACTCCCCCTCACTCCCCTCTTCCCAGTCCTCCCCCAGCTTCCCCTCCACCCCATCCCCATCCATTCCTCAGAGAGGGTAAGGACTCCCAGGGTGAGTCAGTGCACTCTGGCCTATCCTGTTAAGGTAGAAATGAGTCCCTCCCCCCAGAATCAAGGCTGAGCAAGGTGTTCCTCTGAAGAGAATGGGCTCTGAGAAGTCAGTTCATGCACCGGGAATAAATTTTGGTCCCACTGCCAAAGGGTCCACAAACTACCTATGTCATCTGACTGTCATCCACATTCAGAAGGCCCATATAGTTTTCCCAGCCGTCATTTCAGAGTCTGGGAGCTTCTGCTATCTCGGGTCAGCTGTGGTTTCCCCATCATGATCTTGACCTCTTTACTCATAAAATCTCTCCTTCCTCTCTTCAACTGGACTGGATGCTTGACTCGGGGCTTAGCTATGAATCTCTGTATCTGGATAAATGTTTTATGATGACAATTAGGGTGCTCATCCACTTGATTATGGGGAAGTCCCGTTCAGGCACCCTCTCCACTATTGCTTGGAGTCTTATCTGAGGTCATCTTTGTGGGTTCTTGGATGTTCCTTTGCATGAGGTTTCTCTCTAACCCCACAGTGGCTCCTTCTATCAAGGTATCTATTTCATTGTTCTCCCTCTCTGTCCCTCCCCCAACTCAATAATCTCATCCCCCACTACGTTCTCTCCCCCCTCCCCTTCCTCCCTCCCCTCTTTGGTCCCAATTTACTCAAGAGATCTTTTCTATTCCTCCTTCTCAAGGGATCACTGGATGTGTCTCTTAAGTTCCTCCTTGTTACCTAGCTGCTCAGGGATTATGAATTATAGCCTGGTTGTCCTTTGCTAAAAAATTGTGATACATTTACACAATGGATTACCTCTCAACAGTTAAAAAAAAAAAAAAAGACATCTTGAAATTTGCAGGCAAATGGACAAATATTGAAAATATCATCCTGAGTGAGGTAACACACAGACACAGAAAGATAAAGATGGTATGTACTCACTCATAAGTATATTTTAGACCATTCTTAATGTGTGACAACTCTGACACGCATTCTGAGTGGTCACAAGAACCTCTCTTGGCAAGATTAAGTCTACACACTCAAAGAGCTGAGATTTATTTATTAAACAAATAATGTAATTCAGGATTTTATCCACCTTAGGAGCCAAGAAAACAGAAAGAGTGATGTTGTGAGTACAGTGTTCCAACTGTTTAATTCAAAAGTTCTTCTGAGGTAATAGGGTTGACCCTAGAAACACGGTTGAATAAGAATGACCTCCATAGGCTCAAATATTTAAATGTTCAGTTGTCAGGGAGTGGCACCATTTAAAAAGGATTAAGAGGTCTTGTAACATAGCTGCATGGTCTGGATCTGCCCACAGCTGCTTTTCCAAAAAAAAAAAAAAAAAAAAAAAAAAAAAGACTCAGATGCTTATACTTATATTAATTTCATGCTGTTCGGCCTATGGCTCAGGCATATTGCTAGCTAGCTCTTTCATCTCATTTCCGTTCAACTCATTTCCATTATTCTGTCTTGTCATGTGCCAGTGGCTTACCTCTTTCATTACATCTTGTATCATGTGCGACTGGATCACATCTCATTTGACTCCACCCTCCTTCTCCTAACTATGCTCTGATTTCCCCACCTATGATGCTCAGCATAGGCCAAAACAATTCCTTTATTTCACAGTATATAGAAAGACATTTCCACATCACTTCCCCCTTTCTGTCTAATCAAAAAGGAAGGTTTCAATTTCAACATAGGAAAATTACACATAACAAAATAGCTATCACACAAGAATTAAAGTTACAATATACAGTCTACTTGTATTTAACAAAATTAAAGAAAATATTCTATCATCTAACTTATCCTTTTGAGTCCAAAGTTTTATATCCAATATACCTTTTAAAATACTAAGAAAAACTATACCTAAAACTATCAACTCTTCAACTACATCAAAGACCACAGAAGAATATAATATTACCCAAGTAAACAGGAAGTGCAAGAAATCTAGAAATGGCAGGGATGATATCTGTCTGCCTGGACAGTCACACAAAGATCATCTGTAATGTCAGGGTGCATCCATCTTCAGCCTACAGGCCCAGAGTCTCTGGCATACCTTTCAGTGAAGCAGAAAATCTGAAAGACTGTGCTGCCCATTCTGGCATAGTTTGTCAGTCACTTCTCCTTGTGTCCTGAAGAATATCTGACAGTTTTCTCTGCAAAGCAAGAATCTAAAGGACCATCTCAACTTATTCTACCAAAATCCAGAGGTCACTTTCCTATGGGTCTTACATGTCCAGATTATACAGCATCAAGAAGTATTATACACTGTCAAGCAGTCAGTACAAGAACAGTTTCTTCTCCAGTTGCTAGCCATTGCCAAAAAAGAAAGTAAATTCCATATGAAGTTTCCTCAATGCCCATCATCCTCTTAAAGTAGATTGGTGCTGCCAAGCCTCACTGTCCATAAAAGTCTAAATTCCTAAAATATTTTAAATGTCATATTCTGTAGGACTTTTAAGTATTTGAAGATTACCTATCTAATTGAAATATATTTTTGTATACCTAAAATAATCTAACTAACATGACTATAAGTTTGGTTATCAGGATGACTATTAATCTGAATTTCTTAATTGTACATTGCAATTTTAAAGAAATTGCATTAACACAATATCTTAAACAAGTGTAGAAATATACATACAGCTTAATAAAATTGACCTTAAATTTGAGAGATGGCTCAGAGGTGAGGAGCACTGCCAGTCTCTATCCTTCACCCTGCTAGTCCAGTTTGGACAGCCTGTGTACTGACAGCAGTCTGGGCAAGAGCAGTTCTTTGTCCAACAGACCATTGTCTGCCAAGGAAGACAAACTCCTTGTCCTTGATGCTCAACACCATCTCAGGAAAGGAATAGTGATGCCAGGCATTGTTGTGTCTCTCATGGCCAGATTCTGAATAACAAAACATTAAATGCTATATTCTCCAGGTCTATGAAGTAGTTGAAGACTCATGTCTATCGAATATATTCTAGTATGTATCTTGGAAACCTAGACAACATGACTATTACATGGCAAACCTAACTAATGTTGACCTGCCATTCTTATCATCCTAAATACGGAAGCTTACATTATAAAATTAGGCAATCTATAAATGGGTGAACAGTCTCTGAATGATGACTTCCAGTATAATTATCATATAAACATTAGCCAGAGGTACATGTACCATGAAAAATGATAACAGTATCCTAAATATATATCATATATAAAATATCTAAACAGAGGCATAGAAAACATCTTATATATACACATATATATTATGACTAATATAATTATATATTATTACTAGTGTAATTAACAGAAGTAGAAATTGCATAATGTAAACGACAATAATAATCTTAATATGCATCAATGTGCAAAATATTTTAAACAGAGGTAGAAGCATGTGCAAAATATGGCAATTACAGATTCCATTTTGTATCAGTATACAAATTACCTTAGACATATAAAATAATTTCAGATTTAAATTTGTATCAATATACAAATTAGCTTAATCAAACATATAAAAATGATTTCATATATGTATCAATAAACCAAAATCTGTACCAATGTAAAATATTTTGAGATTAACAGCCAATTTTTGAATTATAGTCAATGATCTAATTTTTCAATCATTCCTATATCATAACTCCTCTGCTATATTTTTTAAGAGAGAGATTAACTATGACCACTAACCATTCATAAAGAAAACAAACATTTATGAGCAATATTTTGGGAATTTGGGTGTAGCTTTCTATTACTAATTCCTGATGACTAAGAGGCCCTGACAATCTTATGAAGGTCCTGAGGCTAGATCATCTTAGCCTTGAAGCCGATGCGACCATCTCTTCCTATCAGAGAACTTTCAGGTGGTCTTGGTGGATGAAACCATGTTTGCCTGGAAGCAAATAAGTTTGTTCCACAGGTTCTCATTTGTGGAAACAAAAGCAGAACTCTTCCAAAGCAATAAATCCTTAGACACAAATTTCAAAGCCAAGATACCTTTATTTGTTGTTTAACCTTTATTGGTTGTTTAACTTAGCAACCTTTTCAATCAATGGTCTTTCTGCAGTTAGCTCATTAACAGTTAAAATATTAAAATAAAACACAATAATAACCATGATCCAGACTCCTATCTATTTTTCATCTTTATGTGGCTTATTATATTTTTATTACTATATTTCTCTGTTATTAAAAGAAATTTCTTTACCCTTTTTCTTTTCTCTCCCAGGTTACATATTCTTTTTCACACACTTTGTAACCCATTTATAGAGGGTTTTTTTCCATCTGAATCTGTTTTAGTGTATATCATTAGTCATTTTACAGCCAGAAAAGCTTTTAAAATGCTAGCACTGCATTGACTTCTGACTCCACCCTGCTCAGCAGCTTTTCACCATGTCAGAGGTGCCAGAGCCATGCTTACCTTCCCAATTCTAAGAGTAATATTAAACATCATGAAACCTTTTACCACCCTAACTCTGGGGGAGTCTTAGGGTCCACACTATCTGCTCACTCTACTTAAGTGTTTGGCAGCAGGGTATCTTAAAGGGCCCACAGTTTTTGCCAATAAAGCTGAGTCAGGAAATCTCTCTTAAAGGAGCCACATCTCTGCTTGCTGCCAGCAAACAGAGCGAACCCAAGAAAATGCTGCTACTAAGAAGCTGTCTTTGACTCTGTTCCCTTTTTATTCAATATAAACAGAAACCTTAAATCCATCATATGCTTGTTGCTTATACCAAGTCTTCTGTGAGACTTTAGGAACCAGCCTTGGTTTAAGCTACCTACAGCAGACCCGCCATTTTGAAATTGAAACCTGAAGCTAGATGTCTCTGCACCATGACCCAGTTCAAAGACACAACTCAATAGCCACTTTTGTCATTGTTTCTGTGCTCTAGAACCCCTTTTAAGCTTCCTCTGGCTTTATGTGGGTATTCAGCCCACATTGGGTGTCATGTATTGCATTAATATTCACTTGAAATATATCTTACAAAGGATTATTATTTACTGAGTGGTATATTAACACTCCCAATACAAATTGAACCTTAAGACAATTCTTGGAGAGTGAAGCTGTCCCACGCAGGGCTGTTGGTCTGCTCTCTGAGAAAACAGGAACAAAACAGAACTCAATGTTCCCTGGGTCCCAGTCAATTCTGGCCACGTCCCATATGGGTGCTGAACTCAGGAGCTATGCATCTTGGCTTCCCTAAATAATGCCTGAATCCCACTACAAGGTGTGGCCTTGTTGTAAAAATCATGACCCTTGGGGTGGGCTTTGAGCTGGGCCTGGTGTTGCTCTTTCTGCTCCCTGCAGATGAGATATAGAATTCTCAGTTAAGGCTCTGGCTCAATATTGGCCTACATGCTGCCCTGCTTCCAGCCATGACAATGATTAAGTAAACCTCTGAACCTGTAAGCCAGCTTCAGTTAAATGCTTTACTTTGAAAGAGTTGCCATCATCATGGTGCTAAAGGGCCTGGCTACGACAACAAGCGGAAAGTGATGAGTTCTTAACTTCATTATTACTCTGCAGGACTGGAGAAGGTTCCAGGCCTCTTTGTGTGCTGTGTCTGTGAAGCCATGTTGCAGGCTTCACACAGGCAGATCTCCCTTTTCTGCTCTCCCTACATGCCAAGTTGTCATCTACTCACTTTCTAGAGTACACTTGCTTCTGCACAGCTCCGCGGTCTCTGCGTTTTATTGCTTTCTTTCAGGTCTCAGCTCAGACTTTAAATAATTAATGAGGCTTTTTCTAAAACCTTTCTGTTAGCTCACCATCCCTTCCTGTATCTTTGGGGTTTAGACATCCTTTTATTGGTAGCAATAATCACTGTGTGGCAGACACAATATGCATTTTGCCACTGACCTGTTTGCTGTGTGCCTCCCACAACAGAGGAGTAGTTCCTAGAATACAGGACCTTTATCTGTGTCAATCAGTCTCCTTGTCTTAGAATGGGGAAGGAGCAGAGGGATACATGGATAGAAAAGAATTTTTTTATAAATTAAAAAAATAAATAGTAATTTTTTTTAAAAAAGAAAATATACACACAAAAGAAAGAAATGGTTGTTAATACAGAACAGCTATTGTTTGTCTCTTATGCCTGGAATTGGAATTCTGCTGCAGTGAAGCACTTACTCATGACCATCTTCTGGTGGAGATTCCATTGTCAAGAAAATTCCTATTTTGCTTGGACTCTAAATTCAAAATGGACTCACACTATGCTCATGCTACAGAAAACATAAGTCAGCGGGAAATAGGAACTTGTAGTATAGATGCATTAAAATCCCAAGGGGAAGCATGCTAGCTACTTCCTATCTATCATGGTTTTCTCAAAATTAGATGTCTTAGTTACCTTTATATCAGTGTGGTAAGTCACCATGACCAACACAAATTATTACAAAAGTTTATTTGAAGACTGCAGATTCAGAGGATTAGAACCTGTGAACCAATGTTAACAGGGTCCTGGCAGCAGCGGGCAGGTTGATGTAGTTGCTAAGAGCTAATATCTTTAGACAAAATCATGAGGAGCAGATAAAAAGAAACTCAGTGTTGTGTCTTTGAAACCTCATTGCTCTCTTGCAATGATATACCTACCTCTTCCAACAAGGCCACATCTCCTTCCCAAACAGTTCTAAAAGCTAGAGACCAATTATTCAAAAGTATGAGCCTATTGGGACCACCCTCTTTCAAACCACACGTCAGGCATAATTCCCAGCACACAATTCTAAATAAATCTAACTAAGATATATACATGGGAAAAAAATATTGCCGAGTAAGGTCCATATAAATGGGAGTTGAAAGCCAGAGGTCTCATGTCAAAACAACCCTTGGCAAAGCTAACTTCAAAGTAAGAGTTTCCCAGTATACAAAGCTACTCACCACAGACCCCTTCCCTAACTGCCCCAGTTCAAGCAGGACTTCAGTAGCTTTCAGAATGGCTGTTTTATAAAGAACATTTCTCTCCAAAATTGTAGCATCTCGGGAACTTGGAACTGTACCAAGCATTTCTCTCCTGCAGACATTCTGGCAAAGTAAATGGTGGACAGAGTATTTTTTGGCCATTTTCTGATCCCTAACAAGTCATCATCTTTTCCCCACTTTTGTTTGTATAATCCATAAGCAACAAGTTTTTGCCAACTCCCATTTGCATATTTATTTACAGTGATTTCATGTTTTACATATATATGTTCATTTTGCTTAAACAAAGTGAATTTATTTTGCTGCAATTGTGGGAAAATGTTAACGTGGGGAGTGTAGAATTTCCCATCTGGTAGCAAATCTCACAGCAAAGAGCCTTTTTGGAAGCAAAGTTAATCCATTAAGGAGATGTATTTCACAACTCCTCTTATCTGATGGCAGCAGAAACATGTTTTTGTAGAATGTCACTCAGATGCAAGAGTAATAAATTCCTAGTTTAAAATGCTAAACATGGGAGAGAGAATAGCCTAATTATGGAACACCTTCTTAGTGGCCTTGAATCATGAACCCCTATATTTTTAAGCATTGTCCCTGGAGATAATTCCCCCTGGAAGGTAAGGGGGGGGGGAATCAGTTGAGAACGTAGACTTGAGAAACAAATACCATAATGTAGGGAAGATGAGCGCTTCCTTTCTCCTCATGTCACAATTGCACTCTTTCTGTTCTTCCCTTCCCTCTATTTCTCACTGTCAGTTAAACCAGCCTCTTATGTCATCCACACAAAAAGAGAAAGACAATAGATGGGAAGGAAAGGCAAAGAAGAGAGAGAAGAAAAGACGCGACGAAGAGAAAAGGAAAATAAATTGGGAATTTCCTCTCAGTGTCATTGTTAACCTCATCAGCAGATGCCCTGATGGCAGCACCACCACGAGCCCTCTCTCCTGCTCTGCACCATGACTGACAAGCAGCCTGGCCTGGCCACACCAAACTTCTTATCTGCTAATGGTAGGTGCTTATTGGATGGTGCAGTGCTGTCCTTTATCACTTACAGGTCTCACTATCTCTACGGAGTTGTTCTATGTCTACTGAATCATCATCCCGCAAACAGAGTCTCCTGCTCATACCTCCTACCTGAATCCCTGCCTCTTTTATACTACAATGCTACACAATATTGTCTGTTTCTGTTCCCTTCCCTTCCTTCCTTCAACTTCTTTCTGCCAGGCATCTGAAGAGGAGAGTCAATTACTGATGCCTAGCTTAGTACAGATCCACAGATGGGCTCTCAGACATCATCTTCAGGGCTTATCACCCCAATGATAAAGTCAGATGCATCATTTTCTCAAATGCCTTCTGCACTCATCACTGTCCCTTGGGTTATCTCTCTGTCTCGCTCCAGTCACATTATTTTCATTTTTTTGTCCTTGTAGTATTCAAGAGAGTTCAGTCCACAGTTTGCTTTGTGTTCCATTCTCACTCTGAGTCAATCTAATGAGTTTAAAATGTCCAATACACATGTATTAAAAATTCTCAAGTATATGCACTTTCTTTTGTATATTTAACTCATGTGTCCATCTATGATATCATGCCCCCATAATGGCATTTCACCATCAGCAGGTCGAAAACTTCATTTATTTTATTTTCAGTTAATGTGCTTATTAGTTAATGTTAACAAGTAAAATTGTAAATGCTTACTGTGTGAAATGTGATTTTTTGAAATTTCTATACATTGTGGAGCCACTCAATCAAGCTAAATAATACATGCATTATCTCTATATGATCATTTGTGTTGAGAGAACACTATAGAGACCTCAAAGGGATTGTCAAGCATACAATATGCTGTTATTAGTATAGCCACCGTGCTGGACAATAGATATAAAATTCATTCCAAAATGGAAGTATTGATTTTTGCCCTTCAAGGCTGCTCCCCTCAATGTTTTACCCTAGAAAATAGAAAATCAATTGTTGTAGTTGCTCAGACCAAAATATAGAGTGGAAGGTGATTTTGATCACAGCCTTTCCTTCATTCATCTCCATATCTAGAGAACTGCCTGGAACATGGAGAGTGATGCCACATAGATAATATTTTTTTTTTTTACAAAGTAGTGCTATAGCGTTGCAATGAAGAACATTTGAAATAGGCAATACCTATCATTTTTAAGTGAGAGGGAAGAGCAGTGGAAATACAAAATTTTTAAAAAGCAATGGTCTTGAAGGACTAACATTAATGCCACCAGAAAAATAAGGGCAGATGGTCTCACAGGGGAACAACAGAGTTAGCAAACATAAATATCATGTGGAAAAGTGTGTAACTTACAGCCAAGTCGTGAAAGGAAAGGTCAGATGGGAAGCAATTTGGAAGGGGATCCTCAAAAATAAAGAAAGCTGTAAAGGTTCTTCAGAAGGAGAAGAGAATTGCATAGCACCTTGAGAGTTTATGAATGTAACCTGAAGACACAAAACGGACGCGTGAGGAAGAGACAATGTGAATAGCTAGTGTGCTTCTGTAGCACTGGGAGAAAATCTGCACTAAGCTGGCCAGTAGAGGGCACAGACTCTGCTAACCACACAGTTCTCCCCGACACCCCCAAATCTTTTAGTACAGCTGCAGGAAGTGCACCCTAAGCCCATAGCCCACTCAAGTGCTGAGAACCAGCAAGCAAGAGAACACCCCGACAAGGACACCTTCTACAGCGACCTGATTCCTTTACTCAGTGAGCCTATGTGGAACAAAGTAGCCGGTTGATTCGCCGCCATCTTGGCAATAACTTTTGGTGGGAATTCACCACAATGGGTTTTGCTGAGGATAACAGAAGTTGAATGTAAAAGACCGGGTAGAAAGATCTCACCCGTGCTAAATTTTGACCTATAGTCAAACTTGCTTTCAAGAAAGAAATGAAAATTCTTTCCTCTCCCTTTCTTTTGCTTCCACTATATGATTTTGTATGGTTCTGAGCCTCTAATTCTTACCTGCCCTTTTAACTTTGTACTTTGTCTGTATGTAGTATAGCTTATGGGCTGAGCTTCTAACTACTAACTTCTACGTAAACGTTTGATACTTTATTAGTTCAGAGAATGGGGTTTCCTGCTTTGTGCTTCATGATTCATAATTCCACAGCTCTGTCAATTATTCATTATTGCACAGCTTATAAGAGGGCATGAAGTTAACAATAACAATTACATTAATGATAGAGTGAGTTATTAAAATTTACTTTAATAGCCACTATATTTGTGATGATAATTATGGTTATGACTAACCATGATTACAGCAGCCATTGTAATCATAATAAGCTCAAGGATGGTTTAATGCTAATTACTTCATCATAAAGAAGTTAGAATATAGAATCATAAGCGAATGTAGTTAAGCTGGTTAGAAAGGGGCATGGTTGTGAGTATTGGTTACTGGATATTAACCTTCATGAAATCTAAGACTTTTTTTTAAATAAAATCAGAGTTGGTTCAGATGCTATGATTCACAGGGGGAAAACTAGGTGTCATTCTTAATTTTAAAGGCCTTAAATGAAAACTAATTTGAAATATAGAAAATATGCTGAAATTACTGTGGTATTTTCTTTCATTACAAATGATCAAAGTAATGTGGGTCTTTGAAATACTAACAAAGAACCTGTCAAGCCATTACGATCATATGAAAATACCCACAAATGGAACCTCCTATGGACATTTCTAAGTTTCCTATAATATTCTCCTGTTTTCTTATGCAGAAGAAAGGCTTTCCTGTTAGCCATGAAGATGCAGTGCATGTACCTGATAATCACAAAATGGACGGGCATGGTTTGACAATTTATAAGTCTTACAAAAGTCAGTGCAATTGCCCGCTGAGTGTCTATCATCTATTCTCCCACACCGTATTTCTCTTCATTTCCCAAAGACATGTTGTTTTGCAAGATTCCTTGCAGAATATGGTGAAGTTAGTAATTTGGAGCAAGTTCACCTTCAGATATTCAAGGCAGGAGAAGGCAAGCTGAGCCAATGTGGTCTTTGTGGGGGAGAAGAAAATGTCAAGTGCTGCATTTTATAATAAACACAAGAGAGACTCATTTTTACGCATATTTGTTACAGATGGGAATTTTATTTAATGATGGCTGATTGTGGAGTCCAGCCAAGGGTTTGTAAATACCAAGAGGATATCATTATGTGAGATATCCTCATTAATGAAGCAGTCACATACAAACCCTCAAAACACCATCAGAGCTGGTTTCTAATATATCTGATGAGGATAACACTAAGTTACTCTCTTTGAGCCAATATCCATTGTCATAGAACCATATTGAAAACTTTGCATGGTGAAGCTTTCCAAGGAGGTTACAAACAAGAGAAATTCTTTATGGAAAAGACCTGGGTAGAAAGGAAGAAAAAATGGGGATTATCCCCCATGAAATGAGGTGAACAGGTGAACATTAGAAACCCAAATTACTAACCTGAAATAGAAATGTCAACCTAGAGTTTGCTGATTTTCCACTCTCAGGCTATTAGGGCCTCAGAAGCACTCTGACCACCAGAGGACGCTGATCTCTCATGCACCGTGTGGTACCCCACCCTACTACCCCAACCACAATCCCATCAGCAAACAGTCTACACAGAAAAGGTTGCTTTCTGCCCAAGTTGGAAGTGTGGTGTTGCACTTAAAGTAGCTACAATTAATTTAAATATTTAGTGGTGACTCCCAACTTTGTCTCCTTTAAGGAAGTAAGATTACTGGGGAGAACTACCAAATGTGAAGCGTTTGCTGAGCCCCGCTGTCAGATGTATGAGGCGCCATTTTTCTCCTGTGATTCCATAGCTCCTGATGACATACCTGGGAAACATGCATTTCAATAAAGGGAATATGTTCCAGACTTGACTGGAATTCTCCCCCTGAGGACAAACAAAACCAACATGAGAGTTGAGCGGCCCAAAAAACAAACGAAGAGAAAAAAAAAACCAGCCATTCAAAAGGCTACTGAAGGAGAAACTGATCTCCAAGGGTAATATTTTAAAAGAAGGTAAAACTGGCCTTGAAGAAGTACTGGGGAAAACTGAATGCAACAAAAAGGAAAAAACCTTGTCCCCTGGAAAAGAAGAGCTATGAAATAGAAGCAGGATAGAATTAGATAGGTGCCCTTTCTTTCCAGACACAGAGCATGACAAGCTTACCCTGAGAACGGCAATCTGCAGAGATGCTGACACAAAGCTAGACAGCCCCTAGCCATGGCTCCTGGTTTCGGGCATTGAAGACACCAAGAGAAAAAATGAGCTGTGTAAAAACTAAATGTAAAGGAGAAAAATATAACTCAGATCTGGTGGGGTATGCCTGTAATATCACTATCAGGGAGAATGAAGCAAGAGAATGGCCAGTTCAAAGCCAGCCCGAGTACATGAGGAGCTGTCATCGAAGGGACAGAACGCTCTTTTTTTTTTTTTTTTTTTTTTCCAGGAGAAAGTAATAAGTGTCATGAGGAAATAGTTATAAGGTATATAAGTGACAAGAAGAGAGAGGCCATCACCCTTCTGTTGATGGATGAATCAAGGAAGACTTCATAAAAAAAGGAGCAGGCTTTCGGTTCAGCCACTGAAGGATGACTAGGATGTCAATAAGAGGATCTCGACATTTCCCATAAAGAGGAGAATGACATGAGTCCAGGTTCAGAGCTGGAGATGGAATTTGTTTTTCACCTGAGTGTTTGCGGCAGAAAAAGAGGGCGATAAAACAGTACTGAGAAGCTTTCAAATCCCAAATCCCAGAGCCTCAGCAAGACAAGCTGAGAAGCATAACCCTCATTCTTCATTCAAGCATTCTTAATTTTGCTTTGCACGTAATTTTCGAAGGGCCAGTGAACCTGTTATGCGCATTTCAGTGATTGCGTATTTTTCTCAAAAAGAGAGACATTCCATTTCATCAGCTAGCATCCTGAACTTTACTCTGCTCAGAAAATAGTCCTCTGGTCTGCCTACTCAAAATGCCTTTTATTTTAGATGCTGATCCTAACACACAAACACAAGCTCCTATCCTCTAGTAGTGGGTCTTCTTTGGTTCCAGAGTCACAGTCCAGTGGTGCTGGGTATCACCTCTTTCACGTCAGTTTGCTCGGAACCTGATACATGCAGATTACTAGTTACCAAAGAATGTGCATTCAGGCAGTGAGAAAGTACTGAAATGTTTATACAAATGCATAACATTACAAGAA
This sequence comes from Phyllotis vaccarum, assembly GCA_033318265.1. Classification (NCBI taxonomy): domain Eukaryota; kingdom Metazoa; phylum Chordata; class Mammalia; order Rodentia; family Cricetidae; genus Phyllotis; species Phyllotis vaccarum. The sequence goes on along the minus strand of JARWLC010000006.1, from coordinate 22,400,306 downwards.
TTTAATATTCATTACATGTAATTATAAATAATTTCAGAGCTAAAGAGATAGCTCAGTGTCTAAAGATCTTGTTGCACATGCATGAGTTCAGATCTCCAGCATGTACTTAAAATTCGGGTATGATAGCACACTCCTGTAATTCCAGTGCTGGGAGAATCTCTGCAGCTTGCTAGCCAGCCATACTAGCCTAGTCAGGGTGCTCCAGATTCAATGAGACCCTGCCTGGTAGAGAGCTATAGAGGAATACATCAGACACAGAACCCTGACTTATGCATGTGCACATAAGTTTCTCTCTCTCTCTCTCTCTCTCTCTCTCTCTCTCTCTCTCTCTCTCTCTCTCTCTCTCTCCTCTCCCTCTCCCTCTCCCTCTCCCTCTCTCTCTCTCTCTCTCTCTCTCTCTCTCTCCTCTCTCTCTCTCTCTCTCTCTCTCTCTCTCTCTCACACACACACACACATGCATATACATGCACACATACAAACATACACACACACTACTTCAGAGCTGCCCATCCCTTCTTGCTTTTCTACTGTCAATTTTCAATATTGAATCTAAACTACATGTGATCATTTTACCTGTGCAAGGTGTCAAACAGTCATTCCTATGATCATTGTCCTGACTCAGACCTATGGCATTGAAATAAGCATCTAAAGATCCATTCTCCTCACTATTCACAAGTATATTTTCCAACACATAAAATTAGATTGTGTATGTTGAATCAAATATCTTGGCTGATCCAGTCCAAGTGTAAAGATCTAAAACTTCCTAGTCCTACATTTAAAACATGGGTCTACCTTTGCAACAGTGTCTTTCAGAGACACTCAAAAGCACTCTGTACTCTCATAATTTTAGGGACTACACATACTCCTATACTGGAAATACTGTTTGTTTCTTAATCTGGGCAAATATTCAACTTGTATGTCATCTCTATTGCCCTTTATTGATCCGTCCAGGCTAAATTATCTCCCCCTTTATATCCTTGTAGCAGGAGACCTTATGATTAGACTCCATTACAGCTATTACTTGCCTGTGCCTTTTCTCAGATTCCTTTATTTTTACGTGTAGGCCGTAGACAGATACTTTATAAATAAGTAAAGGTTTGGCAGAAGGTATTGATAGGTAAGACTTAATAAGAATAGTAGGCCAGGAGGCTGAGGTAGAAGGACTGTTAGTTCAAAACCAGCCTATGTGGCTGAGTTCCACGCCAGTGAGTTCCACGCCAGCCCGAGCTACAGAGTGCAAAACCTGTCTGCAGCAAAAGAGGCAAAAAGACGATTTGGTGAAATTCAGTGGCAGCCTGAAGGCGGAGCACAGAATGCCTTGGCCACCAGTGTCCTGGTCTGCAGAGGTCTGAGAAAGAGTGGGGAGCCCGGTTAGCTCAGGAAAGAGGCAATTGCTCGGATACATCGATATTAAAACTATGTAGGAGAGTGGATGGAGAAACGGGAACACAGGTGTGTGAAGAGAGGAAAAGATAATTGCTGGGGAATTGTTTAGGTAGCAGGAGCGCAGACTTCTGGGTAGTGGGAGAGAAATCATATTAGACCTAAAGAAGAAATCAGGAGTGGAAGAAGCAGCTTTATCAAGAAGGAGAAAAGCTTCTTCTCTGGGATACAAAATGGGTATGGATTCAACTCTCTAAGAAAAATAAGATCTACTAAATCTAGGAAGGGATCAAACAGAAAGAACGGGTTCCAGGTGTAATCATTATCACTCAGTGGTACAAAGAGTTATTTCCATTGCCCTTTATTAAGAACTATCCCCCAAGCAAAGTTCATATAATGATAAAGTCAAGGCAAAGGTAAAATAGCTCTAATTTTATAAAGTGGGAAGAGGCATTAGTCCATAAGGGCAGTGAAGATCACTGAAACTGTATCTGTTTCACAGCCAGAGTGCCCATATAATTGCATTTAGTTACACATGGGTAGGCTGTGGAAACAGCTGGGTGGACCTTAATTTAATTTAACTAATTGATTTATTGGTTTCATTAATTGCTGTCAAAAGATACAAATACTGTCCTCAGGGGCCACAGTTTAGTTGGCCATCACTAGAGCTTCTGGAAAAGTAATTGAATTTCTTAGTTTAGCCCTTCAGGTGAGCTATCAAGGAGAAAGCAAGATTTAACAATATAGTATGGCTGCGGATAAAGACAGAGGGCTGTCTACTGGGATGGACAGTGTCTCCTGGCTTCTCAATTTCATCCACAACGAAGTCTTTTTCCATCTGTTATCAGTCTTTCTAATTCCTTTTCATCACAGCAAATTACTTTTATTTCAGCCTCAAGCGCTCTCTCTCTCTCTCTCTCTCTCTCTCTCTCTCTCTCTCTCTCTCTCTCTCTCTCTCTCTCTCTCTCTCTCAATTCTCTTTCCATTTAACTTTTCTTGACTTCCCCCTATTAAAGGTACCACTTCTTGGTATACAAAAAGGATGCTGATTGATAAATAATTGATAGTCACTAATTCAGAATCACACATTGACTTGTTTTCCATGGTTAAATTTCAGCCTTTGCAAATTCAAAAGCCCAGAGCTTTGAGGAGCTGGTGGCTCTTGTCACTTTAAGCAAAATTAATAGTTGCTCAATTTCACATATTCGAAAGAATAAACAACTCTGAATCCTATATTTCTTATCATTTGATCTTTTGTCTCTGCGTAGAAGATGAAATTACAGTGAACGATAAGTTTTAAGCAAAACTTTTTATTATGTTTTTTTTTTTCTGGAGCTAGGCGAGCGCTCTACCGTGGAGCTAGATCTCCAAACTGTAAAGCTTTTTAAATGCTTTACTCAATAGTACACCAAGGCACAAAAAAAGTCAGAGAGAACAAAATTTTAATTTATTCCTTTCCGCCACCCATCTCCCATTCTTTTTGCCTCTCAAGTTTGGCGTCCTGAAAATTCTAAACCAGGAGAGGTTAGCAGAGTGAATGATGGTAGCTAATGTGCTCAGCACAGTCTGGCCAGTAGATGAGAAACTGTGATGTAGGGCAATGCAGGTAGGGGGCGCTGCAGAGTGCGTCCTAGAGCAGCAGGTCTGAGGAAATAGTTGCTTAACTTCACACAAGGGAAACATTGCTTGGAGACACTTTCCAATAGGCATTTTGTAAATGCTCAAGTTCTACATCATTCAAATCAATAAAGTTAACCAATAAAAGTAGGATGATGGACATTAATGGGGGGGGCCTCATTTATATGCAAAGGCTAACAGAACCCTGGGAAATTGAGGAGTTAGGAAACTTATGCTTTTGTTTTGGTTTTCTTCTTCTTTGTAAAGCACTCCAAATATTTTACTATGGTTACCCTGCTGTGTAGAATTAAAAGGAGATTTTTATATTTATTCTTTTTTCATGGTTTTTCGTTTTATTGAAAATAGATTTTTTTTCGTACATAGCCTATCCTAACTATAATTCCCCCCCTTCTGCCCTCATTTATTCCCCTCCCATTTGATCCACCTCCTTTTATCTCATTAGAAAAAAACATCAAGCTTCAAAGTGATAATAAATATAACGTTAAAAAAGATATTAACACACTATAATCGAACAAAGCAAGCAAACAGAAGGAAAAGAACCCAAGAGAAGATCCAAGGAATAGTGACTCACTAGTCACACTCAGGAATCTCATAAAAATAATAAACTGGAAGCCACAATACATATGCAAAGGACTGTAGGGTAAAAAGAGAAAAATAAAACCTGTGTAAGTGAAATTAAATTAATTAAAAAAAATAAGATAAAAAAAAAAAAGAAAGAGAGACAGAAAGCCCCAAGACAACATTGTGAAGGTACCACCGATTTGGAAAAAGCATGTTCTTGAAACATGTTTCAAGTAGTAAAATTGAGTTTCCTTAATGTATGTTCTCTCATTTGCTATAACCCCTCTATAGTTATGCAGAGGCCTACAAAAATATATTTTTCCTTTCTAATTTTTAAAATTATGGTTCCAGAATTAATTTGAGAGCCCATCTGTGCTGACATCACAGGGAGATATTCTCTTAAGTAGAAAGAATGAGTGCATCAATGTGCATCATGATTTAACCCGGGAGTAAAAATCCTGAAGGCACCAGCAATCCAATGTCATCTCAGAATTAAAGAGGGAAGAGAGAGGTTCTGAAGGCCAAAGGATGCCAGAACTAGAAGCCAGCATGATCCACTTACGTTCCTGATTCTCAACTTTCCTATTTACTACATGGTCCAATACTACCACCCATAACATTTTTCCACTCAGTACTTTCATTAGGTGCATACTCTGGTACTTTGACCATTAAACTGTATTGTTGTTATAATCATAGGGAGCTACCAAAATAGTAGAGTTAAGTCTTCATAAAATAATAATATTACATCAATTGCCCATAAAATACAGTTTGCATACTGCATTGATATTCACATTGAATCACAGCCTAATATTCCATTGGACAATTACTTAAGATTCTTAATATGATTCTAGACTTTGTGACTGTGATTTGGTTTTGACTATATGTGTATAAATATAAATATAGCAACAGTTAATAGTATGTCTTATATAATGAACAGAATGAGCTCAGTGTGTTTAGCTACAACCCAAGAGCCTATGAAAACTGCCTCAGTATCAACCACAAGAGGATTTGAGGAGAGGTGAGAGTTTGTTCCCTAATGCATTTGTAAGTCAGTGTCTACTCGAAATAGCAATGTGCTGGGCTATCAGGTGGGTTTTTTGTTTCCTAGACTCTCTGGAGCAATCAGTCCCTTTAGAAAATACATATGAAAATTAGCTATAGGCTCTCAAAACTGGAAGAGATTTTTAAAAAAAAGTCTTTAATATCTTGACACCCTCTAATAAAGTCCACTTCTATTTCTACAAAGGAACAGGGTCCCCTTGTGACACTCTTACCTTCTCCATTCTGGACCTCAGAGCCGTTTGACAGTCTAAACATCTACCCTATGGTCCTTCCCAATCATATTTCCTGCTCATTTGATGGAAAAAGTAAGAGACACTGGAATAAAGTGAAATTTCTCTGCAGGAAAAACCAAGACCTCACATCATCATCATCATCAACAAACAAACAAAACCAAACCTAGCTGCTTATTTAACATGCCATAGATTTCGCCAAAAACTGGACCTGACGAAACCAGTGTTGACTAAGGATAAGTCAACAATGTCAAACCATGAATTGCCTCTACTTTTGCCTACACTTCAAACCACTGTTTAAAAACAATACTCAGGTTCCTTGATAACTAACATTAATTATTAAAATCATTTCCCCCCTGTCCTAGGCTATATGTATTGTTGTCCCCAAGAGTCTGTCTTCCAGTGGGATGATGTAGTCTGTCGAGGCAAGTAACTTTATCTTATCATTTTATATCTTCAGTGTCTAGAATAGAGTAGCTGTTTAACAAATGTCTGAATGTAAGAGAAAATGTCAAAGAAAAACATGAAAAAGATAGCATACTTTTTTATTGGGCATCAGGAGGCATCAGGGAAAGATTGTAAAGCATATGAAATCTTGTCTCCCTTTCTACGACTATGAAAAGCTATGAATATAGCCAGACAACCCTAACAAGTATTGTGAATTCATTTCTGAAATCAAAGCAAGTTTACAGTGCCTCTGCCTCTCCGGTAACTGGCAAATATAACTTCAACTGTTGACTTTTGTTTTGTTTTGTTTTGTTTTTCTGGTAAGTCTCAATGCCACATGCTCCCCCCACACACACACACACACTTAAAATGTTAACAAATCGCATACTTCCAATATGTACAAAAAGTGTAGCAAAGTGCCTGCATTTGCTTTGGTTAGAAAGCCAGTCCAGTGCAGGCCATTTTATAGAAAGTCATTTTAATAAGCCATTTTGGAGGAGACTGGTTTTCCAGCCATCTCTGAACTCCTTCCACAGTCCTCCTCCAGCCAGTACCTTGTACTGTAGTCTTCTTAAGGGAACACTAGAGGGATCAGCCTCATACTTTTCAGAGCCTTTGAGTCAGGCAAGCCAAGTACAATTAAGGCTCTTCCCAGAAGAAGGAAGGGATAATGTTGGCAACGGGGCTGTACCACCCAGAACCACAAAAAGAAAAAAGCTGCAAATGTAACCAACATGGTTTCCTCCGCCTTTATAGCCCAGAAAACCTACGTGGCATTTTCTAAGGCAAGAGGCAACACTTTGGAGATTAACTTTTAAAAACTGACCAGTCTCTCAGGCCTCTGGAGAAAGTCTGCAGCCAGGGGTAAGGAGAATGAAGAGACAAAGAGACAAACAAGCTTCTCTCTCTCTCTCTCTCTCTCTCTCTCTCTCTCTCTCTCTCTCTCTCTCTCTCTCTCTCTCTCTCTCTCTCTCTCTCTCTCTCTCTCCCTCCCCCCCCCCCAAGAGGGAAAATCAAATAAATGTCAGATTTTTCCCAGCTGGTAAACACATTCAGATTTCAGACTAAAAACCCCTAAAGGATCAGGGCTGATGATACCCAAAAGAGAAAAAAAAAAAACACAAACTCTTTTCTTTTTTTCAAATTAGGGTGGAAAAAATAATTCAGTAACCCTTGGTCTGAACATTCTACTCTTCATTTTTGCTTAGCCTGTGGACACATACACACATGCAAATGGGCAAAAGGCTGCCATGCTGGCGTTTATAGACAGATGATCAGGCTGCTGATCCAAGTCTGTCAGAACTAACAAGGTAAGTGAATCAGATAAAAATTAATGAAGGGGAGAAAAAGTCCTCTCTTGTCTATAATGTCGGGCAGCATTGTAGCTTTAACCTGTCGATTTCACAAAGACCTTCTGGGCTCCTAAGCTTATTTGGTTAGTGAATTACCTCCCTTGCTGATCCTCTCACCCCTCTGGTCCCCGTGGTCTGTCCTAATTAATATAAAACCACGCTGCTCTAATAATTTGATCATACCATTTCTCTCCTCAAATCCTCGCAGTAGCTTTTAATTGAGCTAAAACCTGGAATTCAATTTAAAAATGATACTCGGGCTCTGACTCTGTGCTTCAAACGTTCTTGGGCCTCTGACCCCGTCACTGGCCTCCCTGCTCTGCACAGCGAGGCCTGTCACTTCAGGTAGTCAATCTGCTTGACTCCAATAACATCTCGACACGGGCGCCCCCCCCCCCTTTAATTGTACTTTCTTCTTCTCCGATAAATAAACTCTCATCCAGAGGACAGTGACAGCCGCCTGCTCTTGTTGGCTATGCTGGGATTTGGTGTGCTGTAAGTCTTGCTCTGTTCCTTCTAAACTCCATTTTTTTCACTTCTCTCCAAGTCCACAGTCACTAACACACCTCTTGGGGTTGCATAAAAGTGGTCAACTGTTTAATTGGAGGATACCAGTCAGTGAGCTCAAGTCACTGTCCTTACAAGTCAAGAATGATATAGAGAGAGAAATTTGAGGAAAATAAGGGTCCCTTCAATCCCTCTCTCCCCCATCAATCACCTCCTAACTTGGTTCTTCCCTTCCCTCTTCTGTAAAATATACAAAGCTATCCCTGGCTTTTGTCTGTGGTGGAACTTTTCAGCCATGCCTTTCCATAAACGGGATGGGTCTTGTTCAGAGCCAAGAATCTGCCTCCCACTATTTGGCCTGATAGTGGAGGGATATTTTTTTTTCCTCTTTCTTTAAGACAACGTGGAAGTGTCTGGAACGATGCCTGCAGTCCCCGCCATCCTCCAAATTACTCAGTGTTTCAGGCCCTGAGCCAGTAGCCACCTCCCAGCCACTTCTGCCACGTTAGCTTGAAGTCGTGTGGAGGGAGCTGTGGGTTCAGAATAGCATCTCCCTCACTGAGAAACCTTCCCTGGAGGTCTGCAGCAACTCCCACAAAAGGCAGCACATCCTCTAATTCCCACCCCAAACTGCAGAAATGAAAGAGTAAGTTTGGTTTTACCCTTGTCTGGGAGAAGGGCTTCGAGAACCAAGGCTACAGCAGTACCCATGTGTCCAACCCCTCCCCTACCCCCCTGGCTCTGCATACACAGGGCTGCCAGCCACCGAAGGGGCGCCCTGTCTGTCACCGTACCCCATGGAGCTCCCCTTTACTAATCTGCTCCAAGAACCTGCCTAGGTGTTTCAAACCTGTCTTAGCCTTCCAGAGAAAACAGAGTCTTCACACATCTGAACTGAATACGGTCACTTTTTTTTTTTTCCTTTCTTTTTGAGAAGGGCGTAGTGGTCTACAGCACTAGTCACCTGGTCTGTTGATGCCAGCATGGCAGTTTCTGCTTACCCTTACAGGCTGCTTTAACAAGAAAAAAAAAAAAAAAGATTGATATCAGTGAAGGGCCTTTTTTCACATTTTCACAAGTACCTGAGCCCAGCCCCCTGGTGGTGTGCACTTGTGATCTCAGTGTTGGGAGACACATAGCTGAGGCTTATGGTCAGCCAGCCTTGGTGAGTTCAGTGCCAGTAAGCCAGTGAGAGAAACTGCCCAATATAACAGGAACAGGAAAAGGTGAGGCTTTGCAGACTGAGTTCTGCCTTAAGAAAATAAATCTCTGATCTCAGACAATCTGACACACAGACTAATATGTGGGTCCAACCAGCTCTACTAACACCTAAGGAGAGCTACTCTTAGATAGAATGTCAGACACACACACAGTTACACACATACTTACACTCGCACACATACATACACAACATACACACACCCATACTCACACACATACCTACACACACACTCACACACATATGTACATGCATACACACACACAGGCACTAACACAGCATCAAGAAAAATTGGGATTTGAACCTTGCTTGGGTCTAACACTTATAAATTAAACATGCTATTTCACACCATGGAGCCTTAGCAATTTCCTCTATAAAATAGGATAAAGTGATATTCAGCCTCTTCCTTCCCCAAAGTCCACACCATTTTTTAAAGTATTTTAATACTGACATTGACTTAACAACCTAATCCATTATTAAATTATACTTCCCTTACCCATAAAATGGAGATGATCATAATGATCCTACCCAATGGAACCGTTGGCATGGATAAGTGACTTCATTCATGTCAAGAGTCACTGATGTATTTATCTATAGTGGGCACTCAACAAAAGTTTATGTCTTTTCTTTGTATATTTTAAGCTTAGGTCAGTAATAGTGGCTGTCACTAGGATTTCCAAATACTATTCCAATTTTTTAATTCAGACTATTCTATTTTAAATCAATGGTAGCATACCTATAGCCATTTAACTGAGTACCAAGTATTAGAAAAATAATTAAAACAATAAAATACAAACTATTTGAGTTACCCATAGTGTTTATTAAAAATATTACTAATCTATTTTCTAAAAACCCCAAAGCACAAACTGAAGGATTTTAATCAGTAATAGTCCATCCTAGCCTCATGCTTATCCACGCAGGGATGATTTTTATTTCCCCCACATGAAAGGTTAGTTTTAATATTTTTCTTCATCAAAGGAGTCATGAGGGAAGAGATATCATAAAAATGGTATTGCCAATTCTTTCCATGTTCACTGTTACAGATCTCTATCTGGCCACAGTGCTAAGACATGCATGTCCTTTGGCAGAACACAGTCATTTTGCAACTCAGAAGAGTTCGTGAGATGGAAGCCGAAGGAGTAGTGAACTGTGGATAACCCATATGCTATAAAATAGTTGCTACATTATTATTTTTCTCACAATTATTCTATCAAAAAAATACAGATTTATTTGGGAAGGCTCAGAACAATGAAATAAATACAGTACTGATTTCAAAGGCAAATGCCATGTCATTTTGAGATGAGTCACCCTGCAGAAGACAATGATAAATCAACCAGATAATTTCTGCATGTCAGAGAGCTTTAAAGATGATAGCTAGTAAATTGAAGTACACATCAAAGTTTCTCAAATAAAAATGTTAAATATAAGTTACTTCTTTATACATATCTAAAACCTGTCAAGCACAGGGGAAAATAATCGGTCCCACCCCCACCCATTAACTGAACAGATCTCAGAAGTTAAGTGCATCTTTCCATATTCAGGAGTGGCCTTAGGGACAGAGATGGCTGTAGTTACAGCTGTGTGGGATGTCAGTGAGTTTAAACCCATCTAGCATCAATGGTGGCATAACAAAAGCATGTCCAGATACAGGTGACTGTGCTAAAGACACAATCAGGAAGCTGGGTACAAAAGACACTTCCAGATCTCTGAAAGCATGTGGCCAATGAAAAGCTGAATGGCCGAGAAAGACAGAGGTAGATACAGACACACTCCCTGGCACTCTGGCTATAGTGGGATGCTCTGAAGCTTCTCGCCTTTGCAGCCAGCAAGCTGGGTCTTTGACTTTAAGATGTGGGTGTTCAAGATAGTGATAACACCTGTTTTTACCAGCTATTGAGACCCCTGAGACCCCCCCCCCCAACCAGGTTATACGTGAATGACGTATTTTGAGAGGAGACTGATGCTGCCTGTTGTTAATTTTTGATGTGAGTGGGCTGAAAATTAAGGAGGAGGAAAATCGTGACATGCAAATGATTTTTTCCTCCCCTTATGGATCAGAACTTTAATCACACAATAAATATTCTTAATCCTCACATGGAAGATGCAGGTGACCTTCATTTTACAAAAGCTTGTAAAATCCACTTTGTGTTTTCTTCTGTCTCCAGGCATCTGTGAGGGAAGGATTGCATGTTCACTGAAAATGATGTGACAAAGGACCAGTCCAGCCTTCCTAGTCTTCCAGTTGAATGTGGATATTGTGTCTTTAAGGCAGTGGAATTTCCTAGATCCTTAAGGTTGAACTCTGCCTTCCCAGGGCAATGAGTCACACTGGGAAGTTCAGACAGATGGAATCTCTCACCAAAGAGTCCAGAACCAATGGGAGCATTTCCGCAGCCCCCACCTCTTAAGCACCCAGGTCACAGCAATCTTTACAGTGCGGGTCACCATGCTTTAAAATTAAAAGCACAATCCAGAACAGAAGCAAAACTGGTTCTTCTCTCATCATCTAGGACCACCCAAGGGAACTAGAATGGGGCTGGGCAGCTGTCAATTCTCTCAGAGGCTCTTCTAAGCCTTCTCCCTACACCATGACACATTAGCTCTAATGCTGTAAGCTTTGAGAGGAACAAAATTTCAATACAGTGTCAGGATGAAAATGCGTAAAAAACTGTACCCTTTCCCCAACATGAAAAATAAAAAGGAGAGAAAGAGAGAAAAGGGAAGAGTAGTTGAGGAGAGAGGAAGAAAGAAGAAGAGATGAGAGAAGATGAAGAGGCAGAAAGGAAGAGGAGGGGAGAGGAGCAAACAAAAGTAAGTTTATTCTTTTCCTTCCTCCTAGGCAGCTGGATTTTGGGGATCAGCTTCTAACATTCCCATGGCCAGGTTCTGAGGAAACGTCCAGAAGGGTACTCAAATACAGTGTGAACACACTGGACTGAACGATTCTAAGATAACAGTTTTCAAGCACGTCAAGAGCAGAGTTCTAAAACTGGTCCAAGAAGGTAGAGGGTGGGCAAGCAATTGAAGAAGAGAAGATGGGGCAGGGAGTAGGTGGAACAGAAGGAGGAGACTAAGAAGAAAGATATGGAGGAGGGATGGAGGGGAGAAAGAAGGGGTAAGGGGAGGGGCCGAAGAAAGGGGGGGGGAGCCACGAATGCCACCCTGAGTGTAAATCCTGCCATCTTGCAGTTCTTCACCTCTTCTGGCCTCTAGGACTGTAAAGGAGGCTACCCTACACTGTAAGGGAACACAGCCACACCTTGTTCTTAAGTGCTTCCTATCGGAAAGAAACAGAACAAAGCATAGCTCTCAAGTGCAAAAGAATAATCTGGGTTAAACCAGATCACTACGTACCTCCAAAGTGGTTGGTCAACAGCATTTAAAAAAAGAAGAAAAAAGGTTTTCCTAAAAGCAGAAGCTCAAGTTTAATTGAGTTTTAGTTTTGTATCATAGATATTTGTGAAATGCTAACTTGTAAACTTCTGTTGATAATAAGTTGGTTTTTGTTCTGTTTTTATTTTGACTTGAGGCTGAATCATTAAAACAGCAAGTGAAAAATCTGCTAAAAATTGATTCTTAATTAAAAGAAGCAACCTAAGGGGTAAAAGCATAGCTGTTATTCTGGGAAATTGTTATATTCTGTTGTTAGTCTTATCAGCCTATGAACAAACTTACACACTGCCGAAATCTATCTTTCCCTGGACTCTCTATGATAGGCTCTTAATCCTGTTACCATCCCAAAGATACTCCCAGAGCCATTCTTTCTCCATCCCAGTCTTTAACCTGGAATCCAGACCTTTAATAATATGAACAAATCTTACCTTGCTTTTGTCTATTTCCCTCCCCCTTCTTATTTGTTGGCCAATTGGTTGGTTTTGTTTTATGTTGTTGTACAGACTTGTAGCCAGCTGAATCCATGCACTTACTCCTTCCCTTTCTGAAGCGATGTGCTTTCTACCTCCATCCTCTGCCCATTTCTATGTTACTCTTTCTTCAAAGGCCTACAAAGCTGCCTGAGTTCTTCTTGAGGCCTTTGCTTATACAGATGTATAAGCTGGACTCCAGTGTGGCTGCGCATCTATCCCATGCCCCCAAAGTTGGTGCTGAATTAGTTGGTGCTATATCCTTCTCATTATCATGTCCCCACCACTCACTTATCAGGAAAAGTACCTAATTCCTTACTGCCCCCCCCAATAAGCCAAACAGAAACACCGGTCATCTTAACACTGTTTTCTTCAGACATCTGCTCCCATCATTTAGCAGAAATTTCCTTGGTGTGCACAGATAACATTACAGTAAAAAGAAAGTAAATGTTAGGCCTGGGCTAGACGTATCTGTCAACTGCAAAGAACAGCCTCAGTAATCAGATCAAGCCAGATTCCCAGAAAGTCTCATCCTCCTTGGCCGCTGAACCACCACCTTATAACTGCGGTGATGTGCCCTGAAAATTAAATTGACCAAGTGTATCTGTTTGTCTGATTTGGTTTGCCTAATCAATATAAAATAGGTTTTCCCTAAAGACCCAAAATGTTCTTGTCCATTCCTCTAAAAATCTTAGGCTTTAATCTATTTTTATCAGAGTGTCTACTGGGGGGGGGGGGGGTCGTTCTTCTTCAGACTCTTCTATTGGCTTGAGAAACACCCCCACCAACTTCCCTAAAGATGTAAACCAGTTCACTCACAAAAAACAGAACCGATTTTCTCTTAATTAAACTGTTTTCTGATGTACTTTTTAGAAGGTAGAAGACCCTGATCTCCCACAGTGAAGCCGGTGTTTACAGGAAGTTTCTTGGCACTTTTGTGAGGCTTTGGTGGGTTTGTGGAGAAGCAGCCTAACACCTGCCTTTCACCCTTTTAGAGCCCCTCTTCCAGTCTCTCTCCTGCTTTAGCAAGCTAAATGTTAATGCTTTACTGCTTTTCTCCACCTGCCTCCTCCTATTCCTGACTCTTTATTCCCAAGCTGAGGGATGTGAACTCTGACCCGGTGGTCCACACTCATTTCTCAGCACACAGGAGAATTTACCAGAAGCAACCAAAGTTTATACAAAAGGAAACATACAAATACATTTTCCAAATAACTCAAAATGTCACACAAATCCCCCTGCTCTTCTGAGGTTAAAAGAAGAAGGCTCCGGATGGGTAAAAAGAACACGGGCCTCCGGGTTGCCGGCCAGATAGAAAAATCACCTTTTGCAGAAGTGTAGATTTCCCTGCATAAAAGCCAGTATTTGGAGTTCAGTTTTTTATTTATACCCAACGTAATGACCAACTCCAAGAAAAGAAATGTTTAACTCCTCTGCATTAAGAGGCACCAATCTATGTTTCAGGTACAGGAAACCACTGCCACAGGAAGTGAATGGAACTGTGTTGCGATTTTAAAAAGCTCAGAAGGTTGGTAAGGGAATAGAGCTTCAGTGGCAAGGCACTTACATAGCATGGATAAAGCCCTCAGTTCAATCCCCAGGATACAGACAGACAGAGACACAGACGGACTCTACATGCACTCAAGTTGGGATAATGTGGGGAAGTTTTGAACGACACTTAACAGAGTGGTAGCCTGAACTGGGATTCAGACCAAGGGTTCTTACACACGCCTAGCAAGCAGTGGACCTCTAAGCTCCATTCCTTGGCTCCACCTGCTGTGATGATTTTCTCAACAAGCCAAGACTGGCTTATGGGGGAGCAGCAATTTCCAATTTCAGAGAACCCCACCTCTAGCCTTATAATCCTTCAACTATTCTGTCTCTTTGCTTTCTGAGCTCTCTGGAATTGGAGCCTTGAGTTCATGTCTCAAGGTACGGAAAACTTAGGAAAGCCCCTTTACTGTTCATCATTTCTTTCTGATTGATGCACACTCAGTACACTTGGCCTCTGTTAGAAGGATTTCCTCCTGCTTCCTGCCTTAATTAAACTGTATCTCTTCCTTGGTGTTACTTTTCCTACAACACAACCACGCAGTGCTGTTTATCTGAAGTTCTGACTAGTCTACCAATACAGTTAACATTCCCGACGTCCCCCCCCATCTCCGATCAGTATCATCCAACCTGCTTTCTCAAATTTTGTTCATCAAAACCACCCCATTCTGCCTTTCAATTTTTTAACCCTCACATCTTTACTGTCAACCTTTGTATCCAATCAAAAGCTTAGGCATCATTACGTCATTATCCAAACATTGTCACTGCAGTGATGTTGAAAACTTGAATGCTCTTGGTAGCCAGATACTGCCCACACTTTGCGCATCCAACGTACTGACCACTCTATTTCTGGACCTCTTCCATGTTCTCTCTTTCAGTCGAGCGCTTCATTTATGTGAAACCTCTTTTACCAGTTTCACAGGAAAATCACTCATTCCTCCACCACCTCCTCCAATTGCTCCTGTGCACTGTAAACTACATTCGGCATCCGTTGGCCATGCTTCAGCTTTGTACTTCCAGCGTATTGAGCTCCTGTTTTCTCCTGTTTAATCAACTGTCTTCCCTTATTTCCCTCCTGAGATAACTTCATTTCATTATTTATTCTTTTAATTGCACACTCATCAATATCTTAACTTTCCTGCATTTTATTGGCTAAATCCGGCAAAAACCTAACTTCTAGACGGTCTTTTTCCTTCTCTGCAACTGAGTAGCCAAATGTAGCTGAAAAGATGGCACTCCCAACAGCAGATTACAACAATTAGTTACTTTGTAACTTCAAAAGGCCAATAGCAACTAGACTTACCAGGCTCTATCTGAATATTTACTTCATGTCTAAACTCTCATCTTCTCCAATGAATTTGACTAAATATTTTTTTAAATGCTCTCTAAATCTCTACTCCATCCTTTGAAGACACCTCCCCCAACTTAGCACACTGTGATCTTGTGTGATAATTACAGAAAATAGATGTTCTATGTGGGCTTTCCTCAGCTTCTTGACATCAAATGTACAATCTACACCTGACATCTTTCCTTTTACCTTCTTTGTATAGTTAAAAGCTATTTCAGAGACTCATTTTTAGGCAGGACTCTCAATATTTGCTTTACTCCATCAGTCATCACTCAATCGCCACTTCTAATGCTTCTGTTTTCCACTTAGTCTTCCCAATAATTTTTAGTGTTTTAAAAAATCAGTACAAATTTATACTCACAACTTCCAGTAACTCCAGTTCCAGATGATCTGATGCCTCTTCAGGCCTCAGAAAGTTACCGCACACGCATGGTACACATAAATTTATGCAGGTACACACATACACACACATCAAGTAATAAATAAATGTAAAATTAGTATTCAGTGGCTCTTGACTATTCACAAGATAATTTAACAATCCTCATTTCTAGTTTCAAAATATCCCCATAATTCACCAAAGAAGCCTAATTCTCATTAAATAGTCATTGTCTGGAACTGCCCCACAGTTTCTAATAGAGACTTTTTTGCTTTTTCTCTCTATGGATTTACATGTTCTAAATATTCCATTGTAAGAAAATCATATATTCTGTGACCTTTGTAACTGATTTCTTTTATGTTATATATTTTCTAGGTCCATTCACTCTGTAGCATATACTAATATTTTATTACATCTATGACTGAATAATATTCATCTCATGATGAGTATGCCAGTGTGTTCATCCATCTTCATCAGTTGATAGACATTAGTGTTGTCCCTTTTCTGTTATGGTGAAGGTTGCCATTGATTTTTAGGACCTGTGTTTCACTTTTTGGAGGACGTTCCTATGAGCAGGATTGGTGAGTCGTACAGTAATTCTGCATTTAACTCTTTAAAGAACAATCCAAAAACCCTGAATCTCATGTTATACTCCAGCATATTTCCTCTTATCTATTTCTTGGGACAACTTCTCAGGAAACACTGTCTACTGGTTCATCCTTCTTTTCATATCCCTCAAGGATGGCCTGCCTCCAGGCCTTTCGCTATGCCCTTCCACTTCCTGCTTTCTGTATGTGCATCCCCAATTGATTATGGGACTCCTCTAGTCTCTCCTCCAAACTACAGCCAATGCGATCTTTGCAAAATGCAAACCCAACCACCCTACCACTGTTTCAAAGATCTGATTGCTGTGGAGAAAGTCAAAATTGCCTACGCTGCCAAACTGTGTCTAGCTGCCTCTTGCTACCCTCTTAGTCATCTTGGTACATGTTCTCCACCTACTAAAGGTCTTTGAGCCCGCTGTTCCTCTACCTGGATCGTGACTCTATCTACCCTTTCCCTTCCTTTCCTAATGTTTGTCTTTCACATATCTATTTATTCATCACTTCCTTGTGAAGCAATCCCTGAACTCCTACTGTATCTGAACGTGACTATGTTCGGAGAAAAAGCTCTCAAAGAGGAAACGTTAGACAAAAATAGAATGCTGTGATGAGTCTCAATCCAGTCAGACTGGTATTCTCACAGAAATTAGGGCGCACACAACACAGAGAAAAACTGCTAACGAACAAAGGAAAATCCAGGCAGTGCGACTGACAGAATTAAATACCGGTTTGGGGATACACATAGGAGTCCTTGGTTTGAGTTTTACTAGCGTCTTTTTTGTTCGGTTGTTTTCATTTATTTCTATTTTGTTTTGCTTGTTTGTTTCATTATTTTGAGACAGTTTTTCTAGGCAAGCTTTGAATTCACGATCTGTCTGTCATAGTCTTCCAAGTTCCACGGTTACAGGTGGGTCTCAGGACAGCCAGCTCTTCAAGGAGTTTCCCAGGGCTGGACTTACGTTCACCATAAGTTTCTGCAAATTCTGTAATATTTCTTAAAATTAAACTTGAGCTCAAATTTTGTTAATAGCCTCCTAAAACTAAATACATCTCCTCAGTGCATAACTTTTAGGGGCTCCAACATAAAAATATGTACAGAACTTGCAAAAGGACACAAATCTGCTTTAAATATATGAATTCTTGACTCATTTTTCTTTACAGAGTATCAATACAGTCTCACTACTGTGTTTTGTACGCTTGAGAAACCCAAAGACAAAGCATGGTGTATCAAAAGGGAAATTAAGTGGTCATTCAAAAACACTAGGTCTGTATTTGAAATAAATCAAGAAATCTTTGTTAAAAATCTTCAGAATGCAATGAGATGACACTTAATTATCATAAAGAATTATTATCAGGAATAAGAAAAAATAGTAGAATGAGTCAGGAAATATGTTATTTGAATATTACCAGGCAGTGAAACACTTGAGTAGGAGATTGCAGCTTTAAATTACATTTTAAAATTAAATCATGTGGTAACCTTAATCTAGGGACCTTTTGAAAATAGGAAGTCTATTTAGACTGAAAATACGTAGAATTCATCATGTAATCTCATATCAGTCAAGCTCAAGCATTTAGTAGAAACGTAAGAGGTTAAGTGACCAGTTATTTAAATCATTTACATATTTGGTAGGTAAGTGGCCCGTACACAGAAATAGACAATAAAATTGTTTAAAAAAATTAAAATAGCCCCTTTGGAAGGTAGATCAGCTTGGAATAGAATTAATAATGAATATAATTGATTATATGTAATAAATAAACATTTCTTTTCCTGAGAGAAGACAGCAAACAGGCAGTTTAGTCTATATCCTCCCAGCTCCTCCTGCTTCATGAGCCACCTTAGAACTTGACTTTGATCTTCCAGGTCAGCTCATGGTCCAGCCAGATATCTGCCACAAAGAGGAAAGACACAAAGATTGGGAATAAATCCAGTTCTTACAGTCATGTGTGCCAAGTAGTTCTCTTGAAAGTTACACACATCACTTCCGCTTTCCTGGTGGGATGCTGGTTCCATGTTCTAATTACTCCAACACTTAGGAAATGTCACTCATCCAACCTGCTGCTCCAATAAATATAAGCAAGAACCTATCACTAAAAAACCATATGGCATCTGGTAGTCACTAAAATATCACTTACCCTAGAGAATTAGAAACAAATATACAAATGAGTAAGTATACAGAAGACAAATTATTAATTTGGGATTTATATGCAGGAGCATATATACTTAGCAGGTTTATATTCCGGTAAATAATAGAATTTGGGACATAGGAATTGTAGTAAGAAGTTTCTGGTCTGTCCGGCCTGTGGTCCAGTCCTACAGACCCACAGTTCCACAGAAACACACAGATGCTTGTATTAATTTTATGCTGATAAGCCTATGGTTCTGGCGTATTGCTAGCTAGCTCTTGCTCTTAAACTAACCCATGACTCTTATCCTGTCCAGCCAGGAGGCTTGGTACCTTTTCTCAGAGCAGCATAGTTGTCCTCTGCATCTGCTGGCTTCTCTACTGGTCTCTCTGGCATCTCTGCTCTGCTCTTCCTGTTCCCAGAATTTTGTTAGTCTTGTAGCCCCACCCACACTTCCTGTCTGCCTTTGGCCAGTCAGCATTTTTATTAAACCAGTAGACAGGACAAGTATTTACAATGGAACAGGACACAGTCCTACTACATAGGAATATCCAATGAATTCTTTCTACAACCTCCATTTAAGTTATAATTAAATAATTTTTTAAATTCAAATGCAGAAGAGACTTTTAGGAAGTTTATAAACAGTATCAAGGCGTTCACAAAGAATTTAAGCTTCAATGTATTTAAAAGTTTAATTTAATGTTACTTAAGTAATTAAAAAGGCATTACTTGCTAATTAGATAGCTTGGAATTTAAAAAATTTAGCCACTTTAAATTTATATATTCAGCTTAAAATATTTAAACAATTTTAATTAATTATGTCTCAAAGAGTTGCTTAAAAGTGATTGCTGAAATGCTATGTTTTAACACAGTAATGAGATTTCTAAATTAATCTGAAAGACTAAGAGAAAGAATTAAGACATACCTGCAATAAGTTAAATAGTGATTTAGAAATCCAAGGTTTGGAGTCAGAGAGTACTATGGAAATATTTGAGTTTCTCTGAGAGATTCTGATGGGCATAGAAACTCTTCCAGACTTTCTAGCAGGGTGATTTCCTATGGAATTATTTGTGTATGCCTGTGTGTGTGTGTGTGTGTGAGAGAGAGAGAGAGAGAGAGAGAGAGAGAGAGAGAGAGAGAGAGAGAGAGAGAGAGAGAGAGAGAGAGAGAGAGATAGGGGGTAAGGAGGGAGGGAGGGAGACTATATTTACATGAAGGTGCGTATATGGAAGCCAGTGGACAGCTTCAGATATTGTTCTACAGATGCCAAACATCTTTTTTTTTTTTTTTTTTTTTTTGAGATAAGGCTTCCACTGTCTGGAGGCTCAGCAGAAAGATAGTAGATGTCTCCATCACCATGCCTGCAGTTTATAAGCTTCACCAAAACTGGTTTTGTTTTATTGTTTTATGTGGCTTCTGGGGTTTGAACATGGGTCCTCATGTTTGCACAGCAAGTACTTTACTAACTGAGCCATCTCCTCAGCAAGTCTGAAAACAGCAACCTCAAGACACCTTCCCCATAAAATTCAAGATGATATACTGCCCCAAGCAACATTTCCTGGGAACACTAGTGCATTTGACACATCCTGGATGATAGCCATCTTATTCCATTGTGTTTACTTCCTCAGATAAAAACCATAAAGCAATACTACCTGAGTATTTTGAGGAGAGAGAATCTGACATAAAATAATGCATTTGATAGCCAAGCACTCTAATTTTGATTACACAGAACGCAACTGAAATGAAATCTAGAACTCGCTTCTGAGTCCAGTGCACTTGTACCCTGAGGCAGACATTAGCAACACCATGTCTGCTTAGGAAGGACAAGCTCCCCTTCCCTCTTGGTTCCCAGTTTCTACTGCGACTATCTAAATAAATAGGATCTCTTCTGATTAATCATTTCTTGTCTATGATGCATATAGCACCACAGAAAATGAACTGTCTCTTCCAACAGTTCCTTTAAACAGGCTTTCAGCTGGGTATTCACTTGAGAGTCATTGCACATTCTCACAGGAATGAAATGTGTTTAGGTTGGAAAAATTCCTAACAGACCCAAAGGGTGGGCATTTGATTCCTTGACAAAAAGCCAAATCCACTGTCGGCAAAAGAGGAAATTAAGAAAGGGCAAAGACCATTTGCATCAGGGCCTAAAATCACAGGAATTTCAGTAACAGCTCCAAGCAGTATGGCAGGGCAACTCAAGAGAGAAGGGACTGTCAGTAAGCTCTCTACCCACAAAAGAACTTAGGAAACAACTTCAAATCACTTTTCCAACCTAAGGCAACATTCAGAGCAAGAATATATTGAGGGGCACCTTGGCAAGAAGCTTTAAAGGGCATTTAACTTAGTAAAAGATGTCATAGTTTTGGATCGCAGGAAGGAAAAATAAATACTTCTAAACAACAAAAAGCCATTGATGTACCTATCTCCTGAGATTATACTCTGTCTGTGTTATTTTCTTTTGTGTGTATGCAAGTGTCCCTTTCCCACCCCAACTCCTTCTCTGTCACTTAATTATACTGTAAAAATCAAGCCAGCAGGAATTGCTTCTTAACATTTAATCATTATCCTCCCTGGCTGTTGTAATTTTTTTTTCTTTTCTTATTATAAAGAAATTTTTCTTTCTATCGCCCATACTGCTCTCTAGCACATTAATTATCTTTCCTGTGACAAGCCCCTAATCCATTTTCCCTGTGAAATCCATAGTACTTAATGACGATTATTCTCACTTTGCAAAAGCTTTAGAAGGGGACTTTCCAGATTCTGCCTAAATGAGGCCTCTTATGTCATCTGATGAGCTTAGATTGGCGCTCAGGTCTCTCAGATTTGATTAGCAGATCTCGATGGCCTGCTACTACTTTCTGAGGCTCTGTGATTTTAGCAGAGGGGGGAAAGGCAAAAGAGAAAAACAAGAGTGGTTATCTGGATAATAGCAGGAAGCATCCTCAGAGGGGAACACACACCTGCCCCATGCACTACGGCTGAATACAGTCATTAGCCCCAGATGCCTGGTCATTTGAAATGGGGACCTTTCTGCCTCTTATCTTAGGTAGTCGCTGAGTTGAGGCCGGTAAATAAGAGTCTATTCATCTTCCAGCAGGACTCAGAATTAGTCATCCTAGCCTGTGGTTCTCCCTTCCTGAATTTTCCTGACCTTTCTGTCTCTTAAACAACAGTACTTCATGATTGTGGTATGCTTAGGTCTGTGCTTGCTGTCCCTGCTCTGGAAGAGAAAAACCATAATGCATTAACTACAGTAGTGAGAAAGCAGGCTCTGGTCTGAAAGCAGAAGCCATTGTGTCTCCCACAAAGGACTTTGATGACACTCTCCCCACCTCCTCTCACATTCAGGGAGAAGTCATATTCCAGCCTTATGCTTTCAGAAACACGCTCCTTATGAGGCACTAATTAGATCTGGCATTTCCAATATTCCTTCAAATTAGTGCCCAACATGTATCCAAGAGTGTTAAGTTAGAATGTGTATCTGGTAAGTCGGGGACTGTCTAACACTATGATAGCAAACCCCAAGCCTGAGAATAAGATTGGGATATTGATTTCTCCTGCCCTGGAATCAGATGGGGCTCAAGAGAAGAAAAATAATGACAAAATTACTGAGAATGTACTATTCTTTTACTAATTCTTTCAATAATTGGAAGAAATCTATAAAGAAGTATTTTATATTACTGGACTCAGATCAGAGAACTGTGGAATGAGAATCACAAAGGTTTTTAACCTGCCTAAACTTACAGGCTTTGGAAGTAGGAAGATTTAGATTGGGACTTTTTTGTCAATACTTGTACCTTTCATCATCAATGCCCCTGTTTCACCACAGCCTCATCTGGACACGTCCCCAACCCTAATGGAAGGTGTGGCCTATACCTCTTCTCCCAAGTTAGACCCATCCCAGGACCACACATCTAATGGAGTCTCGCTAGCTAAGCCACCCAAGACGGAAAACATCTATATTACGAAGGGTTTACAGTGTTGACGAGGCACACATCGCAAAATAAGCAAACAGGAATATTGTCTCTCTCAGAAAATTCCATCCTTAGCAGGTGCTCAGAGCAGTTGAGACTCTGTCCTATGGAATGGCCTCAAATCCATCATCCTGCTCTTTATCCACTACTCAAGCACTGAGATCACAGCCCTGAATGGTTGTGCCTACCTACATGGTCCTTTGGCCAATCGCCTTCCCTCACCCTAATGCTGACTTCACTGGAAAACTACTGTTTTTGATTCATGCTCAACTTCTTTGCCCTATCAATCTTTGCCTGATCCCCTGGGCCAGGCTTCTCTAGCCCTCATACTTGGCTTATTACAACACATATTATCTTTGATCACTCCTATTTCCTCGTTCTTCTTTCCTGGCTTTTAAAATTCCAGTCATCACATCTTCTTGGCTTCCTATTTGACACCAGGCCATATCTGAGAAACTATTGAAAAAAGAGACTGCAGGACTGAGTGTAAAAGCCTCACCACTCAAGGCAGCAGCAAATACTGAATTCTAAGATACTTTTTACAGTAAATAGGTAGAGATGTCTGCTCTGCAAACTCTTCAAACAGCACCAGTGGTTTCTCAGGTGAATCAACTGCTTTGCCTCAGCCCTTTCGTGGGTGTTCTCTCTCTCTCTCTCTCTCTCTCTCTCTCTCTCTCTCTCTCTCTCTCTCTCTCTCTCTCTCTCTCTCTCTCTCTCTCTCCTCTCTTCTCTCAGACAACACAATTTTTAGATTAATGACAGCACTGTGGTCATTATTTGACCACTTCAGTAGATGAGTGTCTGAGACAATGAATAGCAGGACAGTCGCCACCTAATCAAGACCCAAGCAGCACTTGTCAGGAGGTGTGACAGCAACCATCCCACTTCTCAACATTATTGCCATTAGACCAAAGAAGCAATAAGGGGAGGGGGTGTTAAATAGAATTCTTTAGACTGTGTAATTTTACTCTTCACCACTGATTAATTTACCAGCCGCAATCCTTTGCTCCAGGGTATATAGATTTTTTTAAAAAATGAAATCCATGCTAACTATGTGAATTTATGCACAAACAATTCTTTTTGTATGTTCACCTTACAAAAGTCGCTAATTCAGGACATCGCTTTTAATCACCTCAGTCAATACTACTGATTAATCTTCAAGTTCTTCAGCGCCCGATAACTGGACAGACCAATTTGTTGGATAGCTTTTAACATAATGGAAAGGATATTACGTGTGTTTCCAGATGGATTAGGGGCTGTTGAGAATGGATGTTTATACTATTTTCTGTAGGACTAACTATAGGCCTTGATGGTCTATTGTTGCATAAGTGAACTGGAATATTCAGAAAAAATTAAAAATGGGAAAGAAAAATCTTCAGCTACTAACAGAAGGCCCTCTTTCTAGATCCCCATGTTCCTGAAAGGAGCCACTTCAACCCATTTTTAGATGAGCAAACAGAGGCACTGATGAACCCACAACATACTTTGATCATTTGACTGTAATTTTCCTAAAGAGTGAATGTGCACTGGAGAGCAAAATAAATGGAAGACAGAAAAGAACAAGGAATAATTATTTTAATACTTAAATAAAATAGATATCATTGTATCATAAAACCTTCAAAGACAAACTGTGTTCTCGCTTGGCTAAAATAAATTTATCAGAAAATTTGTGTCATACATGAGTACAGCTTTGATCATACTCACTCTCCAGCTCCTCCAGTGTCTCTTCCTCATATTACTCTCTCCAACTATTCATCTATAAAGTCCTCTTCTATAATTACTACTGTTTTACACTTATATGTACCTACTGAGCCAAATTTGTGTTGCTATATACACTCCGATGTAAGACTAACCACTCAGATCTCAGCATCTGTCAGGGTCCTTGTCCCTGTTGACAAGTGTAGTTTCTCAGCCAGGGGTAGGATCTTATAAGGCTTCATGGGCACATCATCCCTGTCCTGTCCAGAAGATTATATTGACAGCAGTCCTCCAGGCCCTCTGGCCCTAACCTCTTTCTCTTCCTTCTCTGGTCATGTTGACTAGGACAGTTTCATAGATGTCCCATTTGGGTGGGCATTCTCCAATCAGTTACTCTCTTCACCAGAAACATTTGTGGTTCTCTGCAGTATCATCTGTCAACTACAGTGAGAAGGGGTGAGAGCCTCACCAGTCTGTAAGGACAATTAATTAGAAGGCAGCTGGACACCATACTAATTTATCAAAATAATAGTTGCGAACTGTAGGTTCTTTCACATTTTCAATCATGAGTTCTTGGCTAGGTTTACAGTACCAGCTATGAGTTCAAACCTATTGAATAGGCTCTAGGTCCAGTCAGACAGATATTGGCTACCCCCAACATTAGTGACACTAATGCACTGTTGAGCATATGTTTCTGGGCCTCTCTGGAAGATTTAAAGCATAGTATGACTGTTGAAAACTTTTACCTCACTGGCAGCATGTATAGTAATTTCAAACATAAGGAAGGCTAGCCATTATAAAGGAAGCTTTCTGGCAAGCACCAGTTTGATTTTCCAAGGCCTGTGACCAAAGTGTGCTTAATCTTTAAGGTCTTATGCTCAAGTTCTGGCAGGCAACCAAGAGAAAAACCAATGCCCTCTATTGTCTTTGGGACCCTTGGCCAATAACTCAAAGGATGATAACCTATACCTGGTACTGGTCTTCTTTTTGATGGTCTCTGGATATGTGTTCTCCCTTGAATTTCCAGCACCACACCTGAAGGATGATTGAAGGAGGTTGATACAAGCCAAATAAGAGAATGAATAAGTAGTGCATGTTGTGTGTGCAGTCTTAGCCTGGCTTCCAAAGCCTCTCGAGACAGGTCTTTGGCTCACCTCTCCTGCAACTTTGTACATTCCTCCTTTACTGACAATATTCCACACAATAATAACCTTTTCAAAAGTTCACCATGCAGTTTCTACTAACTATGGCTCTCTCCCCATCACTGTTCATGGTTCAGCTTAAGTTTAAATATCACATTGCTTGGTAATTCTTCTCTGGAGTAGACCACCTAGCTTTCTACACATTCCCAGGCACTGTACTCTCTGCCTCTGCACCCACCTCCCTTTCCTGTTCTGCCTCCCCAACTCTGGGTCTTCCTTTTAATGTTGGGTCTGCTTGAGATTGCTTTTGTCTCCTTTCATACTATATCACTGAAGGTCTACCAAGACTTACTTAGGCTAAAAATAAGTTTTCTGGTTATGTACCAAAGCACTCGAGGCACTTATTTGAAGTTACTCAGCCTCTCTTTCCTCTTCTGCATCTCTTATCTCTCAACTATGCTTCTGTCAGGTGCTAGCTTTCTCTCTTCCTCTCCTTTCCTATTCTGTATCCTTTCTTCATCCATATATCCTGAATATTCATGTGTGCCTCTCTGTACATTTTTCTTAGAAGGACCTTCCTCTATGTATGAAGAGAGAAGCCAGATTACCTTAGCTGTAAATGACTTTACTCAATGATCACAGAGATAAAAGTGCCTCTGTCCTGCCATCCATGTGTAAAAGCTGACAGTGGACCACTGGATATTGGCCAATATTCTGGGGTTTAACTAACACTAGAACCAATCGTTATTGCCAAGAAAAAGAACCACTGTGGTTAATCAGTCGTAAGCATGATCATAGACTTACACTCTTTACCAGGAGAACTATAAGTGTCTTTACCAGAATTAGCACTATGGTGATTTCTTAAAAGGAAAGGGATGCTGTGGAGCCAGAGTTACTGGTGCACTCCTGTTATCTCTGCCTTGAGAGGTTGAGATAAGAAGATCACATGTTCAAGACCAACCTGAGTAACATGAGATCATATATAGAAAGAGCAGGTATGGAAGTGCTATTATCAGGAAAGAGAAGAATGTCATATAGTTTGAACAAAACACGATATTACATCAAACATTCATTTTTTCAATATCCTAAAAATATGACCAGCTTTCAGTTTTAAGCCTAAAGTATGCCAAGCCTAATATTAATCAATAACATGAAGATATGTTGAGGTGTCTTGTAACCCATCCCTGGTTGTAACTGCCTATAAAACAAAAAAAAAAAAACCCAAAAAGTTTTCAAAATCTGAATCCTGATAAGATTCTTTAATCTCACTACCCACTTGTTACAGGAAAATAAATGAATAAATAAATAGGAAGTAGCCACTAAGTCAATCAGCTGGAGCAGAGGACTGTTTATGCCCCAGGTGTCAAAATAATGATCACTTCAATCATGCGTGAATTTGAATCTCCAAGAGAAGACAAATGGCATTGTTCTCCTGGCTGTTCATCAAAATGGTCACCTGTGAACTCATTGGCAAATGCTTTCTCACACACTCCTTTGATTTTTCTATTCTCTATCATGCTGCTTGGCAGCCATCCATTAAACACACCATGGAGGCTAGGATATTTGAGAGCAAGAGTGAACACTCTTTTCATACATAAATAGTGGATCTTGAACTCTAAGAGTCAATATCTATTTCACTACCAACAAGAAATGGGCTGTAGATATGGTTCCTCAGGATCAGGTTTGTGTCATGAAGCCTGGGGATCTGAGATCGATCCCCCAAATGACATGCCAGGAGAAGACTGCTGACTACTTGGAATTGTCCTCTGGCCCCTCCATGTTCTTCCCCACTGAAAAGTTAAATAAATGTAGTATTTACTTAAAGAAAAGCTGGGAAAGATTTCTTTCCCCTGTGATCTGGCATTGTAGCTTCATTTGTTTATATTGGGTATGGCTCATCTGTTGAACACAGTATATGCCGTCATTGTCACAGCTTGGAGCCACACTGTAGAGCCTCAGAAAAATCCAGAGACCCACAGAGTAATTAATCTATGAAGAAATTAGAAATGAAAGAACCCAAATAAAAGTTTAACTCATTTTGTTTGCATTCTCAAGAATTACTACTTCTAACTCCTTAATAAGACATTATAGATTTCACTAAGACTCCTTGGATAAGTTATGCCAAGTGCTCAGCAAGCATAGAAGAATAGAAAACAAATAAACTTGCCTCTGCCTTCTTGGAACTACTGAACTAAAATAAGATCCTTTGAGGCCTTCAACTCCTCTGCTACAACCAATTAGAGGTGTCTTGGAGTCAGGCACAAAACATTATTCCTAAACTTCTCCCTAGGTTCACAAGGGGTGGGGCTCATGCACACGCTGACCTCTTTGACCTTCTCTCTCTTTGGCCTAATTGTTACTAAGTCTGTGAAACTTTGGGTTCTGTTCAGATAGGAGATTTAGCAGGGATTGGACTAAACTAAGAGCTGAAGTCACCTACCGATATAATTTTTCCTGAGGGCAAATAATGAAAAAGCAATTTTGGTTGTTATTAATGAAATGCTACTCTGTCTTCTTCCATTTCTGGAGGGTAAGGAAAGCAGCCATGGGATAACACAGTCTGCAATACTGTGGTTATGAGGGAACGGGTGCAGACGTGGCTTCCTCCCTCTTGGAACCAGCCCTATATCATTTGGAAAACTTTTATCCACTATGCAGGAGCTGAGTGCACACTGTATTTCTTCTGGTTTCAGAACTAAATGCTTTCCACAGCCACATCGACTTCTCTCTTACATCCCCCTATTCCTGTGCACATTTTCCCTTTCTTCCAGGAGACTGAATTTCACCATCTGGAATTTAAATTTTGCATAGACTATGCTTAGAGAACTTTTTTTTTTTTTTTAATGGTAACCACCAGACCTCTGTGGACAAATTCAACACTGAGGACTTTTCCCTGACAAGGGGTCTTAGGTGATTAAGATGCAGATAGTTGAGCTGGTCCTGGTGGGATGTTCCTGTAATCCTGGAACTTGGAGGCTGCAACAAATAGATCAGCCTGAGTCACATATCAAATGCCAAGCCAGAGGGAGGGAGGAGAGAAGGAAGGGCTAAGCTCCTGTTGCTGCTAATCTAGATGGTTTGCACTTAGAACTATGATGCATGGTATAGAGAGACAATGCCCACACCCATGCGTGATGGAACTATCAAGAACAAAGCAGTGTACTCTAGCCAAACAAAATCAAGAACCTCAAATGTTTCATTCCTCAGGAAGGAATGGAAGGAGACAAGAATTTAGCATAGAATAGTAGGTTAAACAAAGAAGAAACTTCATGATTCTACAATTATGTATTTGTTTTAATATATACTGGAGAGATATTACTTTCACAAGAGAAAGAAGATTTTAAGTGGAATACACTTGAATTACCCCCCCCCCAAAAGAAAACAGAAATCATGCACAAAATCCCAGAAATTCGAAGCCGAAGGTGTTTGTGAGACTCTACCACTGCTCATGGGTCTTTCAGTCCTTTTTAAACCCTCCCTGGTAAGAAAGAGAAAGACATTAAGAGTGTTGAGTTTCTACAGTGCGGCTGAGGCTGACCTGCCTGTCTGGGGATGCCAACTGTAATGACATATGATTTCAATTAGGCCAACAGTTCCACACAATATTCTCTCTGAAAGATGGGGAGAGAGTTAGGAAAGCTCACTAAAGAGGCTTTGATTTATCCATGGACACTTCAATATATTATTCCTGATAGATCCCCAATAACAACATACGTCCCCTAAACCTCAGCAAGATTCATATCTGACCTTTGTAAAGGCAATATCAGACTGAAAAATGAATGTCTAAATGAGGGGATGTGTAACACCTGTCTTAAGACGCAACAGAAAAGCAAACAGTCAATGATTGCATTCTGGAAACTTGGATTATATTTCCTGGGTGTTTTGTCCTAGAGATGATAATTATCTTAATCTTACTCCTTTGTATTACCAAAAGACCTTTGTGAGAAATTTGTTGGGTAGAATACCTTAAAATATTTCAAATATGAGAGATGAAAATTTAAAGATACTATCCTATAAATACCAAGCCTCCATCAGATCCGCATTGCTTTCATAAAGAATAAAAGAAGAAAATTTTCTAAAATCTGTTTGGTTAGTCATGTAATCAACCCCAGAAGTCATAAGTAGTCAGTCAGTTATCTCAAGGATACTGTTGAGAAAACCTTATCTGTTCCAGTTCTATACAGAGGTTGTCTTTAGGAGCTGATTTGATTATAGCTTGATAATTATGTTTAAGGAGAGCTCACAAGAAAAAATGATTCATTAACTGTGGTTAATGACTTAATGAACAATAGCCAACCTAAAAGTGACTCATGATTCAAGTTGGCTATTATTCACAAGTATCCTTGGTTATGAAAGATGAAGGGCTGGCCACTCTCAAGTTAAAAGTATGGATCATGTTGGATTGGACACAGATATCCTCCAGGCATATTTGGGGCACTAACCACATGGCTTTTGGAATCAACCATAACCAATTTCTATGAGTTATCACACCACTTTCTGATTATTAGAAACAGATTAGCTGCTGTGTTTATGCACTCTGCTTTATCTTTGGTGTGACTATATACCAATTAAAATAAGGGAGGGGTATGTGTCAGAAACTCACACTTCAAAATCAAAGGTCCTGCTGGGATCGCTAAGTCTGTGAATCAAACTGTAGTAAATACGTGCTACAAAGAGACTCCACAGAAAAGGATCTGTCCTTCACAAAGCCTGGAGTGTGTGTCATCAGCTCCTATGGGAATATTTTATAAAGATAGATTGAGACCTACAAATGAGGAAACATTCACGATTCTTCTGCCATGGGAAAGTGGTAAAAGATGTGTTGCTTCTCTGTCAAAGATTCCTCGTGTAACAGATGAGGAAACCAATGTCTAGAAAACTTCATCTCTGCTTTCAAGGCTTTCCAACAATTCAGTCTGCCAAATGGCAAAATGAACAGACTTAAATTAGACTTCTTTCAGAAACATAACACTTGCCTCAGCATTTAGCCTGTGCTGTGAGTTGCTACTTAATACTGAAGTGGGGGCTTCTGGGTAAATGGGTCTTCATCCCAATTTCCAATGTCTGCCTCTCACACCCAAGCTTAGCTACTATGATTTAGCAGGGTTAGAGTGGTCTGGTGTGATTTTGGTTTTTTTTGTTTGTTTTTTTTTTTTGGTTTTTTTTTTGTTGTTTTGTTTTTTTGGTTTTTTTTATAGGTGAAGGGGCATTTTTGCCTTGCTTGCAAAGCTTATAATAGAAAAGTGATAAACAGGGAATAAACAGTATTTTGGTTTATAAACCCTGTGAACACAAGATATGTTGTATCTACCTAAGATGAACAGATGGTCATTTTCAAAAGGGTAGCAGAAGAGCTTAGCTTAGAATATTTGGCTTGAAGAAAGACAGTGAGCGATGTAGGTATCAATGTTAGAATTTTGTAGGCAGATACATTTGCTTGGATTAACATGCAGAGTGGTGAACCTGGTGCTGGGGACCAGATGGAGCAGTTGAGAGGAATATCAGGCAGGTAATGCAAAGCTAGCTCATGTAGACACCTCAGAAGAACCTTCATATTTACACTTACTGAAGTAACCAGTCTGAGCAGAAACAGAGACCTTCAAGTTCCTCTCATTGGGTCAATCGTACAGCTTTTTTTCTTTTTACAGTGGACTACAAGGGACTCCGTCTGAAGCACAGAGGTCCTCTGGGCCTCTGGGATTCTTGCAATGAGTCCAAGCCAAAAAAAAAAAAAAAAAAAAAAAAAAAAAAAAAAAAAAAAAAAAAAAAAACCGGGAGGACTGGAGGAACTCAGACTGAAATAGCAGAACAAGGTAGAAAGAAAAGTTAAGCAAGTTAAGCAATGTTTATACCACACATCTCACAGGGAAGAAGGTGAAAAACAGAGAAGTCAAAGACAGCCCCCAAGTTTCCAGCCTCACCAACCAGAAGGATGAAGGGATTAATTAAAGCTGGAAATCTGTGAAGAAGTATATATGTCAAGAGCGGCCCAAACATCACAGATCCAAAATGGAGCCACTCTTGATCTCCTTCACAGATTTCCCACTTTCATTTTGGATATGTGATGTTTGAGATGTCTGATATACAAGTGAGTGCACAGATATGAAACAGGAGAAAGTCTAAACCAGATACAGGAATCTGGACATTTCCTGTCTGCATTTGATACACAGATGACTGAAATCCCAGTTCTTAAGATAAAGAAATCAAAATACATGATACATGAATTGTATTTGGCTATAATGACAGAAAACAACAAAGTCTAGATTCAATTTGGAGTCCACTGCCGTATCATCCGAAATATCAGAAAACACAGATTTTTCTGATTGAAAATAGAACCAGCCATGCTTCAACTCATTTCTTCTATATTCATTAGATTGTTACATACATGACTGTAGTCATTGTGTCAGATATGAAGCCATTCGGCATCCCTTTCTAAAATGCTTTTTAGTTTGACATTTAATTACAATTTTCTTCACATTTCATGATGTGAGAAAATCAAGAAATGTGGAAGGAAATACATAAGAAGCGAGACTCTGAGTGCTTTTGCCAGCAGCTGATAATATCTGGCAAACTATACATACGCAGCATCATGCCTCGTCCCTAAAAGAACATTTCCGGAAACTTCTCAGATGTTATTTCATGAGTGTGTAATATCTGCTAACAAAAAAGCAAGTAAAAATTAATTATGAAAATTTCCCCACTGATTACTTTGGCTTATATATCCATGATAGTCACTGATGAAAGCTATGTTTGCTATGGTTTCATCTCCTTCAAGAGAGTATATACTAAATCCTTAATGAGCTCTCTGTAATTATGTTTAGATCTCTTACGTATAGAATATTTTAGATAACAATCTCCACTTAGGTTTAAGAACCATACTCCTTTTTTAAAGGACTTATTATAGTTAATATCTAGTTCTGGAAGAACAATCTTCTTGATGATTCTATTCTTTTAATAATTTATTTCTGTTTTATGTGATGGATATTTTGCCTGCATATATGTCTATGTGAGAGTGTTGGATCCCTTCGAGCTAGAGTTGCAGGCAGTTGGAAGTTGCAGTGTGGATGCTGGGAATTGAACCCAGGTTCACTAGAAGAACAGCCAATAGTCTTAATCTCTGAATCATCTCTCCAACCTCTATGCTTATGGAAATGTCCAGCATGCTAAGAATCATTTTGAAAAAACTAAGGTCCATCTGTTCTACTTAAAAACCCTTTAAAGTTAATTCCTGTGGTAAATTTATCGACTTTTGCTTTCTCTGTAAATTCTGCTTCTCACCTCCGCTAAAACCTACTTATAATTAAAAGAACCAGAAAGCCATAACCTGCCAACGGGGGCCATATTCTCACGGAAATCATGAAGAGGGCAGCCTGGGTCATCACCAAGAAGTACTATAGGCATCTGACAAGGACTTCCACACCAGCAAATGTTGTTTGAGGAGATGGCCAGTATCCCCAGCAAGAATCTCTGAACCAGATAGCAGGCTATGCCACATCTGGTGGGCTGATTAAAAGAGTTCCTATAGGAGGTGTCTCCATCATGTTGATGATCTGATTCAGAGAGTTCCTGTGAGAGGTGTCTCCATCATGCTGAACAGCTGATTGAGAGAGTCCCTGTGAGAAGTGTCTCCACCAAGTTGCAGATGAAAAGAGAATGAAGATACATAGTCATGTTCCTGAGATCTCGGTCCTGAGCCAGGACATCTCTTAAGTAAATCCCAATCACAGGTTATTCAGCCTGAAGTTGGGATGCATTTCAAAATGCCATACAGAGCCATTTGAATCTTCCCTGCTGTTCTGTAATGTTGTCAACAAACCTGGAGGGGGAGAGGGAGGGAGAGATTGAGAGGAGGGGGGGGAGAGAGAGTTTGTAAACACAATACTAAGGGCAACCCAAATGGAGGCAGCTGTTGGCCTTATTTTGTTTGGCAGAAAAGGTAACTAAAAACAGAAAGGCATGTGGGAGGAGGGAGGAAAACAAACAGGATTTACAAAGACATAAGCCATCCAAATATACACACCAGAAACCAAAACACTACACAGAGACCTTCATCAACGAGTAAGCAATCTGTAGACGACATGTGTTCCCCTTTCCTGTTCTCAGTATGACAGACTCAACTGCAATGCATTAGTCATTCAGTTCACAAAATCCCCTTCTTGGGCTCTTGCTTGGGCCAGTCTGTGTTAGGAACTGTGCAGATCCAGTAGAGATCCATCTCCGGGCTTTCAGCCCAGTAGAAAGGACACATAATAAGAAGGTCCACTGGAGAAGGCTAAGGGCTCCACCAAGGGAAACTGGAACTTTTTTCATAACCACCTGATCACAGCTGACTCTTTAACTAGGGTCTGCCATTGCCCCTCTGAGCAGTGGTAGGTACTTGACCATTCTGTGGTATTCAGAGCCCTACTGTCTCGACAGCCAATGAGAACATCCTCACTTCTTGGTGCTTGCCTTCATAAACTGCTTGCTCAGAGAAATTCATCCCACGTATATGACTGCTCCCATGTTCAAGCTACCGGAAAAGAATAAACCATGTTGTCTATTATTATGAAGCTGACCTCTGGTGTAGGCTCAGATATGAACATGAATAATTCTCAAATATATCACCACAAAATAGCACATCCCCAAAGTGATGTCTAAATGACATTGTTTGAACAACCCAAGGTTAAGGAAGGAAGCATTCAATACAAACAAAAGGACAACAACAGAAATGAATCAAATCTGAGATAGACTAGTGCAGTGCTCAGAATTTCAACAAGCAAAGAAGATGATAAAGGGCAATCCAATCTTGAGAGAAAAAGACAGCAAACTCACAGATAGAAAACAGAGTAGGGGGGAGGGGTGGCAAGGATCATAGAAGAGCTGGGGCATGGAAGGAACATTTCACCCTGTCCATCTGTTCGTTGGTGAGTGCTTTTAAAAATGTGTTTTCTGAATATTTTCACCTCTATCACTTTCTCAACCTATTTCAATGATGAAGTACTCAGGGGCTGGGGAGATAGTTCGGTCTGCAAAGGGCTAGCCTTGTTCTCTTTGAAAAATAAGTAAGACAGCTGTAGTGGTCAATATTTATAATTCCAACATTGGAAGGGAAGGCCTAATGGTCCCCTGGATCTCCCAACTGCCAAGTCAGCTAGCCTACCCAAGTTGGAGAGCTTCAAGACTGTTAGAGGCCTGACTCAAAACAAAACAAAAACGATGGAAAAAAAACTATGGACTGTACCTGAGGGACAATACTTGACATCAACAGTGTCCTCTGGCTAACACTTGCACACATACCTGCACACACACACACACCAAATACACACTGGTGGAGCACTACCCTAGTACTCAGAGAAGTTAGGATCTAATCCCAGTGACTGTATAAGCCTGGGTATGCCCTGCTATCCTTCTGATATCAGATTTCCTCTTCCTCTTATGAAATAGAGGAGATAATTCTATCTTACATAATATTATAATGCCTGTGAACACACTATTATAATGACTCTTACAATGTCCTATACCCACAAACACCATAGGACTTCTTGAATGAGCCTTCCTGGGACATAGTAGGTCCCAGAAAGGTGCTAAGATGGTACAGTTAAAGCCCAAAGTCTTTAAGTTCATGTTAATTGTGTTACTTGACACTCCCATGATTTGGGAATGCCTATCTGTATGCTGTAAATATCAATCTTTAAATAAAGGAGCTGTTTTGGCCCTTG
The DNA here is from genome assembly GCA_033318265.1 of Phyllotis vaccarum. NCBI lineage: Eukaryota > Metazoa > Chordata > Mammalia > Rodentia > Cricetidae > Phyllotis > Phyllotis vaccarum. The sequence continues at coordinate 22,365,525 of JARWLC010000006.1, read as the reverse complement.
GTGAGCACCGTAGAAGAAATAGGTGGGGAATCAGAATAGGTAGGAAAAGAAGGGTGGAGTCAGACAGATCAAGCCAGACACCCAAAGAAGAAATGTGTAAGGAACAAAGGTGAGCCACGGGCTACGTGGAAGACAGATTAATGGAAATGGGTTGAGTTAAGATGAGAGAGCTAGCTAGCAATGTGCCTGAGCCATAGGCCAAACAGCATGAACTTGATAAAAATGTCTGAGTCATTTGGGGAGTTTAAACAGCAGCGGGCGGCTAAGCAGTCTGGGACAGCATGTCTGTGGGTCTGGACCTCTGGCCGGACAGGGCCAAGGAAACCTCATTGTAACACTCCCATAACAGATCACTTTGTCAAGGCCAAAATTGAATGCACCGTGACCCTTCTGAAAATTTTCCATTTTCACAAAGTACTAACACACATATCAACATCATCTACAATACTTAACTGCATTTTAATTTTTGGTTTGAGATTCCTGTTAGGGAAAGATGGTATATCACTTTTATTTAAAAAAAAAAGAAAAAAAAAGCACAGCATCAACATGGCTGTTATTGCTTCCTGCAGAAAGATTACAGTTTATGAAAGTCCAGCATAGCTCCCATAAATTCTTAAAATTAAGGAGGAGGAAGAGGAAGTGAGGAAGGGTAAAGGAGTGGCTAAGCGGTAACGCCTTTTCATTTCATTTCCTCTCCATCGCTGGAAGAGGTCACCTGCAAAACGGGAGTTCAGAGACTGAGATAAGAACCTTATTGTTTTTAGTTCATAAGTCAACACAGGCTAATAATCTAGATTTAATATAGGCTACTTCTCAAGTACTCAACTTAGAAGTTGGGGCATTGTTTCCCCTACAGAGCATTATGTTATACTGAACTTTCCAGAAACAAACAGACTCCGTGAGCATGGACCCTCTCAGGATGTCTTGGGTGCATCTATGTGGCTCAGTGTAGGAACTGTTTTCTTTCTCAACTCCTGTTAAAACAGGAGTTCAATTTCATATTCTTCTCATCCTACCTTCTTTCTCTAGTGGTAAATAGATATTACTAAAATGTACTCAACATTCTTTCTCCACATTCTAAAAGGGGACCTAAATTTTGGAGAAATAAATGGTATTTTGTATATATCATGCTACCAGAAAATTGAACTAGAAATATTTGCTTTGAGCAAATAAAATAGTTATTGCCCAGACTATCTGGGCACCTCATATAGGACAGCACCTGACACAGAACTCACAGAAATCACACGAAGCCCAATGTGGTGGACAAGAAGGCCAAACAGTGTCTCTTATGTTGTCACATGAGCTAAGGCTTCAGGACATCATAGAAAATGTGGTGGTGTGGAAACTGGGATACTCCTGTTTTTGTTAATGTTCATGAGCGTGAGAAAGTTCTTAAACTGCTGGGACCTTATTTCTTTATTAACTAAACGAGAGGCTACCCCTGCAGAGCTCACCAAAAGAAAGATACTGTAATTACAGTTACTGTTTACATTCAAGTCCTAAACAGGAAAGGAAGAAGCTCTACAGCATATTGGCACAGAAAGTTCCAGAAACAAAACTGAAGAGGAAGGGAGGGAAAGAGGAGGGAGGGAGAGGTATATTGTAAAAATTACAAGTCTAGGTTTGGGTGTCGGAAGTGGAGGTAGGAAAATCGTGAGAACAAGGCTCTTAAAGGATCCTGCAATATCTTCAAAAAGAAACTGGGAAGCTCAGCTCCCAGTGTGTGAAAATAAAAGCCATCCCCTTTAATGTGTCTTGTATAGAGCAACTGTGTAATGTGATATGTCTCTTTTAGGTGGGACGCAATTTCCAAATCCTCTCCACAGTGGGCTCTCCCAGTAAATCTCTGAGCACTTGAAATGTATTGATACCGCACAGGGTATATTTTAAAACTTCAAGTGAAATTGGGGGAACAAAACATATTCTTTGCATGGGTGATCTTTTGAAACTTCAGTTTTTAGAAAAAGGTTTTCCCCATGTAGTCTAACATACTTTAGTGAAAGGTGCTTAGAAATTAAGAACTGTGAATGTTTGGGAGATTCTATCACATTTCCCATGACCCTTACTTTCTGAAAATAACATTCATGAACTTGTGTCCTCCCCCTCAGAATATAGGGTGAGCTTAGTGACTGTATTTTAATTAAAAGAACATGGGAGAGCTGACAAGCTTCTGCTGTTTGGTTTGGCTAACAGAAGAATCTGGCTTCCATGTTGCTTGGAAGCACAGTCTCTCCGAGCTCTTAAGCAGAGGAACCATACTGCAAACAGGAAGAGGCAAGGAACCAGTGTCTCCGGCCAGAAGCTACCATAAGAACATGGACAAACATGTGAGAGAGCTTGGAGAAATCAGCCTTGAAAGGACAGAGGCTGGAGCTGATATGTTGCTGATGATCAGATTCTGAGCAGAAAACCCAGTTAAGCCATGTCCAAACTGATGTCTCATGATAACTAAAATGGTAAATAATTTAAAACTTCTATACTTGGGGGCAAGGTTACTTAGTAATAAGTAACCAATGCTCTTAGCAAAGCAATATGAATCTCAAAAAAAAAAAAGAGGCCATTTATGAATATAACATCCAGGGCTATATAAGCTTTAAGTATTGATTTGCTTTGAAGGCTTATTAAGAAAAAGGAACTCCCTTCGCTAATTTCCCACCCATTACTCCAAACACATACAAATCTTCAATTAAAGTGGACCCCCAAACTGTTTCTGCACCAAATATAACTTTGTGCTGGCCGCTAACTGTATCTCTGTGCCTTCAGAAGGATCAATCTTTGAGGTAGGCAGCAGAGAATGAAAAGGTTTACGTATCATCTAACCTAATGAAATTCTGAAGGCCGTGCGCCTAGCCACAGGCACGGTCCACAGAAGAACAAGGCTTTTCTACGACCGCCCAATCTGTCCTTAGCTACACCAGTCAGCTAGCTGCACAGGGTTTGCGGCTGGAACTCTCCTCTGTGTTGTATGCTGGAAGCAGGTCTTACTGATGTGGAAAAGAGCCCACTCTGTTCACCAATCCAGCCTAAATGCATAGAAATGAAGCCCCACACATATCCCTGTTCTTTGAGACAGGCCTATACATTCACAGAAAAGAAAGCACGAGGGTTGGCTGCGTTCTGCCCTGGAGGGGGCAGGCGCGGGGGAGCTGTTAGGAACATACAGCGGAGATCAAAACCTTTAAATACATTCTTTTGGGAAAGGGGGGGGGAATGAAAAAGGCGGACTGAGGTGGAGGAGGGAGAGGAGGCAGGGGAAAGAGAGGAAAAGAGATAAAGAAAGGAACACCCGGAGTTTTCAGTAAGACTCAGCTGTCAGACCGCTGTTATCTGCGCACCACAAGCTTGAGAAATTTTCTCGTCTTCGTCTGCTGTGCCTTAAAGTGTCTTTGGCTTTATCTTTCCCTTATTCTTCCCTCACCTGGGGGACTTTGGGTTCGTATATGGTATTATTGAGCAGATAAGTCCAGGTTTCACTCCCTTGGTTTTGCAAAGCATCCCATCGGAGTTCCTTATGTAGAAGACGATCAGGGAGCCCTCCTTCTGCAGGTCTTATTTTCTCTGATGTGTGAAGTCCTTTGGTAGAAGGTGCCTCGGTGCTGACTCTTGGGCATCTACCCCTAAAACCATCTGCACTAGAAGCTCATGAAGCTGAAGATGCCATGGGTCCCTGTCAGGTCTTCAGCTGACTGTGAACAATGCACTGCTTTCTGATTTTGAATCATGCACACCTCACCCTTTCGAGTTACATATTTTCTTCATTCAGCCTTAAAGCCTTCGTTGAACCTTTGAGGTAGGCAAGCAAACAGAGAATGAAAAGGTTTATGTATCATCTAAACCATTGAAGTTCTTAACGAATGAACAAATATGAATAGAGAAAAATAGGCCAGACTGTAAGAGAGAGAGAGCAAGAGAGAGAGAGAATGGAAAGGAAGGAAAGAAGGAAGGAAGAAAGAAAGGAAAGAAGGAAGGAAGGAAGGGAGAGAGAGAGAGAAAGAGAGAGAGAGAATATCTCCTCTGTCTCTGTCAGGTGGTTGTTTATTGTTCTCCAGAAACACAACTTGTCACCCTTTCTTTAGAGCTTAATAACCTAGTGGAACCTTTAATGGACTTACCATATTTTCTACAGGTTGCAAATGACTGAAGGACTGGACCTTCTGCTGATCATGACTAGATCGCTAGTGCCTGGCAGAGAGTCTGCCACACAGTTGACAGGGCATATACAGTGATTCAACTGTTCATGGTCTCCAAGCATAGTCTGGAGCTAGAGGATGGGGGGAAAAAGAGATTACAGCCAATCAAATCTATGTATGAGAACGAACCCCTGCAATATCACATGCGCCCTGCTGCATCTTTCCTTCCAGAATTCGCACAAAGCAAAAAGGAAACAGCCCATTAGTAATACATGTAGGGGGAGTCACAGCAGGGGGCTAGGGACTAGAAGACTGATTACAAAAGGCTCAGTATTTAAAATGCTGTGTCTCTAAGACTTGATGATTTATTATAGGTATAGAAAAGGGAGCTGAAGAGCAAGATGAGTCATAAAATTGGTAAAATGCTACTTCTGGGGGAAATAGCTTTATTTTTCTCTCTTGCATCGGGGAGATGAGTAATGTAAACAGTGGAGGATTTGGGTATTCAAGATTGAAGATGTGTCCTGTTGTTCATCGCCATGTATCTTAATATTGGCAATCCGGTAAGCTGTGGAGACAGTGCACCCACCTCCACAGTCGGAAAATTCGAAATCTGAAGGAGGCACTTTGTAATTAAAATACAAAAAAACAGGCTAGATGTTATTACAAAAAAAATAGCCTAAAATCAATCATCCTTAAATTCTTTAAAGACTGGATTGTATGTTGAATTGAATCACTAAATCATGATGCAGAAATATGACAAATTCTCTGCTGGGGTGTTTCTTATTGCTCCTCGCCATTAGATTACACGGAACTTCATCAAAGTTAGAGAAAAAAAAAATGTCCTTCAAGGGAATTTTATTGCTGAAGAAACAAGGCTGTGATGGGGAAAGGCAGGACCTGGATGGGAGACAGTCTTGAGTTAGAGTGTGATCATCCTCTGAGAACATTTGATGGGGCTAAAAAGGACACGTGACAATACTTTGGAAGAGAATAGATGGAAAAGAAGCCAACATGCTTATTAGGAAATGTCTGATTCCTCCCGTTACCTGGGGGATAAAACTGGTACCAGCTGTCAGAAATCTTGAACTCCGTATCACATGCCTCAGTTTCCTCATTTGTATGAAAGGGATCCATTAAGGCTTATATTAGCCCCTCCCCCTCCACTGCTATTACAAACTACTGTTAACTGGGCTGTGAGAGCAACAGAACTTTTTCTCATAATTCTGGAAGTTTTGAAGTTTCAGCAGGATCAGGCTCTTATAAAGGCTCATTCCTGGCGTGCAGAAGGTCACTGTCCTGTGGTGACATCACACAGTGGAGAATAAGTTTTCAGTGCCCCAGTCCTGCAACCTCATTCATGCTGAGTAAGTACTCTATCCCTAGGCAGCCTTTGTATATCTTTTTATAATAATACTAGCCTAGGACTATACCCTTATATCGTCCTGTGACTTTCCTTTCTTTCAATGCCCCATCTTCAAATTCAGGCCCAGCATGAGTTAGGAATTTAGCCTCAACTGGGGTTAGATGGGGTAACCGGTCAATACACAATAGGGTTGATGAGAAGACCAGATAGCTCATCAGGGAAGCTTGCTGTGCAAGTCTGAAAATCCACACTGGTTCCTGGAACCCACGCAATGTGGACCTCTGACCTTCACACATATTCTGTGGCACATGCCAACCCCACTCCTATACACACCCTACACACACAAAAACAATAATAAATAAATAAATAAAAATTTGCAAAGTTATGAAAAACATATCCTGCAACCTCCCTTTTTGCTACATATTTACAAGTCTGCAGCTGAGTTAGAAACAGTACATTGGAATTACTACCTCCGGTGGCTCAAAAGAGAGTTCAAAGGTTAAGAGAATGCACTGCTCTTGCAAGGGACTCAATTTCAGTCCCAAGCCCTGTAACAAGAGGTTTCTGCCCTGGACTAGTCCCTAGGTTCGGATCTGCTTGCTGCTTATCTGGACCCGCAATCCCAAAGTCCCAAAGAAACTTGCAGATGCTTATATTAACTTCATGCTGTTCAGCCTACGGCTCAGGCACACTGCTAAATGGCTCTTTCATCTTAATTTAACCCATCTCCATTATTCTTGCCACATGGCCTGTGGCTCACCTGTGTTACCTTATGTGCTGAATGTTGGGGCTTGCCCTCCTTCTCCTACATATGCTCTGATGTCTGTCATGGGCCAAAATAGTCCTTTACTCACAGCAAACAGACATCCCACATCAAAGACCCCAGATCAGAAGGCTAATACAGGTTATAACTCTAGGCCCAAGGGCTTCAATGCCTTCCTTAGGCCTCTATAGGGGGTGTGCAGCCAGCTAGCCTGACTTAAAAAATAACAACAACAAAAAACAAAACAAAACAAAAAACACCCCACAATTACCCTGTTCAGGATAATGTGCACAGGCATGCACACTAGCTATTTCCTGCTGAGCCAACTTGGAGTCTGTGTCTATACCTACTGATTGGTGACTCATGATCAACAAAATGTTGGAGACCAATGAGAAAGAGACAGCACAGCTAAAAGAGTCTCCAGCTGCCAATGGGAAATCAGGAGGAGCTATATAGTTCACCCCATATGCGGAATGAAAGAGTCTACTGTTTGCTTCTCACCTGAGTCCTGGTGTCTGTGTTGTTGACCCTGTATTCTTTTACCCCTCCTCCAAGGGCTGTTCAGGCTGTTCACCTATAACAGGCCTCTATAAGCATATGCACACAAGCATACCTACTCACAAGCACATACCCACACAAGAGCATGTGCATGCATGCATGTTCACACACACACACAAAGTAAAATTAAATAGTTCTAATGAGCTTCCACCTCCACGGTGCTCACTAGGAACCTCCACTGAGGAGAAGATAATATGAGCCATTATTAAGATTCTCTAGCACTCTACTGTGCTATTTAAGCCAGAGAAACTCTGATTAGTAAAAGAGATTAACATCCCCAGTGGTAATTTTAGTAAAAATACCATTGAGCAACAGAGATCATTTGACTTGGGAAACATGCTGCTACTTCCATTGGCATCAACTGTGCATATTAACTTCAAATGTTAAGACCAAAGATAGACTTAGAGGGTCCACTGATGTACAGAACACCCTCGCAGGGAAACATTGCATGTTTCCAGCTTATATCCTAGAACTTTAAATAAAACATAAAACCAGTGTATTGAAAATTTGAGTAAATGTAGCTAAGTTAATACACTTAGGTTATTTCAAATCTAGTATGGTAGTTTTTTTTAACTTACCTTTAAAAGTCCAGAATTGAAATAATGCCATTATGAATACAACAGTCATCATTTATTTGGTGCCTACAGTGACAGGCACTTAACAGATCCTGTCTACTTTGCTTATTCTTAAAATTTCTGATAGATTGCTTATTTTCCTCACACTTTACAAATGAGTAAGCAAAGGAGCTTGACAGAAGCCATGTTACTAAAAGAATTCAAACTTTCTCTGACTACAAATATAATTTTTTGCCCTTATGCTAGACTGCTCATCATCTTTAGGGTATAAGAATAAACATATATGAAAAGGGAAAAATAGGCCAGACTGGGAGAGAGAGAGGATTGAAGGAAAGAAGGGAAGGAGGGAGGGGGAGAGGGAGGGAGGGAGGGAGGGAGGGAGGGAGGGAGGGAGGGAGGGAGGGAGGGAGGGGGAGAGGGAGGGAGAGAGGGAGGGAGGAAGGTGTAGTAGGAATCAGCCATTATTTATACAGAGCCTCAGTAGCCCCTAAGAATGAGGACCCTTTCAGGGTATGGCCAAAAGAAATTAAAGTTTAATTATATCCTGAGTAAAATTCAACCCTAAATAAATATTAATCCTTCTTATGATATATTACAAATTTATTACTATAGGAAGGAGTGAATAAAAGAAATGAAGGAAGGAAGACAAAAAGAATATCGGTATGTACTCTTGTTCAAATGCATTTATTTTCTAATGTCATCCTTACTTATTTTTTAATTATTATTTTATTTTTTAAACCATGAGAGAAATGTGGAAGAATTGTTTCACTCATCACTTGATCGTATAATGGGCTTTTTAGTTTAGAATCCCCAGCAGAAGAGCCAGGGTGAAATTCAGCATCACTACTTCTAAAGTATGTGATTTCAGACAAATTGCTTATCTCCTAGATTCCATCTCAAGGGAGTTTTATCACCTATGTCCCAGGGAAATTTTGAAAATTACATAAACTAAAGTCTTCGAAAGTGTAGTAAGTTGCCACGTTAGCACATGTGTTTATATTTTTAAAATTAATAGAACACCATCTTTATCTCAACTTCTGAATAAGGGCAAGCAAAAGAGACTGCAAGAATTTTTTTTTTGTTGGTTTTTTTTGTTTGTTTGTTTGTTTTTTTTTGTTACAAAAAACCCCAATGGCCAAGAGTTAGGATTCATTACTACATAAACTCCAGATATAATCAAAATTGTTTTCAAGCTTCACTGTTCCAATTTAGTTTATCTCTTTTCTCTCCCAGTTATTTTGATGGGTGTTTCACAAACTATGCAGACTTCAATAACTCACTCTAATAATATACTTTGGGTAATTGTTAGCTTCATGAGATGCAATTGCCTATACTTTGCATTGTAATTAAAGGCATTACTTAAACCCTCAAGTGGGCTTTGCAATTTGGAACGGGAAGTTGAATTCATAAATGCTAGAGAGGAATAGGAAATCCTGGAATCATGAATCGACAGACAACTTCCAGTGAAAACAACTGCATCTGAGCATTCCTCTTTCCTGTTCTAGTGACCAAACATGTACCATCATCAACCACAGTGTTACAAGGACTTGGTGGGAAAATGCATGCACTAAGATCTGCACATTAACGTTCAGTAATGATGGAGAAGACTTCATGATAACACTGAACAAAGGAAGCTAAGTTTTACAAGTAAGCCTATTTAAAAAGGAGCAATTGTAACTGTGAGGATAACCTAAATGGGTCTCTGTGACCTCTGCAAGGTAGTGATGGGATTTTCAAATTAGGAATCTGTAGTGATGAGGTTTTTTGGTTTTGGGGCGGCTAGAGGTCTAGACTTATAGACTTGTAGTCTTAGACCTCTTAGCCGCCAATTGTTGTTTAAGATTTTTTAAAATGATTTAAATATTTATATTAAGTTTATGTTGTTTGGTTTATGGTTTAGGTCTGTCTTTAACTTTATTTTTTTATTTATTTTAATTTTTTATTTTTTATAATGCCTATCATAAACCAAAACAACTCTTTTATTTAAAAATTAATATTCACAACATATAAAAAAAACATTCCCACATCAGGAATCCATGACACGGTCAATATGGCACCATTCACCTCCTTTTCCACAGCGGTAATGGTTGTCAGAAAATTGTTTGAAAGACTCCTTATCATCAGTAAAGACAACTTGAGTTTCCAGAAGAATTATAATGCACTAGCTATTTCAAATTAAATTAAAGTTGAATCACCTCAATTCCTGGTGCAAGTTTTATCTTCCCATTCCCTGTAAGCCTTAATTTTCTACCTAATGTAGATATATATTAAGGCAAATTGCATACAACCTGAATTCTACTCTTTATTTATACATGAACCAATAAAATGTAAAATTTAAATCTCTAAATATTGAACTAAACTTCCTTTCTTTAATTTAAAAAAAAAAAAAACTGGTTCTCACTTTTCTAAAAAGTTTATTTTAGTTCAATACACACTAATTTTTTCATTCTAATACCTAAGTAGAGCATTTGACCGGAGACACTACAATGGCTAAGCTAAGCAGCCAAATACATGAGATGACTGAGCCATGGGCTTTGGCCTCAGAGATGCCACTAGAGGAGGGTGTCCTCAGAATTACACTTCATGGAATGCAGTTGGCAGATTGACTCAGACTGTGGCAGCCATCTTTCCGAGCCCCTTCTTCTAGTTTGCCTTTTAGGTTGTCTTTGAACACATCACTCCAGAGAACATTATTGTCCTGCTTCATTGTTTTGTTTTGGTTTGGTTTTTTTGTTGGAATTAAACTGATAAAGCAGGAGAATCATTGATTCTTCTCGATTCTATCCATTCATTACCAGTGAGGAAAATGCATTTTTTCTGATTCTGATAATGCAGAGGATAGAGGCAATAGAAACCCATTCCTCTTAAGTCAAGCAGAAATACATCATAAAACAGAATAAGCTGAAGCAATTGATCAATGCACAGCATGCCTCAAAAGAAATAAAATGGAAGCCATAGAGCAAATAAGAGAGGGCAATTTCATTCTAGCAAGAAAAATAAGTTTGCAGGAACCGTCACAGTTCTAAGGGCTTCTGGGATGCAGAAGTCAGATGTTTGGTTCTGCTGCCATTTGCCAGTCGGTGTGGACTGAGGTAACTATCCCTACACACACACACACACACACACACACACACACACACACACACACACACACAAATTCACACACAAACACACACATAGAAACACACAGAGAAAGGAACACACACACATACACACACTCACAGGCATGTACACACACAGGTAGCCACAGAAGGGCTTGCTGAGATTTCTTTTAAGAGAATTATTTCAGCACTTAGGTGACACTACCCCAACTAATTATCTCCCATGTCTCTAGTCCATGTTGAAATGTGGTCTGGATGAGAGGTGACCATTTCTACTTAAAAACTTTGCTTTTCCAACTCACACCCTCTAACTCAAGTCTCCATCAACTTAGTAAGTATTTCCTCAGAATTGTCTTGAGATCTGAGGCTCTTCCATGTCCAGCTTCTGTGGCCTCTATTCTTCCACAAATGTCAAATTCACAGGCCCTCTTTAGACTTTTACAGGGGAAATGCAGCCAGTTACCCTGTTGTAAATACCACAGTTACTCTGTTCTAAATAATGTACATAGGCTTCCAACACTAGCCGCTTCCTGCTGAGACAACTTGGAGTCTGTGGCTGTACCTGGAGACTGATGACCCATGATCATCAAAATGCTGGAGACCAATGAGAAAGAGACAACACAGTTTTCCAATGGGAGACTGGGAGGAAGTAAATAATTCATCCCATATCCACAATAAACAAGTCTGCTGTCTGCTCCCCACCTGACTCCCACTCTGGCCTCTATTCTGCCACAGATGTCAAATGCATAGGACTGAGGATTCTGTCACATTAGACACCTTCCCTATCCATCTATCTGAAGTATTTTCCAAAATAAATGTCTCAGATATCCAGTTCTCTCTTGGTACGTATTTCTGAGGACTCGAATCTGAATATGTCTTTAATAGAAAAGGGAACATTAGCTGTGAACTTAGCGCCATCTCCTCAGCTGACCCACTCAGTCCCTTATATGTATTCTTTATGAAATAATTTGAAATAAAAATCAAGACAAAATGCTCAAACACAGGGAAAGAGGAATCTGAAATACATAATTTTTAATAGTAAGGAGACTAGAGATAAAATGTTAAGTAAACAAAAGAAGTTTCAAAATACCCTAACAATATGCCACGGATTGCTTAAATTTAAAGGCAATGACATAAAGTTGGAACAGACTGTATGAGCGTGTACATAGCAGTCTTTGTACTTCCTACGTATTTGAAAAGTTTCCATATTTTGAAACTAAATAAGAGAAATATATTTTATTGTATTTATTCGTCTCTGTGTGTGAATATGTGAGTTATGTGTGTATGTGTGTGTGTATGTGTGTGTATGTGTGTATGTGTATGTGTGTGTTTGGCACAGCAGAAATGTCGAGGTCACTGGATAACTGTGCTACTAACTGCACTTTTCTTACCTTTATATGGTTCCAGGAATTGAACTTGAGTCTTAGGGCAGGCAGGCATTGGCAAGCACCTTTGGCTGCTGAGCTATTTGGGGGCCTTGAAATAAATATTTGTTAATAAATAAATAAACTGAGATTCAAAGATATTAAATTGATCACTTTCTTGGCAGAGCACCTGTGGGCCCCTCACTGGCCTTGGCAGCTCTCACACAGCCTCTGCAACTGCAAGTTTGTCCAGTGGGAAACAACAGTCTGTGAGTCTCTCAAAGGACTGTGAGTGTGGTGGGTGAGAGAAAGCCATTCGTGTATCCTTTCAAATTAATTAAGATTGCTATTCTAACGTGAATTTATGCTCTCCTAGGAGCTATCTTGAAAAGGAGAGACCTCTGGTTGTGGCTTGATGGCTCAGCAAAGGCAGAGTTGCGGGCCTCCCTCCTCTGCTCCATTTACATATGTAAGAGGTCACCCACCCCAACCCAGAAGTCGTGCTCAGAAACCCACTTTGTCTAGAGTCTGATCAACTGTCTCTCTTCTCTGTTACAGTCTTGAGGTTGTCTTCTTTTCCTGGAGACTCTGCAGGATCCGACAGAGTCCAAATGGAGACAAGTAGTGCCCCTTTCAAGAACTATACAATTCACATAGAAACAGGACCAATGGCAGTCAATACAAAGCCTATCAAGATGCAGGAAATCTGAGAAGCAAACAGGCTAATTACCATATACAGAAAAGAACAATAAGCGTGTACTTCTATTAGGGTCCTTTTGTGTGTTTCTATTGTTCCAGGCGATTATTTTTATAACTTTAGAAAAACTGAATGTCTCTACACTAATTTTGATCCCAGAGAATCTGAGGTGAGTATGCCCTTGAGGGTAAAGCTTTGTCTTTGCTCCTCAGTAGACTTTTAAAGCTGGCAAAGTGCTTGGCACATTATTAATGTTTGTTGATTGGATGGAAGGATGAATAAATGAATGTAAGTGAAATTTAAGACATATTTCTTACTGACAGACACTAATGACTAAAAAAGGCTTCCAACAAACGAGCAGAGTTGACAATTAAAGTGTAAATAGGAATCTAATGAATGTTCTAATTGATCTTCCCTGCTTTAAAATGTAGCCAGAATTTTTTAACCTTGAGATACAATTCTCAGCAAATTAGTAGACTGTCCTTGTGTGAAAATCTCTTTAATCAATCTAATAGTTTGTCTGCTCAACTATAGACTTTGTCTGCTGCCAAATTGGTGTTTTGTTTTGTTAGCCTAAAGAAGAGTTATATCTTAGTAATGTATTTATTATATACATGGACATATACGTTTATATATGTTAACTTTAGCTCATTGGACTTCTTTTATAAAAATATGGAATACAAGTTATTTTTAAGCTCTTTATGAGTAATAAAACTGAAAAGGAAGATGAAATTCTAATTCTTTTGTGATAATTTTCCCTAAAATAAAACAGTAAGTCAAGCTTTAGCAGGGTTTTTGTTTTGTTTTGATTCTCTAGTTTTTTCAGAGGTCTGAAAAACTTCCTAAACATGTCTTCAGCCCATTGTGAAGTTCAATAGCATTTATAAAGGAATAGAGGCAGAAAAAAAAAAAAAAAAAAGCCTGACTTGACCACCCACTTCCAGGTAACAAAAGCTGGGGGCTGAATGGTGAGCTGGGATTTTAAACTTGGAACCTGTGGGAGTGGCATCAAGGACCATTATGTCCCCACCCACTAGAGGAGACAGGGCTGGTAAATGCTTTGGTCTCAAGAGCTTCTGTGGTGCCCTAGGGGCTGACAAGAGCCAGTGAGTCATGGCAGTGTCTAGCTGACTTCCCCCTGATGGAAGACAAGGGAAGTTGCAACTGTTGCTCGGTGCAGATGATGTGCATTGTGTTTAAGGTGTTCTGATCCCAAGTGGTAAGCCCAAAACACGTACAAATATCCACAACTCTAAATGGGCTCAGTAGGCTTACTTATCTATACATATGTATAAATATAAATATGTATAATAGTAATAATTAGCAAAGAAGTTCTGATTTTGAATTGGAATGGGAAGATGCTAGTTTAGTTAGAAAGGGTACAAAATGGAGTAGATGTAAACACAGTACTCACATATGAAATTGTAAAATAATAATAATAATTGAGTAAAAGAGCCAGGCTTGAAGTTTTCTAAATACTATCCAAAGTAACTGTGAGGAATGTACAGACTTAATACAACAGTGTACCACCAAGTACAAGGAGATTCTCATGGAGGGGGGCAGGTACAACTCCAGCCTACAGGAAGAATTTCTCTATAAATTAAAAGCCTGAAGATTAGAGTCCTTGGGGGATTTGGTGGTTGGAGGTTGGAAATCTTTCAAACAAAGCATTACAATTTGCCAAGAGAAAAAAAAAAAGGAGGGGGTGTCATTTCTAAAGATCTACCGAACCCTGAGAGAACAGCTATCTATTAACTCCAGGAGGAATGGATTAAAGCCATTGTTTTCCTTTGAATTTTCCAATAGCCCACCCACACACCCCCAGCCCCTTTCCTGGAGCAGGAGCTGGCTGCCTTAGGAGGAAGTGTGAGGGAAGAGGCAGAAGGACAGAGCAGTGCAGATGGGTCTCCTTTCAGTCCTTCAGGCAACCACCTCCTACAGACCAGGGCAGGGGAGAGCGAGAAGCCTCAGCTTCATCTAGCATTGAGAGTATCACAGGGAAGGAAGTACAGCCTCTAATGGACAAAATACCCCACCCACCGAGGCCAGGAGGACACAAAGATGCCTCATTATCTGAGATAACCAAAAGAACTACTGTTTCACGAATTCATCCAGGGACAGAAAAGAGTTTGTCTCATAGAGAGGGCAGTGGGGCGTATAAAAATGACCTTTTGACCCCCTGTGGGGACTTCACTTGTTTATTACAACGAGAACATCTAGGTTCCAGAGCTATCTGCTTCCTGGTCGTTAAGTAGGTGTTCCTAGGAAGCCTGAGAGAAAGGCTGCATCTCGTTGTCTGCTTTCTGTGTTGTTCTGTAAGCTAAGAAATGTTGAGAAAGAGTCTGCCCAGTGCCTCGAGCCACTACGGCATCTCTCATTAACTCTGACTCAGGCAGTCGAACAATTGCGTAAATTCATTCTGCCTGAGAGTTCGGGTCTTGATATTTAGCCCTGCACTGCTCCGCCCACCACAACCTCCACGGCCCCACAATAACTAATAGTATGCTGGAAATATACCCCAGAGAAAGCTGGTCTCCCTGACTCCTGTACCCTCCCCTCCCAACAGACTCCTCCCTAAAGGGCCACCAGCTCCCAAGCTCTTGGCTTGACAACCATCTTTGTTTCCTTTTCCAAGGACTCGGCCTCTTTCAGGAGGCTGGTCTGGGCTCGCCACACCCATAGGGGTAGTCCTAACCTTCCTAGGAAGGAGTTGTGACTTCAGCCTCTACCCTTAAGATTTGACGGCTCAAGTCTCAGTATATTTGAAGCCTGGACCCATAGAAAGTTGGAACAACAGAAGCTTGGCACTTAAGAGGAACTCCGGTGCAACTCTTTCTTGTCTTGAGAAGTGATGCAATGGTTAAAGAAGAGAAGCAGAGAGGAAAGTCGGCTCTTAAAAACTAGACCCCTGTTATTATGTCGGATTAGGGAAGTAACCCCAAAGTGTTCTGAATGTTACTCGGCGGTTATCATTTCAAATCAGACCAAGACCAGGAAGATGCAAGGCTAATCACGAAATACGAGGCCCGCTGCGCCGGAGCACCAGTTAGTTCCAAATGTGTTCATTTATTCATTTGCAGTAACGGCCTCAGAAATCAGTGGAGTGGTATCCAGGTGTAAAGGAGTAAAATACCTTTCCAAGCCTTGTAGACAGAAGACTAATTCGAATTTCCAAGGGAACACTAACTTGCGTAGGGTGCTATAAAAAGAGAAAGGGAGAGCCTGCAAATTCCACCCGGCTTTAATCACCGTCCACGGCAAGTTTCCCTAATGACTTCCAGCTGCCTCCGTTTAGCTAGTTGCTTTGACAGAACTTTCGTACAAACTTGGAACATTTAACGTAGGAAAAAAAAAAAAAAGTTTGCCTTCCACTGCAGTCTAACCAAAAGCAGATTTTTCTTGGATTATATAAGAATGTGATGAGTTGGAAGGGGTGGGGGGAAGGGAGGGCGGAGCCAAAAGCCTGCCTCTGCTTTTGGAAATCTCCACAAAACCATTTCACAAGGAAGAGGCACAAACTGTAGAAGCCCACACCCCTCTCCTTGAGAAGCCAAAGGTTGGCTTTTACTAAGATGGTACAGCTAAATTCTTAAACGAAGAGATTATTCAGAATTAAGATACAACAGGATGGTTCCAAATAGTATTCAAATTTAAATGCTTCCCCCTTCCCTCTCCATCACAATGTGAAAGTATTTACAGCCAAAACTGTACTAACTGAATTGCCTGCGGCTAAGTCATCTCTTTCTCGGCATAGGGGAATGAGCAGAGAACAATAAAAATATGGCGAATAATTTTATGAAAGATGAGATATTAACATTTTACTAATGCAGGTCTCTCCTCTGTTTTTATTTTTGTCTTTAAGGTTGCTGGGGCTTAAATCCAGGGCCTCATCCATGCACTCTCAATAAGGTGGTCTATTAGAAATCATGAGATGAGGTTTCAATTCCTTTTCAAATCTTAATTTTCTTCCAAGTAGGAAGGATATCATGTTCTTTAAAAAGCAAAAGTCATCATCTCTTGGGGTTTTCTGCCTTCCCCACAAATTCTTGCAGTAAGGTCGCATGCTGGGTTGGTCTTCCATGAAGACATGTTGGAGAAAGCAAGCTGTTGGGGATGGATTGGGAAAGAAAGAAAGCAGGACCGCATTGCCTTTCAAAAAATTAACAAAGTCAGTCCTGAATCCATATTTGTTTCAGAAGGCAACACATTCTCAGTGTAGAAATAAATTGCCCATTTTTACTTGTAGAACATACAGAAAAGAACTTTGGTAGGCCTTGAGATTTCTCTACTAAAAATTATCTTAGACAACTGAAAAATCTATTCAGCTTTTAAAAAATTATTGAAAGTGAACCTGTTACTACTTTTTACCAACTAGATCAGGAAGAAAATGCTACTTATAATCTATCTAAGTTTCTTTGTTAATGCTGAGTGTTTACACTGAGTCCTTAAGAGACCCCTCTTTTTAATATATTAATAATAGATGTGTATTTCAATTCTCAGAGGTACAAGAAAGAATAGCTAATTCAGTCCTGGAGTCACATCTATCTAATATTTTTCTACTTTCATTATAACAACTTTTTAAGAATATTGGGCACAAGAGATATTGAAACTCCAGTAGATTTTTGGCCCACACCCTATTTTTCAGAATTTAGGCTTCACATCATAATGTTTACTTTTTACCAAAGAAGAATCTGAAGCTAATCATGCTGTTGACTGGAGAGACTGCCAATTCTTGTCTTTGCGATACATTCAAATGTCAAGCGGGAGCTTTACTCAGAAGCACATCTTTCCTTCAGAGAGATCAGAAGTTAAACCTCCCTAAGGCACTTGAAATTCCCCCTGTTATGACATTTTTCATTATTTTAGCCTGTATTTTTAATATTTCCAAGTTATTTCTATGATTCCCAAGTTTACTGCCAAAAATTCAGACGGAGGTTCTCAAACATGAGAGACCATGAGCTAAAACAAACAGATCCATCAATTTATAATGGCAGGATTTTGCCAACTGGTACCCCAGGAATTATGCTTGCTTTTGAATAAATTCTCCATATCTTTATGACAAGATAATTTCAGCAGAATGTCAGCCATGTACTTGTTCATTTCCAAAACAAGAATTCTGCAAATGAAATTGGTCAACAATGCAGAATGTGAATGTACTGTATTCTACCGAGTCCCCTCTGCTTGCCACCCGTTTTATATATTCTTAATCCTCTATTTTAGAGTTTACAAACCTAATTTAATTTTTTCATCTTGTTTTTCATTATATATACTCATATACAAAATATTACTAATAAGTATTGCTATACCATACTTCTTTCCCTTCCATGATTTATGTGTCTTACCTGTTTTTCAGATTATGAGTCCTTAGTTACAAAGGCAGCACTTTATCTATCTGTCCATTCTGGGGGCCAGCAGCTGACACACAGACAACATTAAGAACAACTTACTGAATGAATAAAAGCATTCAACCCTGAACCCTAGAAGAAAGGTAGAAAATATTACTAAATTGATTCAAAATCAGTTTCAGATAAACTATTAACAAATTCTCAAGATGAACACTTCTGGAATGTCCACTAAAAAGGGTCACCCTAAGCCCGTAAGATATAAACACAGCAGTGGTTCTCCCCAGGATATGATAATTTTTGAGTTATTGCACATATCTACCTGCAACGCTTCTCAAGACACACAGAGTCATAATCTCCAAAGTCACTTAGTGACAAGTGAATCCCTGGGCTCCATTGTTCACCTGGATCAGCAGTTCTCATTTGTCTACTCCACATCTCAGAACTTTTCCCAGCCTGGAGGCCTTCAAAGTTAGATTTCATCGAATGAAATGGGTGATAATTTACAGTGTAAGTATCTGTTATAGGGTAGTAACTTATTTCTCCTCTTTGTCTTTCTTTTTCTCACAGGAAAAAAACTCTGGAATTATACGCACCACATAGATTTATTTGAAGTTGTTTTTCTTAAGAAGATGTGTGTGTTACCACGCCACAAGTCATTCGAAGATGAGGTAGACCACTTAAACGATCTAAGGAAACAGCTCAAGACCTCCCCACCACCCCCACCAAAAATAAAATAAAATAATAACCTTAGGGGAAAGATGGTCATTGCCCATGGCAATGGGCAGAAGACTACAAATAAAAGAAGGATGTCAGGTAGATTTCAAACTTAAAATCAAGGTACAGGCCCAGAGCCTAAAGTTCTAGTAGTTTCTAGGCTGTGGAAAGAGAATCATGAGTTCAAGAGCAGCCCAGGCTATTAGTGAGATTCTGTGTGGAAAACCACACACACACACACACACACACACACACACACACACACACACACACACACACACACTCCATAAGAAAGAAATGCTCTCCAAGAAGCTTCAAATTCTAATCAGGTTCTAATCAGATCAAGTCACCTTATATGTCATGACTTACTCCTTGTATAAAATTTGTTTTTATTTTCAAGTAAAATAACTCACTGACAATACTCAGCCACATTCAGAGGGTGCCATAAATTGAAAGAAGTTAAACTTGGTGATCCCCCCAATTTAAAGACCAAGTTAGTGCAGTTATGCCTTCAAAGCACAGTGTTCTTGACAAGCCAAACTTGGCAGTTACTAGTCTCATCAGTAAAGGCAGATGTTCTGCCCTCGCCCTTCTTACCAGAAGAGGAAATGACAAAAACCAATTAACCCAGAGCCAGAGATAGCTCCACAGCAGAGGAGCTGCCCATCTAGCTGATGACCCACACTCTATCCCTGGAAGGAGAAAGGCAATCTCTGACTTCTTCAGAGTGTCCTCTGATCTCCCTACTCACCCCCATGGTACTCTTGTCTCCCTCAAAAGGTGGACAAACAAACAAATGTATCTAAGCCAATTTATCCCCTTAAATAAGATATGTTTTCCTCACTTGACAGATGGTAGAAGTAGCCACGAGTTTTGGGGTTTTGAGTCACAATACTTCTCAGTGACACCGAATTTAGCTCCATGCATCTAGATGCAAACTTTATTTGGTAAAGAACCTAGAACTGGGAATAAAAAAACTTGGGTTAAATTAAAACCCCACTCAGTCTATTACTATATGTGTGATGTTGAAGAAATTATTTAAAATCTGTTGAGTTTTTCAATGATAAGAATGGAGGGCTAGGGGAAAGTCAATGCTGCTTTCTATAGTCACCTCCTAAATTGTTGAGAGAATCCAATAAAATGGAAAAAAATTAAATGAGGTTTGTAAACTCTAAAATACTGTGCAAACATATGTATTGAAAACATTTTCTGAACTACTTTTAATAGAAATTTTCTATCATATTAAATATGGAATTTTAAAAGTAGTTCTTATAAGAGAGAATATAAATGTTTATACCTGCTACATAAAGACCTTTCTTATGACGAAGACATAAGCTTTCTTATGACTGCCTATACTTTCTAAGAGGAGCTACTATAACTATAAAGATAAATTCTTCCAGAAAGTTCCTATGTTTTGCCTCATTGAGCTTTGGGGAAATATTTTATAAGTTGTAGTCTATTCCTCTTAACTAGATTCTAATGTGCATATGAAGGATAACTCTCTAGATGCTCACTCTTTCCAGAAAGTATTTACTTAGAGAAAATTAGAATTTAATTTATACTGGATGATCAATAAAGACCTTTATGCATGCAATACATCTAATACACTGCAGTCAGATTAATTTCCCTAGTCAGTGATTAATTGCCTACCCTGTCCCTGGTGCTGGAGCAGGTGCCTGGAATACAACTGAGAGCATAATGGCCAAGGTCCCTGCCCTTCGAAATGTCAAATCCATAGTTTCCTTTCAGAGCTCATCTTTCTCAACCTCTGTAATGTTTGATTTGCTGATCAATTGCTTCCTCAAAACTTTCTCTCTCAAATATGAAGGCATTCACTTTCTCCTCCTCCTCCCCCTCCTCCCCCTCCTCCTCCTCCTTCTCCCCCTCCTCTTCCTCCTTCTTTTTGGTTTTTAAAGTCCAGCTAGTGCCTCCCATATATGTACGTGTGGGGGTTCATCCCTCAGGGCAGGACCAACCCACCAATGCTCTATCCAAACTGCAGTGGCTTTCCTCTCCTCTGTAGTCATCCACAGAAAGGCATGATTCTTGTTTAATTTAGCAGATGGATGCTATCAGCCAAGTGCTCCAATCTCTTCTCCTAAATTATCATCCTGCAATTGGTAGGCATGTGACAACACAGTTCTTAGCAATTCCTTATAAATAAAAAAAAAATAAGTCTGTCTTATTTCTACAAGGTTTAGACATCATTGCATTCTCTTTTTCACTGCTTTTGCTGAATTTGAAGTGATGACTGGATCCTCCCCTTGGAGGCCACAGGGAAAAGTCAACAGAAAGGGGAAACTGGGTGTCATTGCTCATCAGGCTTAGGTCGCAATTAACTATCCATTTCCAAACTTCTTGTTTTGTGGGGAAAAAAATAACAAAAACAACAAAAAAATTTCTCCTCAACGTGCTGTCATAAATCCGTATCTCAGCACTCAGAAGGCCAGCAGAGGATAAGTTTGAGAACAATCTGGGTTACACAGAGAGAGCTTGTCTCCTAGAAGGAGACAAAGAATAAAACTAAATACTGTCTCTCTGTGTGAACTACTCCGTCAGATTTTCCTAGTACTCGAAGCCAAACACATTCTTAATTAACACATATTATCTTTCTTATGCTCTTAATGGTTACTCTCTGCAGAAATTTGACATTTTCTCTTCCTATTCCTTAATGGCCAGATTTCTGTGGTCTCTGAAGTAGCCTCTATAGACAGACACACGCAGCTGCTTTGGGTGTTCTTTTGTTAAGTTATTCTGTAGCTGTGGATAACAGACTACCATATGCTGGCAACAGGTCTGAGAACTGGGGATTGATAGGCAAGTGGTGAACGTTCCACTCTGCTAAAGTACAATACATATACCTACCTCTTTTCTTTCTTCGAGACAGTGTTTCTCTGTGTAGTTTGAAGCCTGTCCTAGACCTCTCTCTGTAGACCAGGCTAGCTTCAAACTCACAGAGATCTGCCTGCCTCTGCCTCCTGAGTGCTGGGATGAAAGGCATGTACCACCACAGTCAGACTTATACATCTAACTCTAATTCACCACCAGTCACAACTACAATCCGACCCCACCCCCAACACTTCGGTTTAAATTAAAACATCCTACTCAATACTCCAGCAGCATCTTTTCATTGTCATAGTTTAAGTCTCTCTCCCATTATAAAATAATGAGATAGGCATTGCTTTTTCCTACCTCACATCTCACCTAGTATAGCCCATGTGTTCAGCAAAGACATGTTAAAATTTGCTGACTTTTCTCTACTTGAGTCCCAGATCATCTTCTGACGACCTGAATATGCCATGGCAAGTTGCAAAACCAAAGGTCAAATTTAGATGGTATTTGGTCTGAATTCCTACTAACAGCTGCGTTAGAAACAAAAAACCAGAAACCCCTAGGTCACCAATGGCTTCTCTGTGGCCCTCTCACCTCCAACTGGTATCTACATCCCCTAATTTATCAGTTTTGTGTTCCCTATTCTTCTTCGTCTTCATTAGCACTGTCTATCTGTCCTTCCTGCAAACACTCCTCTAACTGCATAATGCTGGTGTTACTCTTGATAGTACAGCCAACTGCTCACTCTCTTAGTGTGAACCCTTCTCTCTGACCTCCAACCCAACTAAGCATTACGCCAAATTGACAGATTGGAAAGGAAAGACCGCAGAATTTAAGTCATTTATTCGAAATTACCAGAATAATAAGTAGCAGGGCTGGGCATTGTGGTTTTCTACTCCTAATTGGGAGGCCTGGGGAAGTCAATGCAGCAGAAACAGTGAGGGAGATTTACTCTGGGCTCAACTGTGATGGCTGTCTGTCTTCCCAGGGTGAGCTCTTCCACTCTCCCTGGCTGGGACCTGGAAGAGGTTGATAAGGCTGTGGGAGGCAGAGGTAGAGACAGAAACCTCTTAAACACCTGTTCAGAGGTTGCATTTCACCAAAGTGGGTCTGGCCAGGGTTTTACTTAGTTGCACAGGAGGAAAGTTTCAAGTTGGTCTCTTCCTCAGGAACACTATTTACAAGGATCAATCCTTGTAATATCCTGACTCAAAGTCAAAGTTAGCAGCTAAGTGTCACAACTCACTCCCCTCTGCTCTAAAAGCTCTGACTTCTTTCCCCTGGAAATGATTGTTCTCTGCAAAGCCAGGCCATGTGACACAATTCTGATTTTATCACTTAGTGCTCTGAGAGTAATTTGGGCCTGAGTCTAGGGTAGTAATTTCTCTTCTGCAGCAGCTAAAAGCCTTTAAATAAATCAGACAATTAACCTCCTATGCCATTTCACCCAAATAACCTTCTGGAAATTTACCAGTGTACCCCCACCCAACCCCAATCTTTTCAAAGCACCACGGAATCACTCAGTATCACCTTTGTCCCAGGCAGTGGCTGAAAGGCAACACACCTCATTGAAAAGCAATCCTGGTTCAGATGGTTGCACTGACTGCTCTTCCTTGTTGGAGATACAGAGACAAAGAAAACAGAAAGAAAAGCCCCTGTGGCAAAGGCACAGGGTCAGGGTGGGCCTGAGTTTGAGGAAGCCTTCTAGCCCAAGGGCTTCTGGACCCTCAGTACTGGGTACTGTCTCTTGACACCAGACTCTTTCAAGAAAGCAATGTGGTCTGTGATTCCGAATGAGTCCTAAGCGCACCCACTCAGCAACCACACTCCCTTTCTCTTACTATGCTTTTCGGAACAAATTTTCACCTCTAGCCAAAGGGCCACATGTGCAAGAAAGGCACACATTTTTGTTTTTATTTTGCATTTGTTTGATGATTATTTGTTTCCATAATTTGGTAATAAAACACATTAACAGGAAGATCTTTCTCATGGCGCTGAGGTTTATATGAGAGATGCTTTAAAATTTTATACATTTACTATCACTTTTATTTTTGGTTCTATATTATTTAGAATTTAAGTGTTCCATTCATGAAATAATAATGACTGACACTTACTGAGCTTTCCACATGCCAAGCTCTGTTCTCAGTGCCTCATACATATTAATTTTGTCTTCAAAACAATCCTGTGAGGTGGATGCTATTCTTATGACTCCTATCTCTGCAGATCAAGTCACTGGAGCACAAATGTTTGAGTCATTTGCTCAGGTCATTAGTGCATGGAGCCCACACGGCAGAGCCTCCTAATTATAGGCCGTTACGTGGATGACCACTGCTTGTTTACCCTTCTTGCTGTGTTCATTTAACTGTCATCCAATATTTCAAAGAATTGTCAACTTCAGAGAACAGCGTCAGCATATGGAAGACACAGGGATGTGCACACCATAATTATGGAACTGAGCAGCCCCAGATCTTTCTTAAGAACCTTTGGTAGAAGTCATAGATCATCCTTGTAGAGCCAAGGGTTCCTTGCTTTTCCAATTTTACTTGAAGTTGGATGGAGCCGTGTGCTAGGTTTTTGAAGATAGTGTTCAATAGTCTCAGATGCCACTGTTAGGTCACATGAAGTAGGAATTTACTATGAAATAGAGTAACATCAAAGTCATTGTTGATGGTGGTTAAAAATTTGTCTGTGAAAATTTATTAAAAGTATTATTGTCTTGGTGATGTCGAGTACAAGAAATTATTTTAGTAACGACAACCCCCCCCCCAAAAAAAGGTATAAACTGCCTCAAAGCTCTGCTTCTCTTTCCTACGCCACTGAGAAAGCCATCTTGTCCTGTCTCCCTCTCACACATACAGGTCAAATTCTCCTAAGGAAACTGTTAACCCATCTTCTCTGCTACTGCAATACTGCATATGTGCAATGCTAACTACCTGGTCACCTGGTCATAAGATGAAAGGAGTATGCTTCTGAAGACCTTAACTGTGCTCATTGGGACATTAGCAGAGAGAATCTGGATTGAAAAGCTGGAATTTGCCTGAGCAATTGGACTTGGCACCTCTGCATGCATACATCTCCTTGAGTTAGTTCATGCACCCAGGATTGTTTGTGGTCCCTCTGCACACCACAGCTAACTGCAGCCTGGAGCGATGTCTGGACACATTAGCCTGCTCCAGCCAATGTACAATTGCATTGAGAAGCCAATAATGCTTTCATTAGAAGCTATCGATTCAATAGTTACATTGTATAGCCTTATTGTGACTAAATTCGACTGTGACGTAATTTGATTTAGAAAATTTTCAACTCTTCTTTTTAAATAAGATCTGTGTTCTGTCTGGATTCTTCTCTAATTAATTACAAGTGTCAGATTGTTTTCAAAAGATCATGAGGCTGCTCCTGCTCCAACCAAATTATACACCTCAATTGTGATTTTGATTTCATTTCTCGTAAAAATTCATAGAGCTAAAAAAAATTGAAGAGAAACTAATGGCTATGCCCAATCTCTTCTATCTCCCAGACCATCTAAGGGGTAAAATGGCACATCAAATATCACATTTCTAATTACATAGAACAGCAATTAAAATTATATTCGTGGCTGTTTTATGCTGCTTGTACTGGCTCCTAATTGAAGACTCTTGGGTCCAAACTGTATTTAGAAATAAAAAGAATAATTCAGCATTATAGACAGCTATTTCCTTGTTTTGCTAGACTTTCCTAAATATCTTTCTCTATTGTATTTGAAAATCTACCACCAGAGAGGGAGGAAGGGAGGACTGACGATGTAGCTTTTCATCTTTGGTAATCTCGCTCTCTCTTTTTTTCTATCAATCACATCCTCCAAAAAAATCTATCTCATTAGTAATTAACATATATGTCTATATGCTTTAATTGTTTCATTGGAAAGT
Organism: Phyllotis vaccarum; assembly: GCA_033318265.1. NCBI lineage: Eukaryota > Metazoa > Chordata > Mammalia > Rodentia > Cricetidae > Phyllotis > Phyllotis vaccarum. Next base: position 22,340,175 of record JARWLC010000006.1, on the reverse strand, counting down.
TTTATAAAAGTGATGTTCTCAACAGCATCACAAAATTATTGAGTTGATAACTCCATTTTATGAGGAAGAAAATTGAGCCGACTGATGTAGCAGTACTTACCCAGGTCATATAGCTACCTTAGATAGCAGAAGGAGAGGAACTAGGTCTCAGGATTCCAGGCTCTTCAGAAGCACACATTTCCAATTGTTAATTAGCAGTATGGTGCCAGAGGCAGAGACAGAGAGACAAAGACAGCAAGAAAGAGACAGGAAGACAGATTTACAGAGAGACAGATAGAAAAAGAGACAGAAAGTCAGATATACAAAGAGACAGAGAGACAGAGACAGCAAGAAAGAGACAGACAGCACACAAAGATTAAAAAACAGAGATAAACAGAGAGAGGCGAGTATATCTTGATGGACAGTAACTCCAGTGTCACATTTTCTTACAAGAATATGCTTTTGATTATTTTTTCAATACATTTTATACAAATATCTCTTTATAGAGTAGAGACAGCATTTTCATATCAGAATTTAATTTGAATATTCTTAAGGGATTTCAAAAATCAGTATAACTTTTGTTCTTTCAAGAGGACCATTTCTTAAAAGAACAGAATATTGTCTTTTCACTCTGTGTTTTGAAGTAAACAAAATATCTGTTCTGTATATTTAAAAGGCATCTTTAATCTTTTTATCTGGAGAGCTCAGCGCTTTAAAATACAACTCATTAGTTCTTCCCTACCTCTTCTTAGAGAGAGTCCAACACAAATACTCAAAAGCTATAAATTGTTCAAAGATGCATAGGTCACTAGCACAGTGCCCATCAAAGGGCTCAATGTGTCTTGTATAGAGTGCTATGCATAATAATTTCCACAAAACTAGCATTCATTAAAATTGTGTTGTATCGTAATATAACTTCACATGTTAGCATTGTTCTCTATATTTATATATAGTTAGTTACATTTATATCTTATTATATATCATAAATACCATACAATACATTTACATTATACACTAGCATACATATAAATATATTAATTATAAAAATAAAGTATATTTTAATAGGTTAATATATGAATGTGAATATTGTGATAATAATATTGTGTATATGTTAATGTTAATATTAACATTGCATGTGTATATCAGAATCATGCAGTTATGCTAATATTATTCATCTCATTTTATAGATGATAAAGAATCTTAGAGATATCAGTATGTTTTCCAAAGTTGGCACAGCAGAATGAGCATTCCCAATTTCTGGCAAATAGGTCAATGTCTTTCTTACAAAATACTATCAGGTCATAATTAGGCTACCTCCAGTACTGAAACAAGATTAAAATAGTTCAGAGGTTTTCATGGTGGGTTGCTATAGTAAGTAAATCTTTGTTAGGGCACTGTAGCTTTTTTTTTTATTGGCTTCATATACTTTATGAGTGAGTTTGCAGTGCTAGACTTCAGAGATGAGGGGTCCTACAGAGTCAGGAGTAGCTATGACCTGAAAGAATGTCCAAAGAGTGTTTCTCAGTGTGGGCAGTATTTACGTCTTCTTACAGAAGGATGTTACACAGATATATTTGTTTTGCAAAAATGTGTTGAGCATGAACATTGTGAAGCTTCTGTCTGTCTGTTACATATCATTATAGTTTTTGCTTAAAATTAACATTTAAAATGTCTCAAAAACATTTAGAATAAGCCCACTCTGTGCCTCTGAGAAAACTGTTTATATTCACCAGCAGTGAGACAAATGGGGCAGAGGTTGCATCTATGGGCTTAAATGTGATGGGTCTTGTTAATTCTCGTCCCAATTAAATCTTTCTACGGCTCTACATTCTTTCCTATAAAAACAAAAGGCTCCACTTTGTGAGGTCATCGTGTAACGCTTTTGTTCTTCGTTACCTTATCCTCATTAAGATTTTTGTTTGGCTGTGTGTTCGTCCAAAAATCTAGACAGCAAGATGAAATTAAATGTGAAATAGATTTATCGGGGAAAGCATCCAAGGAGGCTGTGAGAGATGTCAGACTGCAAAGCAAGTGTGAACTTTCTGAAGGTGAAAGGGCAGGGCTCATCAAAATAGCCTGTTCAAAATGAACCAGATTTGAAGAGGAGAAATAATGAATCCAACTTTGATATAATGAGCTTGAGGTGTTTTCAGACATCAATTGTGAGATGTCACGAGGAAATTTGAGTCTGAAGTGTTCTAAGGGTGTGTTTGTGAGTCATCTGTGTATAGGCTGCAGTTGAAGGCAGAGGCATAATGAGGGAGCAGGGGGACAGAGCATCCAATGAAGAGAAAAGGTCTTGACGTGCTGAAGAGTTCTGATATTTAAAGTCAGGAGAGAAAAGAATTAAACTAGTTAACAGGAAGTAGAAAAAACAGGGTGCAGACAGATATAAGTTAGGAATGTTCAGCCATGACAGACACTGGGAGAAAGGTGAACAATAAAAAGCATGAAACATCCACTGGATTTGGAGACATTTGCGTTGTAACCTTAACAGAGATGGCTACCATTCAGTGCTGGTCACATGCCAATACTTCTCACAGAAACAGACATATAGTGAACAAATCTAAACCCAAGTGGTCAGAACACGGGGAGAAAGAAGAATGGTTAGTTGCAGCTGTAGGCAGAGATATGCATGTCTGGAAATGTGGAGAGGAGAGGTCCAAATTTTACCTAACTATTCAATTCTCTTAAAAAAAAAAAAAAAAAAAAACTCTTCAAGCAATGAAGAATAGAGAATGAAGGGACTGTGGACAAGCAAGTTTGAAAAATAATTTTTAAAAAATTAGAAGTAAATAATCAAAACACAATATAAAAAGCACACTGCCTCTTGTTGACTACACATTGGAACAGGTCTGTAGAGAAGCGACACTATGTAACTTTCTAGGTGATGTGAGCTGGCACAGGAAGGGAAATGTTTGAGATAACCTGGGAATGACTTTATTCCAGGTGAGCAGAATTTTTAAAAAATGCAAGAAAGAACAAATTAATGATACAACCCAATTGCTACTGAAATCACTTTAAGAAAAAAAACTCATTACTTGGAGGGACATATAGAAAGGAAAATGACAGACTGAGAGAATTCAAGGCACTATAGACAGATCCCCAGAACCAGAACCTCTTTTGCCTTTCACTTTAAGTAATTCTTGAAAAGCCAGTCAATTTGATATTTGTGGAAAAGCATGCTACATATCTTATATTTGAAAATAAAATCAAGTCCACTTATTTCAGCAAATACAAAGCAATTTTATGCACTTGTAAAGATGTGATGAAGAAGTAAGATTAATGATATTTATTATAAAGAAACTCAATGTAACAGACATGTAATGAGCTTGAAATTTTCTGGTAATCAAACTAAAAGAAGCTAATAAAAAAAAAGAAAGAAAGAAAGAAAGCTTGCCAATTTCCTTTATAATGCTGGGCATCTCTGATGAACGTCAATATGGTCTTTAATGTTTCTCCAATGGTTTTTTTTCCCCCAAAATGAAAGCAACTGAAATTACACACTCTTCATAGTAGAAGTCCAAGAGAAAGAGTGTAATGGAATCTGAAAGCACATGAAAGAGATTGACTATCCTCCCGCCCCCACTGCCCCGCTCCATCTTCTTTTTTTTCTACAAAATCTGTATTTTTCACCAGTGTTCATTAGGCAAGTCTTCTTGGTCAGCAGAGAAAACCTTGCATGAATTCTAAACTCTGCCTTTTAATAACCTGGACAGAAGGAGAGAGAGAGAGAGAGAGAGAGAGAGAGAGAGAGAGAGAGAGAGAGAGAATATTTCCCAAAACAATTTTGGTTTAAAAGTCACTGCTCACAAGGCCTATATTGCTTGTTTTATTGAAAGCAGAGCCTGCCCTGGAGTCCTTTGTGTTGGTGACATTGTCTTAATTATACTTTTCTCTTCGTTCCTCAAGTGAGCCACCTCTAATGTCCCGTTTGTACAACCTCACTCCTTTATACTTGTGTCTGTTAAAGTGACAGCTCATCATCTCTAATTAGTGAAAAGCCTAATTTTATAAACCACGAAACTACCAAAATAGCAATTGGTTTCTCATCTATAGAGGTTTAATAAATAACAATAATAAGAATGATTTCCAAAGCTTGAATCTATCTGGTATCAGTAGGGCTAATGTTGTAATTTGGAAGGTAATACAATACCATAGGTTTAATAATCTTATGATGACTTATTAATGTCTGAATATTGAAAAGATGTCACCCAAAGTATACTACACATTGGCAGTTTATTATGACATGAACTTGGGAAGAACAGCATAAGAAGAAAGCTCATTATTTGGTAAAGAATCATTTTCTCCTGCTATTTAGCACTTACTGAACACTGAGAAGCTGTGTGTCCGTTAGTATATTCATCACAAAAGGACAAACCTTTGGATCGATAAGGGTTGTTCTTGATTGCCAACTTAATGAGCTTAAGAATTGCCATGGAAATAAATCTCTGGGTATTTCTGTGAGGGATTTTCTAGATTAAATTAATTGGAAGGACACATCCTAAATGTTGGAGCGCCTTTCTATTTGCTGAGGTCACATAACAGGGAGAAAGGGGGTGGAGCTTACAGGTTCACTTGATACTTTTATAGAGAACCCAGGCTGAGTATCCAGCACTCATATGGTGGCCAACAGCTGTTGGTACCTCCAGTTCCAAAGGATCTAGTGTCCTTTCCTGTCTTCCATGGGTATCATCCATGTACATGGTATACATACATATATTAGGTAAAATGCCATAAAAAACTAATAAAATATTCAAGGAAGAAGAAAGCCTAAAGTCAGCCTTCCTCTTCCTCTGTTCTTCAACTGCAATGTGTCCAGGCATCTTGGGTCCTGCTGCCTTGCTGACCCCATCATGGTGAACTACATTCTTGAACTGAAAGCCAATAAAGCTCTTCCTTTTTATGCTTCTTACTGCAGCAGCAAGACAAGCAAGCATTGTGGTATCTGTCTTCTTTTCTTTAACCTCCAGATTAGTATAACAGCCCTAAAAGAAAGATAACATCGTCTAGGACTGGGAATTTAGCTCCAGTGATATAATGCTTGCCTGGCACCCATGAGGCTCTTAGTTTTCTCTTCAATACAACAAAAGGAGCAACCAGAATCAGCAACAAGAAGAAAACAGAGGCTGGGTGGTGGTGCGTGTGCTTTCAGTCCCAGTACCTGGGAGGCAGAGACCTACAGAGTGAGTTCCAGGACAGCTAGAGCTGCTCAGGAAAACTCTGAAAAAAGAAGAGAGGCTAAGGGAAGGAGGGAAGGAGGGAGGGAGGGAGGGAAGGAAGAAACAGAAAGTTGGCTCACTAGAATGGGCTCAGAACCTTGACTGGCAATGACTTAACAGTCCTTCATCCAAAAATAACCATTACTAGCTCTGTCCTACAGTAATAAGAGTGTTACCATTCACCAAAATGGATATAAACCATGACTACAGTCAAACACAGAAATCCATTACTACCCTTGATAAAACATTTGGGTTTCCTACATTTGGGTTTCCTAACCCTGTGAGGCTTGCAGAATCAGTATAAGTATGCAAAAATTATATGATTAATCTCTACCAATAATAAGCAATCCTTTGTCTTTTATATAAGTGTCTTTGCTTTGTGTGTGTATGTGTGTGTGTGTGTGTGTGTGTGTGTGTGTGTGTGTGTGTGTGTGTGTGTGTGTGTATGTGTTTTCCTGCTAGGAAGCATGAAATTAACAGGCTTTTTAATTTACATAAAAAGTAAACTATTGAGAACTTCGTAGCACTTAACAAGAGGCAAGTTAGAACATGTGGACAGACATACAAGCCTTTGCCTCTAAATGCATATGTATATGCGCAATTGGGGAGGAGTTGATTTTGAGCGTCTCCCTCAACTGCCCATATTTTTTTGAGACAAGATCTCTCATTAAACATGGAGTTCACTGACTTGGCTAGACCTGTCAGTAAGATCCAGGGATCCTGTCTCCGTCCCTGGGATTATCTGCATAGGCCACTGTGCTAAATTCGTGGTTTCTAAGGATTTAAACTCATGTCTTCAGACTTGTGTGGCAAACATTTACCAGTTGAACCATCTTCCTAGACCCCTCAGCTGCCCACTCTTAATATAGTCCTCAGAGCCAAGGCTGGAGCTAGCCAGAAAGTGAGTTTTTCTGGCGTTATAGATCCTAATTTAGTTGCAACCCACAGCTGTACTGCAAAGTTCTTCATCAGTGGATGGTGTTCAACAGGGGAATGCTAAGATGACCTCATTGCCTTGTTATACTGTCTAGAATTGTAGAGTGGGAGATGGCATAAAAAAAACTGAAATTTTGATGGAACAAGTATAGATTTGGCTTCACAGACACAGAAGCCCTGTGAGAACAGTGCAGCCTCGTTTCAAACGGGACCAGAGACAAAAGGTTCCTCCATGGAAAAGGTGCTAAGTCTGTGAAGCTCTATGAAGTAGGCCAAAGCAGTTGTCCTTTGTAAGCTGCTCCTGGCTCACCTTTGCATCTCTTCAGTTGTACCACCTGCCTCTTAACCTAAAACCCACAAACATAGCACAAGGACAGAAGAGACAAGGACCATAGATGTGTGATATTCATAGCTATTCATTGGTTGGGACAAGGTCCTGAGTCAAAGAACCCCAATAAAACCCCTCACAAGGCTGATTCTCACAGGAATATACATGATATGGTAGCAGAATGTAAGTACATAGCCGAGCAAAATAGATGGCACATGTTGCTATTGTTTTTAGAAGCTGTGAAAGAAAGGGGTCTCAGTCCTGTCTCTCCTAGTTCTTAGAATTACCTCAGTGTCAATGTCACATGAAAAGATGAGGGATTTGTTTCTGGACTAGGCCTGTGTCTAAAGGTCAGCAGTCAGACATTCTACACACACAGACAAGCAACATGATACACTAAGAATCAAAGGCATGAGTCTGATCCTGCTTCATCCTAAGAAGGTGGCAAGCCCTAGAGAGTTCTCTCCATTCCTGTTGAGACCACACTGCCACCAGAAGACATGTTGGTTTCTTCCTTAAATGGAAAGGTTTAAAAATAACAACAAAACCTTCACCTGGGTATGGTGACTCACTACTGTAGTCTAGTACTCAAGAGGTAGGAAGCAGGAGGATCATAAATTCAAAGTTCAAGGTCAGTCTGGACAACTTAGTGAGACCCTGCTTTAAAAAACGTGTCAGTACCTATGGCATGCTGAAGGCTGAGCTAAGGAAAAGTAACCATTGCTGGCACCAATCAGCAAAGAAAAGAGACTTCTAATAATTAATTTCACTCTCTGCCTTTGCTGAAAAGTAAATAAATATATGAATGTCGGAGGCAAATGTACTAATTGACCACCTACTATTTTACAATTTTGCTTTGGAAAGGCAAACTCTGTGTTCTCTCTACTTAAGATTCCTTGAAAAATAATGCTTTTTTCAAGGGATTCCAATTCAAGAACTATATGTTTTAATGACAACTTTTGACCCTTGGGAAATATAAGAACAAACATTCCGAAATTGTGACAATGGATTTCCTGTCTGTTAATCCTGATGGGAATGCTTATTTTTGAAGAATTTCAATTCTTAATGAAGACACACAGCAGGTGACAGCTCTGTTCTTCCTGGCAATTTAATTTTGCTGCCTTATTAAAAATCTAGCATTCAGGTCCACAAGGGCAGGCGAGAAAGCAAGGAAGGTTTCTTTCTTCCAACCTGCAGGCTTCCAGCCCTGCTTTTAGCCACTTTAAAAAGATTGCTTGGCTTGGCAGCTTACACTGTTTTCTCTGGAAACCACTCTTCCTTTTCTGGGCTGTACTCCTAAACCACTGCAAGTCATCTGGCCGAGGTGAACTCCAAGTTCTTTCTTTATGGCTTTACCTGCTCTCTGTGAGCACCCACCCTGCACTTCTACAAACAGAAAACAAACCATTGGCAACTTCTTACACCCACATTTGAGGTGGGGATGGGTTGGGGAGTGGGATGGGGGTGGATGGGGATCTTATTGTTACCCACACTGTCTTTGCAAACTTTTACCTCAGAAGAACAAGCGCTGCTGAATTCAGTCGGTAACGACCATGGAAAACTTTACCTCAGAAACATTTGCAATCAGTTAAGAAGTGAGTCCCAGTGCTTAGCAAAAGAAGCTGAAGACAATATGGAAGGGAAGTTCTCTCTGCCAAGCCTTAGAACCCAGACTTCCAGAGACCCCCTTGAAAGAGGCGCACTTTGGGCATTGTTAGTTGCCTAGTAAAGGGAAATCGATTTATGGAGAGTTTATTCACTGTATTGGTGTGGGCATCTGCATTGAAAAGTATCAGCCTCTTGGCAGGTCACCAAGACTTGGGCACATCTGTTTCTGCTCTCATTTTTGCTGCCCGCTCCTCTCAACACAGGAGGAAAAGGAATTGCAGGATTCTAAGTGCCACGAAGACATGACAGGGGAGAAACTCTACCCACAAGCATTCCTACGTGGAATTTATTGTTCACAAAATTAAAAGCAGTAACAATGGAGTAGGGGTTTGTTTACATTCTTGAAAATGACATTTGAACGGGCATCTTCATATGGTCTAAACATCTAGCAAATTGATTTTTGCCCACAAACTACTGATGATCAAGGGGTTGCTCTTGACCGAGAGGCTGTGGGACTCTGAGTTAAGAAGAGTGAATTCTCATCTGGGCTTGCCACGAGGCTGGCTATCTGTATACCCAGATTTCCTCAAGCCTTTTTAGTTAATGAAAGGAATCCAAAATCTTTAGGCCATGGTAGAGATGCGCCATAAGGCATAGCGCATGTTACGTGCCTGAAAACGGAATGGAATCAATAAAGGACTGCTCTTACTGGTGTCCTCTGATAGCAAAATGCACCATTCTGGTTACACTCCACAATAAAAAAAAATGATGGTTATCATCTGTGTGAAATCTAATTATTACTGTAATGATGTTCCCTTTCCACACAATAGAATGTCCCTGACAATCATCAAGCTTGCTGAGGCAGAGGTTTGATTTGCTTAGTATGAAAGAATGAATTTAATGGCAACACATTTATGTTCAGAGGAAAACAAAACAAATTCTCATGAAAGCTACAGCACATGGAACATAGTTCAGGAAATGCATTCCTGGTAAACATGGGAAATAAACCCTAGTACCAAGAATCAGGACACTGTAGCTAACAAAGATTGGATCTTAGGCCCAAATAAAATGAATGTTGAGAATGACCAAAGACAACCCCATCTCTCTCCTCAGTTCTCTTGATTATAATCAGCTTTGATTTTTAATGGAACGATGAAATGAAGCTTGCAGCTAAGTAAAGCCCCATATTGGTCTTAGTTAACCATTTGTGGTGGAGCGTAGCTTTGCCTCACAAGTACTAACAGCAAGCAAGAGAATGCACCTTCCTGCTTCTAGCAATTATGAAGGCACAGGCATTTAAATCAAAGAAAGACTGTGAATACAGTGTAAAGGGCAATGAGCTGTTGGTATTGGATTCATTTGAGGAGTCTAGCAAAGTTGCATAAAATTCAGTGGTGTTTTGTTAGACTTTACTTCACCAGTCACATTAAAAGTTTGCTTCATTCATGTGGGTAACAACATTCCTTTTCTCACAGAAGGGAGCTCATGGTTCTTATCTCCAAAGCTGCAATTTTTCCCTGTACTTCCTACCAATTTCTCAGGGAACCCAAAGACAGTCATAGTCATCAAACTACACTCCTTACAACTGTGTTTTAGGCCTCTCCACTCTCTCAGGCAAGGTTGACTTTCATAAAGAAAGACAGCTTCGGAGGAACATTGGAATCTCTTCTTTAATCAGTTTTCATGTCTCCTATTTGGTATCACTTTCTTCCCTCTGGGTCATTTCAATGAAATTAGACCCTACCATGCCATTCTAAATGAAGGGCAGGAAAGGAAAAGAGTATGAATTAATGAAATTTGGGTAATGTAATTCTTTTAATGAAATTCAGGTTTATTGCTTTAAAGAACCAATGGTAATTAAAACTTGACTGAGAACTGCTTCATTGAGATTCAGATTTAATAAATAACGAGAGAAGATTTGCAATTAGAATATCATAGCTGGGCAGGAGCACAAAAGCTGCCAACATTTGTGAATATTGTATATCTGCTACATTTATTCCTCCAACATAAACTTGTAGGACAGATGTTATATTATTTACCAGGCAGTATGCTTGCTGTCTGGGATATTATCATTACTACTTCACCTACTTGACTTTATTTTTGTTTTGGTCTACTTGAAAATACTTTTCTTCTCATTAATCTTTCCCCTTATGATCCCGTTTATATTACTCAGTCACAAACTCACAATTAAATCTGAATTAATGAGACTTTATTTACTTCTTGTCAAGGGCAGAAACTGATCAGCAACTCTTCTCCTTTTCTGCAGGTGGACCCTGAAGATCAGAAACTCTCTAAACCTGTGTTCTTTTCCTTTGACAACCTGAGAAAAATGAACGCCTGTTGACCAGGACTAACTCAGAAGTTCAGATCTCCATTTCTGTTATGCCAGTCATTGCAAGAGTCTAATCAACAGGAAGTTAAAGTAATGCTGTAAAGAAAACACAGTACTCAGCACTGCTGTATATGTGACAAAAAGAAATTTGAAAGGAAAGAATTTGAAATCGCTAACAATGCGCAGTGGCATAGTTGTCTTGGGTAGCAGGGCGACTGGCAGCTTAAGCAAGGAAGAATAAGACACAGTTCTGAAAAGAATACTTGACACTTTTGCACAATGCATGAGCCTTACGGGGCTGGTTCCTGGAAGGAGGAATGACATGGATAGTTCCAGAAGTCAGTCCATCACCTCTAAAACATATGACTTACTCAACAGCTCTGGGTTTAATGTAGTTTGTTTAGATTGTTGGCCCTGCTGACAGGAGGAGGACCCTTTTGCCAAAATGATGGCCTCAGGCAAAGGAATCTAACTTCTTTATTTCAAGAATTACAGTAATGCCCAGAATTAAATCCCAGATAAACGATTAAAAAAAAAATAGAGTCCTGAATGTTACCTGTACCACTCTCCCATGCTATTCTTTTGGGTGCTCTTCACAGGAGAATGTGAGTCCATGCTGAGCTCTCATCCCCAGAATGTCAAAGTTTATTCTTATTTGAAGGTAGGGTTTTCAAAGACCTAATTTTAAATTAGGTTGCTGTGTGACTATTCTCTTGTGCATTATAAATATTTGTCACTGTAAATATTGGTTTAATAAAACACTGATTGGCCAGAAGCTAGGCAGATAGGAAGTATAGTCAGGGGAGGGGCCGCCTAGACAAGGAGAACTCTGAGGAGAGGAGAGATGCCAGGGAGAAAAAGAGGAAGCAAGATGAGAATGCTGAAGAATTATGGGTTAATCTAAGTGAAAGAGCTAGTCAGTAATATGCCTGAGCTACTGGCCCAGCAGTTACTATAAGATCAAGGAACTGAGTTAATTATTTGGTAAGTGGCTGCTGGGTATTTTAGAATTTCTAGTTGGGACAGAAATTTACAGACTACAGTAGGTGATTTGGGTGGGCTGTAAGGCAATATTAGTATCTTTATAAAATAAGGAAGTTTGTGTACAAACTGACATGGGCCTGGCGGGTAGAGTCTAGATAATCTAGAGACACAGAAGATGAATGCCCTGTGCCAACTTGAGAACCTAAGAATAGCCTCACTCCTACCATGGCTCCCAGTAGACTGCTCGGGAAGAAGATAGGTGTAGGGATACCTGGAACATAGAATTCCACCCTCTGCAAGGGTGGGACCATGCATTTGTCTATGATGCTTGGTTAGGGCAGCCCTAACATACCCAGTGAGTTAGCTTCGAAAATTATGGAGTAAGTGGGGGGAAAGCTGGGGCTTGGATCCTGGACTCACTGCATCTTCTAAATACAGTGCCCAGGTTGTATACTTCTCTTCCTTGATTTATTTGTCCAAGCCTCCTTCTGCCCAAAGCAACACAAAGCATATTTTAACTATAGACAAGACAATTTTATGTAGGAAAGCTAAGCCTTACTTGTCCATGTTTTTCTGCCACTCCTCCCCAATATATTCTTCTGTGGCTGTGTGTCATGGCTGCCACCTCTTTTAGGTAGAATAGTTCTCCAGTCATATTGGGTCAGTAGCTGGAGGCTCTGAGAGATCCTGAGGATGGCACGATGACATGGTATTCAACAGGGTGAGAAGAAGAAGGAAGAAGCTGAGGGGTGGTAATTCCTGTAACAACAGAAGAAGCCAGTGAAATGGCCAAGGAACCAGTGGGATTACTGCTTCCAGGCTTCATAAACATCCGTTAGAACCAGACTCCACTGGAAGACATTAAAACACAGGTCACTGAGCCTAACCCTGACATGTCATTTTTACGTGCCTTGGGTTGGGTCAGAATGTGTAAGAATGATAATCAACCACACAAAGTTCTGTCTTACTGGGAGATTTTATGAACCAGAAATTGAGGCCTCATATCCAAACTCTAAGGCAAAGACCATGAAGCAGTGTCCTCACCTGTGGCTACCATCTTTACTTCAATGTCTAAATAATGCTTTTTCTGTTCCTCCAGTTGAGAAGCACTGATTTATAATTTGGAAAGCCTTTCCTCTTGATTTTTTAAAAGCAGTTGGTAAAATCACAAATGATGTTTCTGCTCATCATTTTATGTGTATAGGCTGAGCAAACATGTCCCCTAATTCACAGATTGGGCAGGCGATGCAGTGGGGATCTTAACCTTCACTAATCTCCGTTCTTGCTGGAATTTTAATAATTTGCCAAAAGATTAATAACCTAGCTGCAGAAGCTACCACTTAACTCACAGGATAGGAGTATAGGACACTGATCAGTACATTCACAGAACCAGTTTAAAGCCAGGCACCACACAGAGTCAGTTAAACACAGCTGATCAACACTAAGGGACTGCTCTCCATGACAAATGATGGATTCCTTTGGAATATCTATCTGATGGGAGTGATTAAGCCTGCTTCTTTTCCTGAGTTCTTAAAATTCTCCTTATATACAGAAGCCTCAAACCAAAGTCAGCCAATAGTTCCTTACAAAATGAGGGGGAAAGACGTTTCTCTTTTCTGATTTCGTTCAAGTTCATAGCAAAAATAAAAGAGTCATAAGAACTGTAGTTTCTATTAAATTGAGAAGACAGATGTGTCATAGGGAAAGAATTCTGTTCAACAATAGCAGCAGTGCCACATAGCTGACCCGCTGGAAGCCTGCCTGGCCATAGCTCCACAGACCGCCCTTCCCAAAAGAAGCCAGCGTGGCTCAAGAGGCTCCTCCCAGGGGAAATTGGTGCTCAGTCTCCAAGGCAGGACCATTCCTTGCAAGCGTCTGAAAAACCCCCATGATCTCCCTCCCCCCCCCCTCCCTGCCATTCCTCATCCCGCTTCCCCCTTCTCCCAACTTCTTACACTTTATCTTCAGGGAAGAGAGAAGAAGGGGAAAGTGGAGATGAGGAGATCAGATTATGGGGTGAGGAAAGACAGAGTAGAGCAGGAGATGGGGAAAAACAGGACAGGAAGGGGGAGTACAGGAAGGGGGGCGCCATTCTAACCCAGCTCTTCCCGAGTTCTATTTAAAGCACTGTTTTTGACCTGGAGAAAATGTAATCTATAGTTCCTCGGTGTGTTTAGTTAAGGACCTCATGAATCTTGTGGACTTCTCCACAGCCTAAGTGGTTATTATGCTGACCTGAGGGTGTGCCGCTTAGTGAACACTTTGTCTCTGTGTCCCTGTTTATTTGTAGCAAGCAAGTTCAGTTCTGTAAGATACTGATTAGAGGGGCAATGGAAGTTGTTATCTCCTGTGAGTTGTGTACAGCAAAAAGCTGTCCAGTGTTGTTCACATAATTGAATGTGCAGGCCTTCCTAGCTTGCAGGTGACTCTTGGTTTGGGGTCATGAGTTGTACCTCCGTTCTGCAAGGCCACCTTGCATGCTTCCTTTCAGAAAACAACATACAAATGGCTCTTCCTGAAGACTGCAAAGGAGCTGTTGTCTGTGTTTCCTAAGTCCATCTTGTTTAGCTTTCCCAAAGCAGCTGCCTTTCTTTACCCCAGATTTCAACTTAGCAGGGAATCTTAGTAAGTGAAGGGAGGCAGTGGAGGATGGGATGGGGTGAGTTACTTTGTACAACTTGGAGCTGAGTGTGAGGGAGATGCTGTACAACTCTCTTACAGCTGTTACTCATCAAGAGACTGGCCTGTGTAACCCTTTCTTTCCCTGCACCTTCCAGAGGAAAGCCAGGCATTCACTTGGTTTTGTAAAGACTTTCTTGTGAAAACATACACGCAGTATAATTCCATGTAATAATTCATGGGTAAAAGTGATTAGTACAGTGTGGTATTGCCTGTGTATGTGTCTTGGATTATCACAATTAAGTGCGAGCACACAGAAGCAACATCCTTTGCCATCTACACAGCGCTGCTACCTGCCTTCCTTGGAGAGAATGCAACCAAGGAAGAGAATGTAAGGAAAGACAACAAGATTCTGAAAAGCAAAAAGAAATAGCCTAGGGCCGAACCTGCTTTGGCCAAAGCCTAGACTCTATTTAAAAGCCCTTCCCAGAAGGGTTAAACATGGAGCACCTCCCAGGAAATGACAAATGGCCCCTCAGCCAAAGTTCTATCCAGCTCCCCTGCCCCCATTTTCAGCTCTTCCAGACATCAAATACTTAGAAACTGTTTGGCTTGAAATAATTCCTGAGATACAGACTCACAGACCACATTCTTTTTACTCTCCTCCCCCAGCTGAGGAGAGAGAGGGGGAGAGAGGGAGGGGGTGGAGAAAGAAAGAAAGAGAGAGAGGGAGGGAGGAGGAGGTGGAGGGGGGGGGAGAGGGGATATGGGGGGGGGACTAGCTTGAAATTGTAAAGATAAAATCTTACAAATAGTCCACATTGCTTGCTGGAGGGAGGTGGGGAGAGAGAGAAGATAGAGGTGGTAGAGAGAGGAGGGGGAGAAAGGGAGAGATAGAGAAGGAAAATCTATATCAAGTAATGGCTCAGAATAGTGTGTTCCAATTAGAGGTGTTTGTCTCCAATTTTGTTTCTTTGTATCTTGAATTCTTGCTGTAGCTTTCACTTTATTATTTCATTTCATCTCCACAGAGTTCTCTGAAGTTTGTGGTCCTTAGTTATCCATAAACCAGAAAGTCAGTCTGGAAGCCCTTTTGAGCCTTCAGATGCTCAGGGCTCTCTCGTCTCATTGAGGGGTCTGGAGAGATGGCTTAGTAGTTAAGAGCACTTGTTGCTCTTACAGAAGACCCAGTTCAGTTCCCAGAACCCACACAATGGTACATAGACCTCCAGAACTCCAGATTCAGGCAGTCTGACACTCCGTTTTTACCCTCATAGACATGAACATGCATGTTACACAAACATACCTGCAGACAAAGCACTCATGCATATGAAATAAAATAAATAAACATGTGTTAAAAAAAATACATTCTATAAGTCCACTTTGTACTCACGGGAAGTAACATTCCTCTAGTGAGGTTAATGCAGAGCTGAGTTTTACATAGTATACATACATACACACGCAGAGAGACACACACATACACACACACATACACACATATACACACACAGACACACACACAGACACACACACACACAGACACACACAGACACACACACATACACACATATACACACATAGACACATACACAGACACACACACACAGACACACACAGACACACACAGACACACACAGACACACACACACACACACAAACACATAATCTCCCCTTAATGACATATCGGAGAAGAACATTTAACTCAGAGGTCTGCTTATACGCCTTGGAGACGAAGCTCACTGGTAGAACACCTGCTTAGTATGCAAGCGTTCCAAGCTTCAGTCTCTAGAACCATAAGATGTGCTATGTCTTTATGTTTCTATTCTGACTCTAGCACCATCTCTCAAAAATGAGGAAATCGGTTTTTGAAACAAGAGAATCCACTGAAGGATTTAAAATGATCAGTGTGAAAGTCAACTGATTCTTGAGTGTCAAGATGGGGTCTGGTAGAAAACTGAAAATGTCCATCGCTCCAGATGCAGCACAGGTGAGTGCAATGAAAATTCACGTGAATGCAGTCAAGAGTGTTTATTAATCCCCAAAGGGCACTCCTTTATGAAGCATGCCTCCAGGTGATCACCCTGTGTAACCTGTCTCGTGTATCTCAGTCAGCTCTGTGTGTGTCCTCATCACAGGGTACAATGGAAGCGATATCAAACTTTTAAGGATAGGACTTAAATCTTGCAGTATTCATTTTAATCTCTTAAAGATTCTCTCGGGAAGCCAAACATGGAGGAGCTCATTTTTTGTCTCAGAGCCAGATATAAGCATTTCGGTCAACAGTTCAGTTGAGCCTAGCCTTCTAGTTAGCCTTGTGTCAGAAATGTGAACAAGCTATCTTGGATGCTTCCTACCAGACCCTAGATGATCCCCAGTGACCACAACCAAAGCGAGGTAAAGCAGAATAATGATCCCTCTATGCCCTACTTGAACTCTAGGGCTATAAACAAAAAGATGTAATCATTCTGCTTTTGTACACCACTTAATTTTGAATAGTTCCCCCGCAGCAATAGATAATACAAAGCATTTTGTTTAATAGAAAACAAGGTTAGATATGTATGCTGGTTCTAATTTTTACAGATACTTCCTTCAATGTCAAGCAAAGAGACTCTTCTTGCTGATGTAGGACGTAAGGGCGTAATGAAAGTTTTTAAGCGGGAGAATTATAACTGTAACATAGTTTGGCAGAAATGCAGAACATGAGTAGATGAGGCCTTGGTAATTTGATTGGGAAGACATAGGACTTCAGATTGGCTGCTTGCTGCTATTGACAAAATTGACAAACACATCCCAAAGGAACATTGTCATGGCTAAATGGATAATGTATAGGACATGCTTTGAAAGATCATTCTAAACACTATGTAAAGTAAATGCTTGTCAAACATCAAAATGATAATTGAAGTGGCAAGAGTCACTAGAAAGTGGGAGCACTAGATTTTGTGTGGTGCAATGCATTCCTATCACAGAGCGTTCATCCGCTCTTGAAAGAGCCTCATTTTCTGCAACATTCCATTACAGTTTCTACTTTACCTTTGGGAACTGTGGGTGGATGCTTCGTTTGCCAGGCAGGACCTTTGTCTCTTTCATCCTCCTCCTCCTCCTCCTCTTCCTCCTCTTTCTTATCTCCCATCACATTCCTAGTCACCGTTAGTACTTAAGTGGAGTTTTACTTTTCTTGTAAAGTTTTTCTGGACTTTGATGGTGACAGTTGACTAATCTTTCCTTAGGACAGCCTGTATACCATGGTCTGCCAGTTGGGTTTCTTATTTATCCTTTTGCTAGTGATCAATTTTGAATCTTAATAAATTTGTTCTTTCTTACTTAGTAACAATAAAGGTGGCACGTAAACAAGACTTCATGAATGGAAACAAAATGACTTTATAATTGGAGATAAGACCATAGAGGAATTAGAAGTGAGGTTTCACAGGTGCGCATCTAGAAAAACATTAATACATTAAAAGACCCAGAAAAAAAAAATAACAAGGACTATGAGTATTACCAAAGAATTTTGGAAAGTTAAGATGTGAATATGTCCAATTAAGAAAGTGGTATAAAACCCAAACAATAATGTACAGAGATAGCTATGTAATAAGGCCAATGCTGATGCTTCACACTCCAGCCATAAGAAATAACATGCAAGCATTTCAAACAAAATATGCCCAATAGACAAGACAACTCATCATTAGTTCAAATCCCCCTATCTTCTATTCAACCAGGATTCTTTGTTTCAAAAACATTACTCCAAAAAAGCAGAAACCCAGAAGTCAGTCCTGATCCATTCTCTGTCCTGATTCTCACATTTCAAGGCTAGCTAATATTTTTTCATCCAGTCCCACTCTGCAAGCCAGGAAGAGGACCCTCCCTGGGGACCAACTCCACTGGCACCTTGCTCTTAGACTCCTCAGGAATATCAAGAATATAGAGTAAGTGTCTGTTGTTTAGGCTGCCTGGTGTGAGGTACACTATTCAAGGAGGCTAACTGAGGTGCTGCTGAGTTTGTCATTTCCTTACAGTGTCCCTTTTTGTGTGCCATGCCTTTGAGAATGTCCCATACCTCCTGCATGCTTGCTGAAAGGCAATTCATCAGCATTTACTGCCCAGGCTGCTTAATGTCTGGGTCTTTTGATAGACTATAAGATCATGAGGGCAGGAACCTTCTGGCTAGATTCTCAATACTTGCCACAGTGTCTGAGACATAGGAAGCATAAAATGCATATTTAATGAAGGAATGGGAGAATGGCTTGATTGAACCATATTATTGTGCTTTTTAATTTTCTTGCTTATTTCCTGGAATGCAAACCCAGCAGATTCTGGCCTATCAAGACTTAATCCTCATCCCTTGGGGAATGACCTTAATATTCTCTGGCCAAGTTAGACATCTCATTTCTGTTTTCCCATACAAAGACCTTTCATATTAATCTCTACGTGTTGTTTATTTGTTACACATTTGCACTTAATTATAAACAACTGGAAGGCAATTCTCATCAATGTACCCTGTTCTCTCAGTGCCTACATTTTGATGCACACTTTTCTAGAGAAGAGAACGAAGGATTCACTCGTTGGAAAATAGCATGTATCTATTCTTTTGCTAAGGATTGGAGCTATCCCGACTCTTCGGTGGTTCCAGGTTTTTGTTGCCATATCTGAAAAGTTTATAAACATATAAAAAATCAACATTTTGTTTTTAAAAGAAGAAAAGTACAAGTACAAATATCATCATTTTGCATTGGGGATTTCTCTTTAGTGGACTGTAGCAACCACTCTGCCCTGCCTTTGCTTTTCCCTTCATAAACTTGTTGCCAATTGGTTTTTTTTTTTTTTGTTGTTGTTGTTTTAACTGTGTATGTTGGGGACATGAGCTCAGGGTAGACCACACTTTACCAACGGAGCCTTTTTAGGGCCTTCTCCCATTCTTTATTTTTTTTTAAGTTAGATATTTGAGATAGCTTAGTATTACTCAAGAGAGCATCTGAAACATTGAGAGAAATCTCATTGATATCTTAGATTTGTACTACTCAATTTTAAACAATTTTTTGGATTATGTTATCCTACTTATTACGTCTATCATTCGCCTTTACTTTCTACCAGCATCTCAGAGACCAATGTTATAAAAGGAAAAGATTCAAGTTCTAAGACTTGGTGAATCCACTTCTTTCAAACCTCTGCCATGTACTGGTCACATGACATTGATGGACCCACTTATGTCTTGAGAATCACTCCATTACGTCTCACATGAAGTGTAGCAATCAGGACCATAAAAATAGAGTAAATGGTTTCTTAACTCACTTGTCTCTCACTCTCTGGTTCCTGCCATAGGCTTCCATTGTTGCTAGGGCTTTATCCAGATAATTTCTCAGTTTGAAGAACACTGTGTATTACCAGAGACAATCATAGAATGCCCCCATACAGTCACTCCATTTTCACTTGTCTGTCTCAGAAGACTGAGTGCTTTCTGTAACAATAAAGGAGAACTGTCTTCAACTGAAACTCCAAAATGGCTTTGTTAGGTGAATTAACTATCTTAAAGTATAGTTCACTACTTTAATGTGTAAAATTCTAGTATATTCACAGTGCTGAACTGCTATACTCACACCTAGAGCCAGAATATTTTACCCTCCTCTGAAAAGGTCTCATGTCCAATAAGTGATCATCCCCCATTGTCCTCCTTCCTTGTCTCCGGCCCACTATTAATGATTTCTAGCTCTATGGAGTTATCTGTCCTGTATTTGTCATATAAGTATGTCATTCGATATCTTACCTTTTGTAACCAATTTTTATCATTTGGCATATTTTTCAAAAGTTCGGTTCATCTTATAGTGTGTATTTATGTCATTCTTTCCAATGACTCCATAAGACTCTCTTTTATGAATATACATTTAGTTTATCCAGTCACCTGTCAACGGACAGGTTTCCATCATTGTTTATTACAACTAGACTGTAAACATGTCAACATTTTAGGAACTGGAATTATTTATGATATCCTCAAAGCTTACGCAATAGATCAATCAAGTGCCTATTAAATGTGGGGATATAAATTGGTATTTTGAAAATGTTCAAAGACAAACTCATGAATTCAAACACACAAATCCTGATTCTCTTCCTGTCTTTTTTCATTCTGTGTAATAATACCAACACACACAAGTCAAAAACAAAACCATTGTAAATCTCATATTCAACTATTTACGATGTCTTTCCAATTCCATCAACCCTTGGCATATGTCTCATTTGTTCTCTTTTTTCTCTCTCCACCTCTGAGCTTTTGGTCCTCACCATGGCTCATGCCTTAGCATTAACCATCAACTTGCCACAGCCCAAATCATCTGGAAAAGAAAGCTCAGCTGAGTAACTGTATTTATCAGGTTGGTATGTGGGCACGTCTGTGAGGGATTGTTTTGATTGTTTATTGATGTGAGAGGACCCAGTTGACAGGAGACACTACCATCTCTAAGTACTATAGTATCTCTAAGTATATAGTTTAGGTGTTTCTAAACTATGTAAGAAAGTGATATTGTGAGAGCCAGGAAATGACTCAGCATATGACATTTCTCCATGATTTCTGCTTCAAGATTCTGCCTGGGTTCATGCTTTGACTACCCTCATTGATAAACCGACCTGGAAGCATAAGTCAAATACACTCTTTCCTCCCAAAATTGCTTTTGGTCACAGTAAAAGAAAAATAACAATACTGAACAGTAGGGGTACAGGCCTTTGATCACGGCACTGGGGAGGCAGAGACAGGAGGATCTCTGAGTTCGAGGCCAGCCTGGTCTGCTGAGCAAGTTCCAGATAGCCAGGGCTACATAGAAAGACCATGTGTGGGTCCCCCCCATCCCCCCTTACAAAAAAAACACACATAGAAGAAATAAACTAGACTATCTGACCTGCAGGATCATAATTCCTTACTAAATGCTTCCCATGAAATAAAACCACAGAAAGCTGACAGCTGCTGTTCTAGGGAGGTAACATATTAGAGGGTCTAACTAAAGAGCAGTGAGCTTTCCCACTGCTACCTTGTTGCTGACTAAAACAAACCTACTAGATTGTACAGGTGTGGTCAAGAATAACACAGGCAAGGTCCCAGCTCAAGGAGTCTTGCCTTACTCAGTAGTACCGATGCTGACACGGATATAAAACACTCTGTGTGGCATCCATCCTATGTATTAAAGGATGTTGAGCAGTACCCTGGCTTTTACCCTAGTTGCCAACTACATACACTCCTGCTTCTAGTAATGACCATCAAAAATATCCCCCAAAGATTGCCAAAAGCTTCCCACGGAACAAAATCAGCCTCAAGATGACAGTAGCTGTTCTAGTGGGGATTATTACAACAGTAGTTACTAAGAGTGCCTTGTGTAAACGCTGCCTCCTTCTACACACATCATGCCACAGTCCTAGAAAGTTTTCCAGCAATGTCTCCTTCTAGAAGGGTCTTCAACATTCTCAAGCAGCACCAGTTACTTCTCACTCTTTTCCTCCTCATGAACTCCTTTGTGCCTTCCGAATACGTTGCTCACGGAATAAATACAAAATCTCTCTGGGCTTTAAAAGAGGGATGCATTGTTTTCCTGGGTTAGGTAAATTAATCTGTCCCCATTAGTGAATTACCATCTTCTCTTTAGATTTTAGGTAACAAGGGATTACAGTAAATGCAAATTTAGTTTTGTGGGCTTTCTCCAAGCCATAAGAAATTTTCACTCTAGAATATAAGAATTATGAGTCACTCCTGTTGGGGGTAATTAGAAAAAAGGAAATTGGGTGTTGGGAATAGAAACATAGAGCAAAGCAGATGGCAATGTAGTAAGAGAGGGACTTTGCCTCTAGGCTTTAGGAATTAAGGGAATCAGAGGAGAAATAAAGCAGGACCTTAAATGTCACTCCCATGGCTGCAAGAAAGGAGGGAGATGGTATTTGTGTAAAAAGGGCCTGATGGTGTGAGCTTTTGGGAGTTATCTATGGGACTGAGTATGCAGGAGTTAACAATTCCAAATCATGAAATCAGAAAGACATTGCACTCTTGGGGGCCAGGAGAGACTAGATACTGGCAAGATCTTTTCACATGAATATTGTCTTCAGCAAAACAAAGTAAATTTATGGGCATTTTGTTGAAAGGGCAGAGAAGAAAGACCCAGAGAAATCTGAGTGAGAAATGGTAAATGGAAAGTTCATGTCCCACAACCATTGTTAGTAATTAAAGACATGAAGGGTATCAGTGATGCTGTCTTTGCTGTACTGTCTTCAGCATTCTATCTCAGAGATGAAACAATAAAGAATGATCTGAGTTTTGCATTTAATCTCTTCCTATCTTCATTTGCCCCCTAAAACCTTAAGTACCTCAATCTGAGGTACGTGGAGTTTCTGAGGCTGTCCCCAGGTTGTTTTTCCTTCGAGAAAACCTGCCTGAAGAGTGAGAGTATGGCTTAAGGCACCTATTTTCCCCATGTAAACCTCGCTATACAGTGATTTCACACAGGCTTGGAATCAACAAGAAATGAAAAAACGTGTCTTCTTTTCATATTACAAATACTGCCAGTAAGGACAATTCATAATGTTTCCGGATATTCAGCTTATAATCTATATGACCAAAGATAAATCAAGAGTGGAGTCACATGGTAAAAAGGAGGAATGGAGAACAGAAAGGCTGTACCCAAGAGCAGAAAGTTTCCATGAAGAGGGATCAGCACCCAGCTATATGTTTATTTATATTTTATAGAGTGTAATATATTTCAGCATAACTGAAAGAGAAGTTTGGAAATGCTTTACATGTGAGTGTATAGTGCATATGCACTAATGTGTGTGTGTGCAAAAACTCGTTGAGAGCAGAGAACAACCTGTTCTTCTGGTACCAAATAACCCTCTCATTGACCTGGAACTGTCAGGGAGACTAAGCTGGCTGGCCAGTGAGCCTCTGGGATACACCTGTCTCCCACCCCAGCACAGGGACCAAAAAATTGTGCCACCATTCATTCCCTGAGTTTTGTGTGTGAGTTCTAAAAATCAACACTGCCCTCAGCTTTGCGAGGCAAATGCTGTACAGCCTGAACTGCCACCTCAGCCCCCTTAAATGCTTTTTTCATGAAGAAATGTTGCAGTTTGAGTGATGGTTATGTCAACTAACCTGCTTTGATCATTCCACAGTAAACACATGTATCATAACATATTATAAACATCATATGCTTTTATTACATATAATGTGGGGAATGCTGGGAAACCTAGGACCTCAGACATACTAAGCACATACCTGCCACTGCCATCAATGTGTCACAGCCGTATAATTAGATTTTCAAATGTTTTAAGTTTTAAAAAATGTTTTAAAGTAAGTGTCAAGTCAGTCAATACATTAAAATGATTACAACGAGGTGTGAAGAGGATTGAGGGAGGGAATAGGAACATAGAGAAAGGATAGTCCTCTTCAGTGGCCACTCTCCATGATGCCATCAGAGTTATTTCTCTTGATCCACACATAACTGTAAAGGCCTTCTTCAATACTAGCAGTTCTCTCCATGTTGTCTGATCATAATCATCTGCTGGCTTTGTTAGAGCATAAATTACTGATTACCCAGAGTTCCTAATTTGCTGAGTCTGGCATGTGCCATGGAAATTCATGTTTTTAACAACTTCTAAGGTGACATCAATAACACTGGTCCAGGTACCACACTTGAAGATTCACAGCTGTAGAGAGAGGCTTTATCTCTTACAGGACTCATTTTTCTCCTTACAAAAGAATAGATAGTCTTCAGGTTGTTGCAAAGGTTGAATATTTCAAAACATCCAAAGCAACTGTTCGGTGTTGTTTTAGTTTAAAGGAAAGAGCCAAAGATTGCAAGATGAGATCAGCCATTTGGTCAATACATCTACCATGACCTGACAAGTCCTTTGCCCTCTCCTGAGTTCTCATTTATAAAACGTTATCAACCTCTGTAACTAACACTATAGAATGACTTCTGCATTGTGGACCCTTGTTAGAATGCGGCAGAAAGAAATCTTGACTCCATATTCTGTACCTAAACTGCTTTGGAAGATGTTAGAGCTATTATCTAAACTTCAAGCATCTGTTCTTTATACATTTGATGTAACAAAACAAAAGGAACTGATTAAATGCTATTTTTCAGTGAACTAGCTTGACATACACACACATACATACATACACACATACATACATACATGCATATATTAATATATACATGTACGTATGTGTGTGTGTGTGTGTGTTTAACGAGTGAGTTAAATAGTAAAAAAAGAATCACTGACAGAAAACAGCTAGTATTTATATTTAATGCCACATTCTTCAGTTGTGCCCTGCCAAGTCATTCTTCTCCATTAGATAAAATACTAGTTGACTATCTTTAACTTAGCAGTCACTTTGCTAGATCTTAAAATAGGTGAGTGAATTAAATGGGCAATTTCTGTGTAACAAAAGAAGCCAATCAACAAATAATTTATCCATTCAATTAATCAACCAAGTACAAGTGTAGTAGATAGTAGGCATTAAATATTAGAAAAATAAGAGATCTTAGAAATATGCTGTGCTGTTGGGAGTTGGCTCATCTTGGCATATCAAGGAAGTCTGGGTCTCAGTGTTTTTCCTTCTAAAATTAGAAATAACAAAACATGCTAAACCAAGAATTAGATAATGATTGTTGATGGTTTGAGATAATTTAAAGTTTCTATTACAGTACAGTACTTAACATACAACACAACAGGTAGTTGTGTTGTTCATCATTAGTTGGAATTTCTTAATTTTAACAAGCTCACTGGTACTATCTTTAGTTTGCAAGTTTTTTTTTCAATAAAGTATAATTAAATGAATACTAAATGTGTGATAGCACATAAAATTAAATTCTTATAATTTTTTTCCATATGTGATGTATTAACCATAGAATATATATCTTCACTCAACTTCATGATTAATTCGATCAATTATTAACATCTAGAATCTTTCTTGCAACTGCAATAAAAGTCTCGTTTTTTCCCCCCAGACACTTGGAGAGAATTCTAAAATTAAAAGCCTGAAAATCAAACCAACCAAAGTTCTTAGAAGTCAGAGAGGGCATCCAGAATGCATCAGCATTCTGGGACACTTCAATTGAAGAATGGCTCACAACCTGGCTGAAGAAAGGCAATCAGTATCTTCTCAAAAAAAGAGGTGAGCTTAACTGAAAGGTAAAATTAGTGAGCACCAGTGCATCCTTCTGAGTTATGGGGCTAGGGATAGTCAATAACAAGATACTGCAAAACAACTATTTCCATACCATCTGAACACAAGCACATTCAGACACCAGCGGAAATAAAGGAGTAGTGTCTGCTCTGTATTTCTACGCTTGAAAAATGAGGCACTGCCGATGAAACTGAATTTATAAGAGGTAGGATAAATTTTCTGTCTACTCATTTGAGAGGGATTTCATGAGAAACACTTGATTATTCATTCAGTACCAACTAGGAAAAAAAAAAAAAATCCATATGTACTTAAATGTCTCTTGCCTCTATACCAGAACGCAAATGAGATTATGCGGAGTAGCTGAAGGTTTCCCTGGAAGACGTTAGAGAGGGGTTTAGCATTAGAAGCACACAGCTACTCCTGATGATCCTGTTCTACTTGAGGACAATCCCCTTTGCATTTTAATCCAAGTTACCCTTAAGCTATACAGGGTTGCCTCCAGCCATCCATCCATGTAACTAACATTCACTTTACTCCCGTTCACTTTCTCTGCCCTGGATTCCATTTCAGGAAAGCTTCAGCAATATCCTCAAAGATGGTGGTTTATCCATTTACTTAACCTTGACTTGGTCTCTCAGACAAACAGGAAACTTTCCAGCAAACCTTTTGCTCCTTTTCGCCCTAACAACCTGTGCCCCGTGACCTCTGTGACAGAGACACCGTGGGCTTCCTCCACCCAATGCACCTTTCCTCAGTTGCTGGAGGTTTTCATCGTTTCATCATTTTTTCACTGTTCTCTGATTTTCATAAGCATACGCAATCTCCAGGATTCCACACGGGGCATCAGGAATCCAATGACTCCTTTGCCAACAGAAGCGTCTACTTCAGACATACCCATTTGCATAGTCCATAGCTGGCTAAGTCTGTTTGTTCTCTTCCTCCTTCCCCTAATCAGCCTCCTCTCAAATTTTCTGAATTAAATGAACCCTCACTTCAGCCACTTGCTATAGCCAGAAACCTGCTGTCGCTTCCGGCACCCTCCCTCCCCCTCCGTCTCCACAATCAAACATCAGAGCAGTTTTCTTCCACCTGTAAAGTATTCCTGTAGTTCAATATCTTCTCTCAATTCTAAGAGCACTACCCTAGTCCAGGCTCCTCCAATTTCCTTCAAATTACTCCTCACTGCTTTCTCATCTCTACTGTATTCTCCTAATCATCCCTACAGCATGCAGCCAAAGTCCTCGATTTTAAAACATTCTCTGATGGCATACTTTCTCCACTCAAAATCACCCATCCATATGCTCTCACAGGATTTCAGAAAACATGACAACCGAACAGCTTAAAGGTCCATTGTAATATGGTAGCTACTAAATCTGCCATCCTTAGTCCTAACTCCTTCCTCCTTTCTTACCTCGGCCCTCACAATATCATCATGAGAAAGGAAATGCCTAAGACTGCCAATGTTTCTAGAGCATCTGTAGCCTCTTCTTTAGGTTTTAGTCAGGATCTTGCTATGTATCCCAGGCTGGCCTGGTACCTTAGACCCTCCTACCAAGTGTTAACATCATAAGGGTTCACTTCCGTGCTGGTTCACTGTGGTTTAATATTTTATATTTAATAAAATCAGCCTGGAATATCAGAAAGAGAAAACAGATCACAGTCAGTTCTCACCCAGCCAACTTCTCAGGCTGAGCAGTGTAAATGCTGTCTTAAAGAGTCCCCTGCCTGGCTGGTCACTCCTACAGAATGCCTAAATGTCTGCCTCCTCCTGCCTTAAGTATCTTCCCTGCTCAGCTGGTTCACTTCCAGTTCAACTTTGCATCATAATCCTAGAGTTGGGATTAAAGGCTTGGGCTACTACTGCTTGGCTGTTAGGCCTTGAACTCACAGAAATCCAGAAAGATCTCTGTCTCCTGAGTGATGGGATTAAAGGGATGGGTCACCACTCTCTGATATTCATGGCTTGTTAGTTATTTACCATGAAACAACACAATACCCCTACAGGTGAGTCTGTCCAATGAGATTCCAGGTTGACTTTTATTAAATATACAATGTATCACCACAGTTCTCCATTGTCCTTATAAAATGTCTTTATATGGAGGCTTGATAAGATATTGCAGCCCCAGCCCCAGAGAAGCCTGACTTGCTACCACCTAGCCCTAGAGCTCCCATAAACTCAGATTTACTCACTTCAGTTTTCCTTCCTCCAGCAGACCATAAACCCCCAGAGGGCCTAGTCAGTCCATTTCTAGGGCTCCTCACCTGTCCAGTGCCCAGCACAATCTTAGACACTACTTCAGTGAGTGCAGCTCCACATCTGCTTAGATAATCAATGAATGCTGAATCTCCTATTTGACATGCTATACACCAGGAATATCAAGGCCTTCCAAATAAATACACTAGCAGAAGGAAGGCGGCCATCAGGCCTACTCGCCTCCCACCAGTTGCTGAAAGCTCAAGGGAGCTTTTCTCTCCTCTGAAAATGACAACTGATATGAACACAGGTGTCAGTGGTCTAGCAGCAAAGTCGTGGACGGGTCAATTATTCCCTGCTTCTTTACCCACTTCCTCCATTTCTGCTCCTTCCCTTTCCTGACAGACCCTCTAGACCTGGGCAGTCAGTTCAGTTCAGCTGTTTGCTTCAGCTCTTCTGATTCCCTCAGCCCCACCCCCCTCAACCATAACAACAATGAACTAACTAAAACATTTGTTATTTTAATGCACAAAGTATGTAGACAATACCTAAAGGCAAGCATTAGAAGCACCAGAGTGCCTCCTTTCAAAGACTTGGTGAACTATAATCTGTCCCCAATAGGTGATCACTGAGAGAGACTATCCAAATTATCCATGAAATGGCTGAAATTCCAGTCTCTCTCTTTCTCTACACACACACACACACACACACACACACACACACACACACACACACACACACACACACACGACAGAGAGAGAGAGAGAGAGAGAGAGAGAGAGAGAGAGAGAGAGAGAGAGAGAGAGAGATACAGAGACACAGAGAGACAGAGAGACAGAAAGGCAGAGACAGAGACTAAGAGAGATAGAGACAGAGATGAGACACACAGAGAGAGGCAGAAGGAGACGGACAGAAACACTGGCCACAGAGACTGCTTTTCCCTCATTCTCAAACTCTGTCTGGGGCTTCCCACCAAGTGCTGACACCACAGGCTGTAAACCCTGCCACATCAGCAGGGAGGGAGCCCAGCAGCATTTGGTATTTGCATCAGTTTCCAGGAATGTTTTACAAGTTATCAGCTCACTCTGAGGCCCTGGGTGGAGGTATTTATATACTTGTGTTAAAAGCTTGGTCTCTCTAATTCTAAAAAATATACCTAGGAGCTTTTTCAAATATAATAAAACTTCCAAAGGATGTTCTACTCTTGAGACTATTTTGACAAACACAGAAAACCACAGAGCAAAATAGAATGATATTTAAAGGTTTTTGGTAGCTATTGCAAAGGAAGTGATTTGGCAGAGTTGAGCCCAAGGAGAGTACCCAATAACTTCCCCGAAGGACATTTAGGGAGTTTCTTTCATAAGCCTATTTTCTTACCTACCTAAGTCTTTTGTTCAGAATTAATATCTGACTTTCAGGAACATTAACAAAGGCAAATTAAGTGACACCCTGTAAAAGCAAGCCAGTACGCTGGCAAAAATGATAGTGTGTGCTTAATGCAGAAAGAAAAAAAAATCTGTGAATTTGAAGATTTTCTTCCTTTGGTGCTCTTTCAGACATCTTTCCCTCCACAAGACTTCAAAATCACATCCTAACTGGCCTCTCAAATCAGCATTTTTAATTGAAATGAATTAACTTTATTGAAAATTTAGCTATTGTTTTCTTCTAACAATTTTCTTTTAAATTTAGAAAAAGCAGTTAGTTAGCTATACCCAGTCCCTCAGGTTTATAGCAGCTGCTGGAGAAGTCAACCCCCTCAGGCAGAAATTCCTCCTCAGCAGGAAGCAGAAAAGAAAGGCGGAGATCCCCAAAGAGCCCACCCATTTCTGCTTCGTGGAGATAAAATTGGCCTAAAGATGATGTTTTGGGGGTGATCTCTGGGACAGAATGAGATTCTAAATAGGCCTTCACTGCCTCACTTGGGACGTTTGACAGGCCAAAAGCAGCCTGGGTCCCTCACGAGCTTGGGAGACAGACTTGGGTTAGGATCACTCGGTTGTCACTACCACCATCCTGGAGAGCCAAAGTCTCCTACTCCAATGCTTCAGGATCAAAGTCTCAGCCCAGTGTGAGGGACTAGAGCCCGTGTGTGGAGGCCAGGGGAGAGGTAACATCTGGAGAGGACAGTTGGGATGTTAAGGCAGAGACTGTAGGTGCCAAATAAAAAGTTTTAGCACTCATTCCCACATTTTTTTTTCTTCAACATAATGAGGAGATGTGTGACCGGCAGAGAGATGAATGGGCAGGAAGGCCAGAGGATGGGGATGGGGGAGGGCTGAGTATTCACTGATGTGTAATCTGGTCCAAACTCCTGCAAAAGCTCTGTAGACAGGGGCTGGACGTGGGAAGGGAAGGACTTCCCGGGGACTTGATCAAAACATCTAATGGTGCAAAGCTTATCTTTTGGAGGGGAATGTTCATTGGTGCCTGCTCCTCTCTATCAACGGGGGGGGGGGGGAGTGAATAGGGAGAGAGAGGGGGAGGAAGAGAGAGAGAGAGAGAGAGAGAGAGAGAGAGAGAGAGAGAGAGAGAGAGAGAGAGAGAGAGAGAGAGAGAGAGAGATTTGGGCAAACAGGCCCAAAGCTGGGGGAAAGCTGGAGCGGGGGCAGGGTGGAGTCAGCCGGGGGGTGGGGGGGGAGGGCAGCTCTAGACCTCGCCACGCTGTCTGTCGCCCTCCATCTCCCATGCCCCAGCCCCCTCCAGCCTGCTGATGGCCCGCAGGGCACAAGGTGAGGCAGGACTGGACAGCTCCTGCTTTTTCACCGTCCGCTCTCCAGGTCCCTCAGCACCTGCCCGGCTGCCCAGAGATCTGTAAAGTGCCCACGTAGGTGTCCTAAAGTGGTTCCAAACTTGGCAGAGGCAGGAGAGGGCGGGTAGCTGGGGAGGGCGGAGGTATGCAGACAGAGTCAGACTTTCCCCCTCGAAAGCCTCAAAAGTGTCCACGTCCTCAAAAAGAATGGAACCAATTTAAGAAGCCCCGTGGCCACGTCCCTCCCCCCTCGGCTCCCTCCCCCGCTCCCCCGCAGTCTCCTCCCAGCACTGCGGCCCGGGCCCCTGGCCCCAGCCCTCCCATTGGTGGAGAAGTTTTTGGAGGCACCCACCGACCGGAGAAACTTTTGCCATATAAATAGGGCAGGTCTGGGCTTTATTATTTAGCACCACGGCAGCAGGAGATTTCGGCTAAAGTTGGAGGGACCGGTCACGATTGCATGCCTGCGCCCGCCAGGTGATACTTCCCTCCGCTGGTGACCCGGGGGCTCTGCGACACAAGGAGTCTGCATGCCTAAGTCGTAGACATGCTCAGCTTTGTGGATACGCGGACTTTGTTGCTGCTTGCAGTAACTTCGTGCCTAGCAACATGCCAATGTAAGTGCGTTCCGCTTGTTTGGGGAGGATGAAGGAGAGAGGCTGGATAGGTGGGCATCCTCATCTCTAAAGGGGGAAACTTCCCCCATTTCCATATACAGCTTGTGAGGACCCTTCTGGCCTATGGGGAAACACCCGGGCAAACGAGAAACAAGAAAGTACTTATACAAAAGATTGGAGACATGGAAGGCTTGACTATTGCCAAGAGTTGGGAAAGTTTTCCCTTAAAACTAGACAGCTGGCCTGGATCCCCAGGTTGTTGAAGTTCTCAAGGAGGCAAAGAATTTTGCCTCAAGATGAGATAAACATTACCGACAGCGAAAGAATAAGAGGACCCCACTCTTCAATCCCCAGAATTGTGCTCATGGTCACCTTGTGAAACTTGAGGCCTAGTTTAGAAAGCCCCTTCATGTAACAATACAAAACTCACTCGGTGTCCATTTTCCTATGGCCATCAGGGTTGGTCTGGATGACGTTGATGAAGATAATGATGAGAAGGCGCCCCCTGGAGGGAGCAAGATGAAAGCACAGGAGTCAAACCTTAAGTTAATGGGATCCCAGTTAAAGACTCCCTAGGTTCATAGAGTGATTTACACTTCTGGGCCATGTGTGGAGGTCTCAGTAGGAATACACGGAGAAGTGGGGTACCTAGGCTTCTACTCTGTCCTCTGAATAGTTAGATTAGCTTCCCAGTTCATTTTATGGTCATAGAAGCGGTAATTTTTATCGAAAATCAGCTCTGTTTAGTTACCCCTCAACATGTTCCCACTGGTAATCAGACATGAAAACAGCAGATTTGAGAAATATCAACTTTGGGCTGAGATTCGAGAGCCTGGAATTCTTCCCATGAGTCCCCTGCTCATTTGTCGTGTGACTTCAAACGAACCAATTAGACCTTTTTCTAAAATGTGGGATGGAAACTAATGTGCCAACTCCAAGGCCACTCTCCATTTCTAGCTTGTATGACTAAACTATTATGTCGAAAGACTGAAGAAAACCAGTCAGGTTTCATCTTGAAAAATGGCTGCCTAACTTAACTAGACAAAAATGTTGGCTTGAAGAGGGTTGAGGGGTGCCTGACCACACCCAGCTCTTCAAAAGCTAGCTCCACCCACATGCCACGTGTCTACCATTGCCTGATTTCTGATGCGTGTATGTTCCCTTCACCCACTTTTATACACCCACTGAGGAGATTTAAATGTCAACATCCAACCACTGTATGGAATAAAGGTTGCCCGACACACATTGTTTAAAACGGTTCACAACAGGGTAATTAAAAGGCAAGTCTCTAAAGGCTGTAAGGCTTACAAGCTTCTGTTCATCAGTTGAGGCAAAACGTTCTTCCTCTGAAGGGCACAATAAACTAAACGTATAATTTATTTAATTTAACAGTAACTCTCATCAATTGCCCTCCCAAATGGTGACCATTGCAACAGATATTCATTCCAAATGACATACTTCTTGACCACCAAATTCAAGAAATTTTTAGGGGTGAATCATCCTGGAGCAAGCCTGACCACAATCATATACCACATTAACCTATAATTAGTATACTGTAGGAAGGGAACGCAGTCTTTAAAGTCTTAGAGAAATTGTGGCAAGGAGGTGGGTATTTATTTTTCCTATTATTTTTCAAGATCTTAATCTATAGTTATCTCTTTATACAAAATTATCCTTCATGGGGAACAAATTCAATGCACGTTAATCAAATGACCTTTCCTAATTTAAGTGAACTATTTAAAGCAAAAACCAGATTCCTGAATCAATTTGCTTTCATGTATGTAAATTAGACCTTTGGGGGAAAGGCTAAGTCACTTCAATGTTTATGAAAAACCAACTCTGCTTTAGGGTGCATACTCTCTTAAGTTTTCTTAGATTCTTATGTATTAAAGGTGATCTAATTATTTCCTCATCAATCAACTGGTGTGAGAGTCGGTGATTCATCTGTGCCACGTCCACCATAATTGCTGAGCATTATAAATGTCCTCCAGACACATTAATATTTCACACCATTTAAAAAATAGTAAATAATTAACCATTTAATTCAAAATATATTTACATATTAAGACTATAAACAAATCACTCTGCTGCTCCCTGGTATGTTTTTGACCTGAATAATTTGGAAGTCATTAGGATGCTCTTAAGAAATAAAGGGGCTATCTTAATTGGGTAATTTCTTTTAAACATGGGTATCATTTGTTAATTACTGTTACTGATAATGAAATCAATAACTATTTCTTATTTTCTTCTTTCCTCTACAGCTTTACAAGTGGTAAGTAAAACCATTTTTAGAAAAATAAGATGTTCATACTTGGATTTTCTTGATCACACTAGTGTATTTTCTAGGGAGGGAAGTTGGCCAGTTTCGACTTCCTTTATGATTATAAAGGGTTATTCTAGTCCAAACCTTTCTGGTTTTTACTAAAATACCCAACCCCATTTTCCAAAGTGGGTGGTGCTACTAAG
The DNA here is from genome assembly GCA_033318265.1 of Phyllotis vaccarum. Classification (NCBI taxonomy): domain Eukaryota; kingdom Metazoa; phylum Chordata; class Mammalia; order Rodentia; family Cricetidae; genus Phyllotis; species Phyllotis vaccarum. The sequence goes on along the minus strand of JARWLC010000006.1, from coordinate 22,306,986 downwards.
GCAGGCTGGTCTCATAAAATCCCCATGGGAACAGAGAGTACTTGGACCAGTTGAAGTTTGGGTTTTAGCACCAGCTACTTAGAAGCACAAGCTTTTCGTAGTTTCTTTAGATTCATTTGCAAAGATTATGAATAAATTCTTGGCTCATGAATTAAAATTGCAACATAGATATAAGTATGTATATTTGATTTTTTTTAGATAACATATTGTTTATTGGTAAAATTTTACATTTTATTTCTAAATATTAGATTAATATAATAGAAAGAGAATAATGTAGTGACATTTATATATATATTTGTATCTGATATCAAAATATTAGTTACTTTTAATCTATGAATGTGTATATAATTCTTCTCATAATAATCATTTACCTTTTATTTTCTAGGGATCTGTAAGAAAGGTAAGAGTCCATGCTTCTTCATACATATCTGATATTACCAGAATGATTTGAATTTGACAAAGTTTATTATAAACTATAGAAAGAAAATGCTTTGTCAAAATTTTACTCAAACAAATATGCATTCACCAAACCATAAAATAAATAGTGTTAATGTTTGATATGATGAAGCTTTATTATCTTACAGAGGCATATCTAATTATATTTATGTTATGTAAATTGATGATTTACACAATATTGAAAGACTTTCTAAATATTTGTTTATATTCTGATGGGAGAATGCGTATTATTAGTTATAGACAGTAAATCAACACTTTCTTAAAAGATCTTACTCTGCAAATGTGTGGTAAGGATGCAATGATATGGTTATTTCATCTACAGCAAACATCTTACAAAAAATATAATAGAGGATATTGATTTGGCTACTAGAAACTATTTCATCCTCTAGTCTTCCAGCTTGAAAAAAAACGACATATGGCTTTAACAAAAACAATACAGTTCCATCTATTGTTCTAGATCAGGTCTTTTGGCTGTTGTTTAATAATATTTTAGTCAGATCAGTCTTAACAACTAATTATTTTCAAAATTGGTTTGCCTGTTCACCATAAATTACTTAGATATGACCTCCTTTTTTGTCTTTAGGGCCCCACTGGAGATAGAGGACCACGTGGAGAAAGGGTATGTAATTTTTGAACCATTAAAGGGCTTTGGTCCATATTTGAATAACTACATATTAGAAGCTACAGAAGACTGACAGTGTGTAAGAATATTATGTATTCAGATAATTATACCAGCTTTTAAGTAGATAATGTCCTACAGAAGAAGTAAATGAACATTATTATATATAATCAATATCCTTTTTCAGTCAAGATTACCCTTTTATAAAAAAAAAAAAAATACACTATTACAGGCAGCCCAATTCTTTGCCAAGTCTGTCTTCCTTTGTTTTAATTTGACCTACCCAACACATGTATAATGAAAATGTATCCCCCACCACACTTTCACACTTTTTTCTTTGTAACATATTTTGTTTCTTTTGGGAAAAAAAGATCTTTGTATATAGATTAGGAATAATTGTGAAGCTGTTGGCAATAACATGTTTGTCTTTATTCACACATGTACAAGCCAGCCTGCTATTCTGTTTGCTACATTCTTGCTACATTCGTTGATATGTGTAACCCCATGGTTTTGCATGACTTGCATTATATAACATTTTTGCCAATATATAAATAACTGCATCTTGTATCTGCTATGACATGTTGTCTTACATGTACTCTACTGAATTTATTAGTTGTATAATTGTATCAGTTAATTATCCTAATGACAGGAATGGTGTTAAAGCAGTGTTCCTATCCTGAGATAAAATGATCTAATCAGTTAATTTACACATAGCATACTGAAACAATTGAATACCATCACAGGAGTCAGGGACTATCATCAATCTATGTAGTATCTCTTTATACAGCATGAAACATGCAAAGTTCACAGAATCAAATTCATTATGAATTAATATTCAGTGCCAACCCTGTGTTAGCTATCCCTTGTTATCCTCACACATCAATCATTAAAGGTCCTTCTAAATTAAGACTACGTCACATGTCAATCACTAACAGATGCAGTATATTATATTTCCACCCATTCCCATCGACAAGTCTAAACAACTGACCTTAGCACATGTGTTCTTAGGTCTCTTTTCACATACTATACAGGTTTTGACAGAGATACTCTAGCCCTGCCCTAATTACCTTTCTTTATAACAGGGTCCAGCAGGTCCCCCAGGCAGAGATGGTGCAGATGGTCCCCCTGGTCCCCCTGGTCTCCCTGGCCCCCCTGGCCCCCCTGGCCCCGCTGGTCTTGCTGGGGTAAGGTGTCTTATATTTTTTCAACTTATTTCTGACTTTAGTGTCTTGCTCTGTTAGAAAAATGTTAATTGTAAAAATTACTTTTAGCAGCTGAGGGAAAAAAACTTCTACTTGGAAATTAATATATTTTATTTCATTTCTTTGCTTTCTTCATTCAAGGCTCTGCTTTGCCTGTCCTCTCTTTAAGACCTTGTCAATTACAGGCTGGGTCTTTGTGTTCACTGAAGGTAGCCGCAGCCATCAGCACCATTATTTAATTTGGGGATTTAATATCTTTTATCAGTAAGGTACAAATAAGAGGTGTTGCATTATTAAAGAGTTTGATTAGACTGAGTTACATAAGGGACGCCCCTGATCTAAAGCAATTCCACAAACATCCGACCCTCTTTATTCTCCTTGCCTTGGAGTCTGCTGAACCAACATTCAAAGCGGTTTTAGGTTTAATTTGCTTGAAACTAATTTAAGAAAAGTACATTTCCCTTTTTCATTAATATCTTCTTTTAGCTTTATGTCTTTGACAATGGTATGAGTACCAAATGCCTTCACTGCAGGAAGGAAAACATATTTGCTTAATTGGTTAGCACTGTGAATCAGAACCCTGATTCTAATACCCAACTCTATGCCAGTAAAATAAGACCTTTCTCTCCCAAAGATCTTATTATGATTGCTTATCTACCGAGTGTATTAAAAAGCACCTTCTTTAATACAGCTACCACTCCAAGGAAGATCTTTAACAGGGAAGTTATTACTGTGAACTATTTTTTAAAAGTTTAATCTTCTAAGGAGCATTTTAATTTTCCTATAACTTGAAAACTCTTTATATCCTTTTTTGAAACTCCAGCCAGAACAATTAAGTGTCTTAGTGGCTAGTGGGCTAGGGCAGCAGCTGCCAGCCCAGCCTGAGCCCTACTTCACTTGTAAGGATTCTGAGGGGCTGTAAGTGTATAGGAAGCCATCCTTCAGCGTTCTAGAGCCAGGTGCTAGCTGGGAGACTCCACGCTGAATTCTAAGTCATTTCTATTTGAAACATAGCCCTCTTTTAAATAATCAGAAAATATATTGAAAGCAGAATGAAAAATTTAAGCCTATAACCACTGCCATATATAATTATGTGTGTGTGTTATTCCCTCCAGAACTTTGCTGCTCAGTATTCTGACAAAGGAGTTTCATCTGGCCCTGGACCAATGGTATGCTTGTCTCTTTTTATCCTTGAAGGAACAAAGAAGCTTATATAGTGAATTTATATTAAACTTCACAATGATAATGAACACTCCATACTTAGGTCAGATGAGAACAACGCCTTTTTCTATACTTAAATATCAAAACTCAAGTTCAGGTTAGACGTTCCAATTTTCTCTACAAACATGCCTCACCAAAAGGTCAGATATTTATGTTTAAGAAATAATCTTCAGACACATGGACCATAACTCAGCAGATCAATTCAGTTCATAATATTAACATCTAAATGTTTCTCTCTATCCTCAACCTTCCCAAAACTGTGAAGCAGCAGTGAGAATCAGAATTATTGATCATGCTCCCTAATCCTGTTGGAAAGAGCCAGTAAGTCCTGTTCCAATCCCTTCATCTTGTAACTAGTGAGTTTGGGGTCTTTCCCCCCCCCCCAAAAAAATCGCTCAAGTAGTTAAAGACAGACCTAACCTGTAGGCAAGATATATGAGGGGCAACATATGGCTCAAGCATTTAGTCCTTGAATAGAATACTTTTTTGTCAGAAGTATTTACAAGGTGCCCCAATAGGTTCAGAACTGCACTATGGATTTACTCAACTACCAGTACATTCTGGTTCACCCTCAAGGACTTGAAAATATAAGGAATGTTTCTTTTTTCCATTCTTAAAAAATTCCATGTCTTGTCTATTTACTAAAAATGAATATAGAAGTGAGTGAGTCAAATTTAGCATTAAACGTATCACAGTACACAGCCTGTCATTTGTGTACCAATTTATAAAGCTTACCTGTATATTAGGATGATGACCTGGCCAACAAGCAAAGTTTCTACCAAACATTACTGAAGCATGATAGAGAAAGAATAGATGTGATCATGAAAAATGTATAATAGCTTATATAAGAAAATGAAAATATTCCAGAAATAAAAACATTAGATTGGTTAACTACTGTAGAGTTTAACACACATGCATACAACTTGGTGATTCTAATTATGTTTTCCAAAGGCATTTATCTCTTAGTTATCATGGTCTTTAAAACACAACTTTTACCTGGACCTACATTCTTCTGAAGCTAATGGGCCGAAATAAACTAATGTACTGTAAGGGCAAGACAATATTTTCTGTAAATTAAAAACTCTCACTTGTGAAACAATGTAGCCTTAATTGATGACTTCCAATTTCCTGATTTTCCCAGTAATTTAATATGCTCATATCTGAAATGAAAAATTTAAGCATTCTTTTTGGCTTTGTTTATATTGGGCATTTGAAATGACTTGTTTCTGCTAATGTTGGACATTACTCAGCTATAAAGTGGAACCATTTCTCAAGAGGCAAAGCAGAAGTAGGTGTCACTTTATCTTAAAAATTAAAATGATGGACAGAGCTGGGGAAAATTAATATGGATCTCAGATTCTCTTGTCTGTAAAACCTCTCTCTTGGGAAAATCAAGCAGAATATTTCACTTTGAAATATCAGTGAAATATAATTTAAGTGTGTACATCTACACACTTCCACAGGCATATGCAATCAACAGATATGTGTTTAACAAACAGAGAAGATAGACAGCAATAAAGTGTTCAAATAATTTTCTGGGTTGGAAAATCAATAACTATAAAACCCCAAAGGGCCCTTTTCTGAATTAATCATAGTTCATCACACAGCCTCCACAAAATAAAATATCCTTTATGTAAATGAAGTTGTTGCAAAAACAGGGTAAGATGAATAAATATAATTAAAAATTTATGATGTCAAAGAAAATTATACTTAATGTATACCTAAAGGTATTTTTATTGAAAAGTGACAGCTTTTTTTTAATACTGAAGCAATTTCTAAGGCAAAACAAATAATTTTCATAATTAAAATTTTGTGCTTTTTAAAATAAAATATGTAGTGTCTCACTATAGCCATTTAGCTAAGTGGATAGGCTCATAGCAGAGTCCTCATGGTTGATATATCATAAACAAATTACTCAAAAACTAGTATGTGAGGTATTTTCAGCAGTGTGAGAAATGGATGCTATAGATGAGCTTACACAGGTATTGATTACTACAGAAGCAAAGAAAAACTACATTCAGCTCAAAAACTCATAACATTCTGTTTCCCCTTACATTTGTGTTCTGGAAGTAAAAAGAAAGCCAGCTATTGTCACCGTGTTATGTTTCCAGTATCCTATGATAGATTCTTCCCATAGGCTACCTCAATAATAACTTCTTTTTCCTTCACCCCTCATTACATTCACTTTTGCTTGACATTTTCATCAGTCACCAACAACCCTGAAAGGAGCTTAAATCCTTTTAATCAGCAAGAAGGACTTCTGATCCTTTTCAATTTATGCCCCTGTAGCAATAAAATTATCAGTTTCTTAGCTACATATGACATGGGGAGATGACATACAATGAAGGGAATCTAACCTAAATGCTGTGTCAGCCATTATATCTTCTGTTCTTGTGCAAAGATCAATTTTCTTCACTGCCTTTGAACACTCTCCAGATGCCCAATTCCACACATCTTGAGGAGCTTGTAACTCTCTCCCTCACCCCCCCCCCCCCCCGACAATTCTTGAGTTCTGAAGATTTGGTTGGTAAAGAAGAGAAGGCAAGAAAGGGTACAGGTACAGGAAATTTGGATTTGTAAATGCTTCATTGGGAAGGAGAAAACCTATGACATAAAATTAGGGTGATTTTTCTCATCTCGATGACAAGTAGCCAATGGCTCTACAGTATTGTTCCTAAATCCAGTTTTCCCAGCCCAGCTAACGTTACTCCAAACGAGGACCTGAGTTCTTAGTACTATGTATATTCTCTTGGCAGGGCTTAATGGGACCCAGAGGCCCCCCTGGTGCTGTTGGAGCCCCTGTAAGTACAAACATCTTACAATCGTTCTTAGATAAAATGTAAGAAGATTAAGCATTACACTCACCCTTCGGGAATACTGCTCAATGACAAAGTACTTGTCTAACGTGTGATGAGCTGAGCTTGATTCCATAACTTCCAAATAAAAAATAAATAAAGGTTTCTTTTCCTCTATCTTAGGGCCCTCAAGGTTTCCAAGGACCTGCTGGTGAGCCTGGAGAGCCTGGTCAAACGGTGAGAGCATCTTCTCCGTGTGTAAAAAAAAAAAAAAAAAGCCTTTGTGGGAGGTTTATGAATGCAGCTTTAGCCTCATAATACATCTCCCATTTCCCTAGGGTCCAGCAGGTTCTCGTGGTCCAGCTGGTCCTCCTGGCAAGGCTGGTGAAGATGTAAGTGTTTATTCTCAAGCTCTTCCAAACCACCTTTTAAACACTCCCATCTCAACAGGAGCATCTAGATCCAAATTAAGTTCCATGTTGAAAGCTCAATATGCTTAACATGAGTCTCCCGTATGGAAAATATTCCTTTAATGAAATACTAATTAACTTGCTTGTTCTTGAGAGATATAACTGTTAATTATACATGTATTTGAGCCCACACCCTTATGTGTACCTTTCTCTCCTGATGGTTTGCCAAGTAAAGGCTGAGCCTATGCTGCTTTCATGTTTTAGGGTCACCCTGGAAAACCTGGACGACCCGGAGAGAGAGGGGTTGTTGGACCACAGGTGAGATCATTGACTCTGTTAAGTCCAGAGTTAGTTACAAGTGAGCATGCATCTGATGGTGGCACAGATGCCACTCACACTTAAGGAATTGATTAGAGGCAAGGGGAAGAACCAAGGGAAGAATGCAGATGTTTGTCCATGCCAATCAATTAGACTGTGAACAACTAACCTGTGTTTTCTACAAATGCTACCATCTTAGCTATTCATGCCATAGCTATTGGTTTGCGACTCCATGCTTCAAACATACCAGCCTTTGATTCCAAACCTGAGCTTTGAGGAGGGAATAGGTGTGGAAGGAGGAAAGTATTATCTTTTAACTTCTAAGAATAACCTGATTCACTTGATTCTGAATTTTTTTTCAAGGGTGCTCGTGGTTTCCCTGGAACTCCTGGACTTCCTGGCTTCAAAGGCATCCGAGTGAGTACATTCGTATCTAAATGGGAAAAAATGATGATGGGACTGGGGAGTGTGAAGCATTCAATTTTACTTAAATTCCTTCATGACAAATTATAGCTCCCATGTCTCTCAATTTCCGAACTGCTGGAAACTAGAGTGGAGCCAAAAACCCACCAAAACATTGAGATTAACGCAGGAAAAAATGTATAAATTAGATTATTTTTAAGTAGTTTGAAGTATCTGAAAACTATAAAACCATTAGGGCAACAAGGAGCCTCTCTTACCTGTGTGCAGAAGTAGCTGACCTAGGGCAGTGGAATTAGCTCACCTGAGCTCCAATTTTGGACTCTGTTCTACTTCAGCAGCCACAGGATCTGTCCAGGAAATTACATGACAGGGTTTTAAAAGTGCCCATTGCCTTTCAGGGACACAATGGTCTGGACGGACTGAAGGGACAGCCTGGTGCACAGGGTGTGAAGGTAAGCCACACTAAGTCAGGAACACCCTTTGTAAGCAATTCATTCCAATCTTCCAGTACTGCCAAAAAGGCTGTTTAACTGAAGACAACCAACATTTCAAAAAAGTATCTTGTTTTGTCATCCATCCTTCAAATCTCTCAATGCTGGAGCACGGAGATTCTATGACAGAAGGCCAATTACTAATACTTACGTATCTTAATGTTTACTTAAATAATCAAATAAAAATAGTGTTAATATTTTCTTCTTCCTTCTATTTTCCACCTCTCACCATGTCATTTGATCTCTGTAGCCAAGACCAAGGTAAATAAGCATGTAATCAAATATTAGAACATGGTTGCTACTTTAAAGTGTAAATCCTCCTTTGCCTTGCACTAATTAGGTTCGTACATTCATGTCACAATACATTTCAACCTCTTTCTTCGGATTTATCTGTGCACACTCAAACAATTTTTAATTAGATAATTAAAGTCTCAGAAGTATGTTGTATCTTGACTTAGCCTTCTCTGACAGCGTTTCCAACCATAAAATGTTCTCTTTCCTATTAAGGAGATAATGTGATATTAAAGTGAATACCAACGTAATTACAAATTAATGAGTAATGAATGCTAGCGGACATGAATATGGAGAATCTGGTCTAGCTTCCCAGCTGCCACACAAATGGATAAGGTCAAACCCTTTCTCTCAGAAGCCCAGTATTAGATCTCAGACTACTAATCATAATATTAGAAAATGGTAGCGCTAAAAGGCACTTTGTAGATGGGGAAAACTGAGGTTGGGGAGAACTGGTGACTTACCCAACATCATGCATCTAGTGATTAAAAAAGCAGACTCAAGGAATTCCATGTCACTCATTCCTAAAGAACATTCTTCCCTCTTCCCATGGAATCTCAGACCTACAGTTTCAGTGGTAGAGCACCTGCTTAGCATGTGCCAAACCTTGGATTTATTCCTCAGCCTCTCTTTCTCCCCCTCCCTCTCCCTCTCCCTCTCCCTCTCCCCCTCCCTCCCTCCCTCCCTCCCCCCCCCTCTCTCTCTCTTTCTCTCTCCCTCCTAGAATATCTTGAAGTAAAGTTATTTTCTATCTTCCAAAATAGGAAATTACCCACCACTGCCTAGTACTCATACTAAGAAACAAATTCAAAGGCTCTAAAAAGTATTACGTTTTTACTGTTCATGTATCTTACTGAAAATGATGTTGCTGAGTATTCAGACATCTTTAAAGAAGTTAAATTTGGTTGTACTGAAAGAAAATGTATCTTTCGTCTTCTCTTTTTAAATAGTATTTCTGACCTATGGAGTTAGTTCCCGTTATATAGAATGTAAGGAGAAAATTGAACAGATGTACAATCAAATAACTGGTTTTTTTAGTATATTAACATTTTTCATATTTAAATAGAACTCATATTTTTTAAAAAATATCATTGAGAAACAATATATATGAATAAAAAGGTGTTTTAAATTATATTAACAGCTCAAACTGATATAATAGGCTAAAAAATGTATAATCTAAAAAATGGTATGAACATAGACTCAATTTTTCTTATGCATATAGGGTGAACCAGGTGCCCCTGGTGAAAATGGAACCCCAGGTCAAGCGGTAAGTATTGATCAGTTCATTGGAAATCCAAATGTTCACTGTTTGCATCTTGAAACGGCTTTCAAGATTTTTCTAATTACCATTTACTTCCCTTGGCATTGTATTCTTGAAATTTTTCTTATGTCCCTCTGCATATTCAACATATTACCTGATATTAGAACAAGTCTTATTTTTAGTGAATTTTTGCACTGCTAGAAATTGAGCAAAGTTAAATGCTGCCTGTGACTTTTTAAGATTCTGGATTTTCTTAGCAATATTTCTGCTTCTAGGGAGCCCGCGGACTTCCTGGAGAGAGAGGGCGAGTTGGAGCCCCTGGTCCAGCTGTAAGTGGTCCAGCTTTTAAATCTTCTTAAAACACTGTCTAATGCCAGTCGCTTGATTTCCAGCTGACTGCCTATCTTGGCTTCTTCCACAGGGTGCCCGTGGCAGCGATGGCAGCGTTGGTCCTGTGGGCCCTGCTGTAAGTTCTCACACTGGGGACTAGAAAAGGCTTGAAAGTGTGGGACGGGAACTATTTTCCTTAACTTTTATGAAATAACATCATTTTAGCCACTTTTGTCAAATGTTCCTTGAGGTCTTTGGGTGTCTCTCTTTATAAGAGGCTATTTCAAATTCCTGGAGTCAATGAAAGTGAATGAAGTAAAACTAACCTATGTTGGAAACCTCCAGTGTCTTTCCTTCATAGAACTTTGTGCTTGTTTTTTCTAATCGACTTCAGGGAAATTTCTGCTTTGCTTTTAGGGTCCCATTGGATCTGCTGGTGCTCCGGGTTTCCCAGGTGCTCCTGGTCCCAAGGTAAAAACATTGATTGCTGTCATCACCTCGGTGAATTCCTTGGTATGATGTGAAAATTAGTACAGTTTGCAGGAAGAGAGACAACAGCAAAGCCATTCCCTCCATTAGCCCCACCCTTTAAACGGGGTACGGAAAACGTTTCCCACTCTGCATTGCCAATAAACTTCTCTGTACTTGCTCATGGTATATAGACAGAGCAGCAGCCTAGAAACTGACTGCACCAAGGCCCTATAGAATGTGCTTCCCAAGTTAGCAGGAAACAAGGCCAGAAAGTCAGAGCTAAGGTTGCAAATTAGAAAGTCAACCACAAACTTTGTGATAATAAACCAGATAAGCTAAGTGGTTGCTATCCTGAAGAAATTCCCTAAGAGTTGGTGTAAGAACAGAGGCGTGCTGTTTCTTTATTTACTGCTAACACCCTCCCACCCCTGCCTTTCCATTCTTAGGGTGAACTTGGGCCTGTTGGTAACCCTGGCCCTGCTGGTCCTGCTGGTCCCCGTGGTGAAGTGGGTCTTCCAGGTCTTTCTGGCCCTGTTGGACCTCCTGTAAGTAATCATTGACATTAACACCATTGAGTAGAAAGGCTGAAGGTGGGCTCCGAAAAGGTAAGAAATGTCTAATTCGGTGATGTTTCCTCTTCTTTCTCCCACCTCCCCGCAGGGCAACCCTGGAGCAAATGGTCTCACCGGTGCTAAGGGTGCTGCTGTAAGTACAGCTGGGGAGTTGACTTTGCTGCTCTGGGGCACTTACCTAGGGCAGCCTCTGCAGCCTGCTTCCTCCTGAGGGATGCTGACTTTTTTCTTTCCACAGGGCCTACCTGGCGTTGCTGGGGCTCCTGGTCTCCCTGGGCCCCGAGGCATTCCTGGCCCTGTTGGTGCTGCTGGTGCTACAGGTGCCAGAGGACTTGTTGTAAGTGCTTGCCACTGTGATGTTTAGATTCCTGAAACACTAGCTCCCATATTGCATAGGTTCCACGACTTTTTCTTGCACTTTTTTTGTCTTCTTTCTGTAGTGTTTTGCAAAGGTTTCTATTTCCTGTATGGCTGCTTTATGTTCCTCCTCTACATATTCCCACAGTCACCTTCCCTCTGCTAGTTTAAAAGCTTGTGAATAGATGAGGTAAACTCCATGTGTGAGGCTTACCCTTTCAATTCCATTTCCCTATGTATGGGTTTTTTCGATGACTTAAGCTTACGCCCCCATAGACTTGTCTGCTACAGAGTGTTAACACACTTTTGTCATTTCATTGCTGTGTCCTTTGGATCTTAGGGTGAACCTGGTCCAGCTGGCTCCAAAGGAGAGACTGGTAACAAGGGTGAGCCTGTAAGTGGTTTCACACTCACAAGTTTGTTCATTGATCCTTATCAGTTTTCAACTTAATTTCAATCACTAAATATGATATAATTTTTTTCTACTCTTCTTATTCTTTCTTATTGATCAGGGTTCTGCTGGAGCCCAAGGTCTTCCTGGTCCCAGTGGTGAAGAAGGGAAGAGAGGATCCCCTGGTGAATCTGGATCCGCAGGCCCCGGAGGGCCTCCAGGGCTGAGAGTAAGCTCTAAATACTCCAGACACAGAAAGACCATCATGCCACCCTTTGGCTTGGAATTGGTCAGAATTTCTGTGTATATTTCCTAGATGAAAGAGCATCTGCCTTCCATCTGTTTTATTAAATTAGTGACTCTTAGTTTAGTATGTTATTAAATTGGTCTAGAAACAATGTTGACCTATTTTGCCGAATGCTCATATGTGCATTCCCTTGGCATTTGGGTAAGATGTCTAGGCTTGATGTGTAGCGGTATCTTCCTCTTAGAAGAAATCATGCCCTGTGCTAGTAAACTCTACCCGGTGGGAGTCAAAGCTTGCTCTAACTCACCACCATGCCCACACACACAAACATTGCCTCACATTCTTTCCTACAGGGCAGCCCTGGTTCTCGTGGTCTTCCTGGAGCTGATGGCAGAGCTGGTGTAATGGTAAGCTGTCTTTCACTCTCAGGGAGGACCTGCGCAATGCTAGGGCTAGGCGTGTCCCCAGCATTACATTATCAGCCTCCTTATTCAGCCCCTTCCTATTAACAGGGCCCTCCTGGCAATCGTGGTTCAGCTGGTCCTGCTGGAGTCCGAGGTCCTAATGGAGATCCTGGTCGCCCTGGGGAGCCTGGTCTCATGGGTCCCAGAGTAAGTTTCAGATAAATCCTCATAAAGTCCTTTCTGAAACTGGTTCCTTCTTTAAAGCCCTGCTTAACACTGCCAGTAACAACAAAAACATCTTAAAGTAAGTTTATTAATAGACTTGTTGATGCTTGCCTTTTTATTAAGTTTTACAAGAGCCCCATAGAAGTTTCTAGATATTTTGCTGGTTCATTGGTTCCCTGTGCATTACTTGAATTATTGACTATGAAGGTTTCTGGGAAACTAAATCTATTTTTAAATATCCAAATTTGTTTGGTTATCTTATTAGCATGTATCTTTTATCTTGATTTGTGAGTTTTATATAAGGTATTCATAAACTGTATTAAGACTATACATTATTAGTCTATTAGCCATTGTTCCAGAAATCATAAAATGTTATAATGTATTCAACACCATACCAGCTATAGAAGAGTGACCTTTTGATCCAGACATACTCAAATCCATAACAATGGAATCATTTTTTTTTTGCTCCATTATCTCTTATGAGCAAATATCAACTGTAATTTTGAACCATAAACAAGTAATAGGGAGCACCAAATACAGTAATAAAAAAAAAATCCACTTTGGAAATTGCTTACAAAAAGTATTAGGTATTTTTTTCTTCCTATCATGGAGTAAATAGCATGGTACATTTTGCCCATACAATATGTTGCTTGACGGTTTCTTCTAATACCTAGAAATGAATCAATGGCACAAAAATAAAATACAAAGGAAGACACATTAAAAAAAATAGAAGAAATATTTCAGAATTCTTTTCATACTTTCCACCACGGCTAACATTTCTAATGACTCACCATCAGCCACAAACAAGAAGAGCAGAGAAAGTGCTGTGTGAGATTTCAATTAATTTGAGCCTTGAGTGTGGGAGCTAGAGTACCAATATGAAAAGACCCTCATTTATTTTATAGGGTCTTCCTGGGTCTCCTGGAAATGTTGGCCCATCTGGAAAAGAAGGACCTCCGGTAAGTATTGCTCATTTTCCATTACATTTTCAAGAACACTTATCACACCCTCATCAAGTCTATTTTTGTGGCTTATTTATACATGAATACATTGAAAATAAATATCAGCCACCTCTACATCATCTGGGAACAGAAGGTAATAGATTGTAATTATGGAGTCTAAATGGATGCGGGACTGAAAGCAGAGAAGGGACAGGAAAACCATGACTGCAGAAATTGAAGCAGGTGACAAGGGGATAGAAAGGCAGGGGAGGGGGCAAATTGCGTCCATGTGAGATTGAACTGACTGTCTGTGTACTGACATCCTATTTAGAACAGGGAAATGGAGTCATAATTTATTGACATCTTATAGAGGAAGCTTTGTGCATTCAGAAAACTACCCTGTTTCATCATTTGAAAACATCCTAAGCTTGATAGCAGGAACCGTAGGGATGACAAGTAAACCTTAAACTCTGGTTTCAGGGTCTCCCTGGAATTGATGGCAGACCTGGCCCAATTGGCCCAGCTGGTGCAAGAGGTGAAGCTGGCAACATCGGCTTTCCTGGACCCAAAGGCCCCTCTGTAAGGATCATGATTTCCCCTCACTCAACATCTATTTACTGTATCTCGGCCACAGTTGACTATTTCTCTCCTAGTCCTCAGCAATTTATTTCAAGGCAGGTCCTTCCAACACAAGAAAGCTGTAGAGCACTCATTCCATTAGAGCTGTACCTCTGCAGTGGCCTTATACACTGCTGGAAACTTACCTGAGTTGCACACCTCCACAGAGTTCTTTTTGTATAGAGCTTCACAGTGTTGGAGCATGCCTTGGAGAATAAATTCAAAGCTGAGAAATGTCAGGAAAATATACAAGCAACAAAGTCAACATTTCAAAATTGTTATGGAAAGTTGGACATATAATCTTTACACGTTCTTTTTACTGTACATCATTTTCACCCTCCAACCCCTTTGTATCTGCCCCTGGTTTGGCCCTTTCTTGAGATCTTGGCCTCTTTTTCATATATATATATGAAATATATATATATATATTAAAGGTATACATATTTTAAATTATATTTAAAAATATATAATTTTTTAATAGGGTGATCCTGGAAAACCTGGTGAGAAAGGTCATCCTGGTCTTGCTGGTGCTCGGGTATGTATTTACTTCTACAGAGAAAACAGCCCCAAAATGTGCCATGCTTGAGGCTATCTTCTGGTATCATTGTTCCTTTCCAAAGTGGCATCCTGAAGGTCCTTTTACCATGCTTAGATGTCTTTATTTTGAGCTACATTGAAAACGTAGTGAACTATAACAAAGCAGAACATGTTATCCAAAGATGCAGATGCATCTGGTCTTTATTTTATTCATATTATGTTTAGGAGGTTATGAATATGTGCTAGTATTCTTCATCCTTTGTCAACTGTCTCCTATCTGTGGACTTCTCTTAAACTTCACCAAAAGTTAATTGGCAGCATTTAGAACTTGGTGAAACTCACAATGAGTTACTTTAATCCTAAGGTGATAAAATTGTCTTGAGGAATTAGCTTTCAAGGAGCTTTGAAGCATACTGAACTATCTGATTTATGTGTAACCAGGAGCCTTTCTATGTTATTTAGGGTGCTCCAGGTCCTGATGGAAACAATGGTGCTCAGGGACCTCCTGGACCCCAGGTGTGTACTTCCCCCTACTCTTTCTAAAGCAAAATAAGCTTTGTCCTTCAAAGCTGCTGTTCTTTCCATAGTTAAGAGAGCAAATTGACATCAGAGATATCTCTTCTGTCATTGGTATCAATGCTATCAAACTTTGTTTTATGGTACTATTGTTTTTTGTTGCTTTTTTTTTTTAATTTACTCTGGCTTTGATTTAAAAAAATACCATAATCATTTTCATAATCAAAGTAGTTTTCTCTTCACATAAATGTACTCATGAATTTAGCTTTAGATTCTCAGAACCAACACGTCATTTGATACCAATGGGGCAGGCTCTAACTTCAGTGCTGTCTTCTCTGTCACTTTCAGGGTGTCCAAGGTGGTAAAGGTGAGCAGGGTCCTGCTGGTCCTCCAGGCTTCCAGGTGAGTCAACAAACACACAAGACACTGACTTTAACCACACTGTTCCCATCTAATTCACTGTAACACCACTACCCCCACCACCATCCCCACCCCCACCCCCAGAATATGGCTTGAGAACTCAAGCAAAGGGCACAGTTATTCGTAGCAAAATTTTCTGGAGTGATTTAATGAGACACAATAGCATTAATATTCATGATGCTATTCCTTTTTGCAAACCCAGTTAATAGAATCAATATGGACATAAGATTGAGATTTTCATGTCTCTTTATTTAGGGTCTGCCTGGCCCCTCAGGTGCTGCTGGAGAAGCTGGAAAGCCAGGAGAAAGGGTGAGTTAACTACATGATGATGGCTTGACCAAGTCTAGGCATTTTCTTCTATTTAAATGCCCTACTGTGATGTAATTACAATACAAAAATTTTATATTTTGCACACTAATTATAGTAGTCTACAAGGGAACAAAACAAGTTATTTATATTTTGTTTAAATTGCTTTATTTTATGGATTGACTCAAACATCACAATATGAAAGCAAAACCTATTGACTATTTCATGTAATAGCCTTACTTTCTGTGTGTTCTTTGCTATATTAAAATACAAATTATTTCCTTCTCCATAGTGAAAACATAAATGCACCGATTTTCCATCAAACCAGAGCCTGAAAAATTGCTTTTAATGTTTTTCTTGGCATTCAAACATGACACTGCTCTCCACAATCAGAGCATGAGTTCTAGTCATTTTCTCTAATTGTGATGAATGCGCCTCAATTTAGTTACATTCTGTGGCCTGGTCTCCTTTGTCAACGGTGGGCCACATTAAAGAGACAGCTGGTCAGTAATAAAAGAGATACACATGGGTATACAATTAACTAGGTAATGTACAGAATATGGTAATTTCTATTAAGAAGGCAGTTCTGTTTGTTCTATAGCTAAAATGTGCAATGCCTGGCTGTGGTTGTTCCTACTTATGACATTATCATAGGAGATAACGTGTTTTGCTGCTTTTTAAAAAGATAGGAAGCAGAAGAATAGGAAACAAATTTTTCTGATAGCATGTCTGATTCAGACACATCTTTGATAGCAGCTGCAGTCTCTTTTTGTATTTTTCCATAGAGCCAAAGGTTTGACTATACAGTCTAGCCTGTATAGCAAGCATTTATGAGAGTAGAGCCCATACAGTGTTATTCTGTAATTCAGAATATTTTAGATACCTTAACCACAAGTGACTGTAGGGACCACATATAGATTGCATGATTTGCTTACTGTCATGTTTTCACCTAGGGTCTTCAAGGTGAATTTGGTCTCCCTGGTCCTGCTGGTCCAAGAGTAAGTGTTACTGTTATATTTCATTAACTTATGACAACATGTATTTTAAAAGAAGTGATGCTTGTCCCTAGCACCTTCTTTAAAGGACATCTCTAACCTCTTCCATAGATATATGTATCATTGGGCTTCTGAGTTAATGCTAAATGTGTCTTCTTAGTTGCTCATATTTCCTATTCAAAACCCTATGGCTACAAGAAACATAAATGAGCAAATGTATGTGTTATAATAAATAATGTATATAGACAAATGTGATGCACTTATAACAGTTGCTGATTTTGAGGCAAGAAAAATAATACCTAAGATCTAAGGCCAATACTTATAGATTGGGTTGGTGTTAAGAGTCTAAAGCTAAATTCATGAGTCTAGTTTTGTGAAGGAGAAACTATAGTTCTTTATCTATGCATATTAGCATAGCTAGAATGATTGGAGAATTTTTTTAAATCAAAGTATCCCTTTATGTTGTTAGTTACCACAAACCTAGGAAGCCAAAAGTTAATTTAAAAAAAAATAGTGCCATAGGACAAAGTTAGTGCAAGGCCCTTCAATATAATTGCAACATGTAACTTTAGGATAAATATTCGGGGCTATAAAATGTTATGCTGTGGTGGTGCTTAGATGCAGAGTCAGAGGCATTCAGTTAAATAAGCAAATATGAACATTCATATACACATATGACCTCTGTTGCATATCCTGTTACATCATTACTACACAAGGTTGTAGCAGGGGCAATGATAGGAAAATACAGCCTTATCTGTTTATGACATACATAGCCATCCAACTAAAACTCTAGAGTCTCCCCTTTTGACTATAAAGCATCTGGCATCTGATTTTGCCTGTGAATATAGCACAGAAAAGACCATCTCCTCTAAAGGAAATGGGTTCCAGAGGTTGAACTGTAACATTTCCAAAGCAACAAATTGTGGATTCACAGTTCCAGAACATTGGAAGTATATGATATCTTAAATATTACCTCATGGCCTCACTTTATTATGTGAGGAGAAATATGAGAAATGAAAATACATGTTAATTTGCTAAAATGTGACAGAGCCCAGTCTGAAACTTTAAGCAATTAAGAGTGTGTCCGAAAGTGCCTGAAAGTGTTTTCCAACTGCTGTCCTACAGGGAGAGCGCGGTCCCCCAGGAGAGAGCGGAGCTGCTGGCCCTTCTGGTCCTATTGGAAGCCGGGGTCCCTCCGGAGCCCCAGGTCCTGATGGAAACAAGGTAAACTTATAATCTATATATAGATGGAATGGGCCCATGTGTTCCAGAATAAGTATATCCAATAGGGAGTGATGGTTTTTGCAGATTTTTATTTATTTCTAGTTGTGTGATGCTACTAGCAATATGATTTCAGTTAATATAATTTATTCCAAAAGATAACTTGGAGAGAGAGGAAAATCTTTGTTCTAGAAGCCAGCAATGAACTATTATGGCTTTTCCATTTTCTAATTGCACCATTAATGCTTTTGTTTTACATTTCTAGAAAATAGTTTACACTTCATCAGCATTCAACTCCACACAGTAAATTTGCAAAAAGTAGTCTAAATTTTCATAATAGAATTTATACTGATTTAAAATTTTACCCCAAAGGCACAGGTATTCAAGTTTGTGTTCTAAAGTGTATTTCTAGTTTGGGTTTTTTAAAAAGATAGGGTTACACATCCCTGAAAACCCAGCAACTTGTATGCCTCCCAATTCTTACCTTCAAGGGAAAAAAATGTAAAGAGTCATTTCAAAAAGCTATTTCATTACGTGGAAGGGTATTAGAGGTAAGACGGAAACAATGAGAGGGGAAAGAGAAAAATACGAATATGGTGACATTCCGCGGTGCTTTCAAAAGGATCTATTCATCTCCGTGGCTAGCCAACAGGATTTACGTGTAAAGAATTGTGAGGCTTAATATAAAAATGGAAGCCACAGTCCCACTCTTCTGGAGACAATCATCTCCCAGTTGATGAGGTCTCTTCCCATGTCACTCGCCTGGGCTAAGAGACTTCTCATTGAAAAGGTTGTGGGCAAACATTTTTCAATCTCTCCTTTCCATTGTCCTGCCCTCTTCTTTCCTCCTTAAGAGGACGAGATGCAGACTGTAGAAAAAGGACCCACTCTGTTCTCTTTAGTCGTTACGTCATTAACAGCGGCCCCCTGTTCCATCCTTCCTCCTTTCTGTTCCTTTGTGACTCCACGCACCTGAGAGTGCCATCTATTACATGTTTAAATTGGAATTCTTCTTTTGCTACTGAAATAATTGATTTCACATGGTTTTGATTCCAGGGTGAAGCTGGTGCCGTTGGTGCTCCAGGCACTGCTGGTGCCTCTGGTCCTGGTGGTCTTCCAGGAGAGAGGGGTGCTGCTGGAGTACCTGGAGGCAAGGGAGAAAAGGTACCACTGGGTGTTGAATGATACATAATGTCTATGAACTCCAGACAAGAAGGCTGTGCAAGGATGCCTCGTTGTTTACCATCCTTAGCAGGTGGTCTGGTAGCATTTTGACATCTATGTACATTTCCCTCTGCCACCTAGCACCTACTCATGTCTAAACTTACTAATCTGGCAAAATTCCTTGCTACCATGGAATTTCATGCAAGCAGATGGTGTTGAGTAATACATGAGGCTCATTTTAATGCCACTAACAAAAATGCCTCTTCCTGCCCTAATTAATGGAGGAAGCTGTATTGAACAGCTGTCAACCGTGCTGTGGCATTTGTTATGTTGTGAGAGTGACCAGGTACTGCAGCCACTGCCTGTTGCCTTGTTATTCCATCCTTATCAATTTGAAACATGCTTCATTATGAATCAGAGGGATATTTATTTTTTAATCTTCAATAATAATCTGAAATGGGCCTTAAAAAATGAGTTTCATACTGTTTTCCTCATTTGATGTGTCCTATAGAGTGGTAGGAAATTGAAAAACACTAAGATTCTAAAATGATAGCAGGCACAGAAACTTCTTTAAAAGTACTTACAGTTCATTTCCACTCGAAGTTGTAGTCAGAAAGCAAAATGTGGCTCTTGCTATGTCCTTTCAGGGTGAACCTGGTCTCAGAGGTGAAATTGGAAACCCTGGCAGAGATGGTGCTCGTGTGAGTAGAATTTTGTTTTTAATGTTTTGGTACTTAAATTCTGTTTGTATATTTTACTCAGCTTGAATTCAGCAAATTTCCAAAGTAAAACTACAAAAGAATTCACTTCTTGGATCACTAATAATATCATTTTACATGTGCCAAAAGAAAATTTAAACATGACAGGCTTTGAAAATCACACCTTGACGTTTTCCATAATCTTTCATATTTGATATGCCCACTCTAAGCTCCACACCAAAAGCTGATTGCTTGTTTTAAGTGACAATAAGACCCTTAGAGAAGCAACAATTCTCTTACATTTTAAAAACCCACAACCTCCAACAATGCCCTACTGTTCATTTGTCTGCTCTAAGACTTGATCTAAGGGCAGCCTCAGAGATTAGCTGTGACTAACGTAGGTGTCACAGACGACCCTGAGGAAGTATAATTATCTTCTCTGAGCCGCCAGTGCTGGAGAACTTCCTGCCTACCCTGCTCTGTCACCTCTTCCTCCAAGGTGATAACCCACTGTAACACATTCCCGGTTCTCTTTGCATTGAGTCACGTAGTTCTCACAGTTCCAAACAAGGCTAGTTATTCACTTCCCTGTAGGGACTTTACAGGAGTGACAGAGTGCAGATTTCCTGAATCCTGCTCCTGCTCTGGCCTTTCACATCTCCATAACCTTTATTAACCTTTTCCTCAGTTGTCTGTAGGTCTTTCTTTCTGGGATGATTTCTGGGGACCCTGATAAACCACACCAACATGGATCCTGGACTTTCTTTATTCATTATTATTACAAACATGTGTGTGTGTGTGTCTGTGTATCTGTGTGCACCCATTGAATGGACATATGCCTGTATAATGGCTAAATGTGAAGGGTAAGAAGACAAGTTATGAGTGTCATCTTCTCCTCTTAAATGGGTCCCATGGATCAAACTCAGTCATCAGTCTTGACTGCAAACACCTTTCCCTGATGGGGCTCTGGAGCTGTCTTGCCGTCCTACCATAGTGTTCAGTGCAGGTGTCCATTTCATGAGGACCAGGACAGAGTGCAGCCTGAATGGCGTGCAGTGTCTTCAGGAAGACTTGTTTCTCTTTCGGTTCTAGGGTGCTCCTGGTGCTGTAGGTGCCCCTGGTCCTGCTGGAGCCACAGGTGACCGGGTGAGCATGCATTTGAACTTAGTTCTGTACATTTTCATGGAGTTGTAGCTCTCTGAACAGATAGATCTCTCTAAAATTCCCTGCTTGCCCTAGTCCCAAAGAGCCTCAGCAAAAGCCCACTTATTAAAAGAAAACGACGTGGTATGAGAGAGCAGCAGTAAGAAGCAGATGCTGTTTGGTGTTCGCTTTCCAGGTCTATGGAGGTGCCAGCTGTCTGATCTACACCTTAATCCCTATCATTTGTTTTAAAGACTTTCCCTGCTGCCCATTAACAATATCCTAATGCACTAAGCCTTCTCAAAGCCTTCAATTGTAAAAAGGGGGGGGAGAAAATCAATAAAATACATAGTGTGCCCATTCCACATCGAACGGTCCATTTTAAATAGACCTTATTTATTGTATTGCAAAGATTGCAGCAAATAGATCAGTCCTGTGTCCATCTAAAAATTAAAATGTCCTCCTCCTGGTATTATGGGGACTGATTTATAGTGTTTCTGCAAGGGAACAACCAATACTGCTCTGCCTTTTAAAATGAATCCAGCCTTAAGTAGAGGAAAAATTCACCTCATTTTATTCTCTGAAATGTGCATTAGTCTCTTCCAAGGTAACTACAAAGTCTAAAATGACCCCCTCTCTGCTACTCTTCTCTCCCCCTTCCACAATCTGTGTGAGGCACATTAAACAACGCATTTCTGGCCTTTGGTCCATTACAGGGTGAAGCAGGTGCTGCAGGTCCTGCTGGCCCAGCTGGTCCCCGAGGTAGCCCTGTAAGTAGAAATCAGACCTTGCTGGATGCTCATAATTCATGGTTCACAGTCATTCGTGAAGCTGTGAATGTAACCACATCTTCACCTTCCACCTAGGGTGAACGTGGTGAGGTTGGTCCTGCTGGCCCCAACGGATTTGCTGGACCTGCTGTGAGTATTATATGAGGCACATCAATCTGACAGCATCGCAAGGCCAGTGCTCACTGCATTTTTTTCTAACAGGGCGCTGCTGGCCAACCTGGTGCTAAAGGAGAGAAGGGAACCAAAGGTCCTAAGGGTGAAAATGGTGTCGTCGGGCCTGCTGGGCCTGTTGGAGCTGCTGGCCCATCTGTAAGTTGAATTCACTGCTGTTCAACATACCTCAGCATTGTTATAATTCAACACACGCCCATTAGGTGCTTACTGTGTACTAAGCATCCTAGTTAAAAGACTTTTTTTATGAATTCACATTTAAACAGCACTTGAAAGTTTTGTAAATATCTTGTTTTCATCCTTAGTAATTCACAGGGAGCTAATACTGAAAGAAGAACACTTATCTCACGTGACATAGATAACTATGTTTCCGCTCTAAATTTTCTTCAAGGATAGAGAAAATGATGAGAATTGATCCGTCTGAAAACAAGCAACATTTGTAAGCATTACTTGCTTTGTGACTTCATGCCACCCTTTTGCTTGCATTTAGGGTCCAAATGGCCCCCCTGGTCCTGTTGGAGGTCGTGGTGATGGAGGCCCCCCTGTGAGTATTTACCACTGTCTCACCACTTTTCCTTCTTAGCTACATGCTAGTGACACTTTGAAAGTCTTAAGATCTTGGTAAATTTGAACTGTAATAAGGGGATACTTGAGAGTCATGTTCATTCTAATCAGAAAAATTATGAAATTAAGTAGTACCGAGATTAGAATCGGCTCCATGGGCATTAACTCAATCCCCAAAGCAACTTAGGCCCGAACATGCTGCTATTGTCTACTCGAGGGAATAAGCACAAAGTCAGGCAATTTAACTGGGAAATAGATAATGTATTTCTTTCATACCTTTTATCGTTTAGTTAATGTCTCACTTCTTCTGACTACCAAGTCTCCTTTCCATCCTGGATTATCACCACAACTCTCTAGAGAGCCAGAGGTCCCCAGGAATGAACTCCTCTGGACCTCTGTTATCAGTGATTAATGCTCTGGCTCATTTTTATACTTCCATCTATAAGCAACACTTTTTCTAGTGTTCTTCCCTTTCACCCAGTCAAGTGGTTAGTAAACAACCACACATCGTAATGAAAATGTCTTATGCTCTCCCCTACCACCATCAAATAACCTGTTAGCCTTTCGAAAAAAACCATCAAACTTAATGTAAAATATGGGCATTGCAACTAGTTGCATAATGATGAGTGCGTTGAGGAAAGCCTTCAGGACACTAGTTAAGTGAAGCTGATGCTACCTCTTTTCTGGTCCGTTTGTAGACCCATGATGATTTTCCAAAAAGAAAGTGTTCATTTTTATCATAATTCTTAGATTTGATTTGACTGTGGAGTTTTGTTTTAATGTGCTTGGTTCTTAGGGTATGACTGGCTTCCCTGGTGCTGCTGGACGGACTGGTCCCCCCGGACCCAGTGTAAGTACATCACTCCAAACATATATCTTCATTTACACCTACCACTAGACCTGACCTCTAGGAAGATATTAGAAAAAGAAATCAAAACAAATTATCAACATTTGCTAGTGCTTTTCTTTGATGGATGATGAAAGCAAAATCATTGCAAATTATATTTTTAAATATCAATGTTAGTAGCTGCTGTTCATGTAAATGCCTATACTCTTTGTAATGCATAATTTCTTTTTAAAAAAAAAGTAGCTTTGGTCACATATCTGAAATTTCTATATCTAATTACCCTTTATATCTAACATTCTGCCTCCATTCTTAAACTATAATTGTTCCTGAATTTAAAGGTGGTTTGGCCTCTAATTTAATTCTTCCTGTCAGGACTCAAGAGAATTTAATTAATTATCAAGGATTAAGTATTCCAGTTAAGGTTTTAGGGAAAAAGAAATAGCAAAGATGTTGATTTCTTGGAATCTTTTACAGATTCATAACAGAAAAATCTTCATTCCTTATAGGCATTTAATTAAACCTAGTCAAAAAGCATCTGCAGTTCTTCAGTTATGAACAGAATGACAGGGTTATCTTCACATAAGAAGAAATAGGCAGAGTCTGCAAGAATCTAAAGTCCCTTCATTTACAGCTAAGACTTGAATCTCTTCCTGGTTCTGATTCCAATATACCAGGGTACCAGTGACATAGCATGCATTGTCTCCACCACTAATTCCAATATACCAGGGTACCAGTGACATAGCATGCATTGTTTCCACCACTAAAATCTCGTTCTTATTCTGACTCATCAATTTGTTTTGTCAAAGGCAGGAATTGTTTTTACCTATGAGAATCTTAAAATTTCCAAAAATGACTGAGATACTAGTTTTCTGGGTGACATTGCTTGATTCCTAATATCTAGAAGCTGTAAAACATAGACGACTAGTGATCTTGTATATTTGATCACAGGGTATTACTGGCCCTCCTGGTCCCCCTGGTGCTGCTGGTAAAGAAGGGGTTCGTGGTCCTCGTGGTGATCAAGGTCCCGTTGGTCGAACTGGAGAAACGGGTGCATCTGGCCCCCCTGGATTTACTGGTGAAAAGGGTCCCTCTGGAGAGCCTGGGACTGCAGTAAGTGATTTCAAACTTCGTTTTCTCCATACTTATGTTGAGTTAGAATAAAGCTCCTTTACAAATCCTCAAGTGGATTGTGTCTATTAGTGAATAATGCAGGCTCTCAAGTTGAGCTCGGTTGAGCCAGGAAATCTGTCCAGCACACAATAAGGTGCTGCGGTGTTAGCAGATGCACTGAATGCAAACCGTAAGAATGATGAAGGGTGAAGAAATCTCAGCTTCACACAACAGCCCTTTCTCCTCTCAGACCCCTGCTGCTGTGGCCATCCTCTTGTCAATTGATCAAACTTCATAAGCTGCTAATCTAAACATTCTCGGTTCAGTCACGCTGCTCTGCAAGGTGTGCATGTCAGACCTTAGAAATCAAGGTCAAAATTTGTTTCCCTGCATAGAATGTACAAAAATCAGACACCCCACACATAGTCTGTGAATGGCTCCGATATTCTCAACTACACACACACACACACAACACACACACACACAACACACACACACACACACACACACACACACACACACCAAGATGTAAACTCATGGTGATCTTCAGAGAAAAGACATACAAGTATGTGTCTGAACAATTAGAAATCACTGGCCTGTTCCTAAACCCATGATCCTTCATTTTTTACAATCCTCGAGTTAATCTGTATTATGAGATAGAGTCATGCCAGTAATAATTGGGGTTTTTTTTTTGGTTTTCTCTTGTCTAGGGACCCCCTGGAACTCCAGGTCCTCAGGGTTTTCTTGGTCCTCCTGGTATCCTGGGTCTCCCTGGCTCTAGAGGTGAACGTGGTCTGCCAGGTATTGCCGGTGCTTTGGTGAGTGTCTGACACCATTCTGGTTCTCGTTAACATAATAAAAGATTTTAAAAGCTGCCACTTCAAATATGACAGATTGATTACTGAATAACTCCACTTAAGATTTTTATTCATGACATTTTCTTTATACAGCTCGCATGTCACTTATCTAGGAAGCTTTAATACCACCTTCCTTAGACACACACTCTAAAGACGCAGCTTAACGTTATGCAGAACGAGTTTTGTTCTTTCTATTCGCCCAAGAACGATAGGAGCTCTAATTGCATTTACTTCTCTGCAATGTGAAATGCTGGCATCATTTAGCCAGCAAGAAGAGTAAGACTCCAGAAGTCCAGGAATCATTCCACTTAACCCTATACATGACAGCAGCTAGGAACCATCATTATTCAGACACTATCAACTTCATGATTAGTTTTACTTGGGATGTTGGATGGCATCAGACCCACATACACATCTTGTACATAGCCACATCTGTTACAATGAGGTTTTCAGCCCCATCTGGCCAGAGGTCCAGACCCTCAGACCTGCTGTCCCAGAGTCCCAGACCACTGACTTAGCTGCCCGCTGCCGCTTAGGCTCCCAAAAATGACTCAGACACTTATATTAACTTCATGCTGTTTGGCCTATGGCTCAGGCACATTATTAGCTGCCTCCTTCATCTTAATTCAATGCATTTTCATTAATCTGTCTGCCTCGTGGCCTGTGGCTCACCTGAGTTCCTTACATGTTTCTTCTTTGGGCATCTGGCTCGATCTGCCCCAGACTCCGCCCTCTTTCTCATACCTATGCTCTTGATTCCTCCACCTACCTCTACGGTGTCTGCCATGGCCAGAACAGTCCTTTAGTCACAACATATAGAAAGACATTCCCACATCACACATCCATACAAATGACCCTCTAGGTGTAGAGACAGGGCAAGTATAATGCCAGTGGTGTTTCCTACCATATTGTGGCCCATATACATTCAATTTACCTTTTTCTCTTACTTGAATTCCCTGAGAGATGTTTTGGGAGGGTAAAGTTAGCGTTTTCTCTTATGATAGTGACCTTATTTTATTTTCTCTGCCACTTTAGGGTGAACCTGGTCCTCTGGGCATTGCAGGCCCTCCTGGGGCTCGTGGTCCCCCTGGTGCTGTGGGTAGCCCTGGAGTTAACGGTGCCCCTGGTGAAGCTGGTCGTGACGTGAGTACAACACTTGGTTTGTAAATAAAATCAAGCAGGATTTCATTGTGTGTTAAACTTCTAGTTGAGATAAGGTTTCATGCTCTGAGTTTCTAAACCAGATAATCTACTTCTCCACATAGATATTTTTTTTCCTTTGAGTAAAACTCTAAGTATTACTTGGGTTTGGAAATGACCTTTAACTAGCATAGTTTAAACTGGGGACGAAATATTTAAAATACTTTTTAAAGAATTAAATTAAGGGGCTGGAGAGATGACTCAGAGGCTAAGAGCACCTGCTGTTCTTCCACAAGTCTTGAGTTCAATTCCCAGCAACCACGTGGTGGCTCACAACCATCTAGAATGATATCTGGTGCCCTCTTGTGGTTGGCAGGCAGAATACTGTAGACATAAAAAATACATAAATCTTTAAAAATAAATAAATAAATTGGAAAGTCTTGCTCCTATTTTTTTTAACTGTCTGAACACTGGGAATAATGAAAGCAGAATAGCAGAGACAGTGAGGCTATTGGACCACAGAACCCCGTCAGGAGTTTTAATTTGCATGGTATTCTCATAGGGTAACCCTGGCAGTGATGGTGCCCCAGGTCGTGATGGTCAACCTGGACACAAGGTCAGTATGCTTTTTCATCTTTCTCTAATTGAAGAGTGATAAAAAAATACTCATGGATTGATGCTAAGCTTCATTTTTGCCTCTGGTAGGGAGAGCGTGGTTACCCTGGCAACATTGGTCCTACTGGTGCTGCAGGTGCACCTGGTCCTCATGGTTCTGTGGGTCCTGCTGGGAAACATGGAAACCGTGGTGAACCTGTAAGTATGTGAATTCTGTTACCCTCATGGACTTCTCTACAACTCCACACTTGGTGGGCCCGTGGAGCCATCAGGAGAAGGATCTTAGACCTGGCTGATGAGTTCTGTCTCTCTTTTCTAATTTACAGGGTCCTGCTGGTTCTGTTGGTCCTGTTGGTGCTGTTGGTCCAAGAGGTCCTAGTGTATGTACATGGTGATAATTAACATTTAAGAATTAGGAATAATAATTACAAACCAACTACTTAGACAATAAATGATATACAGGCTAGACTTTGATATTTTCGTCCATGCTGAAACATGATTCAGATGGTTTTATTAATTTTAAGTCTATTTTCTTTGTTTGTATTTGTTAATCATAAGGATGTAGCCCATTATTCAC
Source organism: Phyllotis vaccarum (assembly GCA_033318265.1). Classification (NCBI taxonomy): domain Eukaryota; kingdom Metazoa; phylum Chordata; class Mammalia; order Rodentia; family Cricetidae; genus Phyllotis; species Phyllotis vaccarum. The sequence goes on along the minus strand of JARWLC010000006.1, from coordinate 22,279,271 downwards.
TGCTTAGTTAAAGGAGATAGCCAGAGAAGATGGCAGCCCAGTTAGACCTTTGCATGCCTTAATTTTCCTTTGTCAATGAATTAAACACCCTTTAAAAGAAAGTGTTATCCTTTTAAAGGGATAGAAACCCATCTCTTTCTTTCTTTATAGGGTCCTCAAGGCATTCGAGGTGACAAGGGAGAACCTGGTGACAAAGGGCCCAGAGGTCTTCCTGGCTTAAAGGGACACAATGGATTGCAGGGTCTCCCTGGTCTTGCTGTAAGCAAAATCTGATCATCTTGCATGAGTTCTGACTTAAATGACCCTTCTCAGAAAGTCCCTTCTCCGATGCCCACTGTTACTGTCTTGAAATACTCTGCCTCCCATATTCACCGTGATTCTCTAGCTAACACAACCTCTCTTAGAGGGGACACTATTTCATATCCCAGCACAGAGAGCTAAGGGTTAAAGGAGAAAAGCATACGTATATTAAAATCTCCTGGCAACTGTGTCCTTCAACCCCACTTAAAATAAATATAATTAGAGGGATGACTAATACTGCAATGTTGAAATAGCTTGTGGAAAAAAATAATTGAACATAATAGATATAATGGGAGAAAAGAGCCCCACTTTACATTTTCAATTTTCTCAATCCAGAGTCCATTGAAACTAAAGTTTTCCATTCAATTTGAAAAAAAAAAATTTACTGACATGTGTTCTGAAAGTGTGATTTTTCTCTGTTCTCTCTTTAAAGGGCCTACATGGTGACCAAGGTTCTCCTGGTCCTGTGGGTCCTGCTGGTCCCAGGGTAAGTGAATCAAAGTTTAATTTCAACTCTTGAACTAAAGAGTTGTCCAGGCAATGAGCTTGGGCTGCTGTCACCTGTGGAGTTTTCTTCATTGACAAGCACTTGGTATCCTTCCTCTATAGGGTCCTGCTGGTCCTTCTGGCCCTGCTGGCAAAGATGGTCGATCTGGACATCCTGGACCAGTCGGTCCTGCTGGTGTTCGTGGATCTCAGGGTAGCCAAGGTCCCGCTGTAAGTATGACCAGAGGAATATTTTCTTCAGACTATCCTGAAGAGATTTTGATAGCCCACTTCTTTGAGAAGTTTGTAAACTGTATGTGATGCACTTTTTCAATCCATCTCTGTGTCACCGAGATCAAGTTGTTTGTTTACAAAAGCTGATTTCTATTTCTCATTATTAGAGTATGTTTTTATGTGAAGCACATCTTAAATTTCCCTGTCCTGATTGCTTCTCCAGCTGTCACCAACAAAAATCCTCTCTTCTACTCTTCTCTTCACAGGGTCCTCCTGGTCCCCCAGGTCCTCCTGGCCCTGCTGGTGTGAGTGGAGGTGGCTATGACTTTGGATTTGAAGGAGACTTCTACAGGGCCGACCAGCCTCGCTCACAGCCTTCACTCAGACCCAAGGACTATGAAGTTGATGCAACTCTGAAATCTCTCAATAACCAGATTGAGACCCTTCTCACTCCTGAAGGCTCTAGAAAGAACCCTGCCCGCACATGCCGAGACTTAAGACTCAGCCACCCAGAGTGGAACAGCGGTGGGTCAAATTATCCAAACCACATTGATCCTTCAGACAGCTGAGCTTTCCAAAATCAATTTTCATTGATGCTTAGAATGAAAGTGTACTTGAGTTCCCCCAAAAAGTCTACACTGTCAAAAATCATACCCAGTTAATGAAACATCATTTTCCCCCCAACCCACACTCACCCTTAAATTTGTTTTATGTATTTATTTCCTTGAAGTACTAGAGGTTAAATAGAAGGTCTTAGACATGCCAGGCAAGTATCTAACACAGAGCCGCATCCCCAAGCCATGTTTTACATCTTGTTTTAAGTCAAGGACTCATTAAGTTGTCTAGGCTAGCCTTGAATTCACTCTGGTCCCAGTAGGCCTTTAGGTTTCGATCCTCCTGTCTCAGCTGGTGAAAATATCCTCATTGGATGTTTCACGGAGAAAAGGAGAGTCTTAAACCCTGTCACCCACTTCCTATTAAATGAAGAATAGGTGATGTAACAACACCATCCAAATGTTTTTATGGAAATCATTATTATCAGAACCTACATTTTATAGCAACAAGTTTACTAGCTGTGTTTTCTTTTCTGAAAAGATTACTACTGGATTGACCCTAACCAAGGATGTACTATGGATGCCATCAAAGTATACTGTGATTTCTCTACTGGTGAAACCTGCATCCAAGCACAACCTGTAAACATCCCAGCCAAGAACTCATACAGCAGTGCCCAGGCAAACAAGCATGTCTGGTTAGGAGAAACTATCAATGGTGGTAGCCAGGTATGAAATCCTCCAAATACTCTAATACTAAATACTAAATATGATTTTCTTAGTGTCATGTACTTTTTTAAATTACTTGTGCTTTACCCACATGGGCTTATTAAAAGAAATTAAGAAATTTCTCTTTCCACAAGTTCCAATTCTATCCTAGATTGCACATTAAAAGACTGAACACATCCATCTAATTCAACATTATTATTCAAATTTGACTTAATGGGTAGTCATTGGAGAAACTGCTAATGTCATTTCATGTAAAGGTGCATTGGCCAGGAGATACCTCCCCCAGCTATGCATATGTATTTCAGAACGTGAGCCGCTTTTCTGAATTTTTAATCAAAATTTTCCACCAATGTTAGTGAATGACACTAGAATTCAGTGCATTACAGAAAACAGAATGAGGTCTGACTCCATCTCAGAATTGCTAATTATAATGAAGGCACATTCACAGGAATGCATAACTGAGTCAGGTACCCCCCCCCCCTTTTTTTGATGACCTTGCCCTCACCGGGTAGATCTTACAGCCCTTAAAGCATTGAAATTTTAACAAGAGTCCTTAAAAAGCACCCTATTCCTAAGCACCAGGTCTGATTTCATTATTTCTCCTTATACCAGACTTTATTTGAGTCTGAATGTGAGTCTTCCACTCAACTGGAGTTCTCACCTTCTTCTCTGTAGTTTGAATACAACGTGGAAGGTGTAACCTCCAAGGAAATGGCAACTCAACTCGCCTTCATGCGCCTGCTAGCCAACCGTGCATCTCAAAATATCACCTACCACTGCAAGAACAGCATCGCATACCTGGATGAGGAAACTGGCCGCTTGAATAAGGCTGTGGTTCTGCAGGGTTCCAACGATGTGGAACTTGTTGCTGAGGGCAATAGCAGGTTCACCTACACTGTCCTTGTAGATGGCTGCTCCGTAAGTAGTGGAGAAATGCAGGGAGAGCATTTATTTTAAGAAACAGGGTGGGAGGTGGGGGTTCTAGGTTCGACTATTAAATGAACAGATGAATGATAAACCTAACTTAATTGGCCTTTCTTTTGTAAGCACATTTAAATCCATTTGATAATTCTCTGATGAATACAAAAATTCTTATCAGATACTGCCTTCTAAGCAACTCTGATAGACTGAGCTGACTCCTGTGCCCACATAGTCATTGTTTTCCCTTCAACATTCAGAGTTCTTAGAGATTAGCATATATCAGAATTTAAGACATCTTGAAATTTAAAAGGCTTCAAGTTACATCTTAGAATATGGCCTACGTTCAATATTTTTGTAGAATTGTTTCCTTCTTAAAAGAAAATGTATCTATTTTATATAATGTGCAAAAGCAGAATAAAATTTTAAAGGTAAAATTACTACATACCTACCCAGCTCTCTCTATCTCTCTCTGTCTCTCTCTGTCTCTCTGTCTCTGTCTGTCTCTGTCTCTCTCTATTCCCCCCCCCACACACACACACCTTCAAAATATTAGAATACTAGACTAGGTCCCCAAATGCATTTGAAACTTCTCCCAAGTGAGAACCCTCCCCTGAAAGACACCCTTAATAATGTAATGATGTCAACAGTGAACTTCTTAAACAGGGACACATTTCTTCAAAAAAGTGTGACCTGTCTCTCCTAAGCTCTGATGCTTAGATGTTGGTCAGACAGGGGTACTGCTGCATTATACATTTTCTTCTTTTTTTTTAAACAGAAAAAGACAAACGAGTGGGGCAAGACAATCATTGAATATAAGACAAATAAGCCATCTCGGCTGCCATTCCTGGACATCGCACCTTTGGACATCGGTGGTGCTGACCAAGAATTCCGCGTGGACGTTGGCCCAGTCTGTTTCAAATAAGTGAACTCAACCTAAATTAAACAACCAAAAAAAAAAAAAAAAACCAGAAACTTTTTCTTTGCCACTTCTTCCCCCTTTAAACTGAAAGCTGAATCCTTCCATGTTTTCTATGCACCTACATCTTAAACTGTAGGCAAAAGAGAACCGTCAGAACAGTGTGCAATATGATCCAGTTAAGCCCTTCCCTTGGCCCTTCCCCAAAATGTTTGCAATGTGGTTTTGGTTTTGGTTTTTTTTCATCTGACACCTGTTGTGGAAACTGTCAACCTTTGTAAGAAAACCAAAATAAAAATTGAAAAATAAAATAAAAAAAAAAACCATGAACATTCTCAGCACTTGTGGCTTGACTGTCGTCCACAGAGGGAAGCTTAGAACCCAAACTTCCAAAGGTGTAAACTACCTCAAGACACTTCCCATAAGTGTAGACCACCTCGAAGGGACTGACCCAGACAGACTTGGACTGAGGTACTCACTTTGTTTTGCCTGAGATACAAAGGTGCTAATTAACAGTATTTCAGATACTTTAGTAATGTCTATGGTGCTAGAACAATTATAGAGAAATATTCCTCCATAATGAGGGGCATTGTGTGGGTTTCTAAATTTGAACTTAGCCATCCTCTATCCCATCTTATCCACAACTAAAGGTATGCAGATCATTTGCCCGACGTTTTCCTTTCTTTAGATTCAGCGTTCATTCTCTGCAAGCCTCAGTTTTGTTCTTTTTCATAGTTCCAAAGAAGTCTTGTTTCTTGGACAAGCAGGAAAATTAAATTGTACCTATTTTGTATATGTGAGATGTTTAAATAACGTGTGAAAAATGAAATAAAGCATGTTTGGTTTTCCAAAAGAAAATAACACTGAGTAAAATTCCTTGCTTCGATGCTCTTTGCAATGTGAATGTAGATCTGCAGCAGCCATTAGAACAAGGGGACCTCATGAGGAAGAAATCCTACAAAAAGGTAGACAGAACACAGAACAAGGAAAGACGCAGGAGACCTGAGCTCCAGTTTCTGCTGTGACCCTTGGAGCTACGTGACCTTCAGCCTCTGAGCCTGGGTTTCTGATTCCAGACTGATGACATGGGAAAGATTTCTTTCTGTGACGCATTTGTCCTATTTGGAATATATGGTACCTAAGCAAAATGATATTGTTGACCTCTGTTTTTTATAAGCAAAGGTCCATAGAAACTTTTGGTTTATTATCCATCAAACATTTTTGTAACTATGGCTGATAGTTGGTCTATGCACCATTAATATTATTAAGTAAAACAGTTTCAAATATTCAGTAAAAAAAAAAATGCCACACACTTAAATATGATGCAACTGAGTACAATGCCTATTAAGAAATGATATGTGTGCTGTCAATCACCACAGACAGTTGTGGATAATAGTACCAAGAACACCTACCTGCTAAATCAAGTTCATTTCCTCCCCTGCACCTTTCAATGACATCTTTAACACACTTAAACATAGTAATGTGTCAAGTAAAATGTTAAGATTCATTTAGAACTTATTCCCTGTTGCAGAATGTAATTGTTATTGTAATATTTGCCTCCTATTACAAGTCATCTCAAGATTCAATTAGTTTAAAAGCAAAAGACTGAACATGAGGAAAATTTTAACATTAGCTCTAAAAAGTTAGCAAAGTCTCCTAATCAAATGGTAACATCAAATTGGCACCTTTCTCTCACAAGAATCTGAGCAGTGGGATGTTTCCTAAGGTGTACATTCCTCGCCCACCAAGTCCAGCTCTTCTAAGGAGTCAATGCCAAGTAAACTTCAGACTCTGTGCTTAATGGGAAACCATTGCCTAAAGCCTCTACATGCCCATGACCTAACATTCTAGGTCTGACAATAACAAGCTAATACACCCTATCATACAATATAAAGAAAACTAGAGCCCCTGTCATATAAATGGTAGGACTCTCTTAAATCAGTAATTAAAATTTCAAGGGCAAAGGTATGTGATAAAACTGTTAGAAGTCTCTGTGTTGAATATAATTGCGGCTTCTGCTATCTGAGGGGGAAAAAACCCAGCATTTTACAAGTACCAACTGTGACCCAAATAATTACGTTAGAATAATCACATCTGAGCATCCTGGCAACACACTCCAAGTTCATGTTCTCTGAGTAATCACTCCATCACCAGTGCATCACAACATAAAAGAGGAAACAAATAGATAGCACATTTAAAAGATATTGATGAGAAAATGTTATATTCACAATGATAACATAGTAAGTAGCTAAATAAAGTTTGGATGCTAATAACAATGTTGAGAATAAATAAACCGAAGAAATCCTGCTTTTAAAAGCCCGTCTTTATAGATATCTTAAACATGTTTGTAAAAATACTAAGAGTTGGTACTCTTAGGAAAGTCATGACTTTTAATTCCTAAATTTTGCAAATTTGCTCTAATGTACTCTATGACCTGTGTCATGGGTAACAAATTATCTCAAAAGAAATTAGTGGTCAACAAACCATAGCAATCTTGATGGAAGATTGGTCATCTCTAGGAACGAGGTGCTCTCCTTCCCACTCTGCTTCTTCTGGAGAGAACAGGCAACATTTGCCTGGTCTCTACCACGTACCAGTTCCCTTGAGAAACACTAGGAAAGATGAACAATGCTGAACTTGACAGCAGTGTCCTCAAGGCCCATGCAGCTCAATTGCTAAAGTATGTTTTAGTATGTATGTATGGATATTATTTTATACAAAGTGTTATGTGAGGATAAAAGGACACTATTAATAAATTAGAGGGTCTCTTGGGAGAACAATCTCAGTCTCAAACAAAACAGTGGCATTTGGCCAACTGGTCTCTTTTGCAGATTCTGTTTCCTCTATCAGCCCTCTCTGACTAAATGTTTCTACTCTAGAAGCCATATACTAGAACAATCCAGTGCTTACTAACTCAATTAATCTACAGCAACTATTCCTAGAGGCTAGGCTAAAAAAATATCCATAGTTATGTCCTAAAGATTTGACCTCCCATGACCAATCCTCTTTCCCAGGCTCATCGCCAGCTCTAACAGATTCTTCATACGACTTTCTCTGACCCTTAGCCAGAAGGTTAAGCAAATGGAGGTTGGCACCTCTAACTCCTATAAATGTGGGAGAGAAAAGAATGGCACGTGAAAGGAGGGTTGTGGGAAGGGATGTTAATCAAATAATTCAAAATTCTAAAATCAATATCCTTAAGTACTGGCAAAGAGTAGATGACTGAGCAATGCTGGGTGCTTGTTATACATAACGCCAAAAGCCTTCAAACAACGCTAATCTACCTAGCTTCACTGAAAAGGAAGTTCAGAAATTTTGTTACAGGTAAGAATAGTTGGAAATGGCATTCTGAGTCAGAACAGCAATCCATTCTAATGCTGAAACCCTTTAGTGCAGTTCTTCATGTTGTGGTGACAGTCCCACCCCAACCAAAAAATTATTTTTATTGCTATTTTATTACTGTAATTTTGCTATTATTATGAATCATGATGTAAATATCTGTGCTTTCCTATGGTCTGAGGCAACAGCAAACCCTGTGAAAAGATCATTCAACCCCTCAAAGGGTCACAACCTACTGGTTGAGAACTCCTGATTCAGGGGAAGGCTTTGCCTTTGACAGTAGCACCAGAGAAATTTGGGGAGAAAATAGTTGGCACATCTCTTGAAACCAGCCTTAAAACTTCTGTTTAATGCCCCAAGTGGAAATCTTCTTTGTACATAGATGTATCTAAACCATTCCAGAGCCGTCTTCCTGTTTTGAAATATTTTGGTATTACATTACCAATAGGAAAGGGTTAATGCTGAGTTGCTAGCTTGGCTCCCTGACCCTCTCATAATGTAACTAAAGTATGTTTCTAGCCCTGTGGCTGGATTGGCCAGGATTCAACAATTCTGCACCATCAGGGGGCGCCAGTAACCGGAGCAGTGGTGGGGCTGTAAACAGCCCAAAATGACTGCAGGTCATAAAATGAGCAAAAATTTGTGGTCAAGAACATAGGTTTATTAGCCTGGAGGCCTTGGGAAAGCCTCTTTATTAAGAGAAGATGGGGTTAACATTCTGGCATTTGTGGGGCTGGAGAGATGGCCCAGAGGTTAAGAATACTGGCTCTTCTTCCAGAGGTCCTGAGTTCAATTCGAAGCAACAACATGGTGGCTCACAACCATCTATAATGAGATCTGATGCCCTATTCTGGCATGCAGGCACTAACTACAGAAGGAAGGGAGGGAGGGAGGGAGGAAGAAGGAAAGAAAGAAAGAAAGAAAGAAAGAAAGAAAGAAAGAAAGAAAGAAAGAAAGAAAGAAAGAAAGAAAGAAAGAAAGAAAGAAGAAGAAGGGAGGGAGGGAGGGAGGGAGGGAGGGAGGGAGGGAGGGAGGGAGGGAGGGAGGGAGGGAGGAGGAAGGAAGGAAGGAAGGAAGGAAGGAAGGAAGAAGAAAGAAAGAAAGAAAGAAAGAAAGAAAGAAAGAAAGAAAGAAAGAAAGAAAGAAAGAAAGAAAGAAAGAAAGAAAGAAAGAAAGAAAGAAAGAAAGAAAGAAAGAAAGAAAGAAAGAAAGAAAGAAAGAAAGAAAGAAAGAAAACATTCTGGCTTTTGGACATTCCCATTGGCATATCTACTCCTCTCACATCACAGAATCATGTGGAGAACCACAGCTTCCAATCACTGACATAAGCATCTCCATTTCATTTATTACTCTTGGTCCTCCAATTTAGGGAGAGTCTTAAACTTTAAATTCATTTCATGCTGTTCCTTTACTCAGAACCATGTATCTTACAGTGTCTTATGCAGATCATGTTTCTTCACCTAAGGTCTGAAGCATTTTAACTTGCAGCACCACCCAAATTAAAGCGGAATTTCTCTTTTGTCCTTTCCCTTCCCTAGAGTGTGACCTTTGTCCTGGATTCAGACAGGCTGGATCAAACCAGTCTCAGACTCTGCCATAAAAATGATCCAGCCCTAGAACTTCTGTAAAGCAGAGTGAATAATGGTCAATCATTACTGTATCCCTTTTGGGTAAAATAAAACTTAGTTCAATTTTTAACTTTAAACATTTAATCTACAAAAAGACGGCAACGTTGTAAAAACCATGCGGTACTTTACTCCTAACACAAGGAAGAGAAGGAGGAGACAGAGGAGGAAGAGGGGGGAGGAGGAAGAGGGGGGAGGAGGGGGGAGGAAGAAGAGGAGGAGGAGACAGAGGAGGAGACAGAGGGGAGGAGGAGACAGAGGGGGAGGAGGAGGAGACAGAGGGGGAGGAGGAAGAGGAGGAGGGGGGAGGAGGAAGAGGAGAAGGAGGAGACAGAGGAGGAGACAGAGGAGGAAGGGGGGAGGAGGAAGTGGGGGGAGGAGGAAGAGGAGGAGGAGACAGAGGAGACAGAGGGGGAGGAGGAAGAGGAGGAGGAGGAGGAGGCAAGAACACCAAGGGTATCCCATGCTGCATACCAAGATTTTGTTTTTCATAGTAATTGATTCCCAAGGATTTTCAACCTAGTCTGGTAACCCTGAGTCTCCTCATCTGACCGCTCCTAAACAATGCTATTATTCTGAGCCTAAGATATACAGAAAGTTTTCGTCAAAATGAATGATCCTGATGGAGTCTAGAAAGATAATTTTCAAACTGGAAAATTACCAGATATTACACTCATAAATACAAAATGTGTCTTGTTACTGAAGCAAGGGCTGTCTTCAAGTGGAGTGTTTCTCCTGGTAACCAGCATCTTTACTGACTATTTAAGAGGTGAAAAGAAAACAGAAGGGATCTTTTCCCGAGTGGTATCTGTTAATGAGAGGCAAGATAGGCTCACCGGCTGCTACACTACTGAGTGGAGGCACTTTACCCACAGGACGGCACTTCAAGTCCACTGCTCCCCCTGCTGGCTGGATCATAGAATACCCCAGTGCACATCATTTAAATGGAAACTCATCTCCTACAAGGGAGACAACAGTTTTCTTCAGTACCTCCTTTGCCCAGCTTCCTTTCAGGTCTACTTCTATTCATTTGTTTTGCCTTCTAACTCTTTCATATCCCTCCCCCCTTCCAGTAGCCTCCTCTATCAACTGTCAATATCTCTTTCATGGAACTGATAAGCTGTCACAAAGAGGACAATCTAAGTCCCAAGGACACCAGCCTCCTAGGCAGACCTGACCAACTCTGCAGAAGTTGTCCCAATTTGTGGTGAGTTGAAGTGAGCAACCAACCAACCTCTGAAGATTTAAACAAGGGGAAAGGATAGGGGGTTCAGAGTAAGCTGCAAAGGTTACTTTGGAGAGACAAGAATTCTGAAAAACAAGAGCTTCAAATATAGAGATGTTTGTGTTTTAATACTCTTCATGATCTCCATCTTTAAAAAAAAAAAAAAAGCTGGCATGTTGATGCTCACAGCGATAATGGCTCTGCTGTGGGGCTAAGACAGAGTACCACAGAGCTGCTTGTCGGGTTGGTAAAGACACTGTACAAAGGACTGCTTCTGTCATCAGCCTACAAGGGCTGAATCTTCCCCTAAAGACCTTTAGTTCCACCTTCCAAACTAGTAATCGCCTTTCCCTGGGTACCATCCTCTCGGGTCACAGTGAGATGAAATGATAACATGTTAGGATTTTAATTATACATCCATTTCTCCTGCTATAGAGATTGGTTAATTCCTAAGCCTCCCCAAATCTGCTGAGTTCTGTTCCACCAGCTCACAAAAGTATACTTGGTTTTTAATTAACAGTTGCAGATAGTGAATATATACAAATATACTGACCATCCATCTTCACAATTTAAAATTTTTAACAAAAAGTGAAATTTCTGACAGAAAAAGAGATTATCTGTAACCATACTGCTGCTACATATCATTGGGCCAATTCAGTTTGAGAAAGGTTTCTGAGCTTAGATATAGCCTTTATGCCTACTGAGGACTAGCTCTGTCAGAGACCATGCACTGTCTCACATGTGTCTGTCAAACAGCAGACATTTAAGCTTTACAATTGGATTTCTCCAAAACCGTGATAGAGGAGATACTAACTCAAGTGTTATCAGCACGAGAAATGATCATAATTATTAAACTCCTGTCCTCGGGGAACTCTCTTGGCTTATATGAATTTACTCAAGGGCTTTAAACATCATTAAATCACCTATAATCGCTGGTGCTTTGCATGGTTATATGAGTAATGTTATAAATGTATCCACTTCAAAGAAACATAGATGATTTGATTATAATTATTTCCATCATGCTTTTTTCGATTACTGATTATAGATCTACTTACTGTCCCTTATAATACAGAGGTCTGGAATAATTTCTAAACTGTTATCAATGTAACTAAATTAAAATTTCCATTTACTGTTTTGCTCATCACCATAAGATTTGTTCCTAATCAAATGAACCTTCAAAAAAGAAAAAAAGAAAAAAAAAAAAAGACAGCCTTCGACAAGGTCCTTAAAATTTTCCATTTTACAAGTTTCTCCAGATTGCCTGCAATGAATATTTACTATCAGCTACCGTTCAACATGATATATTAAAATTTTAAGGTCCACATGCTTTCTTAGATTTTCCTTAAGCTAAAATATCATAGTAACAACCACCTGAACACTATAAATTATAAGGAAAAACCTCAATTCTTCTGCCTTGGGCAAGAGAGGGCTATCTATCACAAATGGTGCTAACTCTACTAAATCCTTTGAAGCTTTGAAGAGAGAAAAACAAATTGATACCCAAAAGGTGTTTTCTCACCAATGCACAAATCAAACAATGTACTTTATAAGATTTGCAGGGTTACTAGACGTTCCCTCATTCTCACGTTTGTGAGGAATTTGCAACTTGAAACTAATTCGGTAAAATAGATTGATAGATTTGGGGGTGATTTAAAAAAAAAAAAACTATTCTCTTTTTCAGGCTGGAAAAAATGCAAGTGTTTTAGTGGCCCTATCACACATATTATTATTTAATTGGTCCAAAATATTGTTTTAAAAGTCTCTTTGTCAATTACAATTTGCAAACTATCTTGAAAAAATTAGTCTAAAGCCAGAGAGCTCTGAAATCCTTCTTCACTTGACTGGCAAAGTTAGGTGTCTGCGTATATTCATTTTAACCAGAATTATGTGATGTTTTGCAAGGCTTTTCCAAACCCCAGCAGATACTGTCCAAACCAGAATTTCTGGAGTGAGCCCAAGATACCTGCATTGTTAATTAATGTACCAAGATAATTGTCACATACTATCAATGTCTGAGAACCATGCGTGCATGTTGTCTGAAAGTTCTTAAATGATCCTGTGTCACTCTCCCCAAAACGTTTAGGACTATTCTCTAATTGTGGACTCTCCAAGCAGCTTTTAAAAAGAAGATGTAACAGCTCATTGAACATGTGAGCAATTAATTTGGGAACAGTTGCAGTATTACAAATGTGATTACTTATTGCAAACCCAATTAATCCAGTCGGGAGGAATGTTAATTACAAAGGAGTATGAAAATTAGCATGAGTGCATGACTAAGTGCCTACATTTAAGCTTATTACATTGTCTGTCTGGTGATTTACTTTCAGGGTTCTTCTTTGGGAAGTCTCATGTATGTTCGTGCGTGTGAGCGATAAGGTAACATTACTCTTCACTCCAGAGTTGATTAAACCATCTTGGGAAAATCCCAGTTAGGGAACTCACAGCTTTAGAGACCGCTACCTAGGCATTTTGAAAAGAGTTACTGAAATCTACCTCCAAGAATGTGTTTATTTACATCTAATATTTAGAAGTAACTTTTTAAAATTCAAAAAATGGTCTTGAAGATACACGGCTAGCTAAAAGCTATCTGTCTTTAGCACAATCATCCTCATCTTGATCTGCTTGCAACACAGCACCAGTAACAAGACCTTCAGAAAAATCTATCTCCCTCCCAAACCCAGAGGTCCCTTCTCTTCACCCCAAACCCTTGAGATGGCTAAAATCAACTCACAAAATGACTCCAAGAAAGTAGGAAATGGCAGGAAATAGCCAAGAAAATGACATACAAAGCAAATCAGACCTTAGTTGATTTTTTTTAAATGAAATGAAACAAAGTTCAAAACAGTAATCTCTCATCTCTTCTAGAAGCAATGAAATATGAATCTAGATTTAATAGAAGGCAATTGGGAAGGCCACCAAGCTCCCATGTAACCATCCCTCCAATGGAAACAGACAAATTGTCTATGTGTTGATGACCATCCCTCCCAGAAATAAGTGTAAATAAGGAAAAACCTTTAGCCAAGTTGAACCACTCAACTCCTTGTGAGAATTTAATTCTTGTGAGAATGTAAGGTTATGTGAGGAGAATGGCGGGGAGTAGTGGAGACAATGGTGAGAAGGTACTGCCTATAGCAGCCCTCCCCAAAAGTGACTGTCAGCCTCCACACCAAAGGACCCTGAGCAGCACGAGGCTTTGGTTGTTTCTTGAATTATAGCATAATTTGGAATCATTTTACTAACTTTCCTTTCTTCTTGAGTAAGAAAATTTTTGCCTGGTGTTAACTAAGACAAAAATGGTTTTACAGCAGAGTATAGGCCACAAGGAAACAGTCAAGCAGGCAGAAACAAGAACCGACCTTTGAAATGGTTACAAAGATAAAAACATCCAGAGAGAGAGCATTTTTTCAGAGGTAACTTCCCCCAGATGTTTGCCATTTCATCATTTACTGCAAGCAGGGGCGCCATTGACGACATCTGTCCTGTACTATCTGCTCAAAGATGTTTAGATAATGATAAGGAAAGCTTGGGAGACAGAGATAGTACTCGTCTCCAGAGCAAAGGACAAGTGACTGTCCAGTGTATCAAAGATAACGTCTCCTTTCAAGCCACGTCAGACAGGTTTGCTCAGAGCACATTGTAAAAGACTTAGCTTCCAGGGTGAGCTGTTACTCAACTGTGACACGTCCACTTGGGTTACTCAACAATGTCCCCATGGAACACGGGGGCAAAGAAGCCCAAAGCAAGCAAAAAAGCTCACATTCCTTGTCTTCATGAAATAAAGTCCTTCATCTCTGTGACCCCTGCAGTCACATGTCTATGCCAGCATTTATTAAACTGTGGCAGGCTAATATCTTAGTATTAGAAGTTCGGAAAATGTCAGGCCCTTCCCAGTTTTTACAAACATTTCAAAAAAGAATTCATCTCACAATGAAGCCACTTCTGCTCTGTATTGCTGTCTTTCAAGTTGCCTAGCAACTCGCTGGTCACCATCGATCTGACAAGCTGCAGCCACCAACAACCATGCTCTGTAGAAAAGTGTAGTTCAACCATATGTATGCTTCAGGAGAGTGCTTGATTATTCTTCGTTGCCTAACAACTAAATACAGACATCAGTACGCTCAAGGGTTTGATGTTGAACAATTGTTAAGTGGAAGGATGAGCCATGAAAATGGCTGTACATAGGTATGTTCATAGAGTTCTATTAACTGATATCCAAATCCATATCCAACTTTTGCTTAGAATCATTCTATTTTATCATGTTTATTGAACTGTGGACAACAGAGACCCACTTGAGGGAACTGAACTGACAGAACACCCATAGGGAAATGAGCTGAGAACATCCTGCCGAGCCTGGGGATGGAGCATGACTGAGTCTCTGCTTCAGGTATGTAATGTAGCTTCAGGGATCTCCTCAGTACAAACTTGTGACTTTTAGTCCTTTATTCTACAGGCCCCACCTTTAATCTGGCTCATCTGCCTTCCATGTATTTTTTCTTTACAATGTGCTATTAGTTGCTAATTTTACTCCTCTTTTAAATCCTATTAAGAGGATTCTGTCTCAAAGCCCAGGAACCCCTAAAATGGTGCCTTTTGAGTAGACATCCCTTCGTACGAGTCTACAGGTTACCAAACATGGCTGACTGAGCATCAGATTCAATGGGGAAGGTAATCTTCAAAATGGTGAAGCTATGAAAGCCCTAAGTGACCTCACTAGTACCAGCTACACCCCAAAAGCCACACTGTTCTAGATAAAACAAAAACACCACTGAATTCAAATGTGTCATATGTGACTGTCTGTGGCCCATGTGCCCTTCTCACACTTCCGCCTCTCCTGAAAAATGCATATCTGTCTTCACAGATATGAACATTCTATCTTCTCACAAAGTCTTAAAACACAAACAAGACTTAAATGGAAATTTTTTTAAAAGAGTTTTCAATAAGGCAGATGCAAAAACCAACACGAGAAAAGGGATGCTGAAATAAGAAAAAAAGAAATGTACTACCTTAGTAATGTGATGGAACAAGCTAGGACAGTGAGGAAAACTGGAATTCCAGCACTCCGTACACCGAGGCAGGAGGTGGCAAGTTCAAGTTAGCCTTAGCTAGATTAATGATACCATCTGAAAAAAATATATAAAAGTAAAACAGAAAATAAGAGAGAAGAATACCAGAAAAGGATGAGGAAAGGAATGGAAAGGGAGGGAGGGAGGGAGGGAGGGAGGGGCAGAAAACATTATTTATATGGATTTACTTCTTTTAAAAAATAGTGCTGACAGGAATTTGTGGAAAGGTGCTTTGTATACAATTGTTAATTATAAACTGGTTCGAATTTTTTGGAAAGAAAATGATCTGTATAGAGCGGTAAAAGTATTTACTTCTAAGATGTTTTATTTCACACCTACACATTTAGATAAGTGGTATATCTTTACTTTTCCTAAAGCATTTTGCTCATAGGGCCAACATAAAGAGCTTGGCATAAAGCAGCGTGACTCTGACTTTCCCATGGCTACTCAGATCAGAGCAGTCACAGCTGAGGGACAGCACAGCTGTCCAAGGACATCCTACATTTGGAAGGCAACCTGTGTATGTCCACAGAAACAGAATGTGAATCCCAGGCATCGTCTAACTTTGGGAAATGCCATGGCTATTTGTAGCACAAAGCCAACAGGAAAAGCCAAGACACTCTAGCTCTCAACCCCCAACTCTCTACCTCAGCAAATACACTCTAAACTGTGACCATGTACTTGTCAAACTCTCTAAAGAGATTTGATGGCAAAAGGTCTGAAGAAAAAAACAAAGCTAAAAGATTGGGTGTTTTTGTTTGGTTGTTCATGTGTTTATTTGTTACATTTTCTTACTCTGCCTCCATCAAAGACAAACCCTAATGGGCTGTCATAAGGTTACCATTCACCCTTCCTATGTGTTCCCAGCAATAGAGAGGTAAATGTATCTCAGACTCAAGCACATGTGTAAAAATAAGATCTGACCCTAACATCACGTCTCAGGCCAGTTGTCATGGCTTTATTTATACCAACTTTTTGGAAACTAACCAAATGCCTAATAATAGTGGACTGGTTAAAGTAGATGCGGGGAAGCCATATGATGGATGGCAAGAGTTATTTTGAACGTTCTCAAAGTATAGTTAATGATGTGGAAAAAATTAATAGCCATGTTTTAAAATAAACAAGTATAGTACAGTGGCATTGTTTCATGTGCAGACATTATACTCTCAAACCAGCACAAAACAAGGAAAAATATATCATAACCAGTGAGTCAACATTACACTTGAAAGTCTCAGGCTAGATCCCAAGTGTCATGACCTCTACATAATCCTCCTTTTTGTATTGGGAAGCTATTTCTGTAAATGAGCATCAGAAAACACTTGGTTTGGACTTGGGGATATTGCAAACATATATATTTCCTATCATAATCATTGGAATAGAATACATAAACTATGACATACACAGAAAGGGGAAATGATTTAGAAAACATCAAATTTCTAAGCTCATCTCATGCTTATTCTAGAGCATGCATTCAGTAGCAAAATAAAAAGAGAATTTTAAAATAAAGGCAGAATTTTAAAAATTTATCTAAATCATTTCTTGTACACAGAATATGTGTGAATGATGTGTAGTGGTTATCTGTGTAACTCATTATATCATTGTTTGAACCAGATATGCAGCATATAAACCCAGAATGCATATGTACAAAAACATTTATATCCATCATCACTAATGACACAATGGATAGATACTGCCAGACAATGAGTTCTTTTATCTTTCTGTAGCCTTCAGAAGCACTAAATGAATATATATTACTTTCATTATAAAGAAAAATGATTACCTTTAAATAGCATTCATAAAACATTGGTATCTTTAACATTAGGCTTTATTTTATTGTAAATGCTTAATACGTAGTTTTTAGTGGACCAATTTTCCATCAAAAGAAAAAATGGTGTAATTAAAATTTTACTGCTCAGCAAAGAAAAAAATGTATAATGACATATCAGTGGTATAAGGTGTTTTAGTCAATGGGTTGGGATTATTCCACCTTAGCAAGACAGAACTTTAGAAAGAAGAAAACAGGACAAGGACAGTCTCCATTCACGGAACTGGACATTAAGTTGTCCTTGTTGAGGCTAAAAAGATTGTTTCTAGGTGTGGATTATGTAAATAAACCTGTGGAGTCTATAGAAAATCGCTTCAGAGGTTACTTTCTAGGCTTCCATAAATTTCTACTCTTTAGGGGCCTCCCTAAAATACCATTAATACATGCAGTACTTTCTTTTCTTTCCATAACAGATTCACAGATGCATTCACATAAGAGAACATTTCTTGCTGAAAAATAAGACACTCTAGTAGGTCCATTTCCGTGATTGGGAAAAATAAATGTCTCATATGAGAAGAATTTAAATGGCGGGTCAGTTAAAATTCTTCTTTGATTATGCGAAATTACTAGTGGCTGAGCCATTATGTCAGATGTGGAATGAAGATTAAGTTGTAAGAGTGAGTTTAAAATTATCAGCATTGAACTGAATTAATAAATTGAGCAGAGACATAGTTCAAGTAGGATTGAAAGGTTCTGCAGAAACCAGGCTGTTTGGAGCCATTAGCAAAAGAGATACAAAGAAAAACTATCTTCTCAGAAAGCAGTGGAGGTTGTAGGAAATCAATGGAGTTTGCTAGACCCCATCTTGGTGTAGAATTACATGGAAGGGATTAGGAAGTGAGGGGAAGGTGATTAAGTAGAAAGAACAGCCAGAAAGAACCGAAAAGCAGAAGATCAGATGGTCCCAAAGTTGAGTCCCTCACCATCTGTTGGCAATCATCAAAATTTATTTGATCTTATTGCATATTTACTCTGCAAAGGAAAAAAAAAAACAAAACAAAACAAAAAAACCCTTTCCTAATGAATGAATGAATAAGTGAGGTGAAAGGAGAATGTCATTATACCAGAGCTCATTAGCAGAACAAGGAAAATCTCTCCAATTGTAACAGGACAAATACAATTAATACAACCTAATTGTTTCTGTCTTTGTCCCTGATCTCCGCTTCACTAAAAGGTTCTTATGTTTTCCTGGCCTTTTGTGATGGCATTGGAGAGCTGTCTGTCATTTTATTGGCATTGTTTATTACGTGTCTGTCTATACAATCTGCTTTTATGAAATTTCTGGGTGACAATGTGTATCCATCACGAAAGTAGGTCAGTCTGCCACTTAGGTTCCCCATTTAATTGGCATCAGCACCTGTGATTTCATTACCAACTAAGTGTTTACTTGCTTCACTATGTGATTTTTCTGAAGCAGAAAACTCAATTCATTCCTTCCCTTCTGGCCCTTACATCCCATCAAATCCTATATTCTCCTGTTTTTCCTACCTTCTTTGTTGTAAATATTTCGTGGTTTCTCTCCCTTCCCCCCCAGTCCTCTCTTGTTCAACATTTCTTCCAGGCTTTAACATCCATGAGGATTTTTCCCTCCAGATCTACCTTCCATTACCCATCCAGAGAAAACACAAATTTGATCTTTCAAACCCCTTTTAAAATATTTGCTTCCAGGGTATACACAGGGAAATCTCAAAAGGCTTTTGCATGATAAAACAAATCAAAATAACCACAGTCCCTGCCTCTCACCCCTCCTGGGCTCCTTTCCCTCACCTTGGAGTTTACACCCTCCAGTCAAAGCAGAGTAATTTATAAAGCAACTACTAATAAATAATTAAGCAATTTTTATCACAATCAACTCCTGACCTGCCTCAGGGGTGAATATTCCCATGTGTTCTTAAGCTCTGTGCTGTGCATTTGTATTTAAAAATTAGCTGCTTGGGTTAGAGACGGTGGCTAAGTCTCCCAGGGAAGGCAGAGCAGGCCCTGCAGCCAGCTGTCACACAGCCTCATCTACGTAGAAGTCTTCAGACTGCTCAGCCACATCTCTGTATCTCTGAATACATATTAGTGTTACCCACTAGTCAATCCAAGCAGGGTGCAGATGCACAGAGAGCTGTAGGTTTTCCTTTATTAAAAAATGATTGAGACAGTGTCATTCTTTGTCCAATGTCATCTGTGACATCCCTAGCAACACTTTTAACATGCCGGATATTTGAAAGCTTTTTATCAGAAAACACTGGCTCCCTCAAGTCAAAGGTGTTATTTAATCTCATTCTAGAGTTGCTTGAGAAAGATACGTTTATGTTCCATGAACATTACAGTTACATTTGCATTGCTGATGGACTATTTAACAGTTCACATAATCAACGTAATTATTGCTAAAGCATGAGGTATGTTAATGAGAGACTCTCACATCTGAGGCTATTTCCTTGATTATTTTCTCAAGCTTTCATTCACAAGAAATCGCCATTCTGTGATAAAAAAAAAAAAAAAAATGTGACGTGGGAATGTCTTTCTGTTTGTTGTGAATATCAATCTTTAAATAAAGGAGCTGTTTTGGCCCATGGCAGGCACCATAGAAAAGGTAGGTGGGAAATCAGAATAGGTAGGAAAGGAAGGGCGGAGTCAGAGACAGATCGAGCCAGCCGCCCAAGAAGAAACATGTAAGGAACACAGGTGAGCCACGGGCCACGTGGCAGACAGATTAATGAGAATGGGTTGAGTTGAGGTAAAGGAACTAGCTAGCAATGTGCCTGAGCCATAGGCCAAGCAACATGAAGCTAATATAAGTGTCTGAGTCATTTTGGGGGCTTAAGCAGCAGCAGGCAGCTAAGGGGTCTGGGGCTGCAGGGCTGTGGATCTGGACCTCTGGCCGCCCTAGGCCAAGAAACCAAATTGTAACAAAAATGAATCATTGTTACTCAAAGCAGTGGCACCGTGTACATGGTACCCATTCTTGTTGGAGATTTACAGATCTTGACAAACACCATACTCAACAGCACTCCATCACCTTCCACCACTCCTAGGAATACGTAGATTCAAATATGTATGAACAGGTCTTCTGTGCCCATTAGTTACTGTGCAAAATGCCACTAAGAAAGATGTTCAAATATCTGGAGTGTTCTACAGATGAGATGAAATGACCACCAGCTCATAGAAAGTAACCTGCACGTTCTAACATTTTTCCTTGTAGAGAGTGTCAACAGTTACTTTATATGTTAGTGCTCATACTATGTTTTAACAACATAACTACAATATAACTAACACAGTAGACTATGGGTATTTAGTCTACACAATCTTGATGTATCTATGGATGTTATTATTCCCAAGTAAAAAGTTAGAAATGAGCAAATAAAACTTCACAATGTTATTACTACAGAAATTGCAATTAAAATCTTTGAACTTGACCTTCCAATCTTTAAAATTATATTTCTATTCACACATAAAGTAGACAATAATTTCTATTTCTATCAAATTGTAACCAAACTACATATATTGTGGTGTGTTCTTCTACTTTTTGCTAATGTCATGGAAATTTTTCATGTCATTAGATATCATCCAAAAGATTATTATAATGTATATCACATACATTTTTGTTTAACAGTAACAAAACAGCTACAAAATGAAAGATGAAGAAAATAATCTCTAGCCACCTCTAACCTATGGCCACCAACAAAAGCCATTAAAATAAATCACAGAGGTAACCATACAAAAATCTACATATATAAATAAAAATAAAATAAATATATACATATATAAGATTTATAAAATAGGAATATATGTATATAAACAAGTGCTTTAAAGTTAGCACAATAACAAACTCTATTTTTTACTTCATTATAAAGAAATTTTAATAAGTATTTTGCCCATTTGAAATGTTAGTTGCAAAAAGTTTTTTAAAATTCATACACGAGGCAGGCAGTCATGGTACAGACCTCTAATCCCAGCACTCAGGGAGGCAGAGGTAGATGTGAATTAGAGGCCACCCTGGTCACAGAGCGAGTTCCAGGACAGGACACAGAGAAATCCTATCTCAAAAAAACAAAATAAAAAACCAAAAAAAAGCCATGCATGATAAAGAAACAATTTTCACCAATAATTAATAATAGAGAAAATCATTATTTAAACATTGAATAATACTCTTTTAAGGAAATGGATGTGCCCAGAACTGCATTGTTATATAAACCCTATTAACTAAACTTTGATGTTCATATAGCCAACGTTATTGTGCTTACATTAAGGAAAAATTTAAATCCCAACATCATTCTACAATATAAAGTATTTTTTCACAACTTTTAGTGTAAGGGAATATTTAAAGCATTGACTAATTTTATAAATAATCGTGCACACACGTGTGTGTGCGTGCGCTTGTGTGCGTGTTTGTGTGACGTCATCTATCATAGCTGACTCTGAGGTGGGATGTGTTTCTCAAATGCCGGCAGGCCTTTTGCAGAGATGTGGTTTTTGTCTCATTGGTTGGCCGGAAAGGTTCTTCTCTCGCTTGCTTCATGGCTGATGCTCACAAAGGAAGTTTTTCTGCTCACTTCCTTAGCATTTGTCCTTTGCTTAAACATCGCATGCGCACACTTCTATTCATCTGATTTGTAACTCGTCACGTCTGGAAAGGGTTTGGGACAGACAGGAGGTAAGCAGGCACCCTTGCACAGGCTGACGTGGTGTCTCTGTCACGTCATAAATTCTCATTTGTGCATTTGAATTTTGATTTGTGCCAGTGGAGAGACGAAAATTACAGCTCACTCCCAGGTTTTCTTCCTTTTCCTTGTCTCCTTAATGTGGCTCTGATTTAAGGTTGTGTGCTTCTTTTTTCTTACACGTCATAAAGCACCATTATTAAAGGCTTACATTTTGACTTAGACACACACACTCTGCTCTTAAGGTGATGCAGGCTTTCCATAGCAGGATACACACGTCACAAAGTTAGAGGGAAGAGATAAACTAGCTTTCATCTCAGAACTCAGTAGCCACCACTGATATAACACTGTGGCCCTTTTAATACTTTTTTAAGTTTGTAGAGGTTCAACTCTAAATGATTTTCTAATAGTGGCTGTTTTCTTCTTCCAGCCAAGCTCCTAACTGAAATTCCAGAGGCGTTTGAAACCAGTCTTTGAAAAAATTTCAACATGTAAATTCACACTTGGAAAACAAAGCCCCCACCCCAGCCTCAATGGTTTCAATGGAAATGCTCTATTTGACCAGCGGATGGCAACCTCAACTTATACAGAGCCATCTTTTCAATGGAGCCACTTCGTGCAAAGAAAGTGACTTCAAATGTCTGACACCCTAACTCCAGAAGCTGTTGTTGCCCCTTAGCTGAGACTGAAAAGTGGAAAGAAAACACTTGAAGGACTGACTAGTCACAACTAAAACATTCTGAAGCATGCAACAAAATTTCTACCACTAAATGTAGTTGTGAGCAAGGGTAGCCTTTAATGACTAGGGCATCTCTCTAACCCTGTGTGTGTGAGCGTGTGTGTGTGAGTGTGTGTGTGTGTGTGTACGTATGAGTGTGTGTGTATATGTGTATGTGTGTGTAGAGTGTGTATGTGTGTATGTGTGTGTAGAGTATGTATGTGTATGTGTATATGTGTGTGTAGACTGTGTGTGTATGTGTGTATATGTGTGTATATATAAGTGTGTGTGTACAGAGTGTGTATGTGTGTGTATTGTGTGTATGTATGTGCATGTGTGTATACGTGTATGTGTGTATGTATGTGTGTGTATGTGTGTGTGTGTGTGTGTGTGTGTGTGTGTGTGTGTGTGATGGAATAACAATTAATGGGAAAGGGAGGCCATGAATTTGAAAGAGAGAAAGGAAGAGTATGTGGGAAGATTTGGAGGGGAGAAAGGGAAAGAAAAAATATTATAATCTCAAAAGAAAAGAAAGAAAAAGACCATATGCTTTACATGCTTCTAAACCCAGTGTTACATATTTCCAGATAAGATTGAGAAGACAGTTTACAAGTCCCCTGTAATTTTGGCTGTTGCTTAAAATCAGAACACATGGAGATGAGGGAGATAATTGTAATGAGCAAACATCACATTTGAACTGTCAGGAAAATGTCCAAAGTGCTTAGTTAAGCAACACTGTGGTTCAAGGCGGTAGCAGTAGTGAAGCCTTTGCAGGAACAGAAGCAACTGTATGGGCATACCTGAAAAGGATTATGTAAAATATTACTTTCTGTCAATTTTAGAAGCAAAAATGAAGATGAAAGTTAAACTTTGTATTTTTAAGAGCACAAGTCCATAATACAGACATCAAATCATGAAGACAGCAGTATGGGATGCTTTCAGGGACAATTTGATCTATTTATTTATAAGCTCTGTCTCCAAAATAAATACAATAGACACAGGGCATTGGCAATGGGGATTGTGAATGAACCATCCCCTTTCTTGCTAGGTCATTTGAAATGAATTAAATGGCAATGCCTTGATGAATCTAAAACTTCAAATCCAGGGCAGTCTAAAGGGCAGAGAGCAAAGACAGGGTGGAATTTCTTCTCAAATCTTCCATGAAGCCCAGGGCTCTGTGTCTATTCCATGTACTCAATATTCTGCAGTTGGCCCTGTCACTAACCAGTCTATTGGTCCCGCTCTTTTCTACTGAGGCGGACAAAATTTCAAAAGTTGACTAGAACTTTTGTACAAATGGTGGGGTACACCTTCAAGCTTAGCTGAGTCAGGGCTAGGGAGAAAAATACTTAGGCTAAGATAATAAAAACTAATGAGGAAACTAAGCTATCCAAGCTACAAGAGCAAGGGCCACTGGAACAGGAAGTACCTCAAGAGTAAGGGCCACTGGAGCAGGAAGTACCTCAAGAGCAAGAGCTATTGGAACAGGAAGTACCTCAAGAGTAAGGGCCACTGGAACAGGAAGTACCTCAAGAGTAAGGGCCACTGGAACAGGAAGTACCTCAAGAGCAAGAGCCATTGGAACAGGAAGTATCTCAAGAGCAAGGGCCACTGGAGCAGGAAGTACCTCAAGAGCAAGGTCCACTGGAGCAGGAAGTACCTCAAGAGCAAGGTCCACTGGAGCAGGAAGTACCTCAAGAGCAAGGTCCACTGGAGCAGGAAGTACCTCAAGAGCAAGAGCCATTGGAACAGGGAGTAACTTCACTCCAGTCTCTAGGTCTCTGAAACTCAAGTGCAAACAGAAATCTAAAAGCTTAAAGGAAGACTTATTTTACTCAGCATCCATTGGTACTCTGGAGTGACAATGCCTGTATCCCTACTATTTTTCATGTCTCACCGGGTATCAAAACCCTCCCACTAGAAAAACCATCTTCTGCTAGTCTTCTGTCAACAGTGCCCTTACGAACATGGAGAGTTTTAGAATGAAATCCAACATTCAAGCAATGAAGACTCGTACAGGACTTCCCTAACTTGAATATTTTTCTTCATTTATAGATCACCTAACCTGGAGTGGAGGCACATTTCTTTAATCCCAGCACTTGGGAGGCAAAGGCCTGAGTCTACAGAGTAAATTCCAGGTAGCTAGGGCTACATAGGGAGACACTGTTTCTCTCTCTCTCTCTCTCTCTCTCTCTCTCTCTCTCTCTCTCTCTCTCTCTCTCTCTCTCTCGTTCTCTCTCTCTCTCGTTCTCTCTTTCACACACACACACACACACACACACACACATATATATTCATCCTAATTCCTTGAGCTTTTTAACCTGGAACTTGAGTAAATACTGATTAGAAGTCAATTTAGTTGTGAACTGCACTAACATAAGTGATCCACTCTTTCAAATGCTATTTAAACTACATTCAGAAATCTAGGGAGTTAAGATTGTCTCAGTAAACAGTGAGGAAGGAACTATTACATGATTGAGTGCCAACTTTAGGACTTTAGAGTTGAGGAGTGATTGTGGCCAACAGGAGGACTTAACAGCTAACATTCACAGAGTGTTTCCTTGATGCCAAAACTGGCCCGTATCCTCCAAGGCATGAGCTCATTCCATCCTCACATCAACTCTGTGAGCTAGACACTATTATTATCTCTGCTTTCCACATGAGGAAGCTGAGGCTTAGAAAAGTTAAGAGAACTCACTCAAAAGAACACCATGAGTTACTGGGGATGTGTGGGTCATGAACTCAGACAGCCTAACTCTAGAATTCTGCATTTTAGAATCTCTGCTATGTGTGCACGGAGCACAGCTGCAGCCCTATCCATCTCAGTCATGCCTGAGAAATCAGAGGTGTCTCATTTAGCATGGTTCATGGTGGCTGCTCTCTGATCTGCAGGGACCGGCACTTCCCAGCTCCCTTTTTATGTGAAACCAGGCAAACTGGCCCTAATGAAACAGTCTGAAGCTTTGTCACATCTGAGTCCATTGCAATCATGAGTCTGGAGCTCATGGTGACAGGTTAGGGCTCTGTGAAAATGAGCAGCGGAAATGTCAAAACAACCCATAATGGAAGATTTTTGAAAAAGGGGTGATATCACAATGCATTTCTTAATTCAGAAAGAGCAATGCGGATCAGTCAAAGCTATTAGCTTCTTTCTAATTCAAACAACAGGTAAAACAGGAAGCTGTCTATGCAGAAGGTGTTCCAGTAAATACCAGGCTGATCACAGCAGGATTTTGGGAGACATTTCTTTTTTCTTTCTTTCTTTCTTTCTTTTTTTTAATTGAGACTTAAATTTTGAATTCTAAGCACATGAATTTATAGTAAGAAGGAATCGGAGATGAGTGTGGGAACTTCTACAGATCAACAGAAGGAAATAAAATCACAAGAAAAAGGCTCACCCAAGTTAGTTGAGATCTTTATGATAACTAGAGACCAAATTACCTTAGACATGCTAAATTCATGTTCACAATCTCAAAAAGAAAGTTCTCTGAAAAAAAATGCAAAAGAAACTTCAACTATGGAAACAGAATACCTGGCCCTTGTATATTGTTCAGAATGGGAAAAAATAAAACACAACTTGTCCACAAGCATGTGGCTAGCTCCAGTTACACTAGCGAAAAGTTTTTTTAAAAAAAGGTGATTTTATGTCCTTCAGTAAACAAACTTAAACATTTCTTTAGACAAGTACTGCATTTAAGGAGCCAAATTCTGCCTCAAAGAGAACCAGCTGGCCATGAAATACAATCCCCCAGTTGGATGAAGGATAAACAAAGTTGAGTTCCTTCGTGCAGAACATGCAAGGAAGACAGAAAGCATCTTGGCCTGGGATTTGCCCTGAGCAGGTGTCAGCAGCCTTCATGGTGACTGCCAAGTCTCTATTTATTCCCCCTAGCAGGGCAGGAAGAAGGATGCTGGTGTCTTTAGGTCACTCGCACACATGTGCCAAGAAGTAGATATAATTTGAACCATCTAGGTTATACTATGAGCAGAAACACAGTGAAGAAACACACCCCCCCCCTTATTACACTGCTCCCCAGAAAATACAGATCCAAAATATTCTCTCCAGAAAACTCTCTCCACACATTCCAGATACTGCCCCTTTAATACCTTTTAGGCAGATTCACCTTTGGTTTATCTGCAAAAACTATATATGAGCCTTGACTCCCAAATAATATTACAGCCTCCTTAGGATACTGTGCTCCATCCAGAAACAATTCACTTCTGCCTGTTTGTGCTGGAAGAGAAGCACTGCACAAGGGCCATGATCACTACTGTTGAAGACAGTATATCCTTGTACCTACTCAGTTATCCTGCTTTCATTTGTGCTAAGACCTCAGAGGAGAGGTGTTCCAAATCAACAGTAAGGCTAGATTGTGATACTACAGTCCATTTTACACCATGTTATATCACTAGGCAGATTGGTAAGCAAGGAATGAGGATCTGACAAATATATATATATATATATATATATATATATATATATATATAAAAGTAAAGAAATAGTCTTCTGTGTACAAGATTTATGGGAAAAGCCATGTTCTTTGGCTTCTGTCTAGTATGATAGCAATCAGATGTTTTGACTTCTATTTACCTTCCATTTACTCAAGTGGAGCAATGTAGTTACAGCTTTGCAGGTCATCATAATAAATTAGAACACTCAGTTGCATTTGAATCAATTAAGGAAACAATTACTTGTTCTATTTTATTTCATGAATTTCTTTTTCTTTTTTCTGCTTAGCCCTAAATAAAAGTTCTTACAGAAATAAACAGAGAAGAGTGACAGAAAACCCGAACTTTCAAACACCTTTCTAATTTGATTATTTCTGTTACAAAACAGACACCTTCCAATTTTGGCGGCTATGAGCAAACACCCCCCAGAAAGCATGGTTTCTGTGTCTTCTTCCAAAACCAATCATGTTTGAGACATTTTACTGTTCTTAGTTTCCACCTTTTGTCTCCTTATGAACTTAGTCTCGGCAGATTCCGAGAAAGTTATTGCTCCACACCTCTGCTCTATGTTCTGTGTGCCACCTCAGTCTCTCCCCGACTAATAAAAATCCACATCTACCAAGAGTCTGGGTCAGTAACAAGATGGCCCAAGTTTGTTCCCAGGATTTGTATGAAACTGTTAATCCAGGGAAGAATAGACTGGAAAGAAGGGACCCACGCTGACTGCCTCTTCAGATTATTCCTTTGTCAGCATAGCAGACACCCAACACCACCGCTCTTCCTTCAGTCTAAAAGCATTCCTTTCATGCTTCATGCCCCCAAATCTTTGAGGATTAAATCACGATGTAGCTGGCACTGCTTCTGCATAAGTGTATCCAAGTCAAGAAAGAACCTTGCTATTGAGATGGCACCCTGCCCTAGCCTGCATTACACATTGCGTGTTTGCACAGGGACTTAAATTCAGAATTCAGATTCTCACTTAAAAGACTCTCAAAAGATGGTGCTATAAAGATGCACTAAGATGAAATGTTTTTATTGACACAGAAGAAGCTAAGGGTTACCTGCCAGATGCCAGGAAATGCAACCAAAGGCATTAGAAATCACCAAATTTTTAAAAATAGATCACATCTTAAAGCTGGAGATTAGCATAAATGATACATATTTATAAATAACCATAGTCATACCTCTAAATACATATCTGTCAAAAATTACTGGCTGGCTTTTAAGAGAAACTATTTAATATCCAGAAATATTTAATTGAATTCATCATTTTAAAAAAGCATATGCTTTAAGCAAACATAAAAGGAAGTCAAAAGTCTCAGGGCTCTCCCATGTTATAGAATCAATGTACCATAATCATACTAGGAAATATGCTTTTCACACAGTGTTATATATAACTATCTATGGATAAGGACTTGGAATCAGACATAAAATAAGATCAGTTACATGCACATGTGTTGAAGCCATGGGCAAAAAATACCATGGCTTCTTTTTTATGTTATATATAATTTCTATTTCATCATTATAATATCACTTGATCTTATTCAAAACAAACAATTAACATATGGTGTATGGTTTATTTTAGATCTAGAGTTTTAGAAAAAAAAATGGAATCTGAAGCCATTACACACAGGCACTAAGTTTTATTTGTAGATCTTGGTTCTAAGGTTCAGACTAAACACATATGTCTTCTTTCCATACCATGTAAGAGACAGAAGTGGGGAAGTGGAGGGGCAAGGAAGAGACTTTATGATAAAGCTGTGTACCTGTGAGGTATCCATAAATGAGAGATTGGCAGTCACTGCAATTAGCTAAGACCGTAGCCATAAATTTAGGAGTCATGGTGTGATGAGCCATCATAACTGAAAGTCATTATAAACAGGAAATCCATGGGACCTTTTTATCTGGAGTATGTCACAGTCACAGCCCCTATGCTAAGAAGTCAGCACAGGCATCCTGAAAGATGATACTGCTCATATTACGGCTACGCCTTATTGTATAAGAACTACATTACTGCCACATGGGGTCAAATTGGATTCCGGAGTGAAACAGCCACAACCACAGCCAAATGCAGGGGAATTCTGTCATAGAGATAAATGTCCAAATAAAATTTTGCGAGCCATGGCAACAACATGAAAGATTGTCAATAAACTCAGTTCACCACCTCACGGGGATGAACTTACACCATGAAGTGAGTTAATGGGAAAGATTTCAAAGTCTATCGGCTTCTGTGGGGAAAGTAAAGCAGAGAATTTAATCAAGTACATAAACCAAGAACCAAGTGCTTATGAAATGAGAACAAGAGGCGACACAAATGCTAAGCTAAACTTCTTAGACATTCAAACTATGGTTACTCTGATACACAATTTAGCAAGAAGACTAAAAGGGAAGTTCTTGAACTTGGAGTACAATGCTGATGAATCTTGCAGAGCTCAAACCAAAGTAAATTAAAGCATAAAGGATTGAGAAATTTTAAGAATATAGTAAGCAGACTCAGTCCTGTTATCTGAATTGAAGATGGAAAGACAAAATTTAACATCTATATCAAAAAAAAAAACAGTGAAGATTTTCCAAATAAAGAAAAGTTAGTGCAATCAATTTCTTAATCCAGTTGATACATTTACCAGTGGAAAGGTCAAAGCCGAAGTATAATTTTTAATCATAGGGAGAATTTTTCTATTACTTTTCTTCCTTTTACCTTATTTTCTTTAGAGATGGCACCATGGGAAAAGGCACAGGAGGAAGGAGAGAACTTGGGTCACAAAAGATTGTGGAGCTATGGGATCAGTGATGGACTTAAGGGGACAGTGAAGAGGGCTCCAAGTAGCCACAGGGAACAGAGGGGTCATGGGGAGAGATGCAACCAGTGACCAAAGAGAAAGCCACTGTAGCTACAAGATTAGAGGACCAAGAAAAGAAAAAAAGTATTTGAATGATAGGAGCCAGATTTCCCCATGTTTGAAGGGTGAGTGACAATATCAGAAA
The DNA here is from genome assembly GCA_033318265.1 of Phyllotis vaccarum. Taxonomy (NCBI): domain Eukaryota; kingdom Metazoa; phylum Chordata; class Mammalia; order Rodentia; family Cricetidae; genus Phyllotis; species Phyllotis vaccarum. The sequence continues at coordinate 22,249,256 of JARWLC010000006.1, read as the reverse complement.
GAGAAAGAAAAAGTTTTGAGTTTCCTCATTATAATTGGACATGCGAATGCATCTGTATACACTCAAATGAGTATATATGTATACATATATACATATATGGGTCTATGTATGTATGTAAGCATACAGAAGCTGTGGATATCGTATCTATATAAGCCTGTATTTCTAAGTTTCATCTATGTAAAGAATCTAGAAAAAGTAGACTCTAATAATTATGATTGTGAGTAAATACCCTGACTGGAGTTTCAAACATTCTTTCCATTGAAAAGAACCAAAGACATTTGAAAAAATAGTTAATTCCTGATGAGTAGTAAGAAGAGCATGGAATAAACCTGGAGTATTGTAGTGTGACAGAAAGTACAAAAAAAAAAAAAACTTACATAAATAATCCATCTAAACATCACAATAGCTTTGACAAGAATCACACTGGCAAATTAGAACAATTTAAATATTAAAATGATGATAGAAGTCAATTATAACTAGACTCAATACAGATATTCATGTATACACAGATAAAAAAATATTTTTAGGAAGATACTTTTAATAAAAATCAAAAGAAAGCAATAAAGAGATAACCATTTGAGAAATATTGATAGATGATTATGTAAAATTATGTTTTAAAGTTACATAAAAATATAATTATTAGCAAATATGGCTGTCATGGTGGACCTAGTCTCCATAAACAAGGTCATATACATGCATATGTAGCTGTATATATGCAAGTACATATGAACGTGCTCACACATACACACAAACAATAAGTAAATAGAATTCATTCTAACAAAGTTTTATTAAATGGCATAAATATCTATTTTCTTACTGCTACTGAAACTTTTTTGAACATCTTATTTGTTCCTTCTGTAATAAGCAGAATAAAATCTTATCACTTAACTACTTCTATGAGATCCATAATTTTGCATTTTTGAGAAGTTTGCTTTCAGTGAAAAATGCCTTTCTAGGATAAAGGGATAAAACAAAAGTAAGTATCTATAAGAATAGTATTTCTAATAAACAAAATGTCTACAAGGAATCACATAACTTCACAATGTCTCAGCTCAAACCAAGTGGTAAGGAAAACTTAAACTCTGCTGCGTTTTTCTAGGGTCAACAGGTGACCCATGAAAGGTCCTTAGTGTTCTATAGAATGATATAAGGAAGGGGAGGGGCTTTATTCCTCTTAGTTCCAGTTTAAGGAAAAAAATTAACACCATAGAAAAATGAGGAAAACCTAGCTTTTAAGCAATATAATTAATGAGATGTGATCAGAATCATAATAAACTGAAATGTTCACTGAGAAGACAGAAATAATTGTAAACATCAGTAATTACAATAAATATGAATGAGAAAAATATTTGAGTTAGTTTTAAATCAATCAAGCTCTATTTACAGAAAAAAAATGCTGAGTGCTGTTAATTAACATAGCGTGCATGTTAAACAGAAGGATAGGCAGCCAGGTTTTCAAACAGAGAGAGTATAGTATAAACATAATGTCCTCATGACATCACACGGGAGAAAAATAAGAGGCTGGGGAAGAAATGGGAGGAAGGGAAGGCAATGGAAAAAGGAGAATGGGGAGGGAAGGGGATGGAGGAGGAACGGGTGACAGTGCACACAGGGAAGGGAAATGAAGAAGGCAGAGAAAGTGGACTGGGCTCTGGGTAAGCTGGCACAGTGCTTGCCTATCATTCATGAGGCCCTGTGACATGTTAGGTGTGGTGGCACATTCCTCCAAAGGCAGCATGGAAAGCTGGACGCAGAGATGTTAGGAGATCCAAGTCATGTTTCACCATGTAGTGAATTGGAGACTCGTCTGAGCTACAAGAGGCTCTATCGAATAAAAGAAAGGAAATGAGAGGAGGGAGACAAGGAGGGAGAGGGAGGAAATGAGAGGGGGAGGGATGAAAGGGGGGGAGAATAAACAAACGAGTTAAGGAAAAAAATGTTTCATTCTCTTGTAAGTTAGGAAATGTCAAGTGTTCATTAACATAACACTTATGGAAGGGAAAATAAACTTCAGAATTCTAGGAAGAAGTTGACAGTTTAGAGAGGGTTCCTTAAAGTACTTGTCTTAGAAACAGTAAGCAGTAAACAGAATAAAATTTAAAATGAGAATAGATGATCTGAGAACAAGTAGCTTAATATAAAAAAGAATTGGGGGTTGTTTGGTTGGTTTTTTGTATTGTTTTGGGTTTTTTTTTTGTTTTTTTTTTTTTGTGGCTTTTGTTTGCTGGAAACAAGGTTTCCTTGTGTAGCCCTGGGCATCCTGGAACTCACTCTGCAGACTGAGCTGGCCTCGAAGTCAGAGATCCACCTGCCTTTGCCTCCTGAGTGCTGGGATGTAAGATGTCCACCACCATTGCTTAGCTTAAGTAAGAATTTTGTACTAGCCAATTCTATGTTACCTACAAAGAAGCTTCAACAAATATTAAAGACCTGATATTATGTACATCATAACCACAACACAATGAATTATATACACAACTTAAGATATAGTTAAAATGCGTTAAATAAAAAATAGGAGCAATCTTTGACAGTCTATATCTTAAGTCTCAAAATTATTAAGTAGACAATAAATTTTTAAACTGAATTCCTAAAGCTCAAGGAAAAGCCAATGTGATATACTCAAAATTCAAAATCCCCAAAATTCTGGCAAGTTGAAATAATTTTAACTTACTTGGTAGCAAAAAAAAGTCTCACTTGAGATCCTTTAGCTGCAAAATCTGATCTTATAGCTTTTGTCCCACAAAATGTGGATGTTCGTGTTTGTAATAACACTCACAGGCGCTCATCCATGCTTTCAACTGAAAAGTGCTGCCCAGGTGGTCAGGAGGCCATGAATGTTCCTATACAGCATGTGATCTTTGCCATCAGCCTAACACCTACAAAGGTTTTAACTCCAGAATGCACATTAGACCTCAAGTGATTTGTGTACGGGCTTCTATACCAGAATACTACTTCCTCTGCATTTTGAACCTTAAAAAAAGAGGATAATTTAGGAGAGTTTTTAGCTCCAATACACAATTTTCCACAGAGTCAAACCCCCTAATCAAGCATATTTCTATGTCAAGGCACCAATTTTGCGACTATTGTAATAACACAAACTCCAACTGTTTTGCTTTTTCTCTCCTTTCTTTCTTGCAGAGGATAATGGGATATGCATATTTCCTCTTTCCTAGAGGCAGGGTTTGAATATTAAGATAGAGAACTAATATTTTGACTGGTAACGATTCAGCCTCTAAAGGTAATGATCCATCAAGCTTTATTGTGGGGCGAACGGAACTACCCTTGAAGGCCAGGGCAGTGCCGGACCCTGAATGCAACTTGAATAGAAAGGGGTGGCTTTCCCTTCTTTTCTTCATCCTTGGCTAAAAGAAAGTTAGGAAGAATAAACAGATTGAAGGAGTCACAAGAGCTGTCCAAGAATTTACCCCCACACACCTTGTTTCCAAGGCCTGTGGATGACCTAAAATCCACAGCCAAGGCACCCTTGCACTACCCAGTACCCAGGCACTGAACAGGAGCTGAGGAGGCAAGAGTTTCCATAGGCCTCATACTTTGTGCCCTAGTGTATCCTGTAAATAAGAGGAAGAGAGTATTAATTCAAATCTAGTACTTGGTTGAGGATGTAGCTTAGAGGCAGAACTGTTGTCAATCAAGGCCCAGCCTTCTAATTGCTGGCACTACCAAATAGCCTCAGTACTTTACTTACTGGTTTGGGGACAGTGATGTTGTGATTTGTCTTGTATGGTTTTGATAGATTTTTTTGATGCATGTTTTGTGGATTTTGGCTAAGTCTTGTCTGAATAACACATAAACCCAAGCCTTAATGATGTGGGAATGCCTCTCTGTATGCTGTAAATCTCAATCTTTAAATAAAGGAGCTGTTTTGGGCCATGACAGGCACCATAGAAGAAGTAGGAGGAGGAATCAGAATAGGTAGGAAAGGAAGGGCGGAGTCAGGGGCAGATCGAGTAAGCCGCCAAAGAAGAAACATGTAAGGAGCACGGGTGAGCCACGGGCCACGTGGCAAACAGATTAATAGAAATGGGTTGATTTAAGATGTAAGAGCTAGCTAGCAATGTGCCTGAGCCATAGGCCAAACAGCATGAACTTTATAAGCGTCTGAGTCATTTCTGGGGGCCTGAGCGAGCGGCTGGGCGGCTAAGGGGTCTGGCAAGGCAGGTCGGACCTCTAGCCGCCCGGGACCAAAAAAACCCCACTACTACACCTTAACCTATCCCATCACTTCAGATCCTGCAAACATGAGCTAAGAGAGGTGATATCCTGAGTATATAACGTAAGCACCAGTGGAGAGGAAACCCTTCCCTACACCTCTGCTACAGAAGAAGGGGCAAAAGTCACAGATGTAATTTGTCAGTGTCCTAAAGATGTGTCTTATATTCATGGGACTTGCAAATAAAATAACCCATGGCTCCTATTCCAGGACTTTTTTATTGATACAAAGAACGAGGCTGGGGAAAATGTTGCCGGGGTAATCTGCCTGCTGCTTAAACATAAGGAGTTGTGTTTGATCCTCAGCTGGGCGTGGTAACACAGGCCTGGAACCTTAATCTGGGGAGGCAGAAGCCAGAGGATCCCAGGGGCTCACAGGCCAGCCAAGCTAGCCAATTAGTGGACTATCAACTTTGTGAGCAATCTTGTCTCAAAAAATAAGGTGCAGAGAGACTAAAAAAGACACACTAACTGGCCCTGTGGTAGTGGTCCTCTGCCTTCGTAATGCTGCAATCTTTTAATACGGTTCTTCATGCTGTGGTGAGCCCCCAACCACGAAATTATTTTTGTTGCTACTTCCAAACTCTGAATGTGCTACTGTTATGAACCATAATGTAAATATCTGATATGCAGGCTATCTCTTGAAAGGGTCACAACTCACAGGTTGAGAACCACTGCCCTACAGTTTTCATGCTGCACACATACATAAACTAATTGAATGTACATAGTTGTTCTCATTGTTAATTATTTTATGTTTTTATTCTCTGTTTATTGAGTATAGTATTAAGTAATGTTATGGTAATATGATAAAAATACATACATTACATTTCTTCAAGAATGTGGATCCATTATGCAGATAATTCTGTCTTAATAGTCTAACAAAAGACATTCATCTTCAGTGTACCTTTGGCTTTCTGAGTTTTGGTTTTCTGTCTGCCAAGAGGATCTCCTGAATAATGAAGGCAATTTGCATTCTGCAAGCCAATGCCCTGTAAGCCGTAGTTTTTGATGCATGAAATTCTCTGAGAGTTTTCAGACCATACGTGATTAAAATGGCCATCAGGATCTTTGGTTACAAAGAAATAGCTTCCTAATCGTTGTTTCATTGGTTTCCAGAAACATAATTACTACTTGCTTTGTGATCACTTTATAAGACACCTGACATCCTATGGATTCAATGCAAGAACCCACCCTCTCAAAAAAGGGGCCTTTGCAATGATGCCAACATGATCTAAGGTAGATTCAGACAAGATCTAACCATTCTGTGAGATGTTTTCTAGTGTTGATGCCAATCTTGAGGTAGTCTCTAGATCCAGCCTCTATCTGATTGCAGGGAATGTTGACTGCTGCAATATATTCTAACTAGATATCATGAAAAAAGAGTTACAAACATCTGCAATCATAGTATAATTTCTATCACCATGCTCTTTGGAAACTAAGTTATATCAAAGGTTACCTGTGATCCCTCAGTCTCAAAGATGGGAGAAGTCTGTGATTCTTTGACCAAAGCTGTCAATGTCACATTCAGATGATACACAACAAGCATCTTTTTCAATGTCTATGTTAATTTCATCTGTACATTGTGTTTTGGCCAAATCAACTTTCAGCTATCAGAAGCTGTGAAAGTGGAATGCCTTTTAGGGACACTGTTCCTTTAATACTATTCTGGGTCCTAATTGCTTGAGCATAGCACATAAATCCTGAATCTTATTTTCCAAGAGCTACATTATCATAAAATTTCAAACATTTCTTTGCAGCATCAGATCCAAGATGATTTCAGAGGTACAAAGTTCATAATGACAGAGCTAGCATGGCAGCAGGGGCAGAGCAGAAAGCTGGCTGATGCATTTCATCAACACACCATCAACAATGCCGACTGTGGTGGAGCAGGCCTTTAAGCCTGGCACTCAGTGGCTCTCCATGTGTTCCAGGTGGAGCTCTGTGGTTACCTAGCCACATTGGTCTACATAGGAGGCTCAAGCCCAGTTCAGGGATGCAGAGTGAGATTCTGTGAAAAACAAAAGGCTATATCAGATTCTTGTTGCCCGTTTTGTACAAGTCAACTTTAAAGAATTGGAAATGACTTAAAGACAAATCTGCATGAACATAGAGCTCCAATAATCTACACAAAGTCTAATATTGTTTTGAATATATATGGTAATCTTTTTTGCTTACTATAAAATCTTACATTTTCCCTTACAAATATCATTTATGTACAGTATTTGAACTGTCAAAGCTAATTCTGCAATTCTAAGTCTAGATGATGGTCTTTCCTAAGAAGAGATTCATCACTTATATGGATTATAATAAAATGTCAAGGTTTTTGATAATTGTATCAATGACAATGAGTAGGCAGAAATGATTATTTTCTGTTCTGATACTTAGCAGCTATTCTTCCAGTTTGCAAAACATAAGGAAAAATGAAGATAGCAAAAATATTTTTGTCAATCATTACTTTTAAAATAATGCTTATCAGAAGAAACATTTTAGTAGTCATGACTAATATCAGTATTTTATATGTGTCTTATATACTCTTGAATAGAGTTACAGGCAATGGAGCCTATTGAATTTCAAAACGGTGACAGAAAGAAAACATGGCAAGTGTTGCAGACTTAAGTGGAAGATTTTTTTTAAAAGAGCTAGCTCACCCAGGCTATGTTTCCTTACTTCTGAGATGATGGTGTGATCAGCACTATGACAGCTGGCATATTAACTAGAATTCAAATGCTTTACACAAGAAGACTTTGTCTTTAGTCTATGAGACATCACAAATATTGGTCTCCCCTATATAAAGCATAAAGAGCTAAGTCACCATGTCCTTATATAAACTTTACAACATTGATATATATTTTGGGTAACTCCCACTAGGGCTGATTTTGTTGCCAAATTTTTCAGTCAAAATTAAAGCACCATAAAAGTATGTGATTTCTGCTATGTGCAGTGGTGCATGCTTTTAATCTCAGCACTGGGAAGGCAGAGGCAGGTAGATCTCTGTGAGTTCAAGGACAGCCTAGTCTATGTGCAAGTTCCAGGACTACACAGTGAGACCTTTTCTCAATTTTTTCATATGTGTATGGTATGAATGCATATATGTGTAGTATAAGGTTTCTGTCCTGGACTTTTGGGCCTATCCTCAAGGTTTAGGCCCACTAGACCCACAGACCCGCAGAGACACACAGACACTTACAATAGTTTTAGGCTGATCTGCCTAAGGCCTAGGCATATAACTTGCTAACTCTTTACCCTTAATCTAACCCATGACTCTTATCCTGTTCAGCCATGCAGCTCAGTACCTTTTCTCAGAGGAGCCTAGTTGTCCTCTGCTTCTTCTGGCTTCTCTCTGGAATTCTGCTGCATTCTGCCTGTTCCTAGAGTCTGGTAGCCCCACCCACACTTCCTCTCTGCCTTTGGCCAATCAGTGCTTTTTATTAAACTCATAGGTGGGGACAATTATTTACAATGGAACCACCTAATCCCCCTACATATATGCATGCTCATATGTATGAGAACACACACATTCATACAGAAACTTAAAGCTGATATCTGGAATCTATTCCATTGCCTCTCTATCTTATGGTTGCAGGCAGACTCTCTCGGTAGTGTGTGGATTTTAAACCCCTTGTCTCTACTTTCTAAAGGCAGAATTACAAACCAGCTGCTGCAGTGCCCACAGGCACCTACTTGGGTCTTGGGAATCCAAGTCCCAGTCTTCTAGCTTGTGTGGCAGGTAGGTGCCTTAGTCAATGAGCCCCAGGCCAAACATATGAGTTTATTTTTAAAAAATAAAAAGTAAACATTACTCACTAATAGAGTGTATTGCAGTGTTACAAACATAGATGACTTTGGTTATTGTTATTTACATTATTGTTGCTGTTTTACTTTCTGAGACAGGATTTCGTTTATCCCAGGCTAGCATTGAACTTGCTATGTAGACAACCATGAATTTCTCATCCTTCTGTTTCTACTTCCCTTAGGGTTGGGATTAAAGGTTTAGACTATTGCACTTTGTTATTTGGAGCTGAGAATTGAACCCAAAGCTTTGTGCACATTAAGCAAGTACTCTACAAACTGAGATACAACTCTGCCCTTAAACATATACTATCTATGTGAGTGTGCATGTGTGTGAGTGTGTGTATATATGTGTGGTAGTGTGTGTGTATGTATGTAGATGTATGTGTGTGTGAATATGTGTATGCTTGAATGTATATCTGTGTGGTTGTGTAAGTGAGTATATGTGAGTGTTTATGTGTGTATGATTTGTGTGTGTGTGTGTGTGTGTGTGTGTGTGTGTGAGAGAGAGAGAGAGAGAGAGAGAGAGAGAGAGAGAGGATACCAGAGATTGAACCTAGGTCCTAGCACATGCTAGGTAAGTGCTCTCCTACTAAGCTGTATCCCCATGGCATATCTCTTAGTGTCAGTAAAGTCTGTAATCTTCCTTCTGTGATTACTACAAAACTGTAGGTTTATATCTGTAAAAAGATAAAGCAGTATTGGTCATGTGCTTTTATACCATAAGCATATTTGTTGCTACTTTAACTATTTATTTATTTTTGTACAAGTGTCTTACTATGTAGACCAAGCTGTCCTCAAACACACACATGAATTACTGAACATATTTTGAAAAATATGAAACTTAATTTTAAAAATAAAAAATAACCAATATTCAAAGGGGTGGGATTTCATAAAAAGGAATGTATATGAACATGTGTGCATATATACATACAGATATATAAACATTTGAAACTATGGGGTAAAGAATTCCATGAAATAAGTTGATATTGCAATTGTGTTCAGTAATATAAAGCTAAATATATCAGTAATCAATGAAATGATAAGAAATCTAAATAGAGATAAATTATTTTTATCATATTATAAAGTTTTATTGTTCTTTTTAAAATAAATTATTTATTATAGAACCTTTATTTATTATAGCTCCCCTCCCTTCCCTCCTCTCAGTCCCTCCCAGTCCTCCCTCAGCTTCCCCCCATTCCATACCCCCATCCATTCCCCAAGGAGGGTAAGGACTCCCAACCTAAGGTGGGTAAATTCAGTCTGGTATATCCAGTTGAGGTAGGTCCAAGTCCCTCATCCCAGTATTAAGGCTGGGTTAGGTGTTCTTCGGCAGGGAATGGGCTCTGAGATGTCAATTCATGCACCAGGACCATAGTCTGGTCCTACTGCAAGAGGCCCCATAAACTGCCAACACATTTGACAGTCATCTACCTTCTGAGGGTTTAGTTCCTTTCCATGAAGGTCCTCACCAATTATTTCAGAGTCAGTGGGCTCCCAATAGCTCTAGTCAGTCATCTCTGTGAGTCTCCTCCTCATGATCTTGACCCCTTTGCTCATATACTCTCTCCTTTCTCTCTTCAGCTGGACTGGAAGCTTGACCTGGTGCTTAGCTATAGATCTTTGCTTCCACCTCTGTCTATTGATGGATGGAGGTTCTATAATGACAGTTATGGTGGTCATTCATTTGATTATAGGGGAAGTTCTGTTCAGGCACCCTCTCCACTATTGCTCGGAGTCCCAGCCAGGAACATCTTGTGGGTTCTTGGAGATTTTCTTAGCAACTGATTTCTCTCTAACCCCACAGTGGCTTCCTCTATCAACCATTTCTCTGTTTTCCCTCTCTGTTACTTCTCCCACACAACCATCTCATTCTCTCATGATTTGTTCCCACCTCCCCTTGCTCACTCTCTGTTATGATCCCAATTTACTCAGGAGATCTTCTCTATTTCCCTTTCTCAGGGGAATCCATGGATGTCTCCCTTAACTTCCTCCTGTGACCTAGTTGTTGTGGGATTGTGGTTTGCAGCCTGGATATTCTTTGCTTTATGTCTAAAATCCACTTATGAGTGAGTACTTCCCATGTCTTTCTGGGCCGAGATACAGAAATTATTAAGGAGAAATTAAAAATTCTAAAATTTGGACTGTGAAATGGCTCAGTGGGTAAAAAAAAGTTAGTCCCCATTTCCAGAACCTGTGTAAAAAATCCAGGGATGCTGACCCACTTTCACACTGTAACACACACACACACACACACACACACACACACACACACACGAGAGAGAGAGAGAGAGAGAGAGAGAGAGAGAGAGAGAGAGAGAGAGAGAGAGGTATATATACGTATGTATTCAGAAAGAGAAAATTTATGAACGAATTTTAGTCAGCATCTTTATTGACATGGCTTCCAGCTGAACTATCATTAAACTCAACACAATGTTCAGTATAAAAGTCAAAAGATGCATCTGTTAGAAGAAGTGTCTATCCCCCCTGGTGTCTTTGGGACACAGCCTGGCCATGGGTCATGGTTTTCTGAACCATCAAAGGATAGCTTACTCAAATTTAAAACTGTGCCTCCAAGTACCCAGACTAATGGTTTGAGTTTCACTGATTTTTCTATGTGGCTTTTCTATTTGCTTTTGACTGGAGCAAGATGATAATAAAGCAGGCTGCACAGAGCTACAGAGAAGATTAAAGCAAAGTCCCAGACACCGCTGATCACAGTAGTGTGTAAAGGAGAGTGCTTGATTTCTGTGGGTCGCTCTTACTGAAGGAAGTATTGCATTTGACAGTGCTCAGACAGAGCTGTTTGAAACTTGGCAACCCGTGCTTATTGAATAGATGAACTCTGTGCTCTTTTCTGGTTTTCACCCTTATTGGATCACTATGTTATGAAAGTCATTCCTACAACTGTTTTGTACCAGCATATAAAACAGCAAGGTTGATATCAATCATGAAGTAATAGCAATACAGACCAATACTTTCTTAGAAAAAAGTCTTGGGATCTGACTCTCTTTGATTTCCTGGGATGTTGTCAGGTTTAAGAAAGATGTAGCTATCTTATGTAATCACTGTAGAGGTGTAATTTCAACACACAGCTAGTTCTCCCATTATACAGGTGGATTTCCCAGGAAACAGGATCAGTAAAGTCTTTAAGTTGCCAAGGATCTGTTCCAGCCAGACTTGGTCTCTTACTGCACTATGGATCAACATTTTCCCTGATTTTCAGGTTTTTAAAATTGCAAACAAGGGATTCCAGACCCGTAATAGTAAAGGTTTAAATTTCATTCATCATGAGCCTGGCACATTTTAATATTTTACAAATTAACATTCTGCTCCACAGCAAGGAGATCACATCCAGTAGATAGCGAGGAAACTGAGGCAGTAAGAGGGTAAAGACCTTACCCAAAACACGCATCCACCAAGGCACAGCCATTATCAAGATTCTGGCCCAGGGCTTGGTCCTCAGCTTCAGCCGTCTTGCTATATACAGCCTCTCTGAAATCTAATTTAGGTTCTAATTATCTACAATGCAACGCATTTAAAGGTCATCTTAAATAACAATGTCTGAATCCTGCAGGTATCAGTCAGCTGGCCAAAGGACCCATTAGAGCTGTAGAAACCCCCCCCCCTCGCTCCGTATGCCTTCTTTCACAGTGAACAGAAATAGAAAAGCTCACAAGGTCCCAATATGTACAATATCCACTAACATGTACCAATCACCGCATTGTTTTTCTCTGCCATTCTGGCAGAGAAAGAAATAGCAGGGGGTGCGAAATTGGTGGAGGAGGCAAGCAGGATGGAAAATGACATGTGAAAAGCAATCGAATCCCAAGTGGGTAGTCTTTTCTCGCTCCCATGTGTTTGGTTTGTTTTTTCTCCCTCTTTCTGTCTCTCGGGGAGTACAGGGTGGCAAGTTGTCTGGGCTTGACTAAAAGTCACATGGCAGTGAGTCTCCCGGCCCTCCATTTGAGGAATTACATAAAAGTCACTTTAAAATACTGGTTATTGATTTTGAGCATTTCTCGGCCCTGATTCACTCAGGTATTGAATAAGACTTGAAAAGCTTCACCAGAATTTTCTGTATCTTAAATTCAACTACAAATGCACAATGACTTCTTTTGAGGTTTAGGTAGTAACTACAGCAGATTATTACTTCTTTTAAAATCAAATAATCAGCATTTCTAATTTAGATCTATCTAAAGTATACGACAATCAACATTCTGTACGAATACTTTCTGTTTAGGAATTGGTTCCACAGTATAAAACATTATATTTGAATACATTTATATATTTTTTTTTCATGAGATACTTTCCCTTTTGGTCCAGATAACAAGATTTTCATTATGTCCCTTAACATCCTTGGGTATAGTAAAATCTAGGCTGTGTCTACAAGGTTGAAAATCATTTTAATTATATGTCTGTGTTCCTTCTGGGGAAAGAAAATCTTCCTGATTTTATACTCTCATTTTCTATTCTCAGTTAATGTTCCAGGCCCTCAGGTAATCACAGCTCCTTCATTTGAAAAACAAGTTTAGTGAGATTAGATTTGACTATCTTTGGTAAAAAAAATGTTAAATCACTGTAGAACTGACTGTATGATATCCAAGGGGTATACGGAAGGTAAGGAAGTCAGCAGGCTGAAGTGTTCAAGAAGTCATTTTATTATAAAACCATGGGCAAACTCAGTTTCACTGTATGCGTTTAGGATGATCTGATAAATGAGAACATAAAAATAAGTGAGATCTCTACTTTCTCCAGCTTCAGAAACACTGGGAAATCAAGAAATACTATTAAAGACAGACAGCAGCAAAAGAGTATCTTAGGATCAAATGGATAGAAGTAGAACCGGGCAAAACGATACAGATGGAACTTTCCAGTAACTCAGCAGCCTCACCTGTCTCTCTCCCCAAGGACAAAGGGCCATCACTGCCACAGAGGGAGGGTAAAATCTTCTCCTCATTGAAGAACTGAACTAATCTGCCTCTAGTATGGGGTGATCATAGCCAGGGTAAGCTGACTAAGGGGATCAGGGCTGTCTGCAGTCGAGGTGAGAAAGAATCCTCCTCTGGGTTTTGCCAGAGCAATCGCTTTAACAGGAACTTTCAATCAACTCAGGAGGTCAGGCCTTTGTGCCGGAAGTCTTTTTCACACGGTTACAATTAAACATGGCAGGACAAGGAGGAAGGAAGTGGGCATTTAAGGGCCACGGTAGAGGGCATGGTGATGGCGCTCTGTTCACAGCTTCCCACTTGATGTCCTCAGGAACTCTCTGACTTGGAGGTCTGCTTTTCTCATTTGGCTGCTGGGATGAAAGTCAAGAGGGTGCTATGAGGCGGTAATAAGGTGATGTGTGCTGTGATGAGGTGGGATTCAGTCCACGCATCTTCAAAGCCCATGCTCTCTCCCTAGCACATTTGGGCAAGATCTCCCTGGCATATAGGCCCTCCCTTTGCTTTTCTTAAAACTGTAACTCCTGACCAGATTCTTCTTTGTAAACCAGGCAGTTTTCTAAGCTGTCACATTCATGCTTCCCCTTGGAGACTTCTCTTCAGTCAACTATTTTCCCGGGGGGGGGGGGGGGGCGCGGAGGGACTAGAAAGACACTTGGCACTGTCGATCATGGCCTAGAATGCCTACACTGTGAACTCCTCAGAGGCAGTTGCTCAACAGGAATCTGGGCTCCATCTGGAGAGGGGAAATGTGGAAATGGGCAATGACCAAAACCTAAGTCCTTTCTTCCACTTTCTTCACTACCCTTTGTCAAAGGTCTCATCACTAAACATGCAAGGGAAAAATTAAAATCATCACGGGATAAGAAATACGAAATCACATGTTAAATATGAGTTTCCTAACAACCCAGAGGTCAGGCATATATAAGTCACAGCAGAGTTTAATTTCACCTACACAGTTGGTCAGCCATATAGTGCAAAATCTAAGATACCAGCTCACTAGCTTTTAATGGAAGTAAGTTTGCCGCTGCTAAGGCATGGGATCTGGAATCCAAGAAGAACCGTATAGATAGCATTTGTGGACATTACATCTATGTCAGAAGAGGAATTATGGCATCTCCTTACCTCCAAGATGTTTCTCAGGACAAGAACGATTTCAGGTCTCCATATGTGGACATCTCTCTTCTGTAGTTCGCTGTATTAGCAGAGAGCAGTGCATCCCCCCATGGAGCTGCTGTTACTCAATTGTGTTAATCTCTCTACCCCCTGAGGATATTTGTGGCTTGTATTTGCTGCCTATTTACATATTTATAAAACTGGACTTAGGAACCTTGTATTTCTTTATTCTGTATTTTATACAATGTATCTCATTAAAACAAAAGTTAAAAGTAAAAATCTGCTATATTCTATGCATTTAAAGAAAACATGACATCTTTCAGGAAGACTGAGAGACAGAAGAGGAAGGACTTTGAATGATTATTCTCAAGCAGTGACTAGTGAGGCCCAGAGACAAAGACAGAAGCAAAGATTGCGTCCAGCATAGCTCACTGTTTGGGGATGCATTAACTGATTAGGAGTGTTTATTTAACTCTTCTGATTTTATGATCATCAGTTAAGTTCCAAGCAATAATTGGACATATTATGTTTCATTATCTATAAAGGAAGAACGAGCTGATCACAGATGATAGTGCTTCGGGTAGTGAGGTAATTGTATTTCCAGTGGGGGGAAAAATCAATAAATTAGCTTTCAATTTTAGACATCCATTTTGAGAGTTGGATTTGCGTCAATCTGCCACTGAAATACATCTATTCTTCTGAGATGACAAAATCTTGAGAGTTTCAAGCCTCTACAAGCTTAGAGCCAAATCATTTGCTGGGATGAATTCACCCAGGCAAAGACTCCTGGCAGAGATCTATGAGGTGTCAAGAAAGCCAGCTGCTGGCCTGGCCTCAATGCCATACCACTCACAGTCAGGGTCTGACATGACATTTCCATTGCTTCTGAGGAACAGTGTTAACCAAGGCACCCCATTAATTGCTGGCTTTTTAGTCAGCCTTATGCACAGGAATTTACCACACAGGGAACATATTGTTCACATCTAATTGGGGTGAAAAATCCATTTTTTGTGGTTTCTCATCCCACCTTCTGTCAATTGTCATATTTGGTGAGAAAAACATTAAAGTTGAGAAAGTCAGTAATCACCATGCTTCCCGCCCTCATGCCACCAAGTTTACCAAACTCACACAGGAAACACCAAGTGCTTCTGTAAACTCCTCCCTGACCCCCATGCCTCCAAGCTTACCAAAATCATACACAGGAGACCGTCCTTCTGTAGACTTCCCAGACTTTCATACTTCTGGAAATTTACTATCCATATTGGCTTTTGCCAGCTTTGTTAATGCAGAGTATTTCCCCCCTGGGCTTTATGTTATTTTATTTCTGTGTCTTGAACATCTGAAAATGGATTTATAAATTCATCAAGGTGGAATACTGTAAATATATTCGATTCATGTTTACTCATGTTATCTTGGGGATTACTTGCTTTTCCTACTGTTTCTGGGGGGAAATGAGAGATGGAGTGTTCAAGACAAACCCAAACAATGGTAATGGAATTTCACGGAGATCAGACAGAAAACTCCATCTGTATTTAGTGAGTTATTATCATACATATTCAGCACATAAGAGTTCTCACACTTAGAGCTATGAGAATATTGCATTTAAAGTGTGTGTTTACATTTATTTGAAGTTTTGTTGAGACAGACAAAAGAAGGTCATTATCTTTCCTTAGGTGGCTACCATAAATTATTTGGAATATCTCTATGAAATAACATCTATAGGCCTCAGTTTTACTATATGAGCGGGTAAATGCAACTGAAAGCTTACTCAAATGTGTCAGCCACAGAAGTCCTTTGCTCACGCAAAGTCATGAATAGCCCTTGAACGCAAATATTGAAGAGATTGCTGCTGCTGTTTATACCCATATAGCTCTTGTAGAAATAACCTGTTTCCATGCCTGAAAACTGTTAGAAACATTCCTGTAACAGCCACCATTCAATTCAAATCCACCAATAAAATCTTAGTGCACAGACCTGGTGGCCATTTGCGAGGCTGAGGCAGGATGATAGGAAGGGTTGCGGATTGAGTTTAAGTGGCTTCAATACATTTTCTTGGATTTCCATCTTTCTTTCTTTCTTCTTTCTTTATTATAGGGATTTTAATCTCATTCTATTGATCTTGTCTCAATATCTGTCTTGTCTTTGGGTACTTCCAAAGTGAGGTGGAACTCTGGTTTCCTTGACTTAACCACAGCAGATACTTGTGATTTATGATTTAAATTACTTCATTTAGCCATCTCTTAGCAAACCATATGCTCCATATACAAAAGTAGTTGGGAAGTAACTGGAGGTGCCTGCTCTGATCTCAGCCCACCCCACCGGATGCTCCTGTTCTACACAGCAAGCTTCAGCAGGCAAGACAAGAGCTAATCTATGGCTGACACAGACAGCAAGCAATAGCAACAGGGTAGAGCAGTCCTGGACATGAATATCAAAGTGTTATTCTACTTTTTGCCTTACCTACAGAATTTTAAGTTACCTGGCTAATATTTAGTAACTACTAAGGTGTGCCATAAGAAATTACAACCAAGAAAAAGAAATAAGAATGTGAATTACAGGACCCGACATCATAGCCAATGTACTTTACCAGAGAGTGGCGAAATGAGGGTGGGAATGAGAATTACCTGTTTTGCTGTTTATTACTTTTCCTTCCAGAGCAGATTTCCTTCTTAGTCATTGTGATTAAAGAAAAATAAAAAAAGTTAAGACTAAACTATGAATCATGTTCTCAGATAATATCTGAAGAGAATATAATATGCATTCAAATAAGGAATTCTTAAGAAGAGTAGTTACAGAGTCCTCTAAAAAACAAAAGAACTGTATCCGTCATTTTAGGATGTCATCCTGTGGAGCTAATGGAACACAGGAAATAATTCCCAAGAATGTGCCAAAGAAAGTAATTTCCCACAAGAACCCAAAGAAATATACTGCTATAATGATGACAGCAATAACTGATATACTATTCATAAGCCTTCATTTATCATGCACTTTATAGTTATTTCCATATTGAACAGAATTTATTTTTCTGTTTTTCCACCAGACAGCTTCGATACCTAATGTTCCGGGATTAACTAGAAAGTATCATCTTGGGTTCAGAACGACTATTTGCATAAGTGTAGCAGGGAGAGGTGGGCACACTGTGCTGAGAGCTCTGTGAGTCGTATTAGAGAAGAAGCTGGGAACATTGGCTCAGGAGAGCTCAGTGCACATCTCTGGCAGTCTGCGCATTCTTTACTGTGGTTATAGAACTGTCCTCAATTGAGAGACAGTACAGCTCCTGGCAGAGATTTCCATCTCTGGAGTTTAAAGCTAAGCCTAAGAAAAAGAGGTTTCCCATTCTGAGTTTTGAAGCCCGAATATCGAAAGAGAACCTTTAGACAGTGCACTATCATATCTGTTTTCCTCTGTTCATCAGATCAGTTACCTTTTTCAGCTTGATGAGTATGTGTTGTTAATGTCAACAACACATGGGGTCATGGTTTTGTTATTATGGGACAACTGTATCAATCCAGCTCTAGCAGTTTATCACAACTCTCTATGTATGTATACACCATCGTGGCAAGGGCTTAATCCTTGGCTATAGAGTACTGAGATAAAATTTAGAACAGTGTAAACAATTTTTTTATAATGACTTAGGTGTATTAGGACCTAAGAGATAATAAAGAACAAATGTGAGCTTTCTTAGTAATTTCTTAACCCTGAAGGCACAGTTGTTTAGCATTTATGATCTGTCTGACCCATTAAATAAGATTAATACATTCAGAATCCTCTATAAGAATGCAAGGACCAAGAAAATGCCTGAAGGCCATGGTTTTTAAGTCTTTCTGATACTGGCCTCTGATCACATAATCAGAAATACTGCCTCTCACTGCCCACACCTCACCTTGGTAACCACGGTCCATCTTCATGGGTCTCCTTCCAGACAGAGTGCAAAAAGCCTCTTGCACTTTTCCCTATAGTTTGGAATGAACAGCTCTTGCCATGGATGCTTCCCAAAGACACCCTCCTCCTTTACAGGATCCCCCTATCCATACTGTTTTTATATTGCTTTCTTGTGACTCTCTTTGCTTCATGTAATCAATACTGGACAAAACAATTCCACTTACTTGGGATAAGTTTATTGTAGTTGGATCTTTATGGAGGAACAAACACAAAATAGTTTTTACATCTTCCCCAGTCACTGCCTTCATCTTTGAACAACATAATGTTCCTTCATTCTCTCTTAACGATAGCTCCAGCAGCGATCCAAACTAATGAGTCACTTTCACTTATTAAAAATACACTCCATTTCATTTTTAAAATCTCAGTAGCATCCTACTCATGGGACATTTCTCTCCCATGTTCTCCTTCACACCTCTTTTTGTACCTCCCAATATTAGAGATTCTAGAAGTGATACAGAAGATGACTGCATCTTACAGAGCTGCGTGACAGCAGTTCTCCCTGGTCACTGAGACTTGAGTGAAGTCAGCTGCTCTTTGACATTCTCTTGCAGCAGCCACCAGCTGCTAGTTCTTCAGAGGACCATCTGGGGAGATAGAGAACTCTACTGTCTTACCTATGACCTCCAATAGCACTTAGAGCAAAGTCCTTAGGAAGGAGATAAAGTGGGCACAGAAAACTAGATTTAGAGAACCCTTGGGAGACTTCAAGATCAGAAGTGTGAGCATGTAGAAAAATACACATGTACACAATGATGGCAACTCTCATATAGATGGAGCTAATAACTCCTGGGTTGCTAACAGCTGTGTAAGTCTTCTCTGCTTTGGATGCTGGGGTTGACTCCATTCCTGTTGCTGCATGAACACTATCACACACCTTTCAGCATAGCAACCTTTTCTTAACTCACGGTTCCTGTTGGGAACCAAGTTAAATGTGTTAGATACATGAGAGAGATCTCCATCTTGAGAGATCCTGTAAATGGGAAGGCCTGGGCACCAGGGCTGGATAAGCAGTTAAGGAAGGCTTGCTAAGATAAGACACTAACTGAGCTACAGGCCAGGCCAGGACACCATCATTGAGGACTCAGAGACAATGGCAAGCCTGCTTCTCCACGTAACTTTTTTTTAAAGTTCTTTCTACAACCTTTCTACAACTATTCCCAGATTCTTAATCACTCAACTTCAGGGCCTCCCCCCCCCCCCCAATCTTTTTTTTTTTTTTTTTTTTTTTAAAGCAAAGCCAAGTTATGTTGCCCAAATATTCTTGGATGTGCAGCCTTATGAGGAGATAAATGCCTTCCTCCCAAGGAAGGATAGCTGTCACAATTGCCATGAGCTCATATGCACTGTTGACTTGAGTCTTTTTTGGGAGGGGGGGGGTCAGTGTTTAAGTTTAACCAGGCTCCCTTATCCCCTTGTGGGGAGATATTTTCAAATCTAATATAGACAGACAGACAGACTCCACCTATCTTTTTTTTTCCAGTTTTTTCTTTTTCCCAGACAGAGTTTTCTCTGTTTTCTGTTTCTGTTTGCTTTTTTTTGGGGGGGGGGTGTTTTTTCCAAGACAGAGTTTTCTGTATAACAGGCCTGGCTGTCCTGGAACTTGCTTTGAAGACCAGGCTGGCTTTGAACTCACAGAGATTCTCTTGCCTCTGCTTCCCAAGTGCTGGGACTAACAGTGTGAGCCACGGCTTCTTCTGCCTGCTCTGTCTTTCTATGCCTGCCTTACATACTTTCTCTGCTCAGTTAAGGTGTTGCACCACTACTGCCTGCCTGGGAGCCTGGAACTCTTGTAAACTAAAATGACCTTGGACTCAGATCGGATTAAGGTTGTAGGTCACCACTCCCAGGATATTCCCTGTGCTGGGATTAAAGGTGTGAGTAACCACTGTCTGATCCTCCTAGACTGACTGTGGGTAGATCCCTCTGATATCTCCGAATGTTTTTAATATGTTTGAAAATATCCCCACACCCCCTTCTGTGAGTTTGATAATTTTAAAATAAAAGCTAGCTTTTTGGCTAGGTAAGCAGTCTATTGTCTTTATAGGAGTCTCTTTGACCAGACGGACAAACTATATCTAGAAAGTACCATTTAAAAATTTTCTGATAGAAATAGTAAAGTTACTTATTGGTGTATAGTTTTATATTTCTAGTAAAATCTTAAAATGACTATTTCAATAAATTGATAACCATATTGAAAAACATATATAAAGAATGTTAGTTTTAGCTGCATCCATTAAGCTACATGAGCACAGATGATACTGTGCTGGCACATGACTTTCTATGGTGAAATTTGCCAACTGAAGCAAGATCTATATTTAACTATAAAAGTTCTTACTGTTCTGTTGTTGTTTATTTGTCTTTAGGAAAAAAAGCATATAAATTTATTAATGGACAAAGGGGGAAATCACAGCATGAGAAAAAATGTCTTGGGGAGGCAGTTACCCACCTGCTCAACAATATTTACAGATATTTAATAACCTTTTTTTTCTGTAGGACAGAGAAGGTAGATAATTCTGAAGATGTCTAATGATGCATTGAGGAACAAATAGTCCAGAAACTGACCTCTCAACTATTAAATGACTCTAGGAAGAATCTGAACACTTGTTTTTAAGCAAAAGAGAGTCTAAAATTTGGTCAAGAACAAATCTCAAAATATATTAAATTGTTTCATGTTGGTAATTGGTTATATTAATTATTGTATTTACTTTGCAAACATTTTAAAAGGTGAAAATAGATGTTTGTGATTCTTAAGGAATTATGTGTTTATTCATGAGTTTCACAGAGTTTGCAGACTGTATAGAACAGACATTACTTGAACTCAGAGTTTTCTGTCAGAAATAGAAAGTAATTTGGCTTAAAGGTGTCACTGCATGAGTAACAGACAGTTATACTAAAGCCATTGTAGCAAAGTCCAAGTAGGAGTTGAGGAGACTGTTCTTGCAGAGGACTTAGGATCCAGGACCATGCCTGGTGGATTGAACTGTTTTAATTCTAGTTCCAGTGAGACCAACATTCTTTTCTGGCCTCCATGGACATGTGGAATCATATGCATATACTTCCATATAGACAGACAGACAGACACACACACACATATATACACACACACACACTCACACACACACACACACACACACACACACACACACACACACACACACTCTCACACACACACTAAACCATAGGGAAAAAATATAACTGTAAATAAAAAGGCATGAACTCTATTTTTAAATTCCAGGGAATAAAAATAACCAGGCATAGTGGTACTCAGAGTAACCCCAGAGCTCAGGATGCTGAAGGAGGAGGGACTCCAAGTTTGAGACCTGGAATATATAAGAAGACACTGTCTCAAATGTATGGGGTGGGGGGATATCTTGAAGTAACGTTTGTGGGTTTTCTAAGATATATTTTTAAAATACTGTGTAATACAAGACCTAATAGACATATAAAATTACATATGTGAAGAAAAGGATATTTTCTTCTACTGCAGATAATGAGTTGTAAAAGAAACAAGAAAATATATTCAAATTTTGGTAAAATTTCTGATGAGCTTATTTGTAAGCTAATTTAAGAGTGAATACAGAAAATACATTGTGGGGATTCAATAAAGTTTCAGAAGTTTTGGAGATATCAGAGGGAATCTACCCACAGTCTATGTGGGGGGTTAGTAAAAGCTCCAGAAGTTCCAGAGCTCTAACCACAGTCAGTCTAGGAAAATCAGAGAGTGGTGATTCAAACCTTTAATCCCAGCACAGGGAGTATCCTGGGAGTGGTGACCTACACCCTTAATCTCAACTGAGTCAAGGTCACTTCAGATTATAGAAGGAATTCCAGGCTCCTAAGCAGGCAGTGGTGGGGCCACGACTTAATTACCAAAAGAGTACTTAAGACAGGATAGAAACACAGAGGGGCCATTCCAAGGGAAGCTGGAAGACAGCTGGGTAAGATCTGACTGTGGTGTTTATTCCCTCTAGTATCTCCAACTTCTTCAGAGATCTATCCCTGAGTCTCATTCATTCATGCAACAATACATGGATCTTTTATTATTGTTATTATTATTATTAATATTGCCATCATTATTGTTACATTAATCTGAACCTAGAAAGTAATTTCTATAGGTAGTAAACTTTATTCTTTTACATTTAATGTCATCTTCCTACATGACAGACCTTCCATATCCCTTCCAGTCCTCTGTCTTGTGTTGATGTTGTCTCACAGAAGCTTTGGTACAAGCAGTAGCTGCTTAGGACAGATATAAGGTTACTACTCTTACAGACAAAACAGGGAAGAGTCAAAGACAGCTTCTTGGTAGAAGCATTTTCTTGGGTCAACTTTGTTTGCTGGAGGCAAGCAGAATTGCAGCTTTTTTTTAAGAGAGCCTTCCTGACTCAGTTTTAGCAGTGAAAAAACTTGTGTCTCTTTTGAGATCTCCCTGCTGCCAAATACTTAAATGGAGTTCATGAGCAGTGGGCAGCAGTGCTCTATTTGGTGATAATGTGAACCCTAAAATTCCCCAGAGTTGTAATGGTAGCTCCTGCCAGTACCTCTGCTAAAAACCTAAACTCTATGAAGCTAGACTAGGAGCTGGGTAGAGCCAGCCATTCCACCTAGCCAAACGTTTAATCCTAGCTACATCTTGGCAGATTCAAGGTGTGGTCAGAAACAGAAAAAGATAACAGATATGAGGTAACCTGTCAAGATTGATTTTTTTAAAAAAAAAATCTCTAAATGGTTTACAGTGTGTTTAAAAATATATGTAGGCTTGAGAGAGAAAAGAAAAACGGATAGAGAAAAACCTTAAAAAACAATCTAGTTAAAAAAACATAGTAAGGCAAGTAAAAAATGGAAATTACAGAGTGTCTGGATACTGTCTGTTATTGTCCTTTCTTTTAAGTTTTTGACTGAAAATGAAGTAGTAAAAGCTGCTAAAAGACATTTGATTATAAATGCTGCTGGATGAACCCAACCTATATATTTTGCAAATGAGTTGATTTTAAAATTGAAATCAAAAGATATGCTACTTTGGAGAAGAGCTTTTCTTTTTGTTTCCACAGAAGATGAGATTTAGTGAAATGCTTCCAGGCTAATATTGTTTGATCAAGGAAGAACCCCTGAAAAACCTCTGATGGGAAAAAATGGTCAGTCACCTCAGCTTCAAGGCCAACTAAGATCATCCAGGCTCAAGACCCCCATAAGCCTATCATTACCCCCAATCAGCAAGAAGTAGCTTCTAGAAAGCTATGCCCAAATTCCAAATACACTATTTATAAGTGGTTGTTTTCGTTATAAATGGTTAATGGTCATATTCAATCTCTTTCTAAGGATCATAGGGAGTATGATATAGAAATAATAAAAAAGATAATTATTGAATCTACTTTGATCCAAAAACAACTATTAATCTCACAATATTTTATATTGGTATGGATTTTGGTTTATTGATACAAATTTAAGGTCTATTTTGTTATTTTGTATGTGTACTTCATTTCTACTCTTGTTTAAGGTATGATGTTTATGTAACTCATTAAAAATTGTGATGTATAATTAAGAAATACAGATTAAGAGTCATCAATGATAACCAAACTTATAGTCATGTTAGATTTTTTTATGTATACAAATATATATTTCAATTAGATCAGTAATCTTCAAACATTTTAAAGGCCCACAGAATATGGCATTTTAAATGTTTAAAGAACTTAAGACTTTTCTGAACAGTGAGACATGTCTTCTCCTGACAGCACATATCTACTTCAAAAGGATGATGGGCATTAAGGAAACTCCATGTGAAGTTTACTTTCTTTGTGGCAAAAATTAGCCACTTGGCAAGAAAGTATTCTTGCCTCAACTGCCTGATAGTATGCTGTATAAACTGTACATGTAGGAAAGTGACCTCTGAACTTTGGCAGAATAAGCCAAATTGGTCCTGTAGACTGAAAATAGATGCCCCAAAGTTACAAAGAAACTTTGGGTGACTGTCCAGGCAGCCAGATGTCATCTCTGTTATTTCTAAAATTTGGAGGTTACATGCACTTCCTGTTCACTCAGGTAATATTAAATTCTTCTGTGGTCTTTGTTGTAGTTGAATATTAGATAGTTATAAATAATTATAGTTTTCTTTAGTTATAATAAAAGGTAAATTAGATATGAAACCAGACTCACAAAGATAAGGTAGATAGAATATTTTCTTTAATTTTGCTAAAAAACAAATAGACTAGATATTATAACTGTAATTCTTGCTTGATAGCTGTTTTGTTATTGTAATTTTGCTATGTTGAAATTGAAACCTTCCTTTTTAGACAGAAAAGGAGAAGTGGTGTGGGAATGTCTTTTTGTATGCTCTGAATTACCATTAGATAATAAAAGAACTGTTTGGCCTATGGCAAAGCAGCTCATAGGTAGGCAGGAAAACCAAGCATAGGTAAAGGGAAAGAAAAGTGGCAAAGAGGAGATACTCTAGCAGCTACAGAGAAAAGAAGACCAGAATGCTGCTCTGAGAAAAGGTACTAAGCCTAATCATAGGTTAACTTAAGAGTTAGCAAGTGATATGCCTGAGCCATAGGACAAACAGCATGCAATTAATATAAGCCTTTGTGTGATTATATGGAACCAAGCAGCTGAGGGCAGTTTATTTGGGACTCCTAGTCCAGGCCAGAAACTTATTACTACCACCAACAGTGGTCAAGTTATAGGATATGTTTCAAAGATGCAATGCTCTTCATCTGCTTATGTCAGAGCCTATGAATACAAATGACATTAAAAGTCCATCTTTGAAGAACTTCACTATCCATAATACATTCCTACTCCCAGAAAAACACAACAAAATATTGTATAATATTTAACTGTGTAACAATGTATTACATTTGCTTATCCTGTGGAGCATCACTTTAACTGTAGAAAGGTGAGTTACATTTGTTTCTGCTGCCTTTGTTAATGACGTAAGCATGTGTTACATTTGTTTTTGCTTCATTTAATTATGTAATTATGTAAAGATGTGTTACATTTATATCACCTTGCCTGCCTAAGGTACGTGGTCTAATAAAAAGCTCAGTGGCCAATAGCTGGGCAGGGGAGGGATAGGCAGGGCTGGTTGAATGGAGAGAATAAGTAGAAGAAACATAGGCTTGAAAGGAGAGAAGGAGGAAAGAATAAGGAAGAAGGAGAGAGACATGCCTGGGGCCAGATATGTAGATACAAGGAAAGTAAGCTAAACACACACACACACACAGATTTTAAAATTATGTATTTTAAATAAAAACATAATACCCCAATAAAACACTTCAAAGGATTATACCTAGAGTCATATTTGAGAATAAATGGCATTTAATCAGATTTGGAGATCTTATCCATTATAGGACAATACCCACCAATGTCACCTGAGAACTTTACAGGTTAAAACCTCACCATGAGAAGCAAATTACTTGGTGGTCCAGCCAGGAATCTTAAATTATTTGGATACTTCAAGTGAAAGGGAATTTTCCAGAATCTAAATGTAATGTAGGCAAAATCTTGGTGAGTAGATTCTTAGTGGGCTTGTTTTCCAGGTCTTTGGACAGATGGAAGAATAATAGATTTAAGTTGCCAATCCATTATTCTCTAATGAAATTACCTGCCAGAATTTAATTGTTTGGCCCCCATAGTTGATCAATACTGACTGCTCAAAGAGGCACATCTCATTAGTTGGTACCTCTTGCTGAACTAGATAAACAGCCAGCCAAAATATATTGAGACTCTGTATGTGCCCCTGTCTGTGTGTTTGTCTGTGCATGATCAAGGACAGTCTGTATGAAGTGGGGGTACAGTTCAGTATACACACACACACACACACACACACACACACACACACACAAGATAATCTCAGGAGATTATTTATGATCAATTTTGAGTAATTGTGCAAAAGTACTTACAATTATAAGATAAGATTTTAAAGTTAATTATTAAAAAGTGAAAATTTTAATATTATATTGTGTTTTGGGTTTTTTTTGGGGGGGGTAAAGTTCAACCAAGGGTTATTTTACAATCTAAGTCATTTTATGAGTACTTGACTTGGCTACCTTTGCTGATCAGTTAATCTCTGAGTTACATGTTGACTTGCAGAGACAGAAGGAAGATTTAAGAACAATTGCTTATGGGTTGACTAATTTCAGTGAATTCTGAAGGAAGAAGCTTCATTGGGCATCATTAAACTGTCAAGAACTATACATTACTCACTTAGACATACAAACAGCCCTGAGTGACAAGTGCTATTGTCTTCATTTTTACAAGTAAGAGAGGAGTCCAACAGGTGACATGATTTCCACAATGTTTAGTTCATAAATGTGAGCACCAGGTGTCAGGTACCAAATGTTCTTTCAAAAACCCACACTCTTTTTCCTACATTATTCTACCTGCAAAGTTACAACTGCCACTCTTATAAGCTGAAAGTGGTATCTAAATGTCACAAGGCAGAAGAGCAGATCTTCATGATGAGAAATGTAATCACGAGTTCTGGGTGCAGTGTAAACTGCTCCCTGAGTCAGCCTGTGCACCCACTAAGTGTTAAATTGACTATTTATCAGTGAGCTAGTTGGAACTAGAAGTATGTGAGAAAAGGTATCTCTCTGAGGAAAAAGTGGCTACATTTCAAGGGCTTTACAGGCATTACCTAATACGTTTTCACGAGACCTGTGAGCTACACAGCCACACCGGAAAAGCCATCCTAATTAGTTTGCAGACATTTGCAGGTGTTCCACTATATAGTGGAAAGCCAGGGGGCACTAACAGCATCAGACTTACCTGAGGCCAGGGTGTGGGGGTGGAGGGGCTGGGGAGGTTGGTTAGACATTTCAACTACAACTACTCAAAGTCAATTAACCACCATTGCTTTTCCTTAATGAGTCCAAGGAAAATGTCACTACCATTTTGGCCAAGAGACTGTGGTGTCAGGCAAATCATTTAAAATTTTCTTTTCCAGATTAGAGTGGCCACACTCCGACCTTATCCAATGTCCTCTACCTTAGAAACAATGAGAGACAGTCCTGTTTACTTCCTTCAGGGATACCAAGCCTCTTAAGAAGCAGTGAATTGTAAATTCCCAGCCAGTTGAAACACTACTCCACAGAAAGAAAAAAACCTTTTCCCCAGCCTATGAGGAAGATTGGGGCAAAGTAACTGTCGGAGCACCCGGCCTTTCTTTCCAGTTTGAAAACAAAACAAACTCACTAGTGGGAAAAGGCTGATTTCACCTGAGAGACTGCCTGCCCTTAATGGACCTCTGTCCGGAATGGAAAAAGGTTGAGAGCTTGTGGCAAGATTTCATACATGGATCTTTACCAGGTACTGAGTGTTCTTCAATTTTAATATTGCCCAAGTGTAAACAATTCTTTAAAAACTAATTAGTTTATTTTATGTACACCGGTGTTTTGTCTGCCAGTATGTCTTTATGAGGGCATCTGAAGAGGAGTTATGCTCACTGTGAGCTGCATGTGGGTGTTGGAAAGGGAACCTGGGTCCTCTGGAAGAGCGGCCAGTGTTCTTAACCACTTAGCCATCTCTCCAGCTGCCTAGACAATATTCCTAAAAGCAATACTGCAATAGATTCTGCCAAGCTCCTTCCACATCAGTCCTTCCTATATAGGCTTTGTCTTCGTCCTGTCCACTTTCTTTTCATCTGCTTCACTCCTGGATTGTCCAAACCATTAGGACAAACATGCC
Organism: Phyllotis vaccarum; assembly: GCA_033318265.1. Lineage (NCBI taxonomy): Eukaryota > Metazoa > Chordata > Mammalia > Rodentia > Cricetidae > Phyllotis > Phyllotis vaccarum. Next base: position 22,221,546 of record JARWLC010000006.1, on the reverse strand, counting down.
ACCAGACAGATGTGCAGTTTCAGGGGCACGTGGATATTTTGTATTTTCTATACTGGTAGTAGAAGGAAATTAGGAAAGAGAAAAACAATGCCTGGATTAAGGCACAAGGAAGCAGAGACCTATAAGCAACTCTCATGTGTGACAATCTAATGACAAATAGTAAATATGTGAACACGGGGTAAATACCCAGAACCCACATTAATTTTTGTAAAGTGCCAATGTGAAACACACTTGGAATCACAGCACTGGAGATAGGGACACGGGTTGATCTTCAGAGTTACTGAGCTGCCTGCTTAGCCCAATTTGCTGGATTTCAGGTCAGTGAGCAACATTGTCTTAAGAAAGAGGATGGGCAGCCCCTGAACAAAACTGTGTGCTATGGTCTCCACAAGCACACAGGAAAAGGCATGTGCAATTATCAATGAATCCCAAATGAGGTAAAATTTGCACTTGTATGGATGAGTCATTTGCATTGCTACAAGTACATAATTTACAACAATGTAAAATAACACACGGCTAATAAGAGGCCCAATAGAACCTGATCATCTGGACAATGTTCAATCTTCCATTGAAGATGACAATAGCTTTTGCATCTATTTGTACATCTTTCTCAAGTTTTCCCTTAACATAACATAAGAAGGACTAATTTCTTATGCTCTAACACATACAATTGAGAGTGGAAGGGGCTGGGGAAGGGGAAGACACAGACAGTAACTGAGTGGATTACAGGTGCCCCTGAGGGTTCCTTCCCTCCAAACACAAGGGCTGACAGGAAGGGAGGGAGCTGTTGTTAGTGGCTGAGGCTTTCTGCAAAATGAGTGCTTTAGTACACACAAGATGAAGGTGCTATGAGAGATCTGAAGAGGAAGGCTTTCTTCTGCTAGGAGCTATAGGCACAACTTAATGGAAGGCACAAAACCTTTAAAAAAAAAAAAAAGTAAGTGGAATAAATACATTAGGGAGAAGAAAAAATTCAAGCCAGGGGAATAGAATTAGTCATTTTTCGCATTGCTACGACCAAATTCTTGACAGACACAACCTATGAAGGGGGAGTATTTATTCATGGTTCAGGAATGTAGACCAGTGTGACAGAAAAAGAAGTGACAACAGGTCTGTGAGGCTGCTTGATCACATCTCTGGGGATCATGAAGTAATGACTGAGTCTAAAATGAAGACAACCTATAATCCTCAAGTCCAGCATCTCCAACCCTAGGCTGTCTAGCTAGGCTTCTGTCAAAAAGACTTTACAACCTCCTAAAGCAGCCTGGTCGGTTCAAGCACACAAGCCTGTGCAAGGCATTTCACATTTAAACTTGAACAGGAACAGAAAGAGAGAGAAATCATAGACAGGCACACTTAGCCTAACTAGACAAAAATACAAACTAGGAAGAAAAGGTGATTTGTGGTCTGACCACAGACCAACTTAAATATGTCGGAAGGTTGGAAATTCATTTTGTTCCCTGGTGAACCACCCAAGTTTTAAAATGGGGAAGTGACAGGATCAACTATGTCAAATGATTCTAGTAGCAATTACAGAAAGAAGAGAGAGAAGAAGAAAGAGGGGAGCTGGGAAGGAGGAGGGAGAGGAGGGTTGATGTGGAAATGTCGTTCTGTATGCTCTAAAGTAGAGGAACTGTTTTGACCCTGGCAGGCACTGTAGAAGTAGGTGGGAAATGAGAGCATAGATAGGAGGGGGCGGAGTCAGAGAGAAGTGATCCAGCAGCCCATGATGCAAGCAAGATGTAATGAAATAGGTAAGCCGGGGCCACTTGGCAGACAAAATAATGGAAATGGGTTGAATTAAGATGAAAGAACTAGCTAGCAATAGGCCTGAGACATAGGCCAAATAGCATGAAATTAATATAAGTATCTGAATCATTTGGGGGGGTGGGGGGAAGTGGCTGCAAGCAGGTCTGAACCATGGGGAAGTTTGGGCCAGAAACAAAATTCTACAGAAGGTAAGGAAAAAGGAGAGATTTTAAAAGTGAAAAATCAGACTGGGCCCAGTATAAGTCTCTGCAGTGGCTTGAGCCTAAACTGGGTTTCTTGGAAGAAAGAACAAGCTTTGGGGAAGGCAGTAGGAACAGAACATGATGATTCCTAAGTGACTCCATCTTCTTTGATAGCATACTCCTATCAGTGAAAGAGCTGAGCATGGATCCTTCCAATTTGTACATATTCATCTATAAAAACTATGTACTGTTCAACCAATGTAGTAGCATGATTGTGTATTTGAGGCATTTGTGCATACTAAAGAGGAGAATATCTCTTCATTTGTGTCTTGGATGCTCAGTTTCTAAAAGTCTTAATTTTGATGACCTCATATCAGTAGGGGCTCTCATATCAAAGTGATTCCTCCTTAGCAATGAGTCGGTGTAAATTCTTATTTCAGGTACTTTAGTAATTTCAATTTTTGCTGGTTTCTTAAGTGATTTTAGTGATCATTATATGTAATATGTTATTACACATACACATACTCCTTTTTAAAAGATATATTTATTTGTATATGTGTGTGTGTGCTTGTGTGTGCCCACAGAGCCAGAGGAGGGTGTTGGATTCTCTGGAGCTGGAGTCACAGGAGGTTGTGACCTGCATGGCTACTGCAAACAAGCTCGTAGTTTTCTGGAAGAGTAGCAAACACTCTTAGCTATTGAGCAACCCCTCCAGCCCTTTGGTGGGCATTTTAAGAGTGGTTTAAATCAAGCAGCAGACATGGTCTTACTCTTTTCATTTCCCTGTTTAAATGAGCAACAGCCAGATGTGGTGCTGCATGCCTATAGCCCTAACCTCCAGGAGGCTGAGGTAGGGGGCCACAAGCTCAACATAGCTGGTATTAACTATATAGTGAGATCGAGTCTACTCTCCCCACCCACAAAAGCAGTGAGTAGTTCCAGAGAGAATGACTAGGATGTGTTCCTCTCAGAAGTCTGATGGTTAAGAGAAAAGATTGTGTTACCACACATTAGGGAACACCTGGAAATAAGGAGCATTTGGCAAACTGTGAAGAGGGACACTGGCACAGACGAAAGTGACATCTTTGGGAAAAGGGGTGAGGAAATTTTCTTTGAGAAAGAATGGAAAGTACAAGAATAATTTGCTAACTTGTTCTAAAGTAATAAACGGTTGAAAGAGATATTGGATGCTCCCTTCCCCTCTCCTCCTTTTTCCTCACGCTCCTTAAAATGTTCCTAGAAAGGAAGTTACCAACTATGGATTAATGAAAATTCTAGAAACCTCAGGGTTGGGCAAATGAGCAGGAGACTTAATTCTGTGATTGGCATTCACCAAGAAAAGATATATTTAACTAAAGGTACAGCAAGGAGATGGGAAAGAGGGAGCAACAGATTTGAGAATTATTTAGAGCAAATTGCTTGGTTAATTTAATTGATAGTGTAAAGATGAGGTGTGTAGGTAAAAAGTAGAGGGCAGAAGTTGGCCTGTGATGAGTTTAAATCGAAAATGTCAACAATTACTAATCAAGAGCTATCCTACTAGAGAGAACCAGTGAGCAGCTCTACAGAGAGGGCACAGACACACTAATGTGGTCTGACACATCTTTCTCTCTGTGTGTGTGTGTGAGTGTGTGTTTGACATAACTCATTTCCTTGAGAGTGATGGGGCCCTAACTGATGGTGAGGTGATAGGAGACCACTGGAACCACTCAGTATTTTTAAGAAACAAACAAAAACCAGGTCTAAAGAGAAAAGAAAATCTGATGACCAAAATTAACCACAGATTTGGAGGACAGGTCAAATAGGAGACAGGAAGTGATAGGGCAGAGAGAAGAGAGGATCTCAGTGGGGTTTTTTGAATGGAGGAACAGAATAGGAGGTTATTGGTGGGTGTTCTGCTGCCTCTCTGATCTTTCAGGTTCTTACCCCGATTATCTGACTACCAATTTTTTATTGATAAAGACTAATTAAACGCTTCATTCCCAGCTATTTGCAATATTGCAGAAAGCCTTCTGGAAATCGCAATTAAGTACAATGGCAGGTTTCTTTACTTCTGGCAGGCCTTGTACCAACCCTGGGGGGCTATCGCTGGTTACTGAAGGTAGATCAGAAGTTCTTATTTGCTGTTGATGACATCATAGAATTGTCTAGGATGTGATTGGCAAGCCACATATTGTTAGCCCAGTTATCTGGTTGTTACCGTATCTGATTCAATTTTGCCAGCATGTGATCAACCTCAGATCATAAGAAAGACAGCCAAAATTAAGCGACCATTTGCAGGGAACAGGGCCTAAATGTTTGTACACTTATTTAACTTTATTGCTTATTAGCATTATACCTATGACAGTGATGTATGTGATTTCATTTAAGCGACAAGAATCTTTCGTGATATGATGCTCGTGGCTGGAAATATAATTTAAAAAATCCTTCAATGGAGAAATGACTCGACAGGATCTGTAAGTCCCTTCTCTCTACCATTCTAGAATATTGAGAGGGGCCTGTAAAGCACAAGCCTGAGAATGGCTAAAATGTGTAAAGAACACTTGAGAACACCTCCAACTTCACTGACTCGTGCCAACCACAATGTCAATAGCCATTCTGATGTGCAGGGCATCTTGAGCCAAAATATATGATGTAACTTCAGTAGGGATAGCAATGCCTCATTGGTTTTATTGATAATCACAAAACATTAACCAAGTTTTAGGAGCCAGAACTGTCATAAGCACCAGATCTGCCACCCTGTCAAGCCTTCGTGTAAACAGAAAGGAGAATGGGGCTTTTGTATGAGAGCCTCTGTCGGGTACCTTCTAAGCAATGTTGTGTGTGTATCTACACCCACTGCAACAGGACAATAAAAGTTTCAAGGGAACCTAGCCAAGGCAGTTGAGTAGTAAAGTGTAAAGAGAGGTCTCTTGGGTGAGTGTTTGACTCACAACAACCACAACACTTGGCCAGCACCTCCAATTCAGAGGAACTGGCCAGATTGGTCTTGGGCAATCGTCCTTTAAGCACCCACTACTCTGGGCGGGCACAGGGAGGAAAAGTTCGAAAAAGGGTGTGATAGGGAAGTAGAGAGCGTTATTTCTTCCGGAACAGTGGTTGTAGTGCCCCAACCTGGGCTCAGGTAGTGGCCAGTCCACCTGGAGACAGCCCCCAGAGCCGACGTCTGGGCCGGGCTGCTGGGCCCATGTCTGTGCAGCCTCCGCCGCCCGCCGCCGCCCGTGACCCGGTGACCCCAGGGGCCCGTCTGGGCCCGGTGACCCCGGAGCCCCGGGCATCCGGACCACCCTCACAGGCGCAGCCGCTATTAAGGCAGGAGGCTACCGGGGAGGAGGAAGGGGAGGAGACAGGCGGCCAGGGCGTCTGGGGCACCGGCACCGCGGAGCGGCGGCGGCGGGGCTCGGGGGAGGCCGACGAGGGCCCGGGCAAGGCCGGAGGCGCCGAGGCCGCAAGCTCGGGCTCCCCGGCGGGCGGTGAGGGCGACCCGCAAGGGAGCTGGCGGCCGCTTCTCGACCGGCTACTGCGCCGGCCGCCCCAGTGCTGCCCCTGCGCGGCGCCCCTTCCCCGCTCCGCCGCGCACTGTTGTCATGGAGGAACCAAGATGGCGGCTCTGGCCTACAACCTGGGCAAGCGGGAGATCAACCACTACTTCAGCGTGAGGAGCGCCAAGGTGCTGGCGCTGCTGGCCGTGCTGTTGCTCGCCGCGTGCCACCTCGCGTCCCGCCGCTACCGAGGTGAGCGGGCCCTCCCCCTGCCCGGGCCGGCCGGGGGGAGGCGGCGCCGCGGCCCCGAGCGCGGGAGGCCGCCCCCCGCCGCCGCAGCACGCCCACGCGGCCTCTCCCGCGGCCCCGAGGCGCCCCACGTGCCCCGACCGACCCCAGCGGGCCTGGCCGTGCGGCCCTCTCGGGGCCTCCTCCCGCTCGAGCTGCCCCCCCCCCCCATGGAGCCGCGCCCGGCCCCGTGCCACGGTGCAGGAGGTCGCGGGAGAGGACGCCAGGGGGGGTCGCACACCCGAGGGGCTCCTGCCCTGCGACTTCAGGGCCCAGTGGTTGGACAGCGGCTTGGGCCGCCCTGTTGGTCCTTGCTTTACCCAAAGGGCTACTTTGGCTAAGGATGCCCTGTGGCCCACCTCCCTCCCATGGAGGAGGTGCCACCAGTCTCTCCTACACTTTTGGGTTGCACACGTTTTATAAATAAAGGCACTGAGGCAAGGATTTGGGGTTTTTTGTTTGTTTTAAGAAGTTAGGACCTGATAGACATGGGTAGAAAGAGGAGTATAAGCCTTTGGAAAGCAAGCTTTCAGTGTGGGTTTAGATCCTGGTGGCAAGGAGCTATGACCTCGTCTCAGAGGAATTATCTATTCTTTGGTTATCAAGAGATATTTGCCTGTCTTTATATTGATCTCCCACCCCCTCCCCTTATGAAAAATGTCACCAGGACAGACACTGACAGGAGGAGGTACATTATAGTGATGGTATCTTTTATTTTTTGACCCTTGGTACTACCAAAGCCATTATCTGGACAGCTCTTTGTGACTAAGATAATTAGTCAAGTGTGATAGGTTTACATTAGCACTGGACCCATTTATACTGTACAACCACTTTGGCGAAATTTGTAGTCACCAAGGTACTAGAGTCTGAGCTGTCTTCCCATTGGCAATCTCTCAAAGTAGAGGCCATTTTGGTCAAACGTAATGCATCGTTTCTTCTCACTGTTGAGTTTTCCAGAGCCTGTGCTATTTAGTACCATAACTGTATGCTATCTTATATTAAATTGAACCAGAAAGATAGATTCCTTATATCCTTGTGGCCACTCTCCTCCAGTCCTCTACAGAGTCATAGCAAATAACCTGGCAAAGCTTTGGTTTATCTACAGCACCATCAAGAAAGCATACATTTTCATATATGAATTATTTACACATATATATATATTAGCAGTGTGGATGCACTGACTTTTGATAACTTGGAGAAAATATTTCTTTTAAATACAATAAGTCTTTTTATGCTAGTTTGGAATGAGATGACCCGTAGTCTAACTCAGTTTTGTGTTTGTGATATGTGAGTAGAACCAAGTTTATAGCTGTAATGCCGTTGTCCTAAATGTAAACATCTGCCCTGCCTACTTTTTTGTGCTTGTTGTCTTTTGATTACTTGGAATACTAATTTTTAAATTTAGATTGTATATTGCATCTTACGAAGATCTGTCATCAGCTGGGAAAATAGAATGTCAGATGGGCCCTTATGAGTCAGTGTAGCAATCTCGGATTGTAAAACCTCCTCCAGAGCGAGTCATCCTTTCCAAAGGTACTTCAGTGTCTCGAGTGTGAAGCAGCACACCTGGCATGCACACTTGCCCAGATTGAATATCAAGAACTTGAAGCAGAGTCTGTTTGGGAAAAATAAACATCTTACTAGGAACATTTTATCCATCCATATGCCTTGGCAGTGTCAAATGATGCTCAGGTACTGTGCCTTTCACAGATAAACATGCACTTGAATCACATAGAAATCTTTAGAACAAGAAAGGACTTTCTATTTTAGATGAATGGTGGAAGTATAGTACACATTAGGATCTTGGGTTTGTGTGCATGAGCATGTATCAGGCAAAGTAGAATAAGTTTTAACACACATACACACACACACACAAACCTACACTTCTTAGTTTGAAAATTACTCAACATAAAAGAATTACACACTTTGGAAAGCAAAGCTTCCCAATTCTGTGCATTAAGTGAACACTTCCTGTATACAGGCAGTGTTTAAGAGTTTTACACACTTCATTTCATCTTTACAGCCTCTATGAGGCATAGGATTTCATCTCCCCTTCTTTACTGTTGCTGTAATCAAGAAGAGTCTTTAAAACTTTGATTGCATGTCAAAGTTTAATTGGTAACATTTTTTCCTGCTATGAAAAAATAATGATGTGCCTTAAATTCAGTAAATTAGAGAATTATTTACATTTTAAAGATGAAACCAGAGAGGTTAAGTAAATTGCTTAAGAATACAAGACTAGTCAATGACTGTGCCATGATTTAGGACCAGTTAGAGTGCCTGGTGTCATTATGTTATAGTCTGCCTTTCTTAGAGCTTGGTGGAAGGCATATGGAAGATGAAGTTAATTTAAAATACTAATGCTAGATAATTTAGAAGTACTAATTTACTACCAGTAAAGAGTTTTCCCATTGTTTTTCTTTTTCTGACCAGGTGATAATTTTGTAAAAGTTGCCTGTGTAGAACTTCAGAAGGCCTGCTTCTGTTACCTAGCATCCCTCCTCCATTCATCGTAGCTTTAAGTTAACAGTGGCAAAGTCTCTCTAATCTATCCTCTCTTCCCTTGAATGAAAATCTTCAGGGCTTTTTTTCAGGGCATGACTCAAATGTTACCTTCACAGAAGTAGGAGTGAGGAATTCATTTTCTGCCAAAGTAGCTTGTCCATACTTACCATGTTGTAATGTAAGAAATGATATTTTCCTCTTACACACTGTGAGTTTCCAAGTGCATTTTAATAATTTTTAAGCAGCCAGAGCCTAACACACTAGGAACTCTATAAATACTTATTGGGTGAGTAAATATGCAAATTTAGTTCCTATTTTTATATCTACATTTGGTTCAGTTGTGACTCTAAGTGAATTTTGTACTCTAATCTCACCTTTAGGAAGATATTTTTAAATTATTAATATGTCAAATAATATTTTAGATGAGTTTTAAAATACATTCATAACATTTTCCATTAATAGTGTGATTCTAGAGTGATTTCTGACCAGCAGCTAGTATCTAAGCCCTTGAGGAAAGCTTTAAAATGGTAAAGTTAACATCCTTTAAATGTCTTTTAAGTTTTTGAAATTGGTTTCCTTTCCACCACTAAGCATATGAAGTGTCAGTGTTAAATATCTCCTTGCCTCTGCTCCCAAATGTTAGGGTTACTATACTCAGCTTTCTAAAGAAAACTTTAAGTGATGTTTTCAGCACAGAATAAATTTGCGCAATCTTAGACATATTCTTCTATGGAACATGTTGTATGTATGCTGTATGAGCTTGTGTTTTCATGGTTGGTAGCAGGCAACACAGTTGTAGGGTGACTCCATCTGAAGGCAGTAAGTATCTAGTGGTATTTTGTCCAAAGGACAAAGCCACTTGTAATTTATGAAGGATATCAGAAGCTTGCTTTAGGTGTTACTGGCATGTTCTCAGTTTCCTGGTTTGCTTCTTTATTTGGTTTGTTCTTACTTTCCTTTCTATTGATAGAAAAGGTTATACATAAAAATTGGAGCATCTATCTCAAATAACCAGAAGGATTACACCAGGTATAGCAGCATAAGGAAGAAGATAAGCATTCATTTAGATAATCTGGGGTTGGAATTGTCTTTTAGAAGCTGTATTCCTACTTTGGTTTCTCTGAGTACTTTGCAGTCCAAGTTGGTTGTATTAAAGTGGCTATCAGGTTTATATTAGACAATTGAAAAATAGCAACCAGAGACTCTTTTGTTTTGTTTTTGATATAGTTAAAAAGTGTTTACATATTGTACACATAATAAACAATGTGGTGCATTATCTTACTTTAACAACTAGATACACATTTGCTAATTTCATCTGAAAGCACTTTTTTCCTAAGCAAAGAAATGTGCTTTGGAATATGGAGTTTTATAGAATTTTGTACATAGTGTTCATTTGTTTTTAATTAGATTTTATAAGTACTTATTCCCTATTGTTTTTACTTTGCTGAATGTGAAAAGGCCACTCATAGAGAGTAAGCAAAATCAGTAGCAGCTAGCTTTCGCTGGCATATGAGAGAAGTCCCTTCCCCGAGAGACCATGTAAGGTAGTGCTTGGTTACTGATCCCTCCAATCACCTTTGCTATAGGATTTTTCTAAAATGGGTTCCACATATTAGACCTTAGGGGCCAAATTCAGGCAGCAGTACCAAGAGTGAAAATAATGCTGCATGTCAAGCATTTCTGCTGAAGAAATGACTGTTGTAAGCGATGGGCATGGTGCATCCATCTCCACATGTGGAAACACTGAGAGTTGATCAAAAAGATTGTTTTTGCTTAGGCTTTTATTTATTTATTTTTTTAAAAAAGGAATATCCCACAGGTTTGATACCTCATTTTTGCAACTCATTTTCTCTCTTTTTTTTTTTTTTTAAAAAATTGCTACTAATTCATAAGTTGGTTTTATATGTATATCTGAAAAAGTAGAAATGCACTAAATATGAAATTTTTGTTCTCATTTTAAACATACTCTAATTATAACAGGATCTCTGTTGTGGAATCATCATGAAAGAGTACTTGGAGAAGTACTGTTTTTAGAAAAGTAACTGTGTTTTTCTGCAATCTTTTATTTATTCACCTTTGGTAATTTGTGTGATTTGATTTTATTTTTGGAAAATGAATTAGATTTTTTTAATTGTTAAGAAATAAAATCTATATTTAGAGATAACCTATTAGAATCTTTGAAAAAAAAACTTGCTTAAAATAAATTTCTAACCACGGAAATTTCATCATTGGTATTCTGCATTCGTTATACAGTTTTGCAGTAGCAAGACAATGCAGTGTTGTGAATTTTCCCTGACATTTTGTTTGACAGTGAAGCAGCAGCACTGTATTAACCCATTTATCCTTCTGGTATGTATTATACCAGTCCAGGCAAATGAATAAATAGATTGAGAAATGAAGGGATGAGCTGAGGTGGGAGTCCGTCCATTGGTGAACTGCTCCTGTGCCATTCAGGGAGCCCTGGACTAGATCCCAAGTAAACAGAACAGTCACCAACTTTGAGTTCCTGGAGCCTTCCCCTGAATGCCTCAGGACTGGGTGCTTGTCTGCTCTGCAGTGTTCCTTTTATTAGACCCCTTAGCCTGACCTAAAGTAATTATAAACCAAATTTAGCTTGCTCTTTCTTACTGTTAATGAGGAATTAGAGATTAACTTAAACTTCTATTTTGCTATAATCCACAGTTATTACAAGTATCTCCCCTTTCATCCTCTTTGTAATGGATATATGGCTAAAGGTAAAATAAAATGGCCATAGGATGTAGAATGGCTCTCCCAGTTCATGCAGAGTCAGGGGCATTTCCTAGCCAGCAGCTCTAAAACTAGGTTTAAAACTAGGTTTCTAGATGTGCTAAAGCATGCATATAGTTTTACAGAGATTAATTTCCACAGTCTTTCTGTTATTTCTTCTCCGTCTTTTCTCAGTCAGAAACAAGACTGATTAAATGCCATAATAGTTGTTTTCAAATGAGATGAGGTCTGAGGAAGAAAGTGTAAGTAGAAGGAACTTCCAAAATGGTGGCCACAGCATTTAGGGTTAGAAGACCTTTCCAGCTGGTAGCGAAGCTTCCTCTGGCAGATGGGAGTTATGCAGAGACCCAGAGCCAGGCCTCATGCAGAGAGAGTCTAAATTGGAGGTCTCCATCTGGTCCCTCCCCTCCCGAGAGATCAGGGACGCCATAGAAGAGGGAGAGAAGATTGTAGGTGTCAGAGAAGATAGAGAAACACCAGGAGAACATGGCCCAAGGAATCAACTAAGCAGGGCGAGGCCTGTGTGGGTCTGCACTAGGTCCTCTGTGCATGTTATGCTGTTAGCTTGGTGTTTGTGGGACTCCTAACAGTGGAAGCAGATGTGTCTCTGACCCTTTTGCCTGTTCTTGGGACCATTTTCTTCCTACGGGACTGCCTTTTCCAGCCTCAGGAGGCCTTTTGCTTTGTCTTTACTGTATCTTGTTTTGTCCTATTTGGCTGTCATGTCTTGGAGGCCTGCTCTTTTCTGACGAGGAAAGAAAGGAGGGATAGATCTGAAGAAGAGACTATGGCAGGGGAGCTTGGAGAGACTTTCCTCACAGGGTGAAGTGGAAAGGCTAAGAGGCCCCTTTCGTATAGCATGCTAACATGTTGATGTGGACCGTGCTTCTCATGAAAGGATTCTGTGCATCTGGAAGACATAAATAAGGAAGTCTAGAAAAACTTTACTTCCTGATTTCAAGGACACTGAATAGGACCAGGATAAGCAAAATATTAAATAAATAAACAAATAATAAAGTAACATTTACAAGCATGGTGTTTTACTGTTATAGGCAATGATTCATGTGACTACCTTCTCTCAAGTGGCAGATTTCTTGGAGAAAAAGTTTGGCAACCTCACAGTTGTATGATGCATAAATACAAAATGAGGTAAATCTCTTTATTTTGCTTATTGCATTTTCTAGCATGAGCACTAATGAGAGGTAGAGGTGAAGCAGGTGCAGTACTTTTCTGTGCAGATGGCAGTGGAGGGTGGAGACTTCCTGGTAGACAGCTGAGCTGGCCTGCCCTGGAGCGGATTCCAATTGCAGATTGCTGTCCCACAGCTTTAGAGGAAGCTTTGGCCAGACAATTTTATCTGTGGGAAGAGGTAGCAACAGTCTTACGTGTCAGAAGCAGATGTGCTCTGTACCTGGATCCCTGGCACCTTAAGAACTAAATAATGGGATAAAGGCCAGTACAGTCAGGACACTTCTGGGACATTAACACATGGGTGTTGTTGACTTAGTTGGTAGTAAAGACATAGGCTAGTAAGTTAAACAGACCTGGCCAGCTAATTCTAAAGCTGTGTGATTGGCTGTCTGACACTTTGTGCTTTATTTGTTTTGTTTTACATTAAGCCATGTTCTTTCAATTTCAATTATGTTGACTTTATTTATTTTAATTAATGTTTTTCTCAATTTCAGTGAAGCAAAGAATTGCCTTGTAGATAAACACATTGCATTTATCGGAGATTCCAGGATCCGTCAATTATTTTATTCTTTTGTAAAAATCATTAACCCCCAGTTTAAAGAAGAAGGAAATAAGGTAACCCCCACCCCCAAACCCCCTCCTGTACCTTCCCCTGTGCTGGTTCAGACACTAATGAAGTGGGTATGTAGGAGTGTGTTAACTGAGAGTGAATGTGAACCTTTTCACTTGACTTTTGGGAAAGGTGAGGTGAAGCAGGGAGCATTTGCTATAGTAGAGAGCATGGGAGAGACACGGTGGGTTAGGTTGTTATCAGGAGTTCTCAAGGATCAGCTTGTAGAAGACTTCCTGAAAATCCTTAGAAAGAAGACAAGGAGAAAGTGCCCAGCTTTTGTTAGTGCCTCGACACACCTCTTTCCAGTTTTTGTTTTCAATTTAAATATGTTGTGATCTTTCAGTGTGTGTAATTTTATATCTCGCTTTCCCCCACTGCTTATCACAGTCCACCATATGACTGTGTAGTAAACTAAGCACCTTCTTAGTGGCCAAATATTACTAAGTGGCTATATAAGTAATTCCATATACTTACCCCATTTTTTGTTGTTTCTTTAGTTTTTCTAATTTTCTTAATTTTTTTTTTTTTGGACTAAAAAAGAAGTATTCCTACTTACTTTGTTGAGTAAAACTTCTACTTTTAAAGACATTTTAGTATAGAATTTCTACAATGAAAATATTGAGCAAAAGAATATAACCGGTTGAATGTTATCTACCTCTTGCTCTGTTGTTTCAGTATGTACTGTAGTTAACAGTGTACATTGGCATCTTGCCCTCTACAGCCCTCCCAACACTGGCACTGAGCTCTGAACAGAGACAGCAGTGTGGAAATCTCTGTTCCTTTGATGAGGACCTTCTCATTTTAAAAATAGACCTTGTGTGAAAACTAACAAGGATTAATATCTTTCCATATGTTAATAGTTAATCGTGGAGTGGGGGAGTGCCCTATCTTGTTATATCCTTCTATTTATATGTCTTTCTATCCTGTCTTCAAATAGCATAGGATTATAGATAAGGAATGGCAAAGGTATAAAGTGGAGACTCAGAGTGCAGAGCTGCAGGAGTAGCCCAGAGTTTACAGTGGGAATCTGTTTGTCACATGATCTTTCCTTGTGGTACTGAGCTGAGAAATGGGATACTTCACAGCTAAGTAGCTATCACACAGTTGTAACGATAGTGGGTCCTATATCCTTAGGAACTGTTTCTTATAAGAATAATAGAAAACAACAGTGGCATTAGCTATATATTGTTTGATATTTATAAACATATAGTCTATTAATATTTATGTCGCACGAATAAATGAGACTCAGGGATAGATCTCTGAAGAAGTCGGAGATATTAAAGAGAATAAACACCACAGTCAGATCTTACCCAACTGTCTTCCAGCTTCCTCAACCTAGCTTCCCTTGGCTTGGCTTCCTTCAACTCTATGCCTGCCTTAAGCTTAAATACTCTCTTGGTAAATTAAGGCGTGGCCCCACCACTGCCTGCTTAGGAGCCTGGAATTCCTTCTATAATCTAAAGTGACCTGGACTCAGTTTGGATTAAGGACGTAGGTCACCACTCCCAGGATATTCCCTGTACTGGGATTAAAGGTTTGAATCACCACTCTCTGATTCTCCTAGACTGACTATGGTTAGAGCTCTGGGACTTCTGGAGCTTTTATTAACTCCCCACATAGACTGTGGGTAGATTCCCTCTGATATCTCCAAAACTTCTGAAACTTTATTGAATCCCCACGTTTATATACTAAAATTTTGATTTCAAAGAAAAAAATTAATATTTATAGGTTTGGAATTTCTTCTGGAAATTAATATAATGAGTTTGTCAGTTGCTATTTGAGAAAACTACTATGTCATAGTTTACAATGTATGTTACTATTGTACATACCTATATCTATATTTAATATACCAATATGAAATGTTTTAATTCCTAGTGGAATACTTTATTTGCAGCATTTTTCTAAAGATATTCAGTCATCTGTAAGTTATCAAACAAGATACATTTTAATTTAAATACATTTTTAAAAAATCAAGAAAAAGCAGTGTCCCAGTTTTAACGATACAGATACCAAGAGAACAACTCATTCCAACTATTGATCAAACATTTGCCAGATTATACTTTATATATTCTCTATTCCCACATACCACGAAGGCAGATATTGCCTATGGTGGTTTTGTAGTTGAATAAGAGTAAGTGATATAAATTTCAAACACAAGAGAGAAGTAATTAAGCAAAGAACACCCCCACGTCTGAGACCAAGTGTGTATTTTATGTACATATGTGTACATATATACCCATATACAGCATATACATAAATATGTCATTTATGTGTATATGTAAAAAAATGTTTTCTTGGTTTTGTTTTTTGTTGTTGTTGTTTTTTGAGACAGGGTTTCTCGGTGTCCTGGGCCTTGATTTGTAGATAAAGCTGGCCTCGAACTCAGAGATCTGCCTGCCTCTGTCTTTCAAGTGCTGGGATTACAGGTGTTTATCACCATTATCCATCTAAAAATATGTTTTTACAAAGATTGTGCATATATAAAAAAATTCTCCTTTACAGAAGGTAGAAACCAAGCAAGATGGTGGAACTATTTAAAATAAAAATAAATACAGATAACCCAAATATTTAAGTTAAGCACAGATTTTCAGATTTCTTTTGAAAAGAACACTTTTTTACTTAGAAAAGTATATCTAAAATAAAGAACAAGAAGATTTTAGTGATGAATAGAGTAGTCAGCAAATACCTGATGAAGAAAATAAGCTATATTAAAACCAGACCAAATAAATATTAGGGCAAGAGCATTATCAACACAGAAAGTTGCTCACATCACAGAGAAGATTTAAAAATTGTGATGTTCATTAAGTTAGCCTTAAAATTAAATTTAGCAAAGATTAATTCAACAAGAAGTTCTCATTATTATGGAAACTTTCCTATTACTCTCAACGAAGGACAGCAGATAAAACTAGCAGACGTGGCTGACTTTGCAGTCTTGTAGCTTCCTTCAACTTAGAGAGTCACTGAGGGGAGTCTGTCGGCTCATACTGGGATGTGTTTCTTTCTGTAGTCACGTATTACTCCATTAATAAGCATGTCTCGGTTGTGTCAGAAAACTGGTATCATTCTGTCTCTTTTAGGCATAATTTTGGAGCTTAACTTGTTAAAAAGTTTTAGAAGCCTACAGTAAATTTCTTAATGGTGAAATGTTAGACACATCTCCATTAAGATCCGGAGGAAAATCAATGTTCGTTATTGCTGTGTCTCTTCAACATTTTATTAGAAGCACTAGCTGAGAAAAAAAAAAAATGTAAGGTTTGGAGAGAAGGGAGCTCAGAAGTCCACATTGTACAATTATATACTTGGAAAAAGGAAGGTAGCTGATGATAAGATGATATATAAACATTACTTGCATAACTCAAATAAAGGTGTTAATATTAAGTTACAGTCTACATAGCAGTAATGTGGGGCTAAAATGTCAAGTGTTACTCCATATGAACCAAAGCAAAAAAGATCCACCAGTTACTGTGATATATCTGTGCACAAGAACTGTGTAAAACTTTGCTCAAAGTCAGTTTAAAATGGCATAACTCACTAAGCATTGTGGCGCATACCTTTAATCCCAGCACTTGGGAGGCAGAAGCAGGCAGATCTCTGTGAGTTTGAATCCAGGCTGGTCTACAAAGTTAGTTCCAGGACAGCTAGGCTGTTACACAGAGAAAGCCTGTCTCGAAAAACAAAACAAAACAAAAGATATGACTCAGTGGTCGATATGTCCTTGAAAAAACGTCTCAGCATTGTGAAGATGCGGGTTATAACCAGATTGACCTATGCGTTCAATATAATTCCAATAAAATCTTAACTGAATTTGTTGTGGTACGGCTGTGCTGATTTTGCATTTTATAAAGACGGTCAACACACCACCAGTAACTTTAGCATATCTTCAGAATAAGGATCTGTTTTTTAATATAAAGATTTATCTTAACTGTAGTAATAAGGATAATGCTACAGTGGAGAAGAGCTAAACAAAGAAACCAAATGATTGGCATAGAGAGCTCTAAAGTGACATACATATACGAGATTAACAAGTAACACACACACACATGAACACACACATGCACACACATACACACACACATGCATTACTGATGAGTCTTGGATAAAGTAAGGTCTGTTTAACTAATTTTACTGAACTGAAATTAAATTCCCACCTTGTTCCATCAAATAAAATAATTTCTAGGTGAATTTAGAATAGTCAGCAGGTTGAAACTTTTTGAAAAAATAATAGGAAAATATTTTTATTACTTCAGTGTAGGGAAAAGCTGTATACATAAGAAGCAAATGCTCACTGGGGAGATAGCAAGATGATGAATTTATACACTAATGTTTCTCTGCTGTCTTCTCCTTATGGCAGCATGAAAACATTCCTTTTGAAGACAAGACTTCATCAGTTAAAGTGGTAAGTCAAAATGAGCCAAATATGGAATCTGTATCAAAGGTAAATCTATTTGGAGTGCAACTAATACTCTCTACATTTTATCCATAGTAAATAGAGTTAAGTGTGTTCTTTAGAGCACATATGGATAGCAAAGTAGTAGAATAAATGCTTATGGAAATATTTTATGTAATAGAAAATTTTGGCCTCTCAAATTTTATCCAGGAAACAATAATCTGGTATAGTAGTTTGAAACCAGTGTGAATTCAGGATTAATGTTAATTAACGAAGATATGTAGGGAAGTGGAAGGAGTAAGGAGGGGAAGTAATCAGGGTATATTATGTAAGAAAAACTACCTTTTCAATAAAGGAGGAAAGGTCACAGGCCTTTGTGTCTGCCATGAGAGCTGAGAGTCAGACCCACCCAACTTTAGAGAGATGGACAGAGAATCAACTCTTTCACGCATCAATAAAGTTGTAGGAGACAATGTGTACCCAAAATTATTGAAGCCACTTTTGGAAAATGTCTTCTGCCACACTGAGCTTTGAAGATAAAGTATATCTGTTTCAAAATAGAAGTTTCAGGAAACAGTGGAAGCCAGGCTAGTGGCCCATGCTTGTAGAAGATGAGTTTCAAAGATAGAAGTTAAGACAGCACCTCTAAAATATATAAATGCTTAAAAGAAGGTTGACAATTTAGCTTTATTGTGTTTGCTATATAACTTAATAATAAGTTGTTAATATCACATACTTAGAAAAGAATATGTAAACATTTTCTGAATTCTCAATCAAGGTAAGAATTAACTGGGTTGGGGGGGGGGGGGGGTTGAGGGGAATGTTTTTAGCCTAAAGAAGTTACCAGACGTTCTAGTCCTACACAAATGAAAGTGGGGTAGGGTAACTGCAAAGAAAAAGCAGGCAGAAGGAGCAGGCAGAGGAGGGAACTGGAAGTAGTTTTCCTTCTGAACAAACGATGCTTTCATCAAGGCCTGAAGAAAAAGGAGGATGGGCCATGCAAGGGAAAAAGAACACTGTGCACAGAAACTCTAGACACAGAGCACACGGCACCTTCTCGGGGCTCACTGTGAACCAAAAGGTTCCTGGAGAGCAAGGAATCGAGAGGAGCAGAAGGAGGACAGAGGCAAGGAGCGGCCATAGTCTGTCTTCTCGGCAAGGTCCAGAGCTCATTTTATTTTGAGGACAGTATGGGCTTTGAGTAAGAATGTTTCTGCTTGGAATCCAATTTCATGAAAAGTTTTTTAGGGGCTTTCCTGTGAAATGTGCAAACAAAGGGACTCAAGGTAGGGCATGGAAGACAGTAATGTGCACGTCCCCTCCCTAAATGATGGAGACCAGGTGTTCTTGTTCTCTCACCATGGTAACGATTCCTTTTCGTGGTACATTCATCACTCATTTTGTACCAAGGTGGGCATCTCTAGGAACGTTGTTATTATAAAGGAGGGGGTATATTCTGATCACATTCAGGGTAAGTGTATAGAAGAGAATATGGCATTTACTCTTTAGGGAACCGGAAATACTCCCTGCATTGATGGACATTTTCAGAATGCCACTTTTGATACATGTTATAGTAAAAGGTGCTTATTAAAGCTGAATTATTATTTTTCAAATCTATAAACAAAGCAAAAAATAAATTCTAGTCATTTGATTATTTTTTTCAAAAAAATAGTATTTTTCTGCTCAAATATTGATAGAAGAGACCAGTGGATACAAGAACTGCCATGAGATTCTTGGCCAAGTTGAAATGACAAATGAAGATCTTAGACAACTGGTATTTTACTTTTAAGTACTCTGTAGGGAGATGTTAATATTTATCTTGAATGATGGAAATAAAAGTTTATTTATTTTTCCTTTTTTTTTTTTCTAACATTTCTCCCAGGATTTTCTTTGGCATCCAGAAGTTAATGGTTCTATGAAACAATGTATCAAGGTGTGGATTGAGGTCTGTATCTGAAAACAAATGTTTGTGAGTGTAGCTGAATTTAATTTAACAAGACAATGAGAAACCATTGTTTTTCCTAAGATGTGTGAAATTGATTTTTGAACTTGGCCAAGATAAATAAATGTTATTAAATATCTCTGTCCCGTTATTATCAGGTAGATAATACTTGGACTTTTTTTTTTTTTTTTGTATAAGATCCTCTGTTGCTGCTGTCACTTAGGTGATTCTTATGTGTGTAAGGGTGACATAAGAAAGAAGAGGCTGGCCATATAAGTTAGTGCCAGGAACTTTCCTAGCATGTTTTAGGCCCTGAGTTCAGGGGTGTGTGTATGTGTGTGTGTGTGTGTGTGTGTGTGAGAGAGAGAGAGAGAGAGAGAGAGAGAGAGAGAGAGAGAGAGAGAGAGATCATTTGAGATTGACTCATTTGTACAAGGCTGGCTGTATAGTGAGCGCCTATCTTGAAAGTAAATAAACACAAATAAGCATAACACATACTCTCTTGGTACTTTTCTGGGGTTTCTTATTCTTAACCAGATACTGAAGGAGACTTTGTTGGTTTTACATAATAGACTTTCTTTCCTTGTATCATTGCATTTATGACCTAATAGATAGGAGGACTAGTATATAATCTGTGGAGATATGTTCCTGATGTCAGAGAATCCCTAGGCTCTACAGTCTCTACAGTATTTTCCACAAAGCTTTACATCAGGCTTTGGATGAAGCCTGTATTCTTTTCCCAGAGGCACTTAAGTTTGGCATGAGTAAAACAGTGTTCAGTATTGTTCACCTTGTTTTACATAATGACATTTTTGCACTAGTTTATTCCCCCCCCTTTTTTATAACCAATGTTTAAACCTCAATCACATCATGGAACAGACAATCATTTTGAGAGTTATGTCTGAACCTAACCACATTTTATAATTCATTTGTTTGAGATATGTGTTCAAATTTGTGGAACTCAACCGAGAGCAGTTATGGGGACCAGCAGCAGTTGAGTGTGTCTGAAGCTCGGTACAGAGCACCTCTTTATTGGTGTTTGCTTTTAGTTCCTCTCATTTGAGGAGACTTGACAATCCCTGGTAGACACTAGAGAATGGTAGTCTGACCTACATTGACTTTATTTGTTCTTTAAAAATAAACTACTTGTAAATACTGTAGAGTGAGTTTCCCAAAAGTAAGGACATGGGATTGAATGTATTCTGTATTTTGAGGACAGCAGACATCTATTGAGACTGACAGATAGAGGGATGCTGAGGCAGAGCAGAGAAAGAATAGGGAAGTGGGTGGGCTGAGCTGTGAAGAAACCAGCTGTTTGCGTTGCATTCCTTAGGTGAGTGAAAAACCAAGCTAAAGCCACTTGAGTAAATTTAGAAATATTTGGAGTGAATTAAGGTGTTGTTAGGAGGTATTTGCATAGAAGAAGTTGAATAAATAGAGAATTTAGAGATTAGAGGGGAAGGTTTATGGAGGATTACCTAGAAATGGCAGCAGAAGGGGAAAGAAGGGACTAAGCACTGTGAGGAGTCTTCAAAGGTGGGTGGGCTGTCCTGTGACTGGATCAGATTACTGAAGCTGCAGGGCTGGGCATTTCACACTTCATTAGTGGCCACTGCAAGAGTTGACATGGGTGGGTGATGTCCAAACTGAAAACCCCATAACATGAGGTTTAAATAAGAGAAAGAGATACCGGCATACAGAGAAATATTCTTCCAAGTAAGAGTTTATTTTTTAAGTAGAGGAGGTTGGGGAAAGTGAGACAGGGCTGGAAGCATGGTTCAGGAGGATAAAAATGACTTGATACTTCTAGGTTAAAGGGAGAAGGGTGAAACAGGACAGGAATGATATTATAAGCTTTGATAGAGATGACTCAAGGATCAGAGCTACAGAAGTGAGAAGGGAAGTCACTTTAGAAAAGAATATGCGGCTGAGATTGAGAAATAGGCTACGTGAATATCAGGATGACCTTGGAGACATGGATGTGGTTGGGCAGAGCGCATATACTGTCTCACTTCTTTCTGAATGAAGCTGAAGAGTCAAACTGTGTGCTGAGGAGGGCAAAGGGATGCACTGAAGGGTATAAGACTTGGGATTTACTCTGAAGGACAGGAAAGGGGCTGCCTAGGGATGAGGAAGGAGAAAAGAATGATCTTAAGAAGCATGGTGCTGAGAAACAACGCATGTTGGAAACGGGAATGCTTGTCTTAAGTATTATATGAGGCTTTAAAAAGGTAAATATACTGCTTATCTTCATTTTTCACATCATCATAATGTCAGGTCTTCAGTGCCTTAGAAGATGCATTGAACTCAAAACTTAGAAAAATCACATTTTGACTATTCCTGCAAGGCTAAGAAATACTGTACTAGTTTTTTTAAATGGGTCTTTACTGAATGAGTTCAATATCATCCCTTCTTAGCACACAAGAAACTAAGGAAATATTTAAAATGAAATTTTAAAGCGAAAATAGTAAAACCTCAGTTCTATGTAAATGTTATAAATTTGGTTGTACTAATATGTTACAAACAGTGCATCTTGCAGCTAGTAAACATTTCTAGATACTTTTCCCCTTTCCCCACATGTGGTCTTTAATAATTATCCATATATTTTGTTAAATACATGTTAGATTTAGGCTTTCTAACAGTTTGTGTTCACTTAGGGCATTGACCCTGTATTTTGTTTAACTCTTACACTGTGTACCCTGTAGGCTTCTATGAATACCTCCTAATTGACTGACATAATGCACTGGAGCTTTACTCTGAGCAATTTACTCAGAATTCAGAATAATAGTAGGTCGTGTTAGATTTCAGTAGTGTGTGTGTGTTTCCAAGAACACTAAGGAATTAGCTGCATAAGCCCCTTTCCATGCAGTATAACCATGTAGCCATGTAAGAGCCACCTCTCTATCCTAGAGTAACAGTAATCTAGTAAGGGATTCTATAAACTTAAAGTACACTGGTAAGGATAGTAGTGTATAAGGTGGAATGTGACTGGTGTTGCTTGTGTTCAGTGTGTGTACTGGATGTAGCACGGCTATAAAGGTCTTCTTCCTTTAGGACCCCGTTGCGAAGCCCCATGTGATTATAGCAGGCGCGGCCACAGTAAGTCCTTGTCTACATGTTAACAGCGTTATCTTTGTTTCACTCTTAGAGACAGGCTAAGAAAAAACTGATTTATATAAATAGAATTCTCGATTGTATTTATATTTTAATTCTCGTTTCTGTTATAATTAATCAGACTGAATTTTAATAAAAAGGTCTGAATGAGCCGAGTAAATTTAATGTTAAATCTTAGTATTATTTTCTATCCAGAATTATATTGAGTGTTATACATTCAAAGTCTATTTTATAGTTTTATAGTGGCCTTTTATAATTATGAACATGTATTTCATTAAATAACTTGACTACATTTATTCTAGTATTAACTAATATGAGAATTGTGTTAAAATTACCCTGTGCATTATATACTTTACTTTTCAGTGCTAAGTGCCGAATTAATGCTTAACTTTCACTGCTTCTTAGTGGTCCATCAAGATTCACAATGGTAGTGATGAAGCGCTGTCTCAATATAAAATGAACATCACCTCCATAGCACCACTCTTAGAAAAATTGGCAAAGACTAGTGATGTTTATTGGGTCTTACAAGGTAAGAAATGAGTAATGAAAAAAATGTCATATACATTTTGAGATACAGGTTTTATTATATTCTCTTTCAAGAGACAAAATTATTACTTTATGAGAATAAATTTTGAAATAATGTTTGCAAGATTAAACTAAAGGATTTTGCTTTCTTTTTTAAATTTAAGGTATAAAATAATAAATATATAAAGTATGTATAAAAAAAATCCTCCAAGCAGCAGAGCTGCTGCAAAACACAGGGAAAAGATAAACCCTGAGGGCAAATGAGGTTTCCCTCCAACTGTTTTACATTTTCCAGCGTGAATTCACTGCTAAGGAAATGCAAGGAAAATATTAACCACTCTTTGTATAATATTGTAATCATTAGAAGTCAATATATTTGGAACCACACACTGTTTAAATTGACACCATCTCGTTTATACTGGGTATGAAAGTCACATTAAGTCAGCTCATTTCAGAAATTTATTGAATACCCATTATTTAATGTTCCACACAATATGAAATGCCTTGGATATTTTAGCAAGTCAATGTGTTTGTCAAAAGCTCTTATGACTATTTTCACATTGGAAGGAATAAGAAAGGGTAGTAAGATTCTGCTGCACCATTTCTGCTCAACTCTCCTGGTTAACCAGCCTTTCTTTTATGAAATGCAAAAGAATTAACATATAATAGTTGATGCTAATGGACAGAACTGGGTCCTGAGTATTACTTCCAGATTATCTGGATAGATTTTTCCAGAATTGCATGGGGACTGCAGAGAAGCAAATTGGTTATTGCTCCTTATTAGACATTCTTTCATCGTCCAATTTCTTATAATCTTCATCAAGAATTTTAAACTCTTTGGGCATGCTGAGACATGAAAATGTTTCCCCTAAACAGTATACATGGGAAAATGATAAAAGTTCTTTAAATTGAACAAGATATCGACTCAAAGGTTGAATGTAAGATAGAAAAGCTTTGCCAACTTCAGCCAGCTTTATGTAGAAGTAATTTATTAAGTACCTGATAGCAGCTCAGGTTTAAGAACAAACTATGAAATGTGGATTAACTAACATGTAGAGTCATGCTTTTACCATTAAGAAGCTTTGAAATGTGTTGTTTTGAATGTATTTCCAATTGCAGACCCAGTTTATGAAGATCTCTTGAGTGAAAATAGGAAAATGATCACTAATGAGAAGATAGATGCCTACAATGAGGCTGCCGTCAGCATTCTGAACAGCAGCATCAGAAATGCCAAGGCTAATGTCAAGCTGTTCAGTGTTTCCAAACTAATTGCTCAAGAAACCATCATGGAGTCTTTGGATGGCCTACACCTTCCTGAGTCAAGCAGAGAAACTGTAAGGGTGCTTAGGTGTCAGTAAGGGGAGACTGAATTCAGTTGCTAACAGCCATGAGTCATACAATAATAGGACTGCAGCCCTAATTACTCATTCTATCTAAATGCACATGTAGAAATAAATTTGCTTTCTGTCACCTAAGTGAAGCTAGAATAAGTAAGAAGTTTCTTATACTCCAAAAGTTCAAGAAGCAGCAGCTGTGGTAAGGAAAATGAAACTTCATCTAGAGTGCCAGTCCTGGTTAAGAACCTCTAAGTTCTTAGCATGCCCAAAGGACCACTTTATGTTCTCAATTCCTTATGCAAGGCTCAACTACAGTGAAGAGCACACATTTCAAGATGAAAATCATTTTTATAGCCTTATGGTTCTTATACTGCATTATTCAACATACAGATTAGGTTGACTGGTGCAAAAACTTTAGGTTATGTGTAAAAGAGAACTTCATAAATAAACACTTTACACACTACAACAAAATATTTAGAGGGATTTTTTTAAAAATATGTCTTTAATTGAAATCGAATCACATCTGTTTCCTTCTTACCTTTCTTCCCTGAAGCCCCTCACAGAAACCACCTCCAGCCCCTCACATACCTACCCACACTCAAACTTTGATAATGTCTTTTTCTTTTATTATTGTTACATATATATATATATATATATATATATATGAATGCATTATGTGCGCAGATATTTAAATACATCTTGATAAATCTGTTTGTTGCGTGTGTGTGTGTGTGTGTGTGTGTGTGTGTGTGTGTGTGTGTGTGTGTGTGTGTGTGTGTATGGGTTCATCTCTGGAAGAAATTTGATTCTCCTTCTCCCAGAAATCATTAACTGTCGTAGTCTCTGTCTAGGAATGAAATTTCCCCCATTCCCTGGTAATGAGCCCATTGACTTGTTCCAGCCTTTTCTTTAAGAGACTATGTCCCAGCAGATTTCCTGGTACTGTGCCTTTTACAGTCTTTCCTACCCTTCTTCCACGATGTTTCCAGAGCCATAGACGTAGGGGCTGTGATGTAGATATGCTTATTGGAGGTATACTCCCCATGTTCCATTCATCTCTAAATTGGGCCCAATTGTAAATTTCTGTGATGGTCTCCATTTGTTGCAAAGAGAGGCTTTGTTGATGAAGGGTGGTAGATACACTTGCCTGTGAGTATAAGGATAATACTTAGAATGCAGTAAGGAATTATGCTGGTCTAGCAAAATGGTGGTAGTAGAACCTTTTAAAGGTCCGTGACCTCAGTTTCAGTACTAGTCATGATTTCCTCTTTTGTTGAGTCCAATTAGATAGTTGTTGGTCAGCACCTACATCAATGCCACTTAAGGCACCTTTACAGATATCGCAGCGTGCTGGTCATTGTCATGGGTCATAGGTGCTGTACATGGGTAGAACTGTTTGGTGCTTCCCTCTCTTGGCAGTCTGCACAGTATTTTCTGGTACTATAGAGGCTAGAATCCATCAAAGAGGCTCTAGGGTCAGGTTCAGCTTAATTATCTGAGTCTTGTGGTCTAAGTGTGTAATGTCTTCAGCAATGGGACCCACCCTTGGAGGGCTTTCAAGTTTGTAAAAAAAAGCAGTGGAGGATTTCAATTTTGTTTTGTGTGTGTGTGTGTGTGTGTGTGTGTGTGTGTGTGTGTGTGTGTGTGTGTGTGTACAGAAGAATTAATCACGCTGTATCTTTCCATACTCTTACAATTGAAAAGTTTTGGCATTGGAAGATTATTTTATCAAGATCCAAAAAGGAATTCTATAAACTTAAATTTGTTTATAAGGAAGAATTTAAATTTTAAGGGGAAAAAGTGACTCATGTTACTTGTTTTAGTCCATGAACTGGAGGTAGTGTGGCTATGAAGTCTGTTTTTCCATTGGGGTGAGGTTGTAAGGACACTTTTTATCAGGTATCCTAAGGGCTCATGTAAAGTACTTTCGTCTTTCTCTCCTACAGGAAAATGTCTGTGTTTGCATAGCCCCATTTCTTTATGTACATAATGGGCTTTGAAGACTTGGGAGATAGTTCAGGACCTGGTGAGAGGATCTGTAGACCAGGGTTCCTGAGAATGCCAGCTGGAGAACTTCCTCCATGCAAAGGCTCACTCCATAGGAGTTTCTGAACACTTGAATACTTGGAAAGCTTATGCTCATGTGATATCTTCAGAGCCCTTCAGATACCCAAATTGTAATTTTCATAAGTCTACAATTTAACCAAGCCTTTAATTAGACAGAATCTTGACAGCTTGCCACAATAAGTTTATTATAGTCAAACTATGTTGAACAGTACACATTTTATGTAGTAATAGATATCTTAAAATTCTACTCATAGATTATCTCTAAGCTGTGAATTAAATAAAAGGCATGTTGTCAATATTGTTAGCTAAGAATTATTAATTTTTTCACTGGCAGCTATATTGCATTCTTTTGTCGTGTGAAAACTGGGTCTGCAACTTAAGTTTTCTGGTTTTGGAAGTCTGCTAATTAAAATTCTTTGGTATTTGACATCTCTCTGTATTTTTTTTTTTTAAGCTAATCTATAGCAGCCATAGAATCCATGAGCTTTTTGATATTTTTTTCATTTTTTGTTGTTTTTTTTCTAAAGGAAAAGAACTGTATAAGTGTGTTATAAGTAGTAAGAAGGTGTTTCTTCCCGTTGTCATGGGTCACATTCTTAAACATACTTCCTATTGTGACCATAGATGGAGAAGTTTGAGATACCTAAACTCGCTCTTACAGAGCATAGGAATATCATCACTTGAATGGGTGTCTGCAAAGTGAGTGCCAAATATACAAGAGATTTTGGTATCGATGTCAAAATTTCAAGAATATTCACAGGAGGAAATGGAATGCGAAATGCCTCACTGACAAGATAATAACCAAATGACTCGATCTGTTCACAGAGCGCAATGATTCTCATGAACGTGTATTGTAATAAAGTTTTGAAGCCTGTGGATGGTTCCTGTTGTCAGCCTCGGTCCCCTCTCACTCTCATACAGAAACTAGCTGCCTGTTTCTTCACCTTATCCATCATTGGGTATTTAATTTTCTATGTAATTCATCGTAATGCTCACCGGAAGAATAAACCATGTACTGATTTGGAAAGTGGTGAGGAAAAGAAGAATATTATCAATACTCCTGTGTCTTCATTAGAAATACTTTTACAGTCTTTCTGCAAACTTGGCTTGATTATGGCTTATTTCTATATGTGTGACCGTGCAAACCTGTTTATGAAGGAAAACAAATTTTATACACACTCATCATTCTTTATTCCAATTATCTACATACTGGTTTTGGGAGTATTTTACACTGAAAATACAAAAGAGGTAAGACTCATTTACATTAGCCCATGTTATCCTTCTGTCTCATTACACTGTCTGCATTACAGAACCGTTGTCACGTATGCCAGAAGTTACAACATGTTCAAAGATGAGGAAGAAGGACTCTGTAGTTATACATTACTAAGCAGACTCTTAACAGCTCCTTTACAAACAGAGCATTCAGAAGTATGGAAATATGCCCTGTGAGAAGATACCATGACTTATGTTATTTTTGCTTGCTTGAAGCTTAAGAAAGTAGATTCCTTCAAATACTAGATGCTATTTATTGTCAATTATAGTGTAAAAATACAATTATATTAAGAAATGCCTCTGTATGAGTGAAATATATTTATGTA
The DNA here is from genome assembly GCA_033318265.1 of Phyllotis vaccarum. Classification (NCBI taxonomy): domain Eukaryota; kingdom Metazoa; phylum Chordata; class Mammalia; order Rodentia; family Cricetidae; genus Phyllotis; species Phyllotis vaccarum. Next base: position 22,193,797 of record JARWLC010000006.1, on the reverse strand, counting down.
TTTATTAGACATGTTCACACAGATTAGAATTTATGTAATGATGTGGCTTCTGCTCATGATATTCATGAGTTTCCTGGGTTAGAAGTATGCACATTGTTCACACTATTCTGAGTTTCCTAGGTTAGAAGTGTGCACATTGTTCAGAGTTATTTGTGTAGTTCTCTATAAGGGTATAGTCTTTGAATTACCAAATTCTTCTGCAAAAATGATAGATCTTCTATGGGGATGATTAATCAATTCTTTATCTCCTGTGAGAGTATGCTAAGAAAAATAAATTCTAATAATAGAACATTTTCTGTCAATGAAGTTTAAGAGAACTGTAAGATCTTTTCTTAACTCTGAAATTCTAAAATTTTGTAAGGAATATTGTAGGATGCCATTTTTAGATACATCTGTCACAGTTTCAGTGCTATTTTAAATAGAACCAGGACCACCTGAACTCTCAAGGTCTCATTATAGATGTCTTTCAAATTTATGTTACATTTAAAATAGTTTTACTATATCTTTTAGCAAGATAGAGACAATTTACCCCAACCATGACTTTTTGACAGAAGCATTAGCTTTAAATACTATAAGAAAATGTTATATTCTTAGTATGTTCTGTCCAAATAATTACTTTTCGATGGATTTTAAAGTTGATTTTGGTTCCTTTATACAGACTAAAGTACTAAATAGAGAACAAACAGATGAATGGAAAGGCTGGATGCAGCTTGTGATTTTGATTTATCACATCTCAGGAGCAAGTACAGTAAGTATTTTGAATGTACGTTCAGAGCATATAGGAAGTGATGTTGCTTAGAAGCTCCTTCTCATTTCCTGCCAGCTGTTCAGCCTCCTTATGCTTTCTTTCCTCAAGTCTCTGCAAATCTAGCATCTTAAAAACAAAATCAGTTTTCTTTGAAAAGATGAAGCAATAATTGATTTTGAATATATTTGCCCTTAGTACTGTAGCAATAGCCAATATCTCCCATCATCTTGTTGAATAGCTAATTTACAATTATCAGGAAGCTTTGTAAGGGTAAATGATTTAAAATAGCTTGGTTACTATCAAATGAAGTATATTCAGTAAGTACTTCATTGTGTTTTAAGAAGTTTGATTAACTACTTTTGCATCTTAACATTTTAATTTTTAACATTTATTTTTAATTATGTCTAGTTATGTGTCTGCATTTGGGTATGTGCCCATGAGTACAAGCACCTATGGAAGCCAGAGGTCTTGGGTACCCGGAGCTGGAGTTACAGAGGGTTATGAGCTGCCTGATGTAGGAACTGTACCCAGGTCCTCTCAGAGCAGCCAGTACCCTCAGTCACCAAGCCGTATCTCCAACCCCTACTAGTTTTATATTTAAAAAACTTTAAAACTTAGGACTTTTTCCCCTTCTTCCCAGGAATCTTATGATCTAGACTGCCTTGGATATGGAAGGGTTAAAAAAAACTGTAGTCCTTCTGTGTTGAACATTCCAACTGTAGTTCAGCAACAACAGGCCTCTGTGGGCGAGCCTGACAGCAATGTGCCACATAGGCTTTCATAGTGAAGAGTCAAGTTCACATGAAAATGTTTTAAAATTTAAAGTTAGAAACTTACTCATAATTTGTGAAGTACCAAGCTGTTTTATTGCTTCTTTGCTCACACAAAACTCATCTATAAATATTCAGTATTTGAATTGATGATAAATTCAGATAAGAGGAGAGTTCACAGGGAGAAATATTTTGAATATTCCATAGCAGCAATTAGTAATGTAAATATTATTACTGTTCCTTTTTTTTTCCTAAAAAAAATGAAAACCATAGTCTTCCTTATCTTGTATCATTGAAAGTTGTTGAACTTCCAGGTTTTGTGGATGTTTTGTTTGAAGGCACAGATCGAAGGAATGAAATGTGTTCCTTTTGGAATTCCTTTAGGGAATTCTGTGGTTGTGCTGTACCCTTGCAGCAGCAGCGAGATTCAGTCAGGGGAGATGGCTTAGAGACTCATGGTATAAATCCATAAATTCCCTAGGAAATAAAAAGAGGTGAATATTGGAGCCTAGAAATACCTCTGGCATATGAATAAGTACTTAGTTAACAGGCAGAGGAGGGGCTTGTTTTAAGAATGTGCCATTTAGAGACATAATTAATTGCTGACATATTAAATGGTGATATTTCTATCTAAGAAATTAGGTAGGAAAAATTAATGGCAGATTAAGTTCCTCAATTCAGTGATTCCAGAAAGGAATTAGATCGTAAAAAGATGAAGGCAATTTGGCATTCTAGTATAATCATTTAGCAACCCAACATTTAATACATCTTCTTAGACTGCCTCCCGATATATTCTCATTTACAATAACAACAACAGCTCCATTCTGGAAGGACATACTTCTCATTAGCAGGTCATTGTAGTGATTAATTGTGTGTCCCTGTTCCATTAGACACATTCTGATGTTAAAAATTACCTGGATCTTTACTGGGAAAGCATTGTTCATGTAAGTTTACAAGATATTTGGGGATTCCATTCATGGATACTTGAGAGATTAACCTTGCTTAAAACTCTAACAGTCATGATATTTTAATTGTCAAATCATAATATTTTAAATTAAATATATTCCATAGTTTCCATGCTAAAAAGAAAGGTGTGTCAAAATCCCCCCCCCCCAAAAAAAACCATATTGTCTAGGCAGATAGTATAAACATGCTGCTGGCATAAACATTCTTTTAAAATAAGGTTTATATGAAATATGCTTAAAATGCTGAGAGATACATATTTGGCATCTACATTAGACAATGATCTTGTGCTTCATTATATTTTTTTTTCCATTTTTGAGACTTTTGTGAAAGATCGTAAGGGAAATTTTTAGGGCTAGAAAATCAACCTACCTCTTTGATGAAGTTGAACTTTCAAATATAATTTCAACTCTAAACTTTTGTTGAAATCTTGATAGATGAAGGAGAAATAAGAAATTTTTTTTTCTACTGAAGCCGTATGACAGTCAAATGCAGTGTGCTTCCTTGTTTTCAGGGCCAGGGATCAGATCACAGCTTTATGCATTCCAAGCCAGGACATCACCATTAAGCCACTTCCCTAGCCCTTGGTTCTTTTGAACAAGCTTCTACTGGACAGCCTAGCTTGGTTTTGAGCTCTCTGTACAATAGGTTGGCCCTAAATTCTTTATCCTCCGGTCTGCACTTCTGAAATTACAGACATCAACCATGATATCCAGCAGACAAAAACAGAGAAACTATGGATTAGATAGTAGAAAAAAATATTTATATTAAATTTTCTGGTTATTACAATGATAATGTGGCCAAGTAAGGAGCTGCCTTCCTTTCTACAAAATACATGGTAAAATATTAGGAGTATTCTTGTTCTACAAGTTTTCAGCCTAGTTTATTTGTGTATGGTGTATTGGTCTTGCATCTTGTCTCTTAGTTTGAAATATTGCACAGTAAAAAGTTAGAAATGTAAGATTTATGAAAGGTCATCACTGGTAGGAACTTGGAAATTTTCTATAATAGAGTTGTCTTACTTAATATAAACAAACAAGCCCAACTTTGTAGTCCCAGCCTTAGTCTTAAAGGACTTGAAAGTTTGCTTTCTAGAAAGTGGTTAAGGTAATTAAGAATGGTTAACATAGGGTTGACATCTTTTTTCCAATATTTCCGAGCTGTCAGGGAAAGAGAGATGAACTTCACGTATGGAGCTCTGCAGCCAGACTCCACTGCATTAACCAAGTAAGCACTGACACTAACTGGGAAGAGCTGAAATGTGCTGTTCAGAGAAAAGCAGATGAAGTATGACTAATTATAATAAATTTAAACTAAGTTCATATTTTTCAAGTTAGAAATAATGAAGATTACTGTCTTTGTATTAACATGTTGAAATGATAGTTTAAAAATATTTTAGTTAAGTAAACAAAATATTTTACTAAAATTGGATTCATCTGTTTCTTTTAGCCTATAAAGGTTATAGAAGCCATTTTTTAAAACCAATAGACTTCCTCTTTACGAAGAGGAAGCCGTTTGTAGAGAACAGGGCTACAGCATTGCATCCTTCATGACTGGGCCTTTATAGCAGTTAGTGACTGTCGCCCAGTGGAATGGGTTACCTTAATAGTCTATTTCTGCTCTTAGGAAGCATGTATGGTCTGGAGAGATAGCTCAGTGGTTATGGGTGTGTACTGCTTTTCTAGAAGGCCCAAATTCAGCCTCAGCATCCATATCAGGTAGCTCATAACTGCCTGTAACTCTAGCTTCAGGGAATCTAACTTATTATGATTCCCATGGGCATTTACACTCAAATGTTCACACACACACACACACACACACACACACACACTCACTCACTCACTCACTCTTAAGCCTGGGTGTGATTGTCTTCACCACAACCAGGAAGCTGATACAAGACAGATGGATTACAAATTTGAGGTTAGCCTGGACCACAAAGTGAAACTCTGCCTCAAAAAGACAAAATAAAACCTTAGATTCAAGCCTTTAATCTCAGCACTTGAGAGGCAAAGGCAGATGGATCAGAGCTACACAGAGAAACCTTGTCTAAAAACAAAAACAAAACAAAACCTCAATCCAACCAGCCAACCAAAAATCAACAGCAAAGCAACCACAATTCATGCAGGAACCACCATAGAGTACTCAAGAGTGGAGCAGATGTAAATGCCTTTCTGTTTGCTAACTTCTGAGGGCTTTTTGAGCACTAAATTTCCACTTTTCTGTTTGCTAGCTTCTGAGTTTTTTCTTTTCCTTGTCTTTCTTTGGCACTGACTTTCCACTTTTCTCTGTGTGATTCCAAGACCCTACGTTATACCTTCATTGAGAATTTCTCATTTAAAAATGACACAAGACATTTAGGAGAAAGAAGTAGTGATGAAATACAGTTAATAAAAACTGTCTGATAAGCAGATAGTTTTCACTGCAGTAAGTTGGGAGGGAAAGTAAAGACTAAGACTTTGAATGAGATTCTAAGAACAATAGGGTTTGGAGTTTCCCAGAGCCTGTGGTGGGTTGAGGCTGTGGGCATGATAGGCAAGCACTCTACCACTGAGCCAACCCTGGCCACTGGTATTTGAAATAGTCACTGAGTATGGGAGGCACACTGGCCTTGAATTTGTACTCTTCTTGCCTCAGCCTCACAAATGCTAAGATTCCAGTAAATACAGACTCATTTAGGATGGGATCCAAAGGATACGCTGACAAACAAAAGGTAGGAGGTAAGGAAGCATACAAAAGATCAGTTTCAGAAAGCAAGTTTCTGTTTGTTTGGTTAGAGTAGAGGCTATGAGAAGTGTAGATGATCTGTTGTAGGTGCAAAGGTTCCCTCTAGGGTTTGTTTGCTTTTCTTCTCAAGTAAAATATTTTTTTATAAATGAAAGATACATTCAAAAGAGTGCATACATTCTAGACCTTAAAGTCTACTTATGGTAAACACTTAAGTTGCTTTATCCTATGCAGGATCACTTGGGAAATTCCCATTATCATACAGTGGTTCTAAGCAATGTTAAGGCTGCATAGTTGCAGAATTATCAGGTGACTGCAAAATGGGAGCCAGTGAAGCTCAGTGGTTACCATCGTTGTAACATGTACTAGTTATAGATAGTAAATTCTCAAAGGTGGGATGACAGTGTACAATTAGGCTCCTTAGGACTTGGAAATAAGGTACCATTTCCTGGGACTGTGATATGTAGATTAAAATGTTCAGGGTTTTAGTTGTGAAGCTGTAGTTCTTCAAAAACAACACAATGAGCATCTTTGGAACTCAGACGTGTTGACGAAGGTGATGTGGGTGCCAGAGAGTTCTAAACAAGATATTTTGCCAAAGAGGGTGGAGATAGCTCTAAGCTATATATTATATATATCTAATGTAATTTTTTGCTAAGTAAACTAAATATAAAAGTAGTCCTTTGGACACTGCCAAAGGTAAGGGGTTTGTTTTGTTTTCTTTTTCATCTGTTAGGAAAATATGACATCCAAGGTAATTGCAGGCATAGTTATGTATCACACCATGTCCCTGTTTCTGTCAACAGTTTCTGCCTGTGTACATGCACATTCGGGTTCTGGTTGCTGCCTATCTGTTTCAGACAGGCTATGGGCATTTCTCTTACTTTTGGATCAAAGGAGACTTTGGAATCCATAGAGTTTGTCAGGTAAGAATGGAGAGTTGTTTTCTTTTTCTTTCAACTCAGCATCCTTTTCTGTCTGTCTGCTAAGAAAATATAAATAAAGTCATTATGAGTTAATGAATCATAAATATTTATGAAATATCACTTTAAAGTTGTGTTTTTGTGCTCACTGTTTAGTAATTTGAGATAATTTAATACTGATGGAAGGAAAATATAACCTAGACGCATATGTAATGGCAGCAATGCTTAAAGGATCACAGTGTTGGTAGAGAGGTACACAGTTAACTAAAATGACCGTGCTTTTTTCCCCAAATGCCTGAGGAGAAGATTAATCCTGGTTCATGATAAGCAGTTTCTAAACATTACTTCCCCTCTATTGCAACCCTGAGATATCCTCATGATCATAGATGGGACAGAGGCTCAGGAGGCCAAATGTTCTGCCTAGGGCCATAGAGTCAGTGGCACAGGACCGATGGAAGTCTGCTCACATTCTGTATTTTATTAATAAATTTAACTGATATCTGAAATGACTCTAAGAAAGTCACAAAGACTTTTGAAAACTTGAATGATACTACTGTGTATCTCTGACACCTATTCATTTTTTTTCCCAAAATGGACAAATGGTTATTAAACAGGAGATAGAATAGACACCCTTTCCTTGAGGCCATTGAATCTCTGCCCATATCCCTAAGGCTGGTATATGATTTCCTCCCCCATTTAAAAAGATGACAACTGTATTCACAGGATAGCTCAGGCTGTTTTGTTCCTGGAATTTCATGAGTGTATGTACTAAACTCTGCAGTGACTGCAGGACAAATGAAACTTTGGGGATTAGTAAAATACACTTATAAAGTCGTTTCTTAAGTCTTAATTGTATTGCTGTATTCAGGAAGTCTGTCTTTGCTTCTCATGTATACTGGGAATGAAAACCATTTTCTTCTCCATTTTCATAGGTCTTATTTCGTCTCAATTTCCTGGTTGTGGTGTTATGTATCGTAATGGATCGACCTTATCAATTCTATTACTTTGTCCCCTTGGTTACCGTGTGGTTCATGGTCATATATGTCACTTTAGCACTGTGGCCACAAATAATCCAAAAAAAGGCAAATGGTAAATAGACTATCTTACTAATGTTAATAATATATTGTTAGAATGTGCTGGATTTTCTGTTGTTAAAGGCTTTTTTATTATTAAAGGTTTTAGATCATTCAAACTTATGTGTGGCTTTAGCATTTTTGCTGTAAAACTGTTTCTAAAATAATACATCCAAGTAGCTTGTGGCAAAATATAACACTGCAGAATACTAGTTTACATTTATATTATATATTTCCCTCTCAACTAGTAAGTCGGTTTTCAGAAGCAGAACTGTGGATGTGTATGAGATGGGGAGAAGCCAAATGGGGTGCAGGCTCTTCCCACATTGTGCTTCAATACTGGCAACTCCATTTCCTGTGATTTCTTGCATATGTGGAGAATTTGAGCAAATGTTTACTTGCAAAGGCCCTCATCTGTCAGAGTTTATAATTTGTTTTCTACACAGCAGCATAGGGATTATCATCAGCCTGTTTTACATAAAAGGAGCCCAATTACTTACCTGTAGGTTAGCATTTCCAAATTTCTCATAGTCTCTTACTGATCATGTTCATGTAAGGCCACAATTGTTTTCTTGTGTGGTTTCCCCATGATGATATCATTAAAAGGAAATCTTACGTTCTTTTAATAAATTTTTAAAATATTGGATCTGTATCTGACTTCCAACTTAAATATTACTTGTCAAAATGTTTTCTTTTTGACTTCCATTAAAATGTTAAATAAGTTTCCAAGAAAATTTCAATGCAACCTTTTAAAAATTCATTAGTGTCTTTGGACAGTCTATATGTTTAGAGTATAATTTCTCTGCAAAATTTAGGCTGTTTATGAAAATGCATGAACTTTGAACTTGTATTTTGAAATATGCATATGTTAAAATGTACCCCTAGTCCATTCTGGAGCTTACACTTTCTTGAACTTTATGTTTAATCAGTGTTACCTAAGCTAGTGTGTAACCTGGGTTTCAGCATTGCATTGAACATATAGTTGTATGCTCTGTTGAAACATTTAATAGTGAATGGGTGTAAATGCATCCAAAAGGTACCTTAAAGTATGTATCTATAGTAAATGGATGACAGGTGTGTGTGCTGTCAACAATACATTTTAGCCCTTTCCTCATAATAATCCTCCACTGATTTCCCTTTGATTTATGCCCCTAAAACATATATATTAATTTGCAAGGGTTATTTTGAGAAACAGTCAGGGTTCAAAAACACTAAATAGAGTCTCCTCAAAGTGTTTGTTAACAGAAACTCATGTTGTTTTGTATATTGCATATTTTCTCTTTTAGGAAATTGTCTGTGGCATCTCGGCTTACTGGTGAAACTAGCATTTTTGCTGATATGTATATGTTTCTTGGCATATTCTCAGGTTTGTATGGTTTTCTCAGCTTATAATATTTTAAAGTTCAAGTCTACTAAGGTATGTGAGAAGAGTTAGAGCCTTTTTTTAAAAAAAAAAAAAAAAAAAAAAAAGCTTCATTTTGTAATGACTGTAATAAAAGTGTCACTCTGTAGTTGACTGCTCAGAGTAGTTCTTATGAGACCCTACCTACTTTGTTACTACTGTTTTTGTTGTAAGAGCAATTTTAAGCTCTTCCTCTGACAATTGTTCAAGATCCATTTTACTTGACTTTGATCAATCAAACATTTATTGAATGTCTCTTATGAGACATTCTCTAAGACAGAATTTACAGCTTATTCTGTGCATTATTCATTGCACCACACTGTAACCAGATTTTTCTGTAAATGAACAAAGTAAATTTGAGACTATTAATAAAATGAACTTGGATGCAGAGGGTTTGTGATGGCTTGTGTGTTTAATTTCAACGATTTTGGTCATTTTTATACTTTTGACTTTATATTCTTTATTTTGATTGTTGAGATTTTCTGTAGATTTAGCAGAATGGCAGTCTGTTATCTGCTGGTTAATTCCATCAGGCAGACATTTTATTTGAGCAGCCTGGTACTCAAAATAAAAGATTTTAATCTGAGTATCTCTAGTTCTGACATAACTGCAGTTGGCTCACGATACTATGTTTTGCAGAAAGCTGTGTCAAATGCAAATGCTCAGTAGATGGGTTTTGTATGTGTGACTAGGGTTTGAGCCTTTGGACCTTTTATACTTAACTATAATACTTAGAAGTATTTAAAACACTTTTGTTTCTTCCTTGCATCCAGTTTTCTTTTCCATGTGAGATAAATAAAATAATAAAGCAATGGGTAAATTTAAAAATAACTAGGCACCAACAAATACTCAACATTCTATGGTACATTTGAATGGAAAAGAGAAGCTGACTTGTTCTTAAATAGTGAGAATAAGAAGAACCCCCAACCCTGGTCAGAAAAAGATACAGCCCACTGTCTTGCCAAAATGTCAGTGCTCTGTAATGCTTCTTTGTTGGTGACATAACAAATAAATTTCAGTTACAAGTAAAATTTTAAGCTACAAATGCACTTATATAGAGATATTCTTCATATATGTGGTCTCCTTTTTGTATGTTCATATTTAGTAAATCCATACCTGTTATGTCATATATCTGCTCATAAATATATATATATAAATATAAATATATATATATAATCCAGGAAGCTTTATTTTGCAAGTTTTTTGTAAGAATGAACCTACATTGCCTGCCAAATAGATTTTGATACAACTCTGTTTTATATGAAATTAAAGTTGTAGTTAATGGAAATGGCTGCATTTTGTTAAAGTAATGAAATTCCTCTGACATAAGGATTCTACAGTATCTGAAACATTATCTTTATGTTTTTCTTTGAGTTTTAGCAGTTATTTTTTTCTAATCATTTTTTATGCTGTCGCAGTAGGTCCAGTAATGGGACATTCCTTAGCAGAGGTTGCTGGCACTCTTCAGTCAGTTTTGAGGGTTTGTTCTCTTTGAAGAGCTTCATTAGTGTGCAGGAATGTACCCAAGATTTGGCCCCTTCATTCCCACATTTTCCTGGCTGTCAGATTAATAAGAGGGTGCCATTCAGTAACTGGACAGAGTAAAACTTGAAACTGTGTTTCAAAAGCTAGTGATAGCATTTGGGGATGGCTGTTTGGAGTGACTATTCCAGGGGATGCTTCCAATTGTAATAATTATAAATAGTTAAGGGCATTTAGGGGGAAATAAGTTATATTTTTCGCCTTCATTCTTTTGGTTATTGATATCATTCATATTGGCTAAAGCATTTTGTACTTTTTTGTCTGATAGTAAATGTGAGCATTTTTGTATATTGGATTATGACTCCTCAATAAAATGATTTTCTTTCTTAATGACAGTTTTTTGTTTTTTCAAAATTTTGTAGTTTTAGTAGCTTTCATGTAAAGGACAAATAAATTTGGAAAGTATTAAATAACATCTATTGGCCACAACTAAAATAAATTTATTCTTGAGTGGATTTCAAATAAAGCCATATTTTAAAAATATATTGGACAGAAGTTAAAAAGGTTCATGGCCTTTGTATAATTCTAGCTCGACAAATATACACACTAGAATAAAATTGCAAAGCAAGTGTAGGTTTGTGTTGTCCTCACTGTCTGGATTTCTTTTCTCAGGGTGCATTTGAGAAGATCTTTTCTCTTTGGCCACTTTCCAAATGTTTTGAACTGAAAGGGAATGTGTATGAATGGTGGTTCAGATGGAGGCTAGATCGTTACGTATGTATTTACTTTGTGATATCTTTCTTCCTCAAATTATACTGTTAGAAAATTATTTGCACTTTTGTGTATTTCTGCTTAGTTTTAGAATAAAGAAATGTGTTGGAAGTAAGTTAAAGCAGACTATCCACATACCCTGTTTCATTACATGCATGTCTGTCAGCAGGAAAATATTTTCAGTGTTGTCTATAGAGTAATTTATAGGTGATTCACATATATATGCTCCACCATTCAGAACAGTATTCATTGAGCTTCATGATGTGTCCTGAGTTCCATGAGATGTTGACGTTGGGAAGTGTTATTAAAGAAAGACATACCCCTGAGCTGCCAAGTGTTTTCAATCTACTCTCAAATCTAAGATTACTATTACAATGGGGTATTGAACTGTGCAATATAAATTTGGTGATAGACATGCAAAGCAGCAACAGCACAGTGGTTTATTACATGAATTTAACCTGAAGTAGTTCAGATACCGTGGCTAAGAAAATGCAAACTGTCTAGCAGATCATTCAGTCAATGATAATTACTTTACCCTTTGCTTTTTTCTCTTTCTTCGTTGTCTTTCAGTATGCTTTCTTGATAACTATTCTGAGCCATTCCTGGTTTCTAACATCTGTGTATTTTCCAGTGTGGTTTATTGCATCGCTAAGCCATATACAAATACAGCACCCCTGCTGGTCTCTTTAAGACAATCTGCTAGGATGTGCTTATCTTAGTCTGTTTGGGCAGCTAAAGCAGAGCATGATAGCCTGGTTGGCTCCTAAACAACAAAGCATATTTCTTACAGTTTCAGAGACTGGGAAATCTAACTTGATGGTGATGGCAGATTTAGTGCTGGGTGAGAGCCGTGGGGACCTGTGTTCCCACTAGGAATGCTCCCCAGGGTCTTTTACAAGACACTAGCCCTACTCAAAAATTTCACCCTTCTGTCCTGACCGCTTTCCACATACTCAGCTAAAGTGCCAAACTCCACATAAGAACTCATTTTCTATATTCAAGAGGATTTTATTGTTTTGGGGAGAGGGCAAGGGGGCAACCGAGGAATACCAAAACCCAGTGCATTTCAGTGACAAACCACAGTGTCCTTATTTATGCCATTTGTTGCTGTTTGTTTGGTGTTTTTAGAAAAAGCTGAGTGCTTTCTGCTCCACCATGTTGGAGTTTTTTGTTTGTTTGTTTGTTTGTTTTTGTTTGTTTGTTTGTTTGTTTTTGAGTAGTTTCTTTTTAAGCTTAGGAGTTGTCAGTACTGTCACTGGGTTTGATTAGAGGGAGCTGTATAAAATGTGTTTTAATGTTTTGCAAAACGTTTAAAAGAGCTTTGTATGTTTGAATTGTTGAGGTTAGGGATGTAGCTCAGTGGAGCAGGTCGTATTTCTCATGTCTAAGGCCCTGGGTTCTGTCTCCAACACTTGAGAAGACTCAGTCATCTTTCTTCCTTACTTGCTACTGAAAGACTTTGAGGAAGAGCCTCTGCTGCTGTGCAGGGCCTGTTCTCCTGCCTTGCACTGTCGAGCAGTCCTGGCTTTATTTGACTATCAGAGTTTGGTCTTAAGGTTTACACTCTTCATAGCAACTCTGAAGTCTTAAGCTCCTAGCCTGCCTGCTTTTATCAATAGTTTTAAATAACCACGTATTGTTGCTAGTATTTGAGAAGTGACTCTTCACATCAACCTCCCTCTGTGTTGTTTCAGGTAGTCTTCCATGGGATGCTGTTTGCTTTCATTTATCTGGCCTTGCAGAGACGCCAAATACTTTCTGAAGGAAAGGGTGAACCTTTGTTTTCAAACAAAATTTCCAACTTCCTGTTGTTTATTTCAGTAGTGTCCTTCTTGGTGAGTTTCAAAATGTAAATTTCTAATTATCTAAATTTTAAGTGATAGCGATAATTAACCTTAAAACAAAGAAATATAATAATTGTTTTAAAAAATACTTTAAAATTTTTTTCTAATTGGGTGTAAGTTCTAAGTAGAATCCACATGTAAGTTAAGTATGAACACTAGCTGAGTATAGTGAAATAGGAATTTCAACAGTTACAGTCAGTTTGGCAAAAATGTTACTTTGTACTCTTTGATATGAAGAGCCAACACTGCCTGGTGATGACCAATTCCCAGATGTGCCAGATCTCTGTTCTCTCTCTTTGCTTTCTCATGCTTAGACAGTTGCTCCCACTGAAACAGGTGAATAAGTCTACAGACACTGTTAATAATTTGATTTATCACAGTGAGCTGCCATGCTGTGAGAAGATGACCACTAAGACATTTGTTTTGTGTCTGCATGGCGTCAGCCATTGTGATCTGACCTGCACATTTTCGTTTTAGACCTATTCCATCTGGGCTAGCGGTTGTAAGAACAAAGCAGAGTGTAATGAGCTCCACCCATCTGTTTCTGTGGTACAGGTAATTGTCTTTCTTGATTTTTCTCTAGGCAGAGTCATGCTATTAGCCCATGCTGGCTGCAAACTCATCATCCTCTTGCCTCAGTCTCCCGGGTGAGGAAATCACGACATTCACCACCACACTCAGCTCCCGATAATTATCTTGATCTAGAGAACTTTTCACTTCAAAATTTTTGTAAGAATATAGTCTTCAGAAGTAAAGAGATGACAGAAAGTTCAAATCCTAGAAAATGCAGAAGTTACCTGATCTCTAAGCCGTGTCTTTCTTTATAGTAATAGAGATATTAAAATCACTCTCAAAGGCTTATTATATCTCACATTTGAAAATTACACAGCCAAGCATTTGTAACTTGAAAAATGTTAATTCCAAGACTAGGGCCATGCCTCAGTTTATAAAATGTTCACTCTACAAAGCATGAAGATTGGAGTTTGCTCCCTAGCACCATGTAAAAGCCAGCTACAGCAGATATGGGCAAGATTCGAGCTCTGGGGCAGCAGAGATTAGAGGTCCCGGAAGCTTATTGGCCAGACTGTCTAGCCAGATTGGTGAGCTCCATGCTCAGTGAGAAACAGCTCTCATAAGAAGAAAACGAAGAACAATTGAGCAACACACCCAGTTTCAACCTTTATCACACACATACACACATTCATACACAAAAAGCATTTTATTTCTCTACTCATATTTGCTTTTTAAATATTTACTTGAATTTTATTTAATATTATTTATTAATTACCTACTGTGTTAAGTGCCATGTTTATATAATAAAAGGCTCAGTATTAAACAAGATGACACCTGTCCTCAAGAGATTAATGGTTTAATGAAGATGGGCATAAATATTGATTCATTTATTTAGTGGTGTTTTGTAAATAATCTTTTGATTTTGCATGTTACATAGTCCAGTGATGACTATATCCAGCACATATTTGTTTTCATGGAGGAGACAATGTTTTGTAACAAGTTATATAATAACCACATAATTATTAGTAGAAATATATCATACTTTATAAGAATATAATAAAGGGTGGTATAAGGCCTAGCTGAAAGACAAAGAAATGGGGGCAGGCAGGGATCATGGATCATTTTCCTGAGAAAAGAGTACAGAAACAGTTGGCCAGGTCCCATGGTGAAAGGAACTTACTGCAGGCCACTGGGGCTGGAATGCAGAGAGCCAAGGTACAGAGAAGTAGGGGGACAGTGTCTGCAAAGGGAGCAGACTCCAGTCAGAGCTACACAGCTAAAGGTTAGTTAAGGTCATCATAGGGCATGATCATCAGTGTGGGGAAGTAGGTATAGATTGTTTTCAAAGTGTGGGCGTTCTTCCTTACTTTTGTCAGTGTAAAAGCAGGGTTTTTGAAGGAAATTGTGTCTTAAAATCTAAAGGATGAGTAGTCTAGCACAGAGGGTGTGGAGAGTTTTTGGAGTGTCTTCTCCTAGATACTGAGTGCTCTTCAGTGCAGGGACTGTTGGATTTATTCTCAGCTTCTGTGTACTCTGTAGCACCAAACAGGTGAGAGATTCTGTAGACATGATTGGTAATCAAGTTTCCAATGTGGTCTTTGAATGGTGTTTCTATTGCTTCTGTAGACAACGGTACTTCTTACCAATAGCTCTTTGTGCAACTCAGAAAATGTCATTGCTGTGTGTGACTCACAGGATGAGAGGGAACATTAGCACTTGTAATACACCAGGCAGAACAATTTAGGGCAAGCAATCAGAGAGAGTGCTGCATGCAGAATAATACCAACTCATTTCTACTTAGCCACCTCCACATACTCACATATCCAAAGTTACCTTTGTTGTAAAAGTCATGGGGTAAAGAGTGTGGACAGAGAATATAAATTAAGGCAAACATTAGTTTTATTGACTGTTTGCTTCTTTATAAGGACATTTGTTCCACCTCGTAAATGTCAACAGTATCTAAGACATTCAGATACTATAGCAGTATCCTTCTGACCAGACTGCATGCCTGTTCTTAGTTGTGAACACAGATATATGTGTGTCTCGTGAGAAACTGAAAGACAGACAGATAAATAGATATTGTTAGAGTACATGCATCTGAGGGAATTCCACTAAGATTTTAACCATGTAAACAATTCCTGGTGTTTGATTTGAAAATATTCCCAGCCCAACTATGAGAAATTTTCTTTCCTCATTTTTCTCTGTCCTCTGCTCGCGCTCTCTCTCTCTCTCTCTCTCTCTCTCTCTCTCTCTCTCTCTCTCTCTCTCTCTCTCTCTCTCTCTCTCTCTCTCTCTCTCTCTCTCTCTCTCTCTCTTTCTCTCCCTGCCTCCCCAAATATATATATGGATATATATAGATGGAGAGAGATTATGTGTGTGTGTTGCCGGGACTCAAACTCAAGGTCTGGCAGGTGCTAGACAAGAACATTACCATTGAGTGTACCCCCAGGCTGTGCCAGTCATGAATATGAGCTTTGTGATTTTGCCCATCAGACTTGATAGGAATTTCCAGCTGTGACTAGCTATAGAACAGGTAATTAACTATAAAGTGTATATAGAAAACGATTATAATAGTACCCAGGAAGTTTTAATGCTAACCCAATTTTAAACATCATTATATTCACTTGAAGTTAATAATGGCTTCCTGGACTTCAGCTGTGCCCTCCATGATTGTTATTTCTTTGACTTTTCTATTTCCATTATTTATTAAATACATGGTAAAGTACAAGACTTTAATTTAATGTGACAGAGATGTAGTAGATTTTGGGAATGGTAGATCCCTGAGAGAAAGAAAGCAAGTGGCTTCTTTAGTACTCTTCCCACATACCCGCTTGCTCAGCCTAAGGGATATGCATAGATCCATATTTACAGCATTTTATATGACAGCTATGTTACATTGTTAATTATAAAACACATTAAATAGACATAGGTCTCCCCTTCTTAATCTTTACCTCTGAGTGTGTAATGCTATCTGTTAACTGTATGCAAAGACTTTTTAAAGGTTTCCAGTGTGTGCCACAGTAAATACCCATACATGTTTCCATACTAATGTTCATGTCTACCTTTTACAGTTGAGCTCATCCTAATTTGTGTTGTGGTGAAGCAGACCCAGTTAAGTGCCTTTTCTCAGGTTCCAGAACTGGCACAGACAGGCCAACTTGATAGCTCTCCGATGCCATTACCATGAGTATCCCTCAGCTAAATCATGCCTGAGAGGTTCTTCTGGCCAGATTCTCCACATACCTCCTTTCAGTTCCTCACTCATGTGCTCCCCACATTAGTCTTGCATCCTTTGACAGAGGCATGGAGTTAACATCACTTAATACGAGTTCTATTCTGAAATTTAAGTGAAGGTTCCAACCTTTTTATAAAAGAAAATTTTGAAAAAATAAGAATAAAAATGCAATCTCTCTTTTTGGAAAGGTATAATGTCTTATTTCTTTGAAAAGATGAATTCTAAGGATAGTACTCAATAAACTGGTTATTGTATATGAGACTATGAATTGGTTTTAAAAATTCAAGGTTCTTCTCCCTTGTACGAAAAGATACAGGAGTGAGGTGATAGCTAGAAGCCCCCAAACTAGAGATTGTTTTTGAGAAGCAATCTAGAGAGAAACCTTCTTCATGTGACTGCTGTGTGAGATGTCCCCTGTCAGGCTTTGTGGAGGCAGCCTGACAGTATTCATGGCCTGCCGCTCCCACGCTTCCCTGGCAGTGCAGGGGAAGACTCATTGGATTTCTGTCACCGTGACAAAATACTCAAGAAAAACAACTTACAGGGGGCAAGACGCACTTTGATTGATGGCTTAATGGGTTTCAGTGGAGCTTGTGGGCCCTGGTCCTTTGGGGCTGTGATTTGGCAAAGCACCTTGACATGAATGTGGTCTGTCAAAGCTACTCGCCCCAGGGTGTCCAAGAAGCAGAAACAGAAAGTAAGGTCCAAGGATGAGATAAACTCTTCAAAGACATAGCCTCAGTGACCTACCTCCTGCACCCAGACCCCACCAAGTATTATCTCATCCAGCCATGAACACTTATTGGTGGGTCAGTCCATTTGGGGGACCCTTCATATCTAAACCGCAATAAGAAATTGGAAATATATAAAGAGAAAAAGTGGCCATAGACCTGCCAGATACTTTATGAATGGAGCAGAAGTACATCAGCTTTACACAGAGTTGGGGGGAGGGAAAAGGTTAATATGTTTTCTGTTATACATAAATAAAACATATCTCTTACATTACCTCAAATTCACATAACTCTTCAGTATACAGATCATGTGGTAAGAAACCCAGCTTGGATGCACTCTAACTAAAATAATCTGCTAATAATTTATCAATCAAAAAAATTAAATCAAAACAAGAATACAAGCAATGAAGTTACCACTTAGGCTTCATTCAAATTCTTTGACATAAATATGTTAATGATATTTGTCTTGTGGTTTCTCTCATAGATAGTAGCCTTTGTGCTGATAAGGAACATTCCTGGATATGCCCGTTCTGTTTACAGTTCATTTTTTGCTTGGTTTGGAAAAATTTCACTAGAGGTGGGTACTCTAATACTTTGGTTTACCGCATACAGCTAACTGTACACGTATGTGTGTGAATGCGCACATCTGACATAGTCCTCTTCTGTTACAGTTATGTTCTGTGTAGAGTTATAACTGAGCAATCAAGGGACGTGGGATGCTTTCAAGCCCTGTTTAACAGTAGCTAGATATCAGTAATCATTGGCGCATCTCCCCACTGCTCTAAGTTTCTCCGTCCAGATAAGATGCTTTAGTGAGAAGAAAAGTATTAACCAGACAGAAGTGGAATCACACCAGAGAGATTGTGCCTTTTTGCTCCTCTCTTAATTAAATATTGCTGGAATCCAGATCTCTAAAGTTTATTGTAGTAAATGTAACTTTTATATGCCCGGGCACTGTGGGAAGATAGTCAAATTCATTACAGTTTGAGCTATAAAGGATAAAATTATCTACAAAATCAATTTAACCCATGGGGTGTTCTTTGAAATGAAATGCTTCCACACAACTCATATTACAATCGAAACAGATACTTTTTATAGATTATGGAGTTACCTTCTTAGATAGGGCGGGTCAGTTTCTCCCAGTTTCCTGGTCAAGATCTGTCATTTTCTGTTGTCTCGCTTAGAAGAGAGGCTGTATAGAAACAAGCTGCACAGCGGGCTTTGAGGCCAATATGAGGACCAGGTGGGTCAGAAAAGCCTCCCCGACTAAAGCATTATCACTTATTTAAATGAGGAAAAATGCATGATTTGGTCATTAATGCTTCTTGCTTTGAAGTGTTTTTTATTTGTTTGTTTTGTTTTGTTTTCTGTTTTTCTAGCTGTTTATTTGTCAGTATCACATATGGCTGGCAGCAGACACAAGGGGGATTCTGGTACTCATCCCTGGGAACCCTACTCTGAACATCATCATCAGCACTTTCATCTTCGTTTGTGTGGCCCATGAAATTTCTCAGATTACTACTGACCTAGCACAGGTCCTTATCCCTAAAGATAACCCGTCTCTCTTCAGAAGGCTGGCGTGTACAGTCGCATTCTTCTGTGGACTACTCATCTTAACCTCCATTCAAGATAAATCAAGACACTAGGGTCCTAAAATTCTAAAAACAAACTTTTGGGCTTACTTTGCAACTGCCTAAAGGGGAACATCCTCTGTCTGGAGATACTAGTGACTGTAAATATAAACATTTGGCAAGGGGGCAGTACTGTGATGTCTGTTAAACTCCTATGATTGTATATATCAGTACTGTATATATCCAGTGTGAAATGCTTAGAAACAGTGAACCAGGATGCATCAGATAGAACTATATGTAGGAAAGACTTTTTTTTTTTTTTTTTTTTTTTTTACTGGATTCGTGTCTCTGTTCATAGTGATTATAGTTAACATATGAAGGCAGGGAAATGATGGATTTTCCAGAAAGCATATGTAAGTAATTTAATTATCTTAATGACATCACTAAGTGTTTTGATATCCCCTAAATTTGTAGTCATTGTCCCGACTGCATCTGTACTTACAGAACTTCCTGCTTCCCTGAGAACTTAGTGCTGAAGTGACTTGCAGTGTTGGTTTCTGTCCTCTGTGCCATGGTGTGGACTGAGAAGCCGCCATTAACTCATGTGTGTTCATGTTGCCTGTGTGTTCCCGGATGTGACTTTTTCCCCACCTATAGTTTTCAGGTGTATAAGCCTAAATTTTTGTACATTTTTCCCTTCACAGAGTTGTTCTAAACTGTGACAAGGTTTTGTTATTGTGGACATCATCATTATTTTTTAAAAGGCCAAATTTTCCTTCCAATCCAAACATTCTCCTATTTCTTTTTCCTAAGTTATAACAGGATAATAAAACTACCCTGTGGATTCACTAATGTTTGCTGACCACTTATTAACTATTGAATATTATTTCCAATGTTTGGAAAGTCCTTGATAGCCATTTTGGTATTGTCTATTATTTCCTCCTATTTTTAAAAAAATATTTATCAATCTGAAGCTGTACAGCACAGTGAAGTTTCAAGTCCTTTGATTAAAATGTGTGACCATAGTAGAATTTTAAGTAAACTGTTGACTTTGGATAATGAATGATTTGTTCGGTTGGTTTTTTTTTTTATAAGCTAACTGTTAAAGGTATACATTTATTTATCTGTTGTACAGATCCGATTATGATTTTATTGTATGAAAGATTGCACTTATTTGCTTTTATTCTGTATGTGGTAAAATTTATTTTCTGTTCACAGTGTGTGACAATAAGGAGTAATTTAAACAGTAAATAAACATTCAGTGGATGCTTATTTTTGTATTGGTAAAATATCAAGTCTTGTGTGTGTGTGCTTTTTTTTTAACTCAAAATTTGAATTCATCCTCTTTATCAAACCCTTAATATGTAGGGGTAAATCAACAAGTTCTAGCTGAGAATGGATAATTTAGTTATTAGGTCTTGTGATGGTAATCTCTCTTCCAGTCAGGAAATTTAAGAATTATGGTTTATTTATAGTTTTATTTAAAAAGTTTATAATTCTCAAATCTTATATGCTGATGATACATTCTCATTAACTGAGAAATATTTGACAGAAATGTGCTTTCCCTGTTTCTCTGTTCTTCTGCCCTTCTTTAATCTTTTGACATTTCCCAGATAGACAATTGTAATGATTCATTGCTCTGCCTCCTAGACAGCAGCCTTGTAAGCAGAGAATTGTATAGTTATAAATCAAAAACTTCCAAGCCCTGTGCTCACATTATTCTTGCTCACGTAGCTTGCCAATGAGAAGAGTGCATTTTAATTTAGCTTGTACGTTTTATCACCTGAAGAAGACTCTTGCTGATGAAACAATTCAAAGAGAAAGATGACCAGGTCTCTGTGTGGTTTGGAGGCAGCTCCGTCACTCAGTAATGATGCCCAAGAGAATGCATAGGTTTTTCTCTTCTATCTGAACTCAAGCCTAAGACTTAAGTGAAAAACACCTTTTCTTCATGGTGTGCTTTATTTAAGTTGCATGACTTTTTAGATAGCACTATACATAAGAATATAATAAAAATGTAGTGAATTTTTTAAATAAATTTTTTTTAATATTTATACTTGAAATCTGTTATATTTAACTTGCTTTAGCATGCCCTCTGGAGAAGAGAGTATTGCAGAAGTTTCCAGGAGGATGGCATCTGTGTTTGGGAAATAAAATCTTTCTGCTGTAGTGTAGATGCTGCCTGTTGTTGGCTCTTGTTGGGCATGTCTTTCTCCATCAGATGCTTCTCTGTGTAATGAAGAGAACACAGCTCTTAAACTCAGATTGTCTCTCTTTAGAATCACATTCAGGAAACCATCCTCTGTCTCCAAGCCACTTTGCTATTCAGTTTTCCCATAGCCCTCCCTGATTCCTGTGGCAACCCTGCCCCTTGTAGCTCTTGAGAAAGAATCATTGACCTATCTCCCCATGTTAGGTCATTTTGTTTGTTTTCTGTGACGGTAGTAAGTGACACTGATAAGTCACTATACCATCATAGCCTAGCACTACCCCCAGGCTGCTGTCTTCCTGTTACTTCTACCTTTTCCGATTTTGTTAGCTTCCAATCTGAGAAACTAGTCCTTCAGTCTTGTTTTGTGTGCCCTCCTTCAGACCTTCAATATCTAAACTGCATTTTCCAAAACCCAGTTCTGATTTCTAGTCCCACTCTATAGTGGTATTATGTTCTGGTACATTGTGATTATTTGTCCCTCCTACTGGTTTAATAAAAACACTGATTGGCCAGAAGACAGACAGGAAGTGTGGTGGGGGCTACCTCTGAGAAGACGAAGAGCAGAGCAGGGACACCAGTGGAGATGCCAGCAGACGCAGTGGAAAGAAGACAGCCACATGGCTAAACAGATTAGTGGAAATAGATTGTTAAGATGAAAGAGCTAGCTAGCAATAGGTCTGAGCCATAGGTCAATGAGCATGAAATTAAAATAAACCTTTGTGTGATTATTTGGAGCTAAGCAGCAGTGGGGCTGTGAGTGGGGTCTGAATCTCAGGGCTAGGCAGCAAAGTGCGGACCAGAAGCTTTTTATTACACCACTCCTCAATGCCCCTTACCCAGTCACATGACTTGAGATATCATCTATATGCTTAGACCTATGAAGTTTACATCCTGTCAGAACTAGAACTCACATGTACATTTGCTTTCCCTGTTCAACTATTTTAAAAGACATCTAACCATTAAAACAACATGCAAAGCTTTCCTGTTATTGGCCACACAAAAACTAGCCTATCAAACTCTCAGTCATCCCCCATCTTGGTAAATGGCACCTCTACCCCCCAGAAAAGGACGCTCTTCTTTGAAACATTTCCTCATGCACACCATGTCTTACAGTCATAAATCTTGTCAGCCTCCTTTAAGAATACATCCATAATTCAACTACTTGACATCACCTTCAGGATGACCACTGTTCCAAAATAGAGTCATTTCTCTTCTGGAATATTGTCTGTGTGTATAGCTTGTTTTGGTTTTAGGGTTTTGTTGTGGGGTGGGGTGAGTACGTACATGTGTGCATGCACAAGTGTATAGACCCTCTAGTATCATTCCATAAGATTCTTTTGTCCTCTGTTGAGAAAACTCAAAACCTCTTTCTGGTCTGGAGTTCACTGATTAGGCTACCTGTTTCTACCTCCCCTGTTCAGGATTTATGGGCATAGACCTGTGCTTGAGCTTTCTGAGGTGGGTTCTAACAATCAAACTTGGTTCTTGGGTTTTAATTGTCTAACAGATTCCCTTAGAGCATGTATTTCTGAAGACAACAAGTTTTCATTTACTGTTATTTGTCCAGCTGTTTATCACTGCATCTCTTAGCACATCATTCACTGAGGTCCTGGCAGTCGATACCACAGAATCCCACCAAGTACTAACCGACTTTTGAGGGAAGTGAGTAGTCCTAAACTGGGGACAGTTCAGAAGATGCTTCTCCTAGGGACAGAGACAGAGGGCCGAAGTGATACTTTAGTTGGCTTTCATGGTGTTAATTACAGTACTCTAACATTTTAAATTGGCAAGTAGTTTGAATTAACATGGAGTTCTTGTATTCCCAATGGCAAATTTCAGCTATAACAGAGCACAAAGTCCATGCCATGTCCAGCATCCCTTCCCCTGTGCTTAAAAGACCCTTTATTGTCACTTCTTATAGTAGTGAAACATTTCTTTGAACTTAATATCCATCAAAAGTTATAAAAATTAAAAATAAACAACCTT
The DNA here is from genome assembly GCA_033318265.1 of Phyllotis vaccarum. Classification (NCBI taxonomy): domain Eukaryota; kingdom Metazoa; phylum Chordata; class Mammalia; order Rodentia; family Cricetidae; genus Phyllotis; species Phyllotis vaccarum. The sequence continues at coordinate 22,170,849 of JARWLC010000006.1, read as the reverse complement.
TATAAAAAAAAGATTGAATTTTTGTGAAAAAAATATTCTTCAATATTCAACCAGAAATAAAATTATTGTCAAAGGAATACTGCTTTAAAGACCACTATGGCTTGGCAGTGGTGGCTCAGACTTAATCTCAGCACCTGGGAAGCAGAGGAAGGTGGATTTCTGTGAGTTCCAGGCCAGCCTGGGCTACAGAGCAAGTTTCAAGACCTTCAGCATTCAGAGAAAAACCCTCCTATACACTAAGGATAAAAGGGTTGAAAGAGAAATAAAGGAAATATCACCCTTTATAATAGCTACAAATAGCATTACATTTCTTGGTGTAACTCTAACCAAGAAGTAGCAGACCTGTTTGACAAAAACTTTAAGTCACTGAAGAAAGAAATTGAAAAGGATATCAGAAAATAGAAAGATCTCCCATGCTCCTGGATAGGTAGCGTCAACATAGTAAAAATAGCAAATTTAGATGACCTTGCTGAAATTGGTTCTTCATATTCCTCTGTTTGAATTTGAGCATCTTTGTGTTCTCTCTTAACAGGCTTTTTAAAGACCTTTTTTTGTATTTATATTAGTCGATTTTGTATGTGATATCAAACAAAAATATTCATAGTAAACAGTATGATAAACATGATATTTCCATTTACCTTATCTATGTTTTCCTTCACTGGTTTTAATATCAAATCGTCTAACGAGAGGTTACAGTATGACCAATCACCCTCCATTGCTTTAAACAAATTCCCTCTTTTTAAAAAATTGATTTACTTACTGATTGTTGTCTGTTGATGATTCAATTGATTGTGAAGTGGGGCAGCTACCTAGTGTGATAGCAACCCAAGGAGGGGTCCAAACAGGATAAAAGAAACAACCCACCAGGAGAAAGAGGCCACTGTCTGAAAAGACTTACCCAGATGAGAGTGAAACAGAAACACGTGTGGCCGGTCTGCCTAAGGCTGGAGGCTAACACACCCCCCCCACCCCCCCCACCCCCCATCCCCCCACCCCCACCCCCCACCCCCCCCACCCCCCCCCCCTACCCCCGAACAGAAAGCCTAGCTGCTAGTAAATACTCCTCTGGCCACGTGTTGTTCTGGCCTAGCTGCTAGTAAATACTCCTCTGGCCACGTGTTGTTCTGGCCGGCAAGTGCAGTTTTTTTGGGTAGGGAGGGGAGGAATTTGTGCCCCAAAGTTTGACGCCAATTGTTGCATGAATAAGTGAGACAGGGATATCTCTGAGGAAGTTGGAGATATTAGAATAAACGCCACAGTCAGATCTTACCCAGTTGTCTTCCAGTTTCCTCAGCCTCACTTCCCTTGGCTTCCTTTTCCTCTATGCCTACCTTAAGCCTTAAATACTCTTTTGATAAGTTAAGGCATGGCCCCACCACTGCCTACTTGGGAGCCTGGAATTCCTTCTATAATCTAAAATGACCTGGACTCAGTTGGGATTAAGAGCGTAGGTCACCACTCCCAGGATACTCCCTGTGCTGGGATTAAAGTTGTGAATCACCACTCTCTGATTCTCCTAGACTGACTGTGGTTAGATCACCAGAACTTCTTTATTAACTCCCCACATAGACTGTGGATAGATTCCCTCTGATATCTCTGAAACTTCTGAAGCTTTTATTGAATCCCCACATTTTACCAAAAGCAATCTACAGATTCAGTGCAATCCCCATCAAAATCCCTACACAATTTTTTACAGACCATCAAAGAACAATACTCAACTCTATATGAGATAACAGGAAACCCACAATTGCCAAAACAGTCCTGTTCATTAAAGAACTTCAGGAGGCATCACTATCCCTGACTTCAAGCTATACTATAGAGCCATAATAATAAAGACAGCCTAGTACTGGCATAAAAACAGACTTGTGGATCAATGGAATCAAATCGAAGACCCCAACATTCAACCACACACCTATCCACACCTGATTTTTGGCAAAGAGACCAACAATATGCAATGGAAAAACAGTAGTATCTTCAACAAATGGTGCTGGCATAACTGGATGTTAGTATGTAGAAGAATGCAAATAGATCCAAACCCATCACCCTACACAAAACTCAAATCCAAGTGGATCAAAGATCTCAACATAAGCCCAGCTACGTGAAACTTGGCAAAAAAAAAGAAAGTAGGAAATACACTTGTTATATTAATGTTTCTTGCCCCATCCAGCCAGAGGTCCAGGCCCACAGACCTGCCATGCCAGAGTACCTAGCTGCCCACCACTGCTTAGGCCCCAAAAATGACTCAGACACTTATATTAACTTCATGCTGTTGGGTCTATGGCCCAGGCACATTGCTAACTAGCTGCTTCATCTTAACTCAACCCATTCTCATTAATCTGTCTGCCACTTGGACCATGGCTCACCTGTGTTCCTTACATGTTTCTTTTTTAGGCATCTGGCTCTATCTGTCTGTGACTCTGCCCTCTTTCTCCTACCTATTCTGATTTCCCTGCCTACTTTTTCTATGGTACTAGTCATGGGCCAAAACAGTCCTTTATTCACAGCATACAGAAAGACATTCCCACATTATATTCTCTAATGCATTGGCACACATGACCACTTCCTAAATATAACACCAATAGCACAGACAGTCAATCAATAATTGGGACCTCTTGAAACTGAGAAGCTTCTGTAAGGCAAAGGACATAGTCAATAAGAAAAAATGACAGCCTACAGAACAGGAAAGGATCTTCACCAATCCTACATCAGACAGAGGACTGATCTCTAAAATATACAGAGAACTCAAGAAACTGCAGCCCCCAAACCTAAATAACCCAATTAAAAAATGGGGTTCAGAGCTAAAAAGAGAATTCTCAACAGAAGAATTACAAAGGGCTGAAAGGCATTTTAAAAATTGCTCAACATCTTTAGCCATCAAAGAAATGCAAATCAAAACACCTTTGAGATACCACCTCACACCTGTCAGAATGGCTAAGATCAAAAACACTGATGTCAGCCTATGCTGGAGAGGATGTGGAGCAAGGGGAACACTTCTCCATGTTGGTGGGAGTGTAAACTTGTGCAGCTACTCTGGAATGCAATATTACAATTCCTCGGAAAACTTGGAATCAATCTCCCCAAGGATACAGCAGTACCATTATTGGGCATATACCCAAAGGATGCACATTTGTATCCTAAAGGCATTAGCTCAACTATGTTCATAGCAGCATTTTTTGTAATATCAAGAACTTGGAAACAACCTAGGTGTTCCTCAACTGAAGAATGGATTAACAAACTGTGGTACATCTACACAATGGAATACTACTCAGCAGTTTAAAATAAAATGGCACCCTAAAATTTGGAGAATATCCTCCTGAGCAAGGTATCACAAGCCCAGAAAGATAGGCATGGTATGTACTCAGTATAAGTGGACTTTAGACAAAAAGCAAAGAATACTCAAGCTGAAAATCACAACCCCTGAATATCTTGGGATCAGAAGGAACTTAAGAGAGACATCCACAGATTCTCCTAGGAAGAGAAAATAGCAAACTGGGATCATGATGGGTTTCAACCAAGAGAGGAATAAATCATGAGAGAAGGAAATGGTTGAGTGAGACGAGCAACAAAGAGGGAGGAAAAAAAAAAGTGATGGATATCTTGATAGAGGAAGCTAATGTGGGGTTGGAAAGAGACTGGATGCTATGGAAACTTCCAAGAACTCACTGGATGTCCCTGGCTAGGTCTCCAATCAATAGTGGAGGGGGTCCCTAAACAGGACTTCCCCTATAATCAAATGAATAACCACCCTAAGTGTCCTACATCCAACAGAACCTACATCCAACAATGAATAGAGGTGGAGGCAGAGATCCATGGCTGAGCACTCACTGGGCAGAGCTCCTGGTCCAGCTGAGAGCAGGGGAGGAGAGTTTGTATGAGCCAGGGGATGGAGATTATGAGGAAAATTTTCACAGTAATGGCTGGCTGGAGCTCTGTGGAGCTCACTGAATCAAGAACAGCTACTGGGTAATCATCAGGAAAAGGAGCTAGGCCCTCCATGGGTAGGCAACTGTCAATTGGCATGGACAGTATATGGAGCCTTGGGGAGTTGGATCAGACTGTGTTCTTGTGCATGGACTGGCACCTTGCATAGGAACACCTAACCCAGTGTTGATTTGGGGATGAGGAAATCTGACTTGCCGGGAGTGGAAGCACCACCTTGAACTGACCTACCTAGGGACTTCTTGACTTTCGGGGGGAGGGGATGAGGGGGCTGGGGAGAGAGGAGGCTGAGGGCTGACATGGATGGATCAGGAAGAAGAAAGAGATGGGAAGTGGGGGATGCATGGAAAAAAGACTTTTATAGATAAAAAAAGAAAAGGAGAAAACCAGTAAATAGATAGATAGATAGATAGATAGATAAATAAATAAATAAATAAATAAATAAATAAATGAATAAATAAATAAATAAATAAATAAATAAATAAATGAATAAATAAATAAATGATATTAAAACTTAAAACCAGGGCCAAAGCATGGAACTGCATATGCAAATTCAAGGTAAGTAGATCAATTTATAATTCTATTCAATAGATCAGTGAACTATGGGGGGAGAAAAGCCTGAAAAACAAGTCTTAATTTTAGATTAAAAATGCTTTAAAAATGTAGTTAACATTGTGAAATTCATATGTACATATATAGCAAGTATATTAACAAAGTTACTAATGGGTTAGTATGATGATATAGAATGTGTGGATTTGTGAAATGAAGTTGAAATGAACGATGATGTGCAAAGACATTAAATTTAAGTCCACAAAATTTTGGTTTTAGTGGTTTACTGGTAATAAGATTGTGTCCTTCTCTTTTGTCTGTGGGAATAATTCAGGAGAAAGTTGTAACAGGTATTTTTCATGTAGTGAACTAGAACTGAGCACCCACCACTTCTTGGTGCCTCCTTCTCTTTCCTCTCCTTCTTTAAATCCCTTTCATTGACAGAGAAATAACCATGGGGGGGAAATGTTTTAGTTAAACCCAGCAGTTGCAAATAGCCTACCTATGCATGGGAACTGGAGCAGGAGGCCTTCCTCAAATAGCACATTTAAAATTGAAATCATCAAGAAGTTGTATGTACATGGATCAGAATGGTCAGTAAATGTCGTTCAATAGAATAATGAGGAAGTATAAGACTTACATAATTGGATATTTAAAGACACATTATTAAATTACAATTATGTCAGTATGGAAAAAAGGAAAAAATATAGATCATTGTAAAAGCTGACTTTATTAAAAGGATATTCAAATAAAGTAATGCGTTTCCATTAGGTATTTTTCTCATTACTAAGACAAGACACCTGGCAATGGTTGCTTTGAGAAGAAAAAAAGTATTTATACTGACTCATGCTTGGAGGAACCAGAATGCCGTAGTGAGCAAGCCATGGCGGCAGGAGCATGCGCAGCGGGCCTCATTGCATCTACTGTCAGGAAAAAGAGATGAGTGCTGGGGCTCACTCACTTTTTTGTTCTTATGCCGTTAAGACTTCAGCACTTGGGATGGTTCCACCTACGTTAGAGTGGGTTTCTCCACCTCCATCAAACTTTCCAGGGATCACCTTCATAGATACTCACAGAGGTGTTTTCATATGGTTATTCCAAAGCCAGTCCAGCTGGAAATGAAGATTAACTTCAGATATCATTTTCCATTACTAGAGAAAGACAGAGTCTATGCATAGTCCTGGAACAGTTATTTCACTTTGAGGATAAAAGTGCTCATTTGCCATTCTTACACCAGCTCAAATATAAACTAACCAATGGATTGAACACACATACACACATACACACACATGCACGCACATGCACACACATACACACATACAAATACACACACACACATACATACACATACATGCACACAAACATACACATGCACGCACACACACATACACACACACATACACACACATACACACACATACATATGCATACATGCACACGTATGCATGCACACCAGAACTGTGGGTATGACTATCTTGTCTTTAAATGAAATATGACCCATGAAGAAAAATCAAAAATTAAAATCAGAATCACTATGTTCCAATACATGAAAATTTACAACTTAATTCTAAAATCCATTACATGAAAAATTAAAACTTAAACATGCCCAAAGACATAAATAGAAAAAAAATACAACCTGTAAATTTGCAGAACATAACTATTTGACAGAAATTTAATGCCCTGAGCATATAGAGGGCTCTTTGGGTAGAAATACCAAGCTGTCTCTAGATTCCAGTTGGTTACTAATTCTGTACAGAAGGCCACTTCATTCACATGCCTTAATGTATATTGCACAAATAATTTAACTTGGAAGAACATCAGGAAATCAGCGTACTAAATACAGTCTTCCTATGGATCCTTCTGGGAACTGGCAAGAAGGGGCAATTTTTCTTAATAGGCACTGTGTTTTCACAGGCTTCCTTCAACCTTTCCCAAACTAAAATTAATTAAGACTAGATTATATTTAGCAGAAATTTGGGAACTAAATGGCCCATCTGTCTGTGAGAGAATATAGATTCAATATTATTTTTCTTCCTAAGGAGAATCTTGGCCTACCTTGAAAGTACTAAACTCTAAGTTTCCCCAAAAGATGTCGCTCCTGCCCAATATCTTAAGATGCTTTTCTCTGGGACCCTGGGGTAGTTGAACTCCTGGCAAAGACTCCAGTAAATCCCACATAATAATACATATTATTTATGGGTTTGGATGTAGCAAATACTTTGAAATGGGATATTGAGGATATTCATTTTGTTACTTCTTCTAGTCATCTCTGTACTGCATGATTTTCTTGTCACTGTGAGCAAATATTGGACAAGAAGCAATTTAATGGGGAACAGAGTCATTGTGCCACACCATCTGAGTTGTAGCTTTTTATGATGCGAAAAGCATAGCAGCAAGAGCTGCTTTCTGCCAGGGAGATGAGATGGCTGCTTGCTCACAACGTGGTGGATCAGGAAGCATGCTGACACCCATTTGGCCTTCTTCCCACCCTTCACCCACTGTCCTTTGCTCAGTCAGCCCAAGGGAGGGTGCCTTCCACATTTCAATGATGGTTTTTGCAGAGTGTGGTGATATATAACTTTAATCCCAGCACTAAGGAGGCAGAGACAGAAAGAGTTTGTGAGTCTGAGGTACACAACTGGTCTACCAAGTGAGTTTAAGGTCACTCGGCGCATATTTTGACCCTATCTCAAAACAACTACATACAGCAAAAACAAAAAGGATGGTCTTTTTCACTCAGGCACTCTCTCAAAACATCCCTTACAGATCATACTCGCTTTAGACATTTCCTAATACAATTCAATTGACTAAAATTCAACAGTGCAGTGTATCAGAATTAAGCTAACCAAATACCTAGCAAAGATTTCTTGGATAATAACTCCTTTCTAAGCCCCTGACTCTTTCTTGAATTTGAGACCAATGACCTGTATGTAGTTCATCTTGTAAAAACAACTCTATGAGAATCACCATTGTATCTCTCAGAACCCTAATTATATATCAGTGAGTTCTTCTTATATACTTACCTTGGCTTCTTGGCTGACATCTGTGGACATTATGTCTTGGTTTTCAAATTTTACTAATGAGAACTGGAAGGAAAGTGGTCAGTCCCAAAGAGTCAAGAAGTTGGGTGTTTGTCATTCACATCGACCTCATACTTGGCCACTTGTTCTTTCTTTTCCACTTCAGATGACATCTCTTTGCCTTGCCCTCACCCTTTCTGGAAGCAAGGCAGACCATGGTTTGGGAGTTTCTGTGGATAACAGCAGTCAGAATGAGCATGAGATCCCAGTCCCATGCAATCTTTGCCTTTAGTGGCCATGCTTGGATGCCAAGCTCTCATGATGTCCCTCTGTAGCCAATCTTCACCGTGTCCTCTGCTATTTTCCTTGACACAGTGCTGCAACGTCTCTGACCCACCTCCTTGCATGTGTTCCCTCTTTCTCAGTCAGCCTTATTTGTTCTTTTTCTCTTCAAGTTACCATGCATCATAGCAGTATTTCTGCCCGTTTTCCTCCAAACTGCCAATAGTATTTTCTTTATGGAGACTATGGTCCTGAAGACCAGGTGCCAAGCCACAGCCTCAAGATGGTGGCACATCCTTGCCCTCACCACAGAGCAGAACCCTCCTATGTGCTCACTTGCTTTTTTCTATCCCAATCTCATACCACTGCCTGCTCCTCCCTTGTTCCTTCCTATGTATATGCCTGTGCATCCTGAAATTTTAGGAAAATTCTCCTCTTTGTGGCTTAGTTTTCTTGTCCCTTGTCTAGAAGAATACTTTCTTCCTTTGGCAACCCACCATTATTACCCTTACAGGGACTTAAATCGATGGATGTACGATGTGTTACCTAAGACAGAGTGGGCAGAGAGTAACAACACGGAAGACACCAGTGATTACAGAGGTATGGTGGCTGAACTCAGTACAAGAAGTTAGACTGTTGTCTCCTTGGTCCCTTACCCGAAAACATCCTGAAGAGAAGCTGCTTCCTTACAAGAATCAGGAAAGACCTTACTAGGAGATAATACAAGCTCCAGGAAACTCACATCCTGTAAAAACTACTCTAAAGGAAAATGACTTTTAGTGGTAAGGCAATAGGAAAGTCAAACTACAATTTGCAATTTTCACCATAAAATGCCAGGTTATTTCCCTGACCTAGAGGTATATAGTTTTCTTAGTTATCTATGAACATTTTGTATAATAAAGATGATAACTCTTTGTCCTGATTTTGAAAATACTATCTCAGTTTCTACTTGTCTTCTGACTTTTAATTTCTTATTTAAATTTTAATTTAAAAAAATAAAATCCACTCCACCGTGTCTCCATTTCTTCGTCTCTGAATACGCCTCCTCTCAGGGCCTTTTACTTCTTGAGGTTTGTCCCACCCACCTTCTATGTGATAGTTTTGTTATCTTCTTATATTTTACTTTGTTATATTTTATTATCCCATAGAGTCCTGTTCTTTCCTAATGAGAGGCCGAAAAGGAGTGAATCTGGATGGGAGGGGAGGTGGGGAGAAACTGAAAAAATATCAGAAAAAAATCAGAATATATTCTGTGAGAAATGAATCTATTTTAAATAAAAGGAAAAAAGAAAACATGAAAAAATAAAATCCATGTTTTCTTTTTTCTATTCAGGGCTCCTCTAAAAGCTGGATGCCTCTTCTGTCACTTGGCATATGACAGAGCAGTGGTCTTTGGAAAAGAGTGTGTTGTCTCTAAAATTTAAAAAGAAAAAACTCTAAGGAGATCTCCCTTCCTTCTGTAGAATATGTAAGAGGCAGTGACATTCTTTGTTTTGAGGATACATCTGGGCATAATACTCATTGCTGTACTCCTAAAAGTTTCACTGAAAAGCCTGGCCTGTTTTTAAAGGTTTATTACCCATAGTACATAGCATGTTTATCTTACCAAAGATTGAGCAGAGGTGCCACCTTTTCAACATTCTGTTCATAGTACAGCATATTAGTGTGGGTGCATGCATGCAATGCATAGATAACCCAGAACTCTTCAAATCTTCTTATGATACGGGGTAACAATTACCACACTCCAGATAAATTAATGCATCTACTCTATGGAATACAAACTATTTCTGCCTGAATGGAAGGAACATATATACTATGTATATTCATCTTTAGTTCTAATACAACAGATGATCATGGTTATTACATGGCTGAGTTTGCTGAACGTACTGATATTCCTCAGGTTCTGTGTTGTATCTACAGTGTCACATTTTAACTAGAGTTAAAATAATTCACTATTATGGTTTATCTATGAAGCATCCCCCTATGAAAGGCTCATGTGTGAAGATGTGGTTCCCTGTTGGTAGATCCAATCATTGAGAGCTGATTGGATCATGATGGCTCTGACCTAATCAATGATGTAGTCATAATTTAACGGCATTATTTGGATGTGATGGAAACTTTCAGTGGTAAAGTCTGGTAGGAGGAAGTAGATCATTTTAGATATATGTACATAAGACCTGTATTTTTAGCATTTCTCTGCATCCTGTGAGCACCCTCCTCTACCCCATACTTCTACCACAATGATATGCTGCTATATCTCAGGCCCAAAGCCACAGATCCAGCTAATCTTGGACTGAAACTCAAAAACTGTGAGCCAAAACAAATCATTCTTCCATTTAACAAAGTTTATTGGGTATATTATAACAATGTGGAAACATGGCAAATGCAGGAACTCCAAACCCATACCTTTGGGCATCAAAGTGACTAAACTAATATCTACCATCACCTCAGATATAAGAATTATTTGTAATTTACTATCACAGGCAGTTGAAGGAAGTAGTCTCATTATCTCATTACATGGACAAAGAATCCAATTCAAGTTAAGCCAGTGTTTAATTAGGGGCTTATTAATGAAGAGGCACTATAACCATAAAAACTTTTTAAAAGGAAACCATTTAATTGGGGCTAGATTACGGTTTCAGAGATTTAGTTCATCATCATCATGGCAGGAAGCATGGTGTCACATAGGCAGACATGGTGCTGGAGAGGTAGCTGAGAAATTCTATGTCTGGATCTATAGTAAGAGGTTTCTGACCTGGACTTTTGGGCCTTGCCTCAAGGTTTAGGCCCGCAGACCCACTGACCCTCAGAGACACACAGACCCACAGACCCACAGAGACACACAGATGTTTACAATAGTTTTCAGCTGATCAGCCTAAGGCCCAGGCATGTTGCTTGCTAGCTCTCTACCCTTCATCTAACCCATCACTCTTATCCTGTTCAGCCCTGTGGCTTGGTACCTTTTCTTAGAGCAACATAGTTGTCCTCTGCTTCTTCTGGTTTCTCTCTGGCATTCTGCTCTGTGTTTCCTGTTCTCAGAGTTCTCTTAGTCTGGTAGTCCCGCCCATACTTCCTGCCTGCCTTTGGCCAATCAGTGTTTTTTATTAAACCATTGGATGGGACAATTATTTACAATGTAACAACATAATTTTCCTATATGGATCTGCAGGCAGCAGGAAAAGAATGAGATACACTTCCTCCAAGAAAACCACACCCACTCCAACAAAGCCACATCTCCTAATAGTACCACTCACTATGGGCCTATGGGGACCATTCTTACTTAGACTACCATACCTAGCATCCAAGTTAGTAAATTTTACTGCTACAACTCAAAGGCCAAGCCCTGGGTGGATTCCTGGAGCTAGAAAACTCGCTGAAAGCCCCCATTTCCAGGGCTGTTATGATACTTTGGGTCTTTAAGTCTCAATGCCAAGCATTCAGGATAAATGTCTGATTATTTCCCTTTTTCACAGCAGCAATTGCATGAGTGTTTAATTGTCATAGACCAGTACAGGGGAAAGCCTGAAGAAATCTTTATAGTCAACGGGCTCCAGCTCTAACCCACCCCAGGTCTGGAAATTAAACAAGATATTATGACATTCCATCAAACTATTGCTCTTCATCTCTGGCCTTTCATTCTTGCTTTTTTTAAATCATTGGCACCGTCTTCTAAGCCTGTTTGTTATATTTTTTCACTTAGTAATGTTGTGTTTTAATAGCTATCTTTCCTGCTTCTTCTCACCAAGACCCCAGAGATATCCCTAAGACTTTGAGAGTCACGGTAGCTTCTGGGAGTTCTATGTCACTATCTGGCATCTATTATTGGAGGCCAGTAAGCATCGCTGTTAATTGCTAGACTAGCTCTCTATATGATGCTAACTCACATTTCAGGGTCCCAGATATTCTCGTCCTGATTTAGTGTCACAGGCCTACCTTACTATAGCTATCACTCAAAAAGCTAAATCTTGAACTTACTACTCAGCCATGTTGCTTTCACATTTCAAGATATGAGTTCCTCCCTGGAAGCTCCCCAATATCTACTGCAACTTTAAAACCTACTCTGCTAACTGCCCTCAATTTTCCACATCATCTGTAGAACTATCTCCAATGTCTTTATTATCAAAACTTTCAAACGTCTCACTTCCCACACTTATAAGGACTCTTTCCTCTGCTAGGGCACATCACCAAATGAACACCACTGAAAGCTTTGGTGATTATGCCACCATCTTATATTAAGTAGCCAGGATCCACATTCTACTTAGTAATGGCTCTTCATTGCCAATAGTAATTCCATTTTTATCATCAACATTCTTAGGCTGCTCCAGCTGCCAGCTATGGCAGCTTAGATCATCCAGAACCGACAGAAATAGATACACAAGAGGTTTGCTAGGGTAGTCACTTGTGGAAGAGAAGGGAGAATAGATACAGACAGCAGGGTAAGCAAAGGAAACCGACATGTACGTCTGACATTTACATGCAGAACAGTATGTGTGTCAGGCTCCTGAGGGAAACGTGACTCACCAGAAGGACTTCATGGCACAGCAGTGTCAAGTGTTCATGGCGAGGGTGATGGGGACCCTAAAGACTGTCTGTCAGAAATGCCAAGCATTGAACAGCTATAGTCTGGCTTACTACATTTGGGCCTAGCCATGGCTGGGATCGGGAGTCACAGACAGCCAGGATGTCTGATGAACTCTAAAGCTGATTCCAAGGTTCAAAGTGGGAGGTTATCTGTTCACTACCTTCCTCAGAGAGCCTTTTTTAAAAGACGTCTCTGAGCAGCACACTTCCATGACAATCAGAAGAAACAATAAGAGGGAGCATTTGTAGTTAATAATAACAATAATCAGAACTTACAGTTAAATTCTTATGCTCCATCCAGAAACCAGAAGAAAAACTCTAATAATCATATGTATGTGAGAAATTAATTACGCAAAGAACATAGGATCTTAATAAGCAAGAAATGAAGGGAGAAAAAAATAATTTTATTTTAATCTCTGATATAGAAAGAATAGATTACACATATAAACAAAAGAAAATAGAGTTCACATGATCATATTATTCACAAAAAAGAAATATTTCTCCTAGTGAAGAAAAATGCCTTAGATACAATTAACAGGCAAATGAGAAATTTTTTTTAAAAAACTAATATACATACTTTTAATATCCTTACATAAAGAATTCTTATTTAAAAGAAAAAAAAAACCAAGGTATTCTCTGACTCATGGTTGCTTTTTTCTAGTTTGTGATAAACAGTACAACACTTCATACCAACATTTTGGTTTCCATTTCAGAAATAGTTCAGCTTGGAGGGTACCGTGAAGGAATTTGTTCAAAGCTTGTCCTTCTGTGAATATTTGCCCGATTTCCCTTTTCTTTTCACCCCCCCCCCCAAATGTGCACCTTCCTTAAACCTCCTATGAAGCAGAATGATAATGTTGTGACTTATTTTTGTTTTATGTGTGGTAATCATCATCTCATTTTTTGTTCTTTTCTACTACCCTGAGTCTTCCATACTGATTCCACCCTGCCAGGGGTCTTCGATCTTTCTTCATAGTTCTTAGATTATAGGAGAAGAGCTTTGAAGAGACAACGTACTAGGGATTCTCATCATTTCACACATGAAGCAACTGCATACTTCAGTTCTGGCAAGAATCTAGCCTTGCGCACATCAGTGGAGTCCTAAGATGAAATCAGAAAGAAGGTACCAGAGGACTGGCATTCCTCCCAGAGTCTCCACATTCTGGTCATCTTTAAAATACCAGCGGAGGCACCTGAAGCCATCAGAGATGGGAATGTGTGCCTGAGCCAGCCCCTGACCTCCACCCTCTTCTTTCAAGGACAAAACATTTTGTTCTGTATTTATTTTTATACAGGAACACATTTTGATGGTTTAAAACGTAAAAGTCCTAAGGAGGAAAGCACAAAGCTTTATTTCTCATCTGTAGAGTTCTTGTGAGTTTTCCAACGTCACATGTCTCCGACTACTAGATTTTGTGTGTTCTTATGAATTTGCTTCATATACTACAAGAAAATTGCTATTTCCCTTTCTAACATGCTAGTTTTGAACTTTTTCTCATCTGAAAATATTTCTTAGTGTCTTTCTCTATCAAGAAGCTATCTTTTCAGTGTGGGGGGAGAGAAAGAGAGAGAGAATGTCAAAGACAATTCTCAGATGCTGTCCACCTTTGTTTTTTGAGATGAGATCCTTCAGTGGCCTGGAACTCTGTCTCTTAGGTTGGACTAGCTGCCCAGTTGTCTAGAAATTTGTCTTCCTCCCATCTCATTATCACTTAGATCCGTACGTCACTAGTCAACTTGGGATGGAACTGAAATGCTCATTATGGAGAGACAAGTACTTTAGCTCGTGAACCATCCCCCAAGACCTTTTGTATCATTTGTTATTAGTGCATAGTATAGATGTATGTCACTGACATGTGTGACACACCATCAACATCTACTGTCAACTCCAATCAATATTAATATTAAAAACCCTACTGCACAATAGCTTTGCTTACATTTCATTTTCTACTAATAAGTGTATCGGTATAAGAGAAGTTATCAGATGTGGAATTACTAAATATGCATTTTTAATTTTATTCTTGGAGGCTCACCTCCTTTAGAGACCCTGAAAATGTAAACCTTCAATAACAATGCATCATTGGCCTCTCTCAGCACTGTGGCTTTCCCTTAACACACTGTATTATAACGTCATATTCTTATATTTAAAAGACATTTGTGGTGATATATTATATATTTAATAAAATCTGCCTGGATTATCAGAGAACAGAATTACTCACAGTCAAGCCATCAAGGTCAGAAAATGGTGACCCAGGCCTTTAGTTCCCCGACTCAGGAGATCTTTGTGTACTTCTGTGAGTTCAAGGCCTAATAACCAAACAGTACTAGCTCACACCTTTACTACTAACTCTAGGATTATGATGATAAGTTGAATCCAGAAGGGAAACAGCTGGGGAGAGAAGATATTTAAGGCAGCAGGAGGAAGATATTCATGTGTTTTGTAGAAGCGACCATCCAGGCTAATGACTCTTGAAGACAGCATTTACCCTGGTCAGCCTGAGAAGTTGACTGGGTGAGAATTGACTGTAGTCTGTTTTCGATCTCTTATATTCCAGCTTTTCCCCAGTATTTGTCTCTGGGTTTTCATTTTATACTAACTAGAATTCCTGCAATGGGTATTACTATTTTTCACCATGTGAACAATTTGCTTTATCGTTTGCTCCTGCCTTAGTTCATGAGGTTACAATAGTAAAAAGGCTTTAGACAAAGTGGTTCATAAGCAAGGACTTTATTCCTACTATTTATGGAGTCTGAGATGAAGACGTTTTCAGACCCTGTCTATGAGATCTTAATGCCTATCTCAGAGACAGCAATCTTTTCTCTGTGCCCTCATGTGGTGAAAAGGCAAGGCACATCTCCAAGGTCTCCCTTGTAACACTGATAACTACATTCATGAAGGACATATTACATGCTCTTATCACCCAGAACCCTGACCTTCTTATACCAATGCTTTCCTGGGTAAATTTCAGTACTTGCTAACCCATTCTTGTTCTTTTTCTTACAAACTCTTAACAATTCTTTATATAACTGGGAGATCAGCTCATTATCAGTGATGGGAAGTATACTTTCTCTCAGTCTGCCTTTTGTTTATTGTTTTGTTCTGCAAGAAAAGATTTTTTTTCAAAGAATAGATTGTGTCAATCTGCCATCTTTTGACTTTTGCATTTGAATATTTTTGAATAACTAGGATTTCCTATTCTTTTTTAACAAAGGAAGGTAATTAAAAAAGCAAACTGACAGTCATTTAGATCTAGGGAGTATATGCTAAGCAATCTGACTTAATTTTGTTTCAAATGACCACCCTGTTGTCAGAACAAATTTTTCAATAGTCCACCGTTTTCCATAAGGGACTTCTTATTGTTTAAAATATGAACCTGTGTATATAAAGCAATATTTCACACCGTATCACTTACATTAGTGCAGCACCTTCTCACAGTTTTAGTTACAGAGTCCTCCAGCTTCCTTATCTCACAATATACTATAAAATATTTCTGTAACTGGTTAAAGAATCCCTCTCTATTTTTCTTCCTTTTTTTTTTTTTAATGAGAGGTCTACTAACAATTTTTATGCTTGTTTTTTCTCCAATTAAATTCAAAGTTAGTTTGTCTACTTCCCAAAATATCTTAGTCATATATATGTGTGTACATCTGTGTGTAAATATACACATGCGTATACAAAATATATCCAAATGACACCACTTTTACTAACATAGGATCCTTGATATCCTTTGTTTAGTTCAAAGAGATGGATATGTCTTTTTATTTATGCAAACATCTTTTGTGATACTCACAGTGTCATTTTGAAATTTCTACTTCCACAAAATTTTTCTGGGTGGACCAACTCAATACTAGACGTTTTTGTTGTTGTGTGGTTGGTTTGATTTGGGCTGCTATTTTAAGTGAGGACTTTTCCATCTAACTAGTAATTATATATATATTTTTTCTTTGTGTTAAATTTCTATACCAATGTACTAGTCAGTTTTAAAATACTTAGTTTTTTACTCGTTTGACTCTCTTGGACATTTTCATCCTTGTATTGAAAGTTCAGCCTACTCTTTTTATTTGCTGCTTCTCATGCCTCTGCGTTGTGAGGTTTTCATGTCACCTTTGTTGTCTCCATGGCTCATATGTAATCAGTTTGGGTCAGAAGATATCTGCTCTCCCCTCTCACGGTGTGCATCCTGCTAAGCAAACATCTATCTGGGTTCTGTTTCAAAACACTGGGTTCTATTTGTTGAAAGGAGAGTTAAGGGTTGCTGTTGCTCTTTAGCGACAGTGGTGATGACCATTTCATTTTAAACTCTACGTTAGTTCATATATTGAATCACGGGCCTTATAATGTTGAATTGGGCTTGAATCTTTTCACGTTTTCTGGCTGCTTCTTTGGAACGTTGTCTATTCGGGTTGCTCATTTTGAACTGGGTGACTGGGCCTTGTGGTTGCTGAGTTAGAGCAGTTATTTGCACAAAGTATACATCTGTTCTCAGATAAAGCAGTGCCTAGATCTGCAAATATTTCTTCCATTCTGAAAACTTACTTTTCATTTGCTTGATGATGACATTTTTCCTCTATTCCTGAGCTTATAGTTTTAAGTTGAAGTATTATTTTAATCTAATTTTATTGGCACATTTTCACTCAGTTTTATCATGTACTTTGTATTCATCCCTTCTTCCCCTCCCATTATCCCCCAGACTCTTTTCCAGCTTCACATTCTGTATGTTTATGTGACTTAAAGTATTTGTATAAAATCTAGGATCTACAAATAAGAAAAACATGTAATTTTGTCTTTCTAAGTAACTTTGCTTAATATAATAGTCTTCATTTACTTCCTTTCTCTTACAAATGACATATCTGTGTTCTTTATGATAGAGCTAAACTCCTCTGTATGCACATTTTCTTTATCCATACATTTGTAAATTTTTTTCAAATATAGTACAAAAAGTAACCGAAGTTAATCTTTTCTTTTCTCAACCCCCGACCTCCCTTTTCAATTCAGAAGATTGATACCCCGTTCTCCTACGTGATAGATGAGTACTCGACCTCTAAGCTAAATTCCTGTCCCTTCTTCTTTTTTTTTAAAAGCTTTGAGTCAAAGTCTTGCTTGATTGCCCAGATGCCTGGTCTCCCTGCCTTAGCCCCTAGGTCCAAGGCCTGCATACCTGGTCTCCCTGCCTTAGCCCCAGGGGCCTAGGCCTGCATGCCTGGTCTCCCTGCCTCAGCCCCAAGTGCCTAGGCCTGCATGCCTGGTCTCCCTGCCTTAGCCCCAGGTGCCTAGGCCTGAATGCCTGGTTTCCCGGCCTCAGCCCCCCACGTCCGAGGCCCACATGCCTGGTCTGCCGACCTCAACCTTGAGGTCCTAGGCCTGTGTGCCTGGTCTTCCTGCCTTATCCCCCAGGTTCTAGGCCAGCAGTGTGATTGCACCATACAACCCTTTAACCAGTTTTTGCTTGTGACTATCTTATCCTAACATCTTTAGGTAGGGGGTTCTTTCACCACTAAATGGAACCCTTTTAAAAAAAAAAAATCGGTAGATAAGGAGAAGAGAGCCAGAGTGTCTCTGGGAAGCAAAGATAATGTGTGTGTGTGTGAGAGAGGGGACGATTCAAGGGCATTATATAAATTAAACAAAAGTCATAATGAAGCCCATTATTTTGTTTAACAAATATATAGTAATTTAAGAAAATCAAATGATGGAAACATGTAGATATCCAAAGCCAAACACCAGGCCGAGCTCGGGGAGTCCAATCAAAGTGAGGGGAGAGGGAAGAGAGATTGTATGTACGAGCAAGGGGTGGGGGGGTCAAGGTCATGATGGGGAAAATGCAGAGACAACTCAACTAAGCTTGTGAGAACTCATAAACTTTAGACCAACGACTGTGGAACCTACACGGGACAGGACTAGGCCCGCAGTATAAGGGAGAGAGTTGTGTAGTTTATTCTGTTTAAGGGACCCAGGGCACTGGGATCAGGATCTGTCCCTGGTGCATGAGCTGGCTTTTTGGAGACCCTTCCCTGTTCAGGGGCACCTACCTTGCTTAGTTTAGATGCAGGGGGCCAGAAGGCCTTGGATCTGCCTCAACTAGAATATACCAAGCTTTACTAACGCTCCATGAGAAAAGCCTTACTCTATCCTAGGAGAAGATGTGGGAGGGATAGCAGGGGAATCTGTGGTTGGTTTGTAAAATGAACAAACATTTTCTTAAATAAAAAAGAAAAAATTCAAATGATTATGTACAGTGTAACGAGACCTTTAGATGTTTCTGGATCATTTTTTAACATTGACCTGTGGGAACTGAAGACGTGTTATAGCTTAGTTGGTATATTGCTTGCCTAGCATGCATAAGCCCTGTGTTTCGTTTTAAACACCAAAGAAGCCAGGTGTGGTGGTGCACACCTGTGACCCTAGTACAGAGTGAGAGGAGGAAGGGGGTCGGATGACTAAGCTCATTCTTGGCTACGCAGTAAGTTTGAGTAGCCTGGAGCACGTCAGACTGTTTTTAAAAACAAGAACATCTGCCTTTAACTATTGTTTTTCTCAAACCCATTTACCTTAAAGGTAATTTCTGTAAGATAAGACTTAATTTCTGCCATCTGCTGACTTACGTTATTTGTGCTAAAGATTTTTTGTTCTCTTATTTCCTCATTCTTCCCTTTTGAATTTAGTCGATTTTATTTTTCAGTGAACAGTTTGGGGTTCTTCTTTTTGTGTTTATGCCTTCTACACACACACACACACACACACACACACACACACACACACACACACACACACACACACTGCACACTTCTCTCTTCTTTTTTTTCTATGCTGGAGATTGGACCCAGGGCTTCGTAGGTGCTAGAAAAGGACTTTAACAGTAACATCCCAGCTTCTAAATTCAAGCTGGTACCAACTTTTGTATTTGTCTTCTTTTATGTTGTGGACATCATTGTCTAAATTTTGATACACTATAAACACGTGGTGCTAATTTCATTGCCGGTTTGGTTGCGTATGGAATAAACCAAGGAAGATGCTTCTGACATGTGTCTGGGAGGGTATTTCCAGAGAAGTTTAACAGAGAAGGGAATACCCACCCTGAAAATGGGCCATTTCACGCCATTGGAGCCCTGGATTAAATAAAAAGACAAACTGATCAGAGAGCCAGCATTCACCTCTTTTCCTGACTGGAGACTGCAG
This sequence comes from Phyllotis vaccarum, assembly GCA_033318265.1. Taxonomy (NCBI): domain Eukaryota; kingdom Metazoa; phylum Chordata; class Mammalia; order Rodentia; family Cricetidae; genus Phyllotis; species Phyllotis vaccarum. The sequence continues at coordinate 22,151,301 of JARWLC010000006.1, read as the reverse complement.
TGTGACCGGCTGCTGTGCACTGCCAAGAACCCTTCCTCAAACCCTATCCTCAAACCTCAAGTTCACCTGCCTTCCTTAGCAGGACTTTGGTCAGGGCTTTTCTGATGAGCCAGGTAACTGATACACTTCTCCCTAGTATAGATTAGTCGTCTTCTCTTAAATCATTTACCTTTAGGTATTTGGCTACAAGTCAAAATTACAAAGCCCTGGCTTTCATATTTACCCATCACAAAAGAACTGGCTTTCTATTAACCCACAGATTCATTCTCACTAAAGACAATGCTTCACAGGGCTTCCTTCAGGTTCCTGCCTTGTGTCTTCACCTGAAAGCCTCTCTTCAGCACCTCCTGTCAGTCAGCTCTAACGATATTTAAATTCCTACAACTTTTATTTTTCTGGAACTGTCTTAATTTCTCTGCATTATTTATTAGATAGTTTTGTCAGACATGGCTTTTAGTTGACAAGCTTTTTTTTTTAAAGTTGGAATAATTGTGAAGAAAACGGCACAAAAGACTTACAATTCTTAAATTTCATGTTCAACAGAAATCCTAACCTTTAAGGATGTCACTAATGAAAACGCAACAATAAACAGATAACATGGCTACTTTTAACCACGGTCTGGCTCTATGTTCTTCATGCCTCTGAGGCCTAACCAAAGTGTCCTTGGAACAAATCTTGTCCCATTTTATGTTGGGCTGTTGAGTAGGGCAGCATATTCATAGATGTTTCTTTAAAGGGAGACATAACCGATGAGACCATCTGAACCTAGTGCGGAGTATGAGATTCTATAGTTGAAGTCTGTTGCCATGGTTTTGGAAGAGTTTGGAGTCTTGTCAGGAACTTTGTGTATTTGCATATGGGAAGAATTAAATACATAAGTTCAATGTATAGTTTGGTAAAGTGATGACATCAAAAGTGTCATTCCATAGCATTTTATATTTACAGTCTACCCTATAATCTTACATACTTTACTCACTCAAATTTAGGGCTCAACTAATTGACTTTCGTGGTGGTCTGATACTAGCAAATAACTATATCACAAAGAGTGACTTGAGAGATGTATATTATTCCCATCTCCACCATTCTCAAAGAACATATCCTGCCAGCCTAAATGAGACAGAGAAGGAACAAATTAATTGTCCCCAGCATCTCAGCTGAGGCCAGTCTATATCTGCCAATGCATTCAGTGGTCACCAACACAAGGCATAATTGGAAATCCAACTGATATCAGAAGCATCTTCTAATTAAATACAGTCTAAATAGATGGCTCACAAAGACCTTTAAAAAGTTATTTAAATCCACTAAAGTTTCAGAGTGGTTTTTTACATATCAGAATTGTAGCAGCAGATAACTTTGTACCCATAAAGAAATGAGCTATACTGTATAATCTGTTTTAAGGAGACCCTATCCCCTACTTCATTTGAAATGTTAAGTACTTGGAATTTTTCTCACAAAAGAGACTCCACAAGCTTGTGGCTTATTCTGATGTAATTAGTGGATGTGATGGATTTGATCTCTTGTTAGGAAAGCTCTTAAGAGTATGATCCATGACTATCATCTATCATGATGAGACACCAGTGTGCTGCTATGTCCAGTAGGAACTGAATGCACAATACATGAAGAATTCTCTCTTGATGGTCACAGCAGTCTGTAAGTTCTTGCTCTCAACATTCAAAATATCTCGACACTCAGGGGAAAAAAAAGGAAACAATTTTAATTCATTTCAAATTTCCATAATCTTCAGAGATTATAATAATGTGCAATTACCAGAGAGATCATAACTTTTAGCTACACTTCTTACCTACAGTGTTTACTGCTCTTGAGGTCTAAGTAAGACATTTTGTGTTACACATTTACCTGAACAAGACCCCTGGGTTTATCACTATCTTTGCCTGTGTTAGAACCTTTGAACACTATGAACTCTCTGACCTAGGCATTATCAGAGCTAGCTAATATTTGACCATCTGTTGTAGCCAGTAAAATTCAGAATTCTGACAAAGATTTGAAAAATGATATTAAAAACTCCCAAGATGGCACATGTAGCCATATTTTGGTGGGTTTTTTTTCCCTAGAAAGAGTTGGCATCTATGATGAGATAAAGATGCTCAAGATAACTTTCATTTATCCTTTATGCCTTCACCAACATAGTAAAACATTTATAAACTAAGACAATGATTTTCGAAGTTATCTTGAGCCCTCCTATCCATACATTCACATTTTATAGTTTATCAGAAATTCAAGCAATTCTATGTCCAAACTATTTCTCAATGACAGACATGTTTATTCCTTCATCAGCAGCACAAAAACAGCTGTCAGCCTTGGCAATACCTTCTTGCTCTTTCTCTCAGTAGCCATATTTGGGTCACAATCTTTTAGTCCTTTTTTTTTAATGACTTGGTGTGTGTGTGTGTGTGTGTGTGTGTGTGTGTGTGTGTGTGTGTGTGTGTGTGTGTGTGTCACAGTGTGCAAAGTAGAAGTCAGAGGACAGCTTTCAGCAAATGGCACTTTCCTTCTATTATATGGGTACCAGGAATCAAATTGAGGTCTTCAGGATCAAAAGCAGGTACTTTCATGTGCTGAGTCACATTGCCAGGCATCAACAGTTTTCTTTTTAAGAATTTATTTCAGAGATAATTTCGGAGTTGCAAATACTTTAAATATAGTAAACAATCCAGATATATTCGGATTTATCAAATGTTGATGTTTTACCACACTGGATTTCTCATTTCTGTACACGGATCCATTTACCTTTAGTTTCGTTTGTAAGGTAGCTGAGGATAAGTTGCAAGCATGATTTTACTTTGCTTCTAAATCCTTTAATGCAAACCCTTAGGAAAAATATTTGATTACATTAACTCTGGCTAGGCATCAAAACCAGGAAATTTACTTTTTGATAGAATTCTATTATCTGATAGCTTGACCTTACTTTTATTCTATAAATTTTCCTAATAAATACATTTTCTGATCTAGAATTCAGGTGAAGATCGCACACTGCCTGGGACTTGTCTCCACTGTCTCTTCCGTAACCTGGAGTTCCGCAGTCTCGGGCTTTGTGAGCTCGGTAGTTTTGAAAGATAATACTGGTTATTTTGTTTTTCTACTTTTACTATTATCATATTTCCTCTTTTTGAGTGTCGGACAGGCATTTTTAGCAAACAAACCACAGAGCCTACACTGTGTTACTGTGCAGAAGTGTAAGAAACACCTATTTTAACTAATTGTTTAATGTCAACAAACAAGCTACATTCGCCTCTTGATGGGGCTTGTTGAATTTGGCGGTTCACATTCAAAACAGCCAAAAGAAGGAAATAACCCATATGCTCACATAAAAAGGAAAACAAGGGACAGTGATTAGAGTAAGTACCAACAATATTATTGAATATGAATATTTTTTATGTCAATCCATCTCTGCACAGTTTAGAGTGTAAAATAGTACTACTCATATTAAATAGGGATAGATGGATGTAGGGATGGGTTAATTTTCTCTACTGATTAAAGAATTAAAAGGCAAGAAGACTTTGAAACTCAAGAAAAGTTAAGTAAGTGTATTCAGAGGACAAAAACCAAGCTTAAGAGATGCCCTAGGGCGGGCAAGCTGTAAATCTCAGCAGCTGCCGAGGGAGTAGAAAAGGCAGCACAGAGGTCATCTACAGGGGAGAGAAGGAGCCACATGGTGAGGAAGAGAACTTTAGAAGGTTAAAGAAACCCTCCTCTCTCTCTCTCACACACACACACACCAAATACAAAGGCTCTGGCCATCACCAGGAAGAAAGAGAACCAGAAGGAGAATGATGAAACCTTTAGAGTGAGGACTCAGTAAAGGTGTCAGGGCCCAGCCAAGCCGTATGGAAGCTGCACAGAGGGACCATTCTGGGGGTGGACATTTGGGGAAGGGAAAGTACCTTATCTCTTTAAAAAGGTAATTATCCCATCTATCTCTTCCATATGCACAGCTGAAGGAAAGCCAGTTTCCCTAGAGGGTGGGGGTGATCCTTAGGTGATTGACAGGCCTAATTGGGTTAACTTTTTAGCATTTTGGATAGCTTGGAATATTAAATCTCTACCCAGGCCAGAGATTTCATCCTCTTAACCAGAAAGTCCTTTAACAGGCCCTTCACTGATGCTGTGTTATTATGTTTCTGAAAGCATTCACCAACTGCGTGTATCTATTCTCTGGGAGAAATAAAATAACATTCTTTGGCTGAACAACACCTGGGAAATGTTCGTACAAAGAATGGGATTTTCATAGGCTCCCACTGCTTCAGTGACTACCTCTGCCATTACTCACTATTCACAGTATAGGTCCTGATCGCTTTTCTAAATCTTAAATTCAAATATCCACTTGCCTGCTGTTCTTTGTTTTCCCAAAAGAACCTTAAATTCAGATTCATAAGACAGAATTCATATTTATTTTCTCAGCCCTGCTTGCTACCCCGCATCATCTCCCAGATCTGGCCCCTTCCTGTTCCATAACACATTTTCTAAAATATAGCCGCTGCCCTTTATTTTCTAAGTAGCTCTTGAATCCCTCACCCTCTCATATTCAATGCTATTATTTCTCCAACCGCATGTCTAATAGACCTAACCGTTCTATCCACACCTACTCTGCCCACTGTTCACCACACTACTGTTAAGATTCCTTGTATAGGAATAAAAAATCTTTTTTATTTTATTAAGTTCACTTTTTAGTCTTAAAATCTTCCAGATTTATTTTTCTGCCTTTAAATTCACATAAAACTCAGTCCTAAAGACCTCATGGGTCTCCCCAACATCAAATACCCTTGTTCTTCTCACTAGCAACACTGGAGTCTCTCACAGAACCCATTGCTCACTGGTAGGTCTTCTGCTTAAAGGAATAGATTAGATATGGCCATCTGTATGCTTCAGACATGTTTTTGCTTCTCTTCATCATGAGGTTCTACAGATCTTTTGATGTCACCATGAACTTCTTCATGGAAGCAGCTCTGTCCTTACCAAGAAGATGAGGAATCCCTGAGATAAACATGTCCCATAGAACCAGTTTCTGTCACACATAACTTTCCTCATGAGTGCACTTTGGTCTTTGTGCTCATGACTTCTTGGTCAGCACGTGTCTTTCCTACTAGAATGTAAACATCATGAGGAGTATCGGTGTCTATTCACGGTCACCAGTTGTGTCCTTAGAACATTAACTGACTCAGATTAACATATTGACCAGTAAAATAATAAGAAGAAAATGGTAAGCATATTCTGTAGAAGTTTTCATATGCACATCCATCTTTTTTTAAGATTATTTTTATCCACCCTCTCCATTGGAATAGTCAAACACGAAACATTAATTACAGTTTGAAGCATAGACTGTGGGTCCTCAGAGCCACATGGCTTCTATTTGCTGTAGCTGTACTTGAAGGCATTGGCTTAGATACTACTTCTAATTATTACCTTCGCCCAAACTCTGCCTTCACACATTTGCCTGGCATTCTTTATATCAGCAGGGTAGACTTGCAGATATGAAAATTTAATGAACATTCTAACATCACTGTTTTGGAGTGTCTAGTTTTCTTAGTGCATGTTAAGCTTTCTCTAGCCATCGTTAATAACTCCCTGTGGCTTCTGGTCCCAGCCCACTAACTGTGTAGCCTCCAGTGTCTAAACACAGGTGATAAACAACACAAACATAGAAATTTGGTGGGAAACCATGTTAGGAGGTTCACTGTTTTCAAGGGTCATGTTCCTTTGGTTAATTTTAGGGAACTGTTTTATAGATATGGGATCTGTGGAACTGTGAGAAATCTCACAACCACTGGCACAGCACCGAATCAAGAGCTTTCCTCAAAGACAATCTCTTACATTGGTGACTATACTTGGGAGGCCAGATGAATGACATACCTGTTGGGGACATCTGACTCTAAATCCAAGTTTAATTGAACCTCCACAAATGAAGAACACTACAAGTTTTAGGATAGGCCTTATTGTAGCCAACTGAAAAGGTATTATAAGGTTATTTTGGAACTCCAAACCCATCATGCAATCATTTCCTCTCTTGCATGATGCACAGGGATCATCAGTGTGTGGCAGAATGCCTATTTTTAAAAAAACAAACAAAACAAAATAAAACAAAACACCCTCAAAATCAAGGTCATTAGGTATAGGGGTATTGTGTTATTTCATGGTAAATAATTGTCCCACCCACTGGTTCAATAAAAAGCGCTGATTGGCCAAAGGCAGGCAGGAAGTGTGGGCGGGGCTACCAGACTTAAAAACTGAGAACAGGAAGCGCAGAGCAGAATGCCAGAGAGAAGCCGCAGGAAGCAGAGGACAACCATGCTTCTGTGAGAAAAGGTACTGAGCCCCATGGCTGAACAGGTTAAGAGTCATGGGTTAGATGAAGGGGAGAGAACTAGCAAGTTATATGCCTGAGCCTTAGGCCGATCAGCCAAAAACTATTGAAGGCATCTGTGTGTCTCTGTAGGACTGTGGGACTGCGGGTCTGCAGGTCTTTGGGTCCTAAACCTTGAGGTTAGGCCCGAAAGTCCAGGCCAGAAACCTCTTACTACAATTAGGGTATTGGCAACTAAAAGAAAACTTCTGGACCCTCCTTTTAAAAAATTTTACATCAGAGGAAAGACTGCTTTCTCAGGTGGATTTTTAGGGATTAAGGTTGTTAATAGAGTGTAAGACTTCGGACAATGGTCAATGTTATCTCCAGCTGCATTTTCCAATCCCTCCATAATTTTTTTTACAAATGAGTAATTGTTCTGACTCCCACTTTACAATTCTCTGTTGATCATATCTTACCTAGTCTGCTCACTTGGTGAGCAGAACACTTGGTCGCAGCAGAGATAACAGTTTAAGCAGGTCTCTGTGCCACAGCCCTACCCTCTGGAACCCGGACAGTTATTCTTTCTTGGGAATGTGCGCCTAACTCAATATGCTTACAATCTCCAGGTGGTCACTCCTGAGGAACAACAAGAGGCAACGCTCTGGCTGTCTTAGAAGAAAAGATTTACCTTCAAGAAATAATATAGCCTGGAATATTACTGTATCCTTGCAATCTGGGCCCTTGAGAGGCTGAGACTGGAGGATTGTGAGATTCAGGCCAGCTACATTGGAAGAACTTTGTATCCAATTTAAAAAACAAAAACCAACACAGGCCCATATTCGAAGTCCTAGGAAGAACTGAGAACAGGGGGGTCATGTGGTGACATGTTGAAACATTCTCTCCACATGGAAATAATTAATCATACACAATAAAGAAGGAATGCTTTGGATTTTGAAATGGTATTTATATATCTTTTGGGTGACATCTGACTAATTACCAGGTAACCCAGAAACTGGCCCAGGACAGAGAAAAAAAAGCTTTACAGCTAGCAAAGCTACAGCCATATTGGTCCTTGGCTCATAGTTTCTCAGCTTAGTCACCTTTTAAAAAAAAAAAAAAAAAGATAGATCTTCCCAAAATATGAGACGGCCCTGACTGCTGACTGACTTGTGTCACACAACCAGGTCATAGATTCACAGGAACAAAGTCCTGTGACTCAGTCAGATCAAATGTTCATTCCCAGCTAATCCCTGGAAGCAAAGCAGAGTCAATGTGGAATATTTATCATGTAGAAGTTTTTCCCCAAATGGGCAGGAGATTAAATCTGGTTGCCAAATAAAACAATACATGTGAACTAAATAGCTAACCCTAAGCACCATAGCAACTGTCTTAATACCCAAAGATGCAAGATCTGGAAATTAATGGTCCAAAGTAAAAAGGAATTCTTTGGAAAATATTACATGAACTTACCTTATCTTTACTAGGATTTAGCTTAGTTACTAATGTTAAATGTCTAAAAGTCTTCTGTATGAATACAGTATTTGAAAAGGCCAGCAGCTGATATCCATGATAATCCACCAGTGTTGGAGTCGTGAAACAGAAGAAAATTGGATGAGGAAAGTGCCAAGCCTGGAACATGAAATTTCTCATAGTGGACACTGCAGGGCTAATTTACAGCCCTATTAGCAACTGTTCTCTCTATGTAGAACAGCCTCTGGCTTGCAAACACACAATCATAAAGCCAAGTATATACCCTGAGCCACTCTACATAAAATGGGAGTGTTCTATTCTGTATCAAAAACACTACACTCACTCTAAAGCATGCTATGAAATACAATAGGAAACAATAGGTTCTACAGTCCACAGGAGATGAAGCTTTACTTAAATGGGTTGCTCACTTAGAACACAATTTATAAATTCATAAGAAGCACTTAATAAAAATCCCATGAAATGACCCTGCTCCTAGTGACTAATAGATTTCTACTACACAGGGGGCAATCAAATACATTTCTAAAAAAAAAATTTACTGCACATTAGGCTTCATTAATATTTATTTTAAAGGTTACTTTTTATTATAACAAATATAAAGTCATTGATGTCTTATAAATTTTCAAAAGTGCTTTAAGTACAAAAAATATATTAGTAAATGAAAGATATGGTGTAGTATTTGGTATATACTCAATACAGTCAACATGCATAACAGATGTCAGAAAAGCACATGCATTATTGGAAGAGGGTGGATGAAGCAAAGCTTCTTTGTGGCTGATTATAAACTCATAGCTTCGGTCAGCTTCCTTTCTTCAGGGATACCATTTACCTATAAGCAAGATAACAAGGTGAGCGTGAGAGGTGAAGGATATGGTACATCTGGCTTTTGAACATAAGAAATTATCACAAAAAACCTCTATTTTAAAATGTGTACAATGCTTATACTATTACTAAAATGTATAGTTAATGTAAAAAATGGTGTTTTGTTATATCTCCACACATTACCTTGCTTATTGTTCATATTTGCCTTCTTATTACCTTTTTTTTTGTACTCTCTTTTTACCTTCAGGTCCTCTTCACACTCATCCCTTTCCTTGACTTTAACATATGTCTACTTTCCTGTTGTACATAGGACACACACACACACTCCAAGTGTATGTATGTGTGTGTATATATATATACATATATATATGAAAGCCTAGAGTGCAAGAAGAATTTTTATATCATCTTAATTTAAAGTAGTTATATTTCTTTATTTTTTGTGTTTGTTTTTGAAGGAAGGAAGGAAGGAAAGAAGGGATTAATTCTGAATTAGCACCCCTTTTCCTGAACTAGGCTGCAACGATTTATTTTCTCAAAAGTTATAGCCTGAAAATCTCTCCCACAATAAACAAGCAGAATGAGGTTGACTGCGGGATGCATGACTGTACCTTTCAATCGTGGCTTAAAAGAATAGCACGTGTATTGGAAGGGTACAGGAAAAGGGAGGACCTGAAAGAACACCAAGGCTACTGTCTTGGACCTAGTCCAAGAGGTATTGTCTGCCCTTAACTGCTCTATTATCCCAGCCAGGGCTCCAGCCCAGCAGCCCTGCGTCACCAGCTAGTTCACTTGCTGAACTTTTGATGAGAATTTAAAAGAAAACAACTAACTGCATGGAACAAGCTGCAAATCTACTTTCAGCTGATACAGTCCAAAGAGGCAACCACAAATGAAATTACTTGCTCCCCAAGAGACGACCTGAGTGCCTCACTTACATAAAGAAAAAGCCCGTCACTGTTTCATAATAATCATGCTCACATCAGCCCCTCCACACTGTGCTAGGATAAGCAGGGCAAGGGACAGAACAGCTCAACTGTACTCATGAAAATACACAATCAAGCCCGAACGCATGCATTGGAAGATGGAACAGAATAAACCGGAAGCCGAGAAAAATGACATTTTTATGTAAATGAATAGGATGAGAATGAAGGCTCTAACTGGACCTTAGCTCCCTCCCCAGGAGGCCTATCTCCACTTTGAAATGTATGAGAGACAGAAGCAACAGTCTCTTATCATTTATAAAATGCTAGGGTGGTCCTCTCCCTTGACACTCAGATACTTTGGAGGCTCACTGGGAAAACAACACAACAAGCAAGAGGAGACTAGACTATCAGCAAGCCATCTAGTCCATCAGGAGCAGGAACCGAAGGTCAGGAAACAGGATAGGAGGGTAGAGGGCAGCCCTAACAAGGACGGACTCCTTCAAACAGGCCTGCTTCCCAAAATCTCTTTAGAAAAATAATTTTGAAAATGAGGTTGAGCAGCCAAAAGTCATTCAAAGACAAGCCTTCTCTCATCACGTGTACTCAGCCACATGTTCCTTCCATCAGGGAGAGAGAAAGCACCCCAGCATTGGACACAGCGCCCCAACATATCAAACAAGTACTATCACCCATGACACCATCCCCAACAGAACCTATTCAAGATATCCATTCTCTCTCCACATAGATAAAAATCTAGACTTTTACAAGTCTCAAAAAATATTTATAATTTTCCTAGGGATGATCTGACTTCTATTCCCCAAGTGGCTCTAATGGACAAGAATCGAGAAACAGACATCTCAGGAGAAGCAGACCTTGGGGGTAAAGGAGAAGGTGTTGCATCATTTTGTTACAGTCATGTTTCTTTCGATTTTTTCCCTTTTAAAAACACAAGCACAGAATTAGTGGTGATGAAGAATTCAAAAACACTTCCCGTTTCAGTGACACTTATTTATAACTAATTTTGTTTCTTCATCAATCTCTTGAATGTTTACAGAATAGCACCACCCATCAATATATTGAATGGTCTGCTTGAATCACATTAGCATTTAATTAAAACAAGCAACCAGAACCGTAAGAACCATTCTGATAGATATCATTTTATAATTAAAATCTGATAAAAGAAACTTTATTATACTTGCCTCGAATCTTTGAAAAGTTGTCAAACGAAAATCTCCTTAAATTCCCGAAAGCAGTAATAGAGAAGATAATTCTGAATGAAGACATCCAACACATTTCTACACGTGGCTGACATTTTTTGGAGACTCACTTAATGGCTTTCTACCACAAAGCCACTATTCATACGTAGAATTCCACACTAAACTTACATTTTTAGAACTTCTCTTGCTTTTCCAAAAGAGGAACAAAGGCGTTACTGGTTGCCTGGCAATTAGAACTAGGAATCAACCACTAATTAGGAGACAATCGTGAAATACTGAAGGGTGAATGAAATAATTGGCTATGGAAAATTTTTAGGGACACTTGGAAGGAGTAAACTTAAAGAAGGCAAGTTTAGGAGAAACATAACAGCCCCAGGAAGAATTGGCCACCATCTTGTGACACCGGTCATGTTCTAATGGCCTTTTAAAGTGGCATTAAAACCAGGCCAAACATTTCTCACTGATCGTCCTGAAGGCTCAGTGACTAGTCACAATGGCTTCCCTTTGTGAGAGGCAGTTTTAGCCTACTCACTTACTGAGACAAATCTCGACCCCAACCAAGCTACAAACCTCGTCTACCAAGGAGAAGAATAGGAAATAACCCCCATGCCCCATAGAAGGGAAGTTGAATTCAGTCTTTCTTAGTTAGACAGGACCTCCATGCATACCACTGCCTTAAGATCATTTGCCCTTTTTCATTCCGGTGACAATGTGTGCAATAATCTAAGCCATCTTGAGGTTCTCGGCCCAGTTAAGGAATGATACAACTGGCTTTCCTTTCTTGATGAAGATAAACGTGTCATCAATCATACTATAATTAACTTTTAATGTGTTAGCTTCATTCATAGACATTGAATTAGCATTTTAGTACTCACCTGTAGTCTGCTGTTGAGGAATCTGAGTCTGGTGTGGCAAGTTCCTAGAAATGATTAACACTATTGAGTAAAAGTGTGTTTTTAAACTTGTCAAGAGAGGTCACATTAAGATTGAAACCTGCATGGAGAGACAGCACCCAGATGATGTTTTCGGTTCTCCCCTCCAGAGCTCATACAAGAGGAAACTGAAGTGTCTAGCAACCAAGAGTTTGAAACCCACTGATTTGAATCATTCCTGCCAAGCACATCTTATGTTCCAAATAAAGGGACTGGGGAGATGGTTCAGTGGGTCAAATATTTGCCACAAAATTATGAAGACCAGAGTTCAGATCCCCAGAACCTCATATAAGTTGCTGGGTAAGAATGACAATCCTTCTATAATCCAGGACCTGGAGGCAGGGGTTAGAAACCAAGAATGAGTGAAACAATCAGTCAACCATGGTTCCAGAGCCACCCAACACTAAGCCCCAAGTTCCAAGGAACATCCTGCCTCAACTTAAGGTTGACAGCAATTACAAAAAGATGTCTCAGACAGATGGTGGTGTTGGCACATGCCTTTAATCCCAGCACTTGGGAGGCAGAGGCAGGCAGATCTCTGTGAATTCAAAGCCAGCCTGGTCTTGTCTACAGAGTGAGCTCCACAATAGCCATGGTTATAAAAAAAAAAATTTTAAAAAAAGAAGTGTCCTATGTCAACCCTGGGCCTGAACCATGCACACACACACACACACACACACACACACACACACACACACACACAAGAAAAAACATACATAATGATGAAAGTAAAAATAGTACTTTTCCAACTGAATGCTGTTTAAAGCTTCTAATGTTTGTTTGAACAGGTTCTTACTTGCTATGCACACCAGGCTAGCCTACAACTCATAGCTATCCACCAACCTCAGCTGAGGGCTGGGACTGAAGAAGCATGCCTAGCCTAAACTCATAATCTCTACTAAATGCCTTTGAGTTATTAAAAAAAAAAATCAAGTCCTACTTAAAATACATTGTTAAGGAAACAACAAAATCACTCAAGTTAAGGAAGTTCCTTGATAATTTCCCTCAATGATTACATTTTCCTTTGCTATTAGGTCTTAGCTATACTCATTCTGGTATGGTTTAGGGGATATTTCTTTTGGTTTGTTTATTCTTTCAGAATTTCATACACTGTATTTATATTTTGGTCCCAAAGGTAGAAAGATTGATGTAGAAACCATGAAGAGATGAGCTGTACATTTAACAATGGAAAAACCCAGACCTTTCTTACACATAAGTCAAAATGCAGCTACGTGTGTCCTTGGGATGGGGAGTGGATGAACTTCATTTCAGATCCTCAGGCACAACAGATGTGGGGTCTGTTCTGCATCTGAAACTGCTCTACACTTCCCCTACATTCTATCCACACTTCCTCATTCTCTGTTAGCTCCAGGCAGGACCTAGTCTAAAGACAACATCAACCAACATGCTTTGACACAATTCACTGTGAGAAGGGGAAAACCCAGAGCCTAAATGCTCTGACACAGTGCTTAGTCAAAGACAGCTACTTCCCAAAAGCTGTAGATGAAGGACACCCTAAGTTCAAAAACGGTGTTTGGATAAGGCCACCTGTAATCCCACACCCTTGTTAAGCCCCACAGTACATTCTTCAATGATATATATTAACAACAAACAAAGAAACAAAAAACCAAAACCAAACAAAAAAACAGTGGTCAAAGTTAATACACTTCTGATATTTCCTGATTTTTTTTTTTTCATCTACACTGCCAAACTTATAATCACAATGGTCTTGGATGGGCAATGAGAAACTGTTGGTTAAAAGGCATATACACTTATAAGAAATTGGGAAAGGTACATGAGTGAGCCATTGGTATTTGTACTCTTGAATCAGTCTGGAGCTTTAAAACAAGCAACACTGCATCTGACCGAATGCCACACATGGTTCCCTAAGGCCTGCATATGAAACTTCAGATGACTCTATAAAAGGGGGCTCATGTGTGCAGAGGTTTAATAACAACAAACAAGTTGAGCTACTTGTGAGCATTCATACCTGTGTGTGAACATGTAGGAATCTGAGGTGGGGGATCTCGGGTGAGAGGCCAGCCTTGGTTATACAGTAAATGCCACCTAGAGTAGGGAGGTGACCATAAAAGCACTGTGGCAGGCCTACCCAACAATAGGCCTCTACTGGAGCAGGGATGAAGGGCAGAACAGTGGGAGATGTGGGAACATGTCCATCTGTGCAGAAAACAGGCCACCGCTAAAAGCAATTAAGACAGGAGAGCACGCTGGCTTCAAACAGAGTACCCATAATCCTTCAATGAAAGGACCTTTATAAAGTCATAAGACTATTTAGAGTAATTAAGTTATTAATGGACTTATAGAAAGGTTATAATATGTAAACTGCAGCATTATATAGAAAGCTAAGAAAAATGGTAATTCTCTAAATTATTAGCATTAATTATTTCCCAATTTTTTGCCATTAATTGCCTGCATCTAAATAGAAAATTGTGCAAATTAGTCATTGCGCAAACTTCATTCTTTAAGAAAGCAAAGGTAATAATTTGCAAATTAGTAAATAAGTGATTTGGTGGGCGAACAAAATTATTCATTATTTTAACAACTATGTCAAGGTAATTTACACTGTTGGCTTTCCTGGAGAGTAAGTATGTGAGCAAGATGGATGATTGTCAACCGATTATGTTGCTACTCACTTGAAGACTCAAAAACAAAGTGATTTGCATAAAGGCACAGAATCTACGCCAGACCTGAAAGAAAATGGCCTTCAGTGTGTGGATATCTTTTAAAATACTATGGAGACATTATTTAGAAACAAGCAGTAGTTATATCATTTGGGAAATTTGCCTATTGTTTCAGCCGAACTGATACTGTCTAAAAACCTTCATTTTCCCCTTTGAGAATGATTGCTTAGACCTACAACTCTTTTGCTAAGAAACTGGGAAGTTTGAGGAGGGTAAAGGAGTAGGCTACACAGAACCTGGAAACACTGTTGTGGTTTTAAATGTCAACAGCTTCATTTTAATTAAAATCAACTCTATATTCTACATGATATATAAAGGAGGAACACTTTCAATTTTTCTCCTTTGCTTGTTTAGGTCCAGAAGCAACTCAGCAGACCTTTGACCTGATGCAGTAGAAACCAACGGGACCAAATCCACCAAGCAACAATAAGCCTATCCCTTTTGGTATATATTCATAGAATTAAAAAAATAAATAAATAAATGGCTCTGCAATGCCTGTGACAGCTGATCATTCTTATCAATAGGAACACTGTGGTCTTGGTCTATGGAAACAGTTTCAACTGACAGTTAACTTCCATTAAAACCTAATTTTTTCTATGTGGAATTTTACCTTGAAAGGTGGGTTTTCATTATCACTGAAGAAAAAAGACAAATGAAATGCACTCAAATAAAATTTAAAATTAGTTTACTAGCTTTAATCATAAGACTTAATTGCACTCTTACAGTTGTTGATTTGCAAAAAAGATCTCAGCAGAGCCTACCTCCTGTCTGAGGGGCACTCAATTATCCTGGATTAGATGTTAGGTTTAGTACGATGGATGGATAAGGACCATTTTTGCAAAGCCAGTTAAAAAATACTACAGAAAAGTGTCTGGGGCATTTTCCAATGTTCTCCATTACGTAAGGGTCCTCTGAGAAGATGCTTCACCTAGAATAAGTCAGGGGCTAGGGAGCTTGTTACAAAATGAATGGGAAAGTATATCATCTCCCTGATGGGGTATCATAGCTCCTAGACATTTCAAAATACATCAATGTTTCTCTAGGAAATTCAATATTTGGGATCCTCCAGTCAATGCCTACTTCTCAAGGCATAAAACTACGTATTGATTACAGTTCCTAAGGTATTTTATTCCTTTATTTATTTTAGTTTTTCAAAATTCAGCACTTTTCTCTCTCATTTGGCCACTGTTCTCAAGTCTGTATTAATCACTCACTTCCCCACAGCATTTCCTTCATGCAGTTAAAGAATTGAATGAAAAGTCCAAATGTTCAACTGTGTATATCCACAAACAACCCAAACTTTATAGATAAAATCCAGTCCTATTTCATACTTCCAAACATGCCCCTTGGAGGAACTTAGGGGGAAAAATGCTTTTGAAAACCTTAGGTGGAAGAGTGTATGTGCCATTTACACTCTTGCCCATCAGGATGACCCAATTCTCAGCCTTAGACCTAAATTCTCTACAGCTGTGGTCCTGCTCTTATAATACGTACTTCTAGCCTCCAAAGCCCCGACTTAGGGCTGAGCTCTTTACTGGAAAAGCTCCAAAAATTTCTGAGCACCATGGATTGGAGATGGTGTTAGACTGACCGTCTTCAACTTAAGGACACAAAACTCTATGACTTAGAACTTAAGCTGGTAGCTATCTAGAGTTTTGTTTAAACCTCTTAGTAAAATGTTGGAAGAGAAAAAGGACATGACTGGAAAATTAGTAAAATCTACAAAGTGTCTGTAGTCTAGGCAAGAGCAAAGGCACCATTGTTAAGAACCTCACCGTGGCCACGTGCATACAAGTAACCACAAGGGGTTAATGAGAGAACCTGACTAAAAGTAACTGCAGACAGTGCTATCTTTGCAAGTTCCTTGTACCTCCAAGATCATTTCAGACATGTGTATAGCACAATTAAGTAAGAAATTATCACATTAAATTGATCTTTCATCTCTATACCATGTGGAAATTTCACCACATGGTCATAAATCTCTGCAATTTGAAAAGTAAAAGGAACCGTGTACTAAACGCACTCCTTTTCTGAGAACGTGACATGCTTCCCAGTCCTACTGAGTCTACTGCTGCTTTCCTCTTTTAATGTCCCCCTGCTTGTAAGCTGGCTCAGAGATACCTTTGAGGTCAATGACCACACACTATCTATCCAAAGTAGATACCAGAATTGGCAAATACTCTAATCTCCACACTGACCTCATTTATCTTTGTCTATTGTTGGTGTCTTAAATTTATCACTTACAAAAGATCACATTTAAAAAAAAAAAAACTGGATAATTTATGGTGTTATTCTGGAGCTCTGTGAAGGATTGTGCCAAAAAAAGAAAATATTTCTATGTAAGTGATAACAGTGGCAGCCGTTAGTTACACAGCTGTTGTGAGTTCTCTATACTTCTCTAGAGGATTGACTTGTTTAAAATACCAAATTAATTTCTATGCAGGTTTGAAGGAAAGCTTTGAATGTTCCCAAGTCTTACTTACATATTCACATAAGTGTTTAGCCATATCACTTTGCCTGACTATTTCTTCTATCAAATCTGAGAAATAACCGTAAAATCTTGTAGCTGATCAAATCCTTTATGAATGGTAAGTTTAGTATGCTTGGATGTGTAAAGCTGAAACGCTAACCTTTTCATAAAGGGTTAATGGGCAAACACAAAGCAAGTAGCATCCAAATACACACCTGGCTACGAGGACCATAAACCTGCTCAAATAAATACCTCATTTTCACCTTGAAAATTCAGTTCCCTCCAAATGACCAAAATATTTATGTATCCACTTGATGCTAAAATGAAGTTTTTTTTTTAAAAAAAAAAAAAAAAGCAATGATTTTCAGTTAAAGTGTAAAAGTTGAATTTTTGTAATAAAAAAGTGTTGATGAATCTAACCCAATAAATTCCCTATTATCAGGCACAGTTAGAAAATGAGGTTAATCACATATTCTGGTTTATAGAGAGTTACCATAGAGACCGTGCACATATTATCTATTTCCAAGAATAAAAGAAAGATAATATACACTCAACACCGAAACGACACTGAATGTAATTTAATTTTCCTCTGATGAGTCAGGCACACTTGATGATCCCACAGTGCCTCAGAACAATCACTGTGAACATCATCAATTATCTATGGACCCTATTTATATAGAAGTGCTAGATAATGGAGCTTTTCCATTAGCAGAAACAAGAATAACACAGAGGTTTTCTGGACTCCAAAACACATATATGTTGAAATTGTTTCAAGTTCAGTATAGTAATCTATTGTGTTTGCAAAGAGCTGAACAGCATAATGTGGTCTTGACAGGTTCTGGAAAGGCCTGAGAGACGCGGATGCTTATAAACCATACAGAAATTTTTGTATATACTGATATATAAAAGAAATTTATGTAACTAGCAATAGTGTAAAATCCTGGCACAAGAAAAATCAATATTTCTCAAGGAAATATTTTTAATTTTCAACATAAATGACTGGAAAGAGTATCTTTAAAGTGGCTGCAGCCTCTCCCTTCTCACGTAGGCCTTCACTAACACTAGCCTAACTGCATTACACATATCCAGCTTCTTACAGACACCATAGTAAGTAACTACTGTTGTATTCTAAAGTGTTACACCTCCATGATGTCACCAACAGGAACATTTCCAGACCTGTGATCTCTAGAGAGGTAACCACTCTGACTGTTCCCCCAAAGATTCAAGAAGTATCCAGTGAGACAGCTCAGCAGATAAAGGTACTTGCTACAGAGGGTAATGACCTGACTTAGATCCTTAGGACCCTCAAGGTGAGAAGAAAGAATTAACTCCTATAAGTTGTCCCTAACCACCTCATGAGCACTATGCATGCAGCCCAATGCAAAATATAAGTGTAAAAATAAGTAAAAAAAAACAAACAAGTATCTGGTCTTCAGGAATACGTAAATAACTTCATGTTTTGAATACTAGGAAAACTTCTTTGGCCCTATATGTAAAAACAGTACTTAAGTATCAAATATGATTCTGAGACTGAATAGAATTATTCTCAAATTTCATCTAAAAATTGGATAAATGGATAAGCTGTGAATACTACAATATTTTTAAAACGACTGATTTTTCTATCAGTCCATAATTCTAGTAAATGGGTATCTTAGATTAGCCAGTGGGTCATTAATTTTTATAAAGAAAACATGAATGTACATACAATCTCTACATTAAAATTAAATATTGTGAAACTTACATATGCACATCACTGGTATAATAATTATTTCTAAGATCCTGAATTCAAATGTATGCAAAGTTTGACCACCACTGAAGGACTTGAATTAGTCACTCATGTACACAGCCTTAGCTTATACAACAATCCTAAATAGATGATGTTAGAAATTAAGAAAATATTTACAATTATGTTAGTTTTCAGAGTGTTTTAGGTAAATGCATGGGGACAGGCTGCTTACACTGTTCTCCATGAGTATTGTTTGATCTTATTTAGCACATACATTTTACATAATGATAAATAAGCACTCTCAATGATTTTTTTTGTCCCATATGGTTCTCAAGTAAAGTTTTAAATAGCTTTTACTTTTACATGTGTGTGTGTGTGTGTGTGTGTGTGTGTGTGTGTGTGTACATGGAGTAGTAAGAAACAGAAGGACAGAGAGATTTTTCTGCAAATCCATATCATTCACTTTAAAAAATAGGAAGAAACACAAAAATACAGTTGTGGCTTCTAGTTGTTGGGGCAACTCAATATAACCCATTCTAATATAAGGTAAAAAATGATAGCCAGATTTTAAAAGAATAAATGACAGATCACCTACCACTTCATATATCAAAATCTAGTTTCCAAGCATATAAAATCTTTCCTCTTCCTTTCCCCTTCTGGCTTCCTGACCATTGTCTTTGAGGCATGAGGGGTTTGCTATAACTAAATGTATGTTCATCATAGACATGGTGGCAAATGCCTATACTTCCAGCACTTAGGAAGCTGAAGCAGAACCAGAAGTTCAAGGCCAGTCTGGGCTACTTGAAACGCAGAATTACCAAAAAAGAAAAAAAGAAAGAAAGAAAGAAAGAAAAAGTTTCTTGTTTTGATGTACAGACCCCACACATACACACACACACACACACACACACACACACACACACACACACACACACACATACACACACAAATCTCTTATACTGAAAAAGTAAATTATAGTTGAGTGGTGAACTCATTGTCTTAGTAATAATGTCATAGTCACGCTTTAGTCTATACCTAACCTTTTACAATAAATTCATCTTAGAACAAACATGGATTACTATCAGTGCCAATTTTTTACATATTAGTGTTGATACATTTTGATTACTAAAGGAAAACATCTGGAAAATTATTCTCTTACATTTATGTCAGACCAAGTCATGATATTTGGGTATGCTGTCCTCCAATAATAAATTAACAAAACCAGTAACAGCTAAGCTAAGCGCTATGGCTTTGACGGATATTATTATAATACCCATGCATGTTGGCAGCTGTGCCTCTACATACATGGATACTTACTGCTGTGTCTGCATCAACGGCATATTGGTGCTGTCGTAGCTGTCTGTGTGCAAGGGAGGTATGATTTCCCCAGTCACAGGGTGAAACACAGGGAGTGTAGACAGGGGCCATGCAATCTCTCTGTTTTTGGACATGTCTCGAAGCTCCTTGGTAGATTTCTGAATAGAACTGTGATGGACAAGTTGGATACTACATAAAAGAAGAAATAAAACAACACAATTTTAAAATGATGTACTAGCCTAATGAGTATCAATTTGAAAAAGACACTTAAAAAAGGGACATTATTGCTTTGGGGGTGTTCTATAAACTAGCTCAGGAAAACACACATCTCACACACCTTTATGTAAGTCTCAAGTTAAACTCAGCTACGAAGCACTATGTTAATATTACAGCCCAAGTCACAAACTAGTTACCTATTTATTTTCTATGATTAAGATCAAATTATGATAGCTTTTATATTATTGCTTCTGGTGAGGGAAGTGTTTATAAATACTCACAGGAGTTTCATTTTATGGAAGGTTATTACTGCAGACTCAGGAAAACGTGTATGAAAGGCCTTGCCATCTGTCCTCTGGTTTATAGAAATGCATATTGGGAAATCACATAATATAAATGACATGTTAATATTCTGAAATAGTTTAGGTTTAATTTTTATCTAGGTTACCTTAGGTTTTGAGCCCTTTTTAATTTTAGTGTCTACCCATCCTAAACCTCTCTATTTAGAAAGCAGCTTTCAAGTTTGTAAAGTCAGCTATGAATGACGGTGAATGGAAAAGAAAGCGTGAGACACACGTACGGAGCATGATGAGAAACTGAGAAGTAACCAAAACAATGATAAAGAAAATAACAGGAAAGAAGACACTTACTCTGGGGTTTGCATGTTTCTCTTTTCCCTAGAAACAAAACAAAATTTATGAATTAAATAATAGCATTGATATTTGGAACATTAAGACTATATGCTCATGGGACCGTGTGTGATGGAAAATGCTGATGTTGTGACTCAAAGGCAGCCAGGCAGCATTCGCCACCAGGTTTACAGTATTACTGGAATGAGTACACATACAGCGATGGAATACTGATGAGAAACACAGAAAATGGAAAAAAATGGAGATTAGGAATCAAGCTCTTGATTGAAATAAACTCTATGACATAATGAAATCAGGCTACATGAAGAATGGAGAATTTGTTACTAGCTGCTTTATGAGTTTTTGAGCCTCTGCTTTGTTACCCTGACTTCCAAATAATCTCAGGAGATTATCTTAATTGACATAGATGTCTTGAAAGTACTAACTATTCATGAAGGAAAGACTCATTACTCAAATGATACCTTATTTTCATTAATTTACTCCTGGGTTATTTTTTAATATATTTTAAACATTTAGATTGTGTCACCCTGTTTGACTTCAAGAAGAATCCTGACCATCATCACTTTTCATCACACTAAGACAATTTATTTATTTAAATGCAATTACCATGTCGATAGAGTCCTGTCTCGGTTTGTATAACAACGCTGCCTAGCCTCAATTATTCTTGGCACTGTTTTTCCATCATGAATTTATATCTAGCCTTAATCATTTCTAAATAAAGTCATTTTGGCCCCTAATTTGGTTTGCTAGACTCACAACTACTTTAATTCATTTTAAAGGAATAAAGTATTGCTGTTTGACTTTAACCAAATTTCAATTCATTTCCAGTGTGTTTTATGAACTAGATGTAACTTTCCTTTTAATGGAATCGTTATGCTGTTGTCTTAACAGACTTGCCAGTTCTTTATTAGTGTTTGAAAGTACTCACACTCCTTCCCGTCGGCAGCACATGATATAAGCGAGTATTAGGAAAAGCACTAGGGCTACTGCCGAGGGCACAGCCAGGGTGATGAGGAAATCCGTGTAATAGTCTCTGCTTTTCAAAGAATCAGAAGGGGGCCTGTATTCCCCACCGTCTGGCAAGATCCCCTCACCACGAACCACTTCCTGGTAGGTGGACACTTGCTTTGTTTTATCAACCTGATATAAAAGAAGACAATTACACATTAAATTAACAGCTACACACAAGATTTTAAGATCTAGACGCACCAAAACAGTCTTTCACAAAATACCTTCAAAAGTCAATCAGTTTTACAGTTACTTTAACCTTATTTGTTGTTCTAGGCTGGGAAATGTACGAAGACAGTAGTAAAGACTTTCCTGCAGTCAATTCTTCCTAGCCCTCTTGCAGCATAAACACATACACACATGTATGTGTAATGTGTGTGCATGCATTTGCTTGTTTGTTGTAAAGCCAAAGAAGTCCTTAATACCACCACCTATAAATTGTTTGTGTTCAGCTCCTAGTGCAAATGTTAACAAGCTGGCTGATAAAACAGTACACAGGCATGTTTGTAAGGTTGCTGGAATAGGAAAAAGAAAAGACAATTTCCAGCGTACTGCCCAGTCTCTCTTCTATTTGATTGACACGAATTTTAGAGAAAAGAGCAGAAAACAGACCCCACCAACGATGTAGCCCTACTACATTCTGTTCCAGGATCACGGCATGCATGCACTCTGCAGCATGGTCACTCATCTCGGATTTACTAATCTGTCTTTATTGTGCTACATTTAATTCTACTGAGGTTTTTACTGAAGGGCATTAAAAAGGTAGCCGTGTGAAATTTGTTTCATTTAATGATTAAAAAATGTTGGGAGAATTAGTTTTGGCCTTATTCAACATCCTCTGCTGGAAAACTGTGCTTGTTCATTATACCATGCTAGCCAAGCATTTAAGTACCTGCAGAGGAATAGGCGCCCTTCCTCCTTCCAACTGATAAGTAAATAACCCAATTTGTGGGGTTTTATTCTTAGTATTAGCAAACAGGTTGTCCAACATAACCTTTTCCTTTTCAAAATTTAAATCCTTATTTTACCATTCAAAACATTTTTATGTTTGTTATAAGATTGTGTTATTTATCTTTATTTTATCTTTAGGCAGAATGAAGCTTCAGCTGGCTTGGAACTCCTTTATAGAAGAGTCTGGCTTCAAACTGACATAGCGCTAGGATAGCATCACATCCAGTCCAATAACTCTTTTATTTAAGCCTCCTTAAATATTAAAAAAAAAATTAAGAAATATTTCTGCGGAAGAATGTGGCATATAAATAAATATATATACATGTAAAATTAACATTTCCGAACTTTTCAGCTATAAAAGCCATGCTCTCAAAACTTAGAAAAATGGAAACAATTTTTAACTTTTGGAAGTTAGACAGTGTTGCTAAACATAAATTCGTGTAACAGCACAGTCACGGGTAGAATGCTGCTGGCGGGGCCCGCTGTCTCCTGTTTGGTGAGACCGTGTGTAGGTCATGCCCGCAGCTGCTCCCTCACAGCCTTAGACGATTAGCACCGTGATGAAATATTGAGGTCTGTAGTGCTAATATTTACCCAAGATTGTACATAAACCACAGGTTTTCTTTCTTTCTTTCTTTCTTTTTTTTAAAAGTAATTTTATGTGATTTAAGAAGGCAAAGAAAGGGTATTTTTCTAACATACAAAAGAAAGGCGGAGGCCCCGGGGATTGCTGAGCACTGCATCTTGAGTCACGTGTTCCCCGGCCACCACCCGGCCTGGAAAGCCGCCCGCAGCTGCCTCTCTAAGACGTGAAGCGGCAGTTGTGTTTATGTGTCAGTAACTTTGTTCGGACGTCAGTTTTAAACTTAGATCTAAATCACTCTCCATCAATCATAAAAAGTTGACAGAAGTTAAATCGAAAGGTCACTAAAGCATTAAAGGTCATAAAAAAAAATAAGGAATCTAAATAAGCTCAAAATATCGTATCGAAACACAAAGAAGACACACACCATAGATAAACAGGAATATTATTCATCTCCTACAAGTATGTGTCAAATTCAAAACATGTTTGCAATTGTTACAGAATAAATTTGATCAATTAAAAAAAGTATGGTAGTTTTTAAAAAAACTTAGAATGTTGAGACATTTGTTTTTAAGGCTGAGGGCAAAATAGTCTCTTTCTTTAGAATTGTTGTGTGTTGAGCTCTGACATTAGAGTTTACAGAACACTGGATGGAAGCAGAACAGGCTTTACTTGCGCTAGCTATTTGATCGTATTCTCTTCTTCCCCTCCAAAGGGAGAGGGTGGCCAAACATTTAAGTTGACCTGCTCACACCACTCCCTAGTGAATGCAGAGTTAACAGTCTGTGTCCCGTGTCACCCCCACCCCCACCAGGCACGTCCAAGAGCTTCATCTGGACCACCCGCTAAGCTAATCCAGCCTCAGCAACTAATCAAGTGTAAAGTACAAAGGTGGCCAGACTCTTTCTTAAGTGGATAGACCCTCATCTAACTTAGCAAAGCCTTGAAAACAAGAAAGTCTACACAGTTGACAAAGAAAACCTAGCATTTATTTCCAACAGCAATCCAGGTTTTAGTCAGGTGTAATGCCCAGACACATCACTACTAATTAAATTTGCCAAAGCAAATTTAAGAAAAGAAAAAGGAAAAAAAAAAAACCCCAAAAACTCACCAGTGAAATTTTGCACCAGTCAATATGAAACTGAGTTCGAAACTTTTTATCACATGTTATCACGGGCTCCATTTCTTGACTGCATCTCAACTGATTCTGTGGATTTTCAACTTCTCGTAAACAAGAAGAAAAAGCAACATCGGCACCAACCATGACATAGACTCTGCAAAAATGTGAAACTCTTACGTTATCCTTTAAGAAAATGGAACACACCGAAAAACAAAACAAAACAAAATTTACCCCAGAAAACAGGATTTAGCCTTTTGAATAGAGGATTAACTGGAGCCATCTCTGAGGTGGGAGTCTAGGCTTTGAAAGTAGGGCCTCCTGCTGTACATTCCTTTATTCAACCAATATTTCCTGAGTGCTTAGGTGTGCCCAGCACTCCTTCCCTTTGGTGTGGATGTCTAGAAGTTATATTTCATCCTTTTGACTGCATACAAACTAGCTACGAGCTATGTACACTGATTATTATATTTGGTAGACTACTTACATCTAGATTCTCCTTCAGATAAATTGGTTAAGAAAATAACCCTATCACTAAAATAATAGTGTAAGTAATGGCTCTTCATTTGATTTCATTATAAGGCAATTATAACATGACACCCTCGAGCAGCCAAGCTCTCTTTTGACTTCATTATTCAACTGGACATTTCTGTCTGTTTGGGCACACAGACCCCTCTGTTCTGGATTTCATTTCAGGCCTCTCACTCTTCAGCTAAGAAGAGAAAATTATTGTTGAGTAACCACAAAGGAGGGAAACATGTTTTCTCGAAGAGTACCCTTGGAATCATTAGGAAGGAATTCCACTGAATTGAGAAACGAGATTTCACAATAAAAGAGACAGAGTGACTGCTGTGACAGAGACAGTCTCGGACAAGATAGGATCTTATCAACTTTCCAAAGAAAAGGAGAAAATTATCTAAATAGCTATAATTTTCTTTTCTTAAAAGATAAGCTATTTATAAGGTGTGATAAGCCTACCAGGGCTCCAGATGTCTTTTTGGGTGAGGGGGGAAACCCTGATCCCAAGAGTCATAAAAGTTCAAGAAAAACCAAAGGCCAAAAAGGAAAATTTTGAGTAAATAAAACATGTTTGGAAGAGGAACAGTTAAGGTTTGCAAATGTGCTCAAAACTAAAACATAAAGATATAATGTGCACTGCGTGGAGTTGGACATACAAGTCCATGAAATAACAAAAAAATCTCGAGATCAACTCTAAAATTTAGCAAATGAATGATTGTCACAAGAAAGTCTGATGGAAGATGAATATTTACAATAAACAGCCTTAGAACAACTAGGTATCCACATAAAAATGGAGAAAATTTTAAATCCCAACACCACTACCTCATGCCATAAAAACCAAGTTAACCCAAAACTGTTCAAAGAAGACTTCTGGGTTTGGATCTAGTTGGCACAGGGGAGGACTGGCAATCATCACCCCAAGTCTAACATCAAAAAAAATGAAGAAATTGAAAAGAAAGGGACAAAGCCCACCAAAAGCCGGGACTTGGAGAGATTGACAGAAGTTTGCCAGCCACAGCTTCTGAGGGACCATGAGGTGGTGAAAGAGGGAGCCTGAGCCAGTCACAGAGTTGCTGGAGGGCCAGTGTGGGCAACCCAAAGAAGCACAAACTCCAGAGCAGTCTGGTCACCAAGGACCCCACATCCTCGAGCCTTCTCACTTAGCAGACCTGAATCTGCCGCTTGGGGAAGCACGTGGTTTTGCTGTTGGCAGAAGAGGGAAAGGAACAATTGTGTTCTTAAAAAGCCCTGCCTTGAGGAGAAACTACGCAGGGCCTTAGCTGCTGGGATTAATGGAAGAGCCTAGCAGACCGAAGGGAAAGACACTCTGAGCTCCAAGGCCCAGGCTCACTTAAAACCGAGATCTCTTCACAAAGCTGGAGAAACCTCCTCCAGTCTCACATCTCAACTGCTCCGTAACTTGACTTACAGCAGCAATTCCTTTGGCTGGTGTGGTGTCAAGGAAAACATCACAGCTTGAAGAAACTCCTAACAGAGTCTGAAGCAGACCCAACAATACTGATCTACATGAGATTAAAAAAGAAAGAAAAAGAGGAAAAAAAAGGAAAGAAGGAAGGAGGAGGGAGGAAGGAGGAGGGAGGAAGGAGGAAGAGGAAAAAACACACCTCCTCAAAGAACAATCTTAAAGTATTTTGAAGTAAATATAAAGAATGCCATGAAGTTTTTCAAAATTTTGGGGCAGTCAGTTCTTAGAGAATAATTTATAGCACGGAATGCATATATCAAAGAAGAAAAAGATTTAAAATCAATCGCATAAACTTCCACATTAGGAAACAAAAGTTAAAAAAAAAAACAAAAACAACAACAACAAAATGTTGGCAAATTAATTCCGAGGTACACACAAATAAAAAGCAACAGTAGAAATCAGAGGAAGAAAAAAATGAATGAGTTGGAAACAAGACTGAAGAAGGAATTTTTAAAACAATGAAAAGATAATTCTTTTTAAAAATGATAAAGCAGGCAAATGGGGGTATACAAGTTGTTAATATCAAAAATAAATGGTACCCATTTAAAGAGATTTCATGGACTCAAATGGCTAATCAAGGAATGTGACAATCGTCTCCATACCCAAAATTTATCTGTGTACACGAAGTTAAATAATTATGGAGGAGACTCATCTCTCATAACCAGCAAAAAAGGAAACAACTGGTGGAGACCACCATCCAGAAAGAATACTCATCGGTCATCAGCCCTCAGTGTGGAAACAGCAGACCCACACACTGGAAGTCACAGACTTCCCCACACATTAATAAAACAGTGCTAATTTCCCACAATGCCATTCAGAATACGGAAGTCAAGAGAACATTTTCTAGATAGTACCAGTAATCTACCGTTTGCAAGGCAGAGGCAGGGGAACCCGAAGTTTGAGGCTAAGACTCACTCACTACATGGTGAGTTTCAGAGTGTATTTGAACACCCCCCCCCAAAAAAAAAAGAAAAAAGAAAAAACTCCATAGAAAATTGAATCTAACAATTTATAAATAAAATTATAAGAGGTGACCATGTAGAATTTACCCAAGTTATGAAAATAAAATTTAAAATGTATCATTTGTCACATCAGCATAGGGAATCATCTTATTAACAGATTAAGAAATATCAATTAACAAAGTCAAACATTCATGACTGATAAAATTACTTATAAAATAAGAGTGGGGGGAATTTCCTCATATCAATATGGATCATTAGAATCTAACAGAAACTAAATAAAAATTTAACAAAAACTAAATAAAAATATTTAGAAGTGCCTTCAAACTATACACACAAAATACCTGATAAAAGAAGATAGCAAAATTAATGGAGAGATTTTGTTTAGCAATAGCAAGACTCAGTATTATAAACGTGATAGTTCTTTCCAAATTAATGAATAACCTCACTGAAATGCCAATCATAAGCCTGGTGATTTGTTCTGTGGATATTGACAAACTGGTTCTAAGCTTACAGAGAGACAAAGGACTCAGAATATCAAACATAATACTGAAACAGAAGAGCAAAGGCAGATGACTGAACTAACCCACCTCAAGACTCACAACACAGCAAAGCAATCAAAACAACGTAGCTGCAGTGAAACAGGCATGGACATGTGACCAAGTCGAAAGCCTAAGAACAGACCTCTGTAGGTTACAGTTACCTGCCCTGTAATGCGGAATACACTAATGTTAATTAATCTTTTCAAAAGATGGTGCTGGAACAATCAAATGCATATGTAAAAAATCAACAAACAAAAAAACTACAATCGAGTCTTCGTATATACCTTGTATTCTTCACAAGTGTTACCTCAAGATCAGTTCCAAACCTAAGTACAAATTGCAAAACCACGCAATTCTGAGAAAGTAACACAGAGAAATACTAGATGACTTTCTAGAACAAAACACTAAGGATATAATTTATGAATTAAAGGAATTGATAAAATAGATTTAAATTTTCTCCCATACGAAACCAATTTTCAAGAAAACTTTCCAGAGCCTGGGTAAAAACATTTGCATACCTCCTATATCAGAAAAGCTGCTAGCAAACATAAACTAACAGCAAAATGAAAACTGACTTAAAAGTGTCCCAGGGTCAGGGGAGATAGCTCACTTGGTAATGTTTGCCTAGCACGCTCAAAATTCTGGGGTCAGTCTCTAGCACCTCATTAAGTGTAACAACACATATAATCCCAGAATCCAGGAAGTAGAGGCAAGAGGGTGAGAAATCCAAAACCATTCCCAGCTAGTGAGTGCAACACCAATTTGAGACTATCTCAACAAAATAAAAGGAAATAAAGAAATTAAATTAAATGTAAAATGAGAAAAAAAATTATGGAGAATTTAGCAAGGAAAACCTACAGAGAGCAAATAAAGATTGAAAGGTGCCCCATATCATATATTCTTAGGAAAAAAACAAAACAAAACAAAAAAACCCAAAAAACAAATAAAGCAGCATTGAGAGACCATAAATAAATTTTGGAACACAGGAGAAGCTGGAACTTTCCCGAATGAAGTAACACAATGTGGTTCAGCCATATGAAGGACAGCTTGAAGTCTTCTTACAACATTAAGCATATTTTACATCATGACTCAGCTATTAGCAAAAGGATCCAGCACTTAGATCCACATAAAAACATATGTAAAGAATATAGAAACTTTATTTATAATTGCCATACACAGAAGCAATCTGCATGTCTTTCAGTGGGTGAATGGTTAACTGTGGTAGATCCAGAAAAATGAAATATTATTCAGCACATGCACACAAAGACATGAGCTATCAAGCAAAAGAAACATAAGTGCATGCTACTAAATTAAAGAATATAAAAAAGATACATGTAGTATTATACCAACTATATGAACTATATGGCATTCCAGATAAAATCAACTATGGGGAAATAGTTGCTGGGGAGGGGGCAAAGGAAAAAGAAAGATGAAGAGGTGAACACAGGTCATTTTTAGAGCAGTGAAACCACTCAGTCTGATACACCATCGTGTATATATGCTATATGCATTTGTCCAAGTCCATCCAATGTACACCATCAACAGTGAACCTCCATGTGGCTGCTGCTGATGCATCGATCTTGTCCATCCACAGTAATAACTAAACCACTTGACAAAAGATAATGAGAACCCAGGGAGCTACTGGTGTGTGGGAACAATGGCATACCCAGCATCTCTGTATTTTCTCTTTAATGCTGCTGTGAACTTAAAATTCTCTAGAGGCAATTCACTTAAAAATGTATACAATGACTTAAATGCAAGAGTTGAAACTATTAACCCTAAATCCTTTTGGCCCTGGATTAGCCCCCCCGCCCCCCCCAGCTATTTGACATCAAAAGCTGTAGCAGTGACAGGAAAAACTAGATAAACTGAGTTTTATCAAAATTATAACATTTCATGTAAAGATAAGTTACAAAGGGGTTATTTGCAAATCACATGTTCGGTAAGTGGCTTGCTTCCAGAATATGTAAAGGAATCTCACATCTTAATAAACAAACAACCCAGTTTAAAAATGATCAAGGATCTGAACTGACAAATCTCCAAAGAAAATCTGAAAAACAACTGTTCTGTTGCATTGCACGTAAAAAGCATATGGAAAGATACTGGACATCAGTGGCCAATGGTGAGAAAGATACCAAGTCCACAAGGAGATAACACTTAATTCCTGCTAGAATGATGATAATCAGAAAACAGAAGAAAGCTGGTTCTAGGAAGAATGTAGAAGAATCATATCTCCCCTATTCTGCTGATGGGAATGTGAACTGGCTCAAGGCTTTGGGAAGAGAGCTTAACAGTTCCTCCAAAGGTTATAAACAGGGTCACCAGATGACTCGGGAATTCTATTCCCATGGATATGCTTAGGAGAAATGACAGTCGATCTCTATGCAGAATGTACAGCTGGATGTTCACAGCAGCGGTATTTCTAATAGTAAAAATGTGAAAATAATCCAAAGGCTTGTCAATTTATGAACAAACAAATGATCACAGCCACAGAATTTTTATTTACTAATAAGACAAAACAAAATATTTTTTTATAATGGATGCAATTTAAAATCATTCTACTCAGTGAAGAAAAGCCAATCACAACAACCACATACTGCACCATTTTATTTATGTGGAATTCACAAGGAAAGGTAAATGTAAAGAAATAGCCAAGTAAGCTAGAGTCTGTCAAGAACGAAGGCTGTTGTTGGTAAGTGACTATGGATGGGGGTGGGAGTAGAGAATCTGAGATGATAAAATTTACCTAATGTTTATTGTAGCAATCATCCATTCTGAATGGGTGACTTGTGTGATGCATGAATCCTATCTTAATAAAGATGTTATTTGCTTATTTTTTTGAGACAGGATCTCATTCTTATAATCTGGACTTACTGTTAACTGACTACATGGCCATATGGGCTTAAACTCACAGTGATCCTTTTGCCTCAACCTCTCCAAAGCTGCAAGATTATAGAGAGGAGCCGCCACTCCTGGCTTAATGCTATTGTATTTTAATGTGAAATAAACCAAAGCATGATATAAAAAAATCAACACTGTGTCAATATAAGCACGATGTCATGGCCATGTGAGAGGTAATGGCTATTCTCAAACACAGTGGCACAAATCTATTTGTTCTTTACATCAATGTACATTAGGGCTGAAGTCTCAAATGAACAATTTTAAAACACCTGTATGCCTTTGAAGGAATAAAGAATGCACTAAGTTAAAGATCAGAGTAAAACTTCAGAACAAAAGTAAATGAAGAAATCACTGGAAAAGTCAAGTGTTCCATGATATATTCTGTTTATCAGAGACATTGCTTTCCAGAGTGATTTGCATTCATAATTAGTAAGATTATATACTAGTTCAGTTGACATTAATATAAATAAGCGTAAGAAGTTTTTGGTTCTTTGAAATGTGTTTTTCTCTTAAATTATAAAAGCAATATAAAAGCACTATAGAAAAAAACTTGGAATATACAAATAGTACTCATTTATATTACCAAGATAACTATTTTCATTTTCCAATATACTTTGCAGAATATTTTTCAAGCGCATATATTTTAACCTAATTGCAATAATATCGAGAATTTAATTTTGTATCCTGCTTCTCCACTTAATACGTCATAAGCATTTTCCATATTATAGTCTTTGTAATTATGGTTTTATGGCAATATAATTTTTTAAGTGCACATGATTTATTCAGCAATTACTTCAGAGTTGGACATGCAGTTGCTTCTAATTTTTTGATGTTATAAATAAGATCCTAAAGCCTATCTCTGAGTATTTTCCTTGCTGTTGCTGTCTTAAAAGAGATGCCTAGAAGTGGAAACATTTTTATGGCAGTCGCCACCGTGCCAAGTTACTTTCATCTCTGCTAGGACGATCTATAAACTTCTCAAACTTGATACACTCTGAACTGAGCTCATCCTCACCCCACCCCACCTCCACCTGTTCTTCCTTCTATCTCCTTCTCCTAGTGATTGGCAACGCCAGATGCTCAAGTCATGAACTCCAGCACCATCATCCCTGAATCTTCTCCTTCTCTCAGCTCAATTCATCATCGGTTGCTGACAGTTGCCCTGAAATAACTCACAAACACGAGTGTCCCTTGGTCCCATCTTGCTGATACCACTTTAGTTTGAGTCACCAGCACCCTACATGGGGGCAAAGCAACAGTCCTGTAAATGTTCTTAAACCCCATCTTTGCTGCTGTCCTCTGGAAGCCTACTTGCTGAGCGAATGAACACATGAATAGGATTTATCAGTTAAAAACACAGAGTACAAACACCATGATGGCGACAAATGGACTTGTCTCCTAGGTCAAAAGGTGTATTTGTTGCTTCTTTTGTAGAATAAGTAACTTTGAACACATTGGCTCTTTCCAATATATAATTTTGTGTGAGGCCATACTTAATAATATCAACTCAATGCTGTACATGAAAAAAAATATGTCTCTCAGATGTTTTCCTTTTGGGTTATCTTTTGTATATACATTTAAAAAATTCTTATCCAGTAAAATGAAGATAATTGCTATCTTGAACCCAACCATATGTTTTCAAATTTTTCAAATGTGTATAAACAGGTGAGATGGGCACATATTGTCAAGGACAAAGCTCTAGGTCAGTGGTTCTCAACTTTCCTAATGTTGCAAAGTTTTATTACAGTTCCTCGTGTTCTGGTGACCTCCCCCAACGATAAAGTTATTTCACTGTTACATCATAACTGTACTTTTGCCAGTGTTATGAACTGTAATGTAAATATTTGATACATAGGATATCTGACCTGGGACCCCCCCCCATAGGGGTCGCGACCCACAGGTTAAGAACCAGTACTCTAGATGACTATAAAAATTGTGCTTCAAAATGCCAGGGGCTTCTGTACCCTGAATAAAACTCCCTATAAATAGGTTATTACAATTTGAACATCTCAATTTCCCTTGAGGTAGAATGTACTTGTTGAGGCATTTCAACATTTTATGTGAGGAATCAACAGGAAAATGACTGTATTTAACACTGTCTTTCACACCAACAGTAAGACTGTGATTATGTTGAATATATGTTTTCCATAATTGCCCTAATCATAGAATATATTTGACTCCTGATCTCGTGTCCAGAAGAGAAACAAACCAACTTGAGGCTATATCCATATAGTACATGCCACCCAGGAATGTGGGCTCCTCAGAGGCAGCACCATTGTCTGGGGTGCCTCTCACCCACTTCTTTTTCTGTAACCAACTGCAATTAATTAAAAAATAAGATGTAAAATTAAAATTTATAAAAATGTTTATAATATATATAACCAAATGGCTAAGTAAAGCTCAGAAATGAAAATTATAATGGAATTAATAATTGCATTTTAATCCAGAGCTTTGAGTTTACAGTAAACTTCCTCATATTAATTAGTATAAAAAGAAAAAAACAGTAAAATATATTACATTACTAATAATAAAAAGAAGACTGTGATTAGTTCTTAAAGACCTGAAGACAGGATTGCTGTAAATTCTGTGAGAATTGGTCAAGAGTAAAGGAAGATAGAGGAGTAGAGCAGATGTGTGGATTTCAGATGACCCAAGTTCCGTGAACGATTCCCTTGAGCCTTCTAAAGTCTGGACATCTATCCAAACTCCTTCATCCTGTGTTACTCTACTCTACACTGTATGTAATAAGCCTAATAATAAAGCTTCTTATCAACTATTTTCTGCAAAGATCCCTTTGCTTCAGGATAATATCCACTACTGAGAATACAATGCTTTACGTGGTTCGGCCTTTGGTAGCTTCCTAACTAACACAATGTTGGGGAAGCATAGACATATGAAATCCTGGGGCTCACTGCCCATCCAGCCAAGTCAAATCATCAAGCTTCGCGCCAAAGTGACCCTGTCTCAAAGGAACAAGGTGAAGGGCTCCAGAGGAATGAGCATCTTTGGCTCACTCTCTCTTTCTCGCTTTCTCTCTCTCTCACACACATACACACAAACACACACACATACATACACACATACACAGAACGAGAGAGAGAGAGGGGGGGGGGAAATGAAGACAATTTCATAGCTGAGCACCCTGGCCCAGTGTCACGACTTTCCATTACAACAGTATCTGGCAGCCACTGACAACATTCTCTTCCTCACTTTTCACCGAGGCTCTTGATAGGGGCAAAACCCAGACAGTTAGCGTATTTCATGAAATGGTCCTGAGAATAAATGAAGACAGTTCCTCTGCCACTGATTGAGGCTAGATCTGCACGCTTTGGTCACAGAGGAAATAGGTTTGACAATCTCTTATGAAAAGTGAGTATATTCTTTAATCCTCACACCCCATCATTCCCTTCATAGTCACCATTTACACCACATCACTCACCCGCGGTTGGCAGCTACAATATGCCTAGCATGAAATATGACCCTGCTCCTCTTTCCTCCAGCTTTATCCCAGGCTAAATACATCTCTGAGTCCTTAGCCTTTGGCTCGATGTCAGGAGCAAAAGCAGTGTCCATGCACAGTTGCCTTAAGGTTATGAGTCTGGCAAGTGAAAATTACTCTTTTTAGAGGGCTCAGTCTTCCTTTGCAGAAGCTTACAGACTTTGAAGTAAATCTTTATCATTGCTTTGTGTTTGATTTAGAAGAAGTTTGAAAGCTGTCAGTAAGGTCTATAGAGATGTAAAAATGCTCATCCTGAAGTATGAACTGGGATGCTGCAGAATGGGCCCTGCTGACTGGTATCTAATGGCACCTTGGGCTGCAGAAGGGCATAAAAGGGTCTATCACTAAGAGCTATTGTAAGTCACCTGTTGGTTACGCCACTACACATATTAAGCACAGAAAAAAATAAATGTCCTTAGTATATTATGGCTGCCATGAGCAAAAATAATAATAATTTCATGAAGATCTTTATTTTTCCTCTATGTCTTGAAGCAACATTTACGTTAAGTATTAAGAGAACACATTTATTAGTTTCTTAATTACTATTACCAAAGCATACACATTATCTTAAAATAAGATTATAGAAAAGAAATACCTGAAGTTCTTTGGATATATCTGTCCTTCCTTCTTTATATTTTCAGTATTTCATTTTAAGTATATTCAGAGCTCATAATTTTAAAAATTCAACAGCAAGAAATATGTCATGTGAATCATATATATACCATAACATTTTTAAATGTATTAAGTGAATTACATATGCACAGTATACATTATTTAAAAGTGTATTAAGTGAATTACATAATATACTATATATCATTAAAGAGAAAGAAAGGCATAGAGCTGAGAAAAGTGTGGAATGTCCTCATTATGGCAATGTCAGTAAAGAGACTTTTGTTTCAGGACTTTATATAACAACTATAGAAAATATACAAAATCATTCCTAGGAACACACTTTTCTCTTGCAATTGTAACTGAAGTAGGATCTTACTTCATTGGAGCTTACATGGAGACCCTAGGGGGACAGAGCTGGCATCAGGTACAATTTATAGAAACCCTATTTTAAAAGACTTCTATGCATGCTTTGCAAAGGTTAAGGCTTAACATTAAATTAAAGCTCATGGAAAGCATTTCAAGTTGGGCAAGGATCTGACACAAGAGTCTAAATAAATGCCACAGGGCGGGCTCTCTTAAATAGCTGACAGTGTATATTGCCCTCAAGCAGGTGCTGCGGGTCCGTTAGCTAATGACTGAACTCTCAGCAGGGACTTGGAAGGCCAAAATTCTGTTCTTAATTTAGAGTCACATGCTCAGGCCTAGCTCAAAACCTCAAAATCTCTCGAGGGTACCCGAGGCCAGTAACCTATCTACTATCTACATTTTAAGCAATACTTAACTGATCATTCTCAGACTTGGCACAGTTGGAAAGTTCTGCTTTGGACTGGTGTTTGGTATAAAAGAATGATTTAATTCAATTTAGTTCAGTTCACATCTTAAAATTAAGGTCTGCACTATTAATTGGAGAAGGTGTGAACCCACAGGAAGTATAACTATGAGTGCCAGGAGCTTCCAAACTCTTTCTGGCTGTTGTTTTAACAGTCATCTTGGAACACATTAAAGGAACTGTTGAAAAGGAGACCAGTTGGGGGAGTGTTTTCAGGGGACTCTCCTGCTCACCTTGTTCCACAGTTATGCCTTTTAATTTACTCACTAGGAAAGAGATCCAGTGTAACTCCACAGCGAAAAGTTAAGCTTTAGAGTTATGTTTCATATAAAAAGCCAACCAGCACTCAGACAAGAGATAAGCCCGCCATTTTCCTCGAGGCACTTCTATATGTGCTTGACTGACTTCAAAATCCATTGCTATAACATTCAAGATAAAACTTAATTCTGAAAGTTTAAGTTGAGCGTCACAGACGACTGCCTTCTCCACCCCTCTCTTGCCTACCCTTCTCAGACTTCATTTCTGTGTATTTGTGGTCTTTTCTGTTATTTCTAAACAGGTTCTCCATTAAGCTGCCCTGAAATCTGATTCTTCTGAATCCAGTTATCCTCATTAATTCTAGGTATCACCTGCATAGACGTGTTGCAAGGATTATGGGAGAAGGGGGAGTAAGAAGGGGGGTACATTGTACAAACTGTGATTGATTCCATATACTGCACTTTCACAGGATTGAGTGAGAAGCAATTCTCCATCAACCTACTTGTAAGAAGCTGAAGATGAACGTTTGGGATGATACTGACACTGATGCCTTCTATTCACCCAACAGGAGTGTTTTTACTTACACAGGCCACACTCTACTCTGCTTGAGAGTTGACATATCCATCTCAAATGCACTGTCTCATTTACTCACTGTAAGAAGCTTGAGAGAGAATGTCATCCCCACAGGAACAGAAAAGGAAATTGAGGCACAGAGGAGTTCCACATTTGTGCAATGTCACCCAGTTTGTGAGTGACAAGGCCAAACTTTTGGCTCTAGTGTCATAGGAACGGGTTTCAAATCCATTTCAGCCATCAGCCACCAACACATGGTGGAAAGAATGTGACCCGCTGAAGAAGAAATAGTTTCCTAGAATAAAGCTTCAGCAGGTGGGGAGTCCTCCAGCTGATAACTAGGCGTCAATTTCCTTTGAAATGCATGGCCCTAAATCATCAGCTTGTCTCTGAAGGTACAAAAGGCTTCATGCCATAATTTATGATGTCAATCCTGATCTACAATTAGATTCACAGGACCTGGGTACTGTGATTGAAAGAACCTTTGATACTGTCTCTTTGTCAATATAGAAAATTGCTTATATGTTCATATCTCCATAATATCTATTTCTTATTAAAAAGAAAAATGCAATAGGCTATCTTCTATCTATAATATGCTCGACAAAGTCACCTTACTTCAAAATATGCATTTAAGGCAATGAGATAAAAGTTGTCTTACCCTTCCTTCATGTCATTAATAGGAAGTGGCACCCTGCCACCCCTGTCTAGGGCCGACGTGATGTTTATAGCGTTGAGGCGCTCCGGTTGCCACACATTTTTTACAGCCCCAAGAAAGTCTCCAAGGACCTCACTGGCCAACATTTCTTCCACATTCATATTTTTGATGAAGAATTCTGCTTGATATGGCAACGGGAACTCTAGTATTGATGAGAAGGGATATGCATATCTTTAATGAAGCAATCTCTTTAAAAAGAACAATTTGGGTTTGAGTTCTGTTACAGTCCTGACAGTAGAGAACAAAAAAAAAAAAAAAAAAAAAAAAAAAAAAAAAAAAAAAAAAAAAAAAAAAAAAAAAAAAAAAAAAAAAAAGGGCAATTCTTCATCTGTACGAGTCCAGTTGCTTGGATTAAACAAACTGTGACCCAAAATTGTCCTTTAAAAATATGTCTGAGCAGAAGGCAGTGATGCACACCTGTAATCCCAGCACTCAGGAGGCAGAGGCAGGCAGATCTTCGTGAGCTGGAGACCAACTTGGTCTACAAAGGGAGTTTCAGGACAACCAGTACTGCACAGTGATACCCTGTCTCAACAACAAAACTTTTCCGTACTCAACAAATATAATCTTTCTCAATATTAATTTCTAACTAACGTGTCAGCTATTTAGAACCTACATTGTATAGGTATAATACATAGTCTAGAGATGATTCACACATGAGAGAATATACACAGGTCATATAGTCATAGTTTTTACATATGACCTGCATATATTATATAGAGGACTTGAGAGTTTTCAATTTGGGTATCCAAAGGGGTCTAGAGAACAATTCCTGGTGGGTACTAAGGAATTACTGTGACTTCGAAGGTTTCTCTGTAACTAATGATGTATATATATAAGAACATAATATACATTGGGCACTGAACTGTATCTTTAATGAAATAAAATCATGGGAGTAATTTCCAATTACAGAATTTAGCCATATAAAGAAAGAAGAAAAGACTAAGCCTGTGTTTTTAATTTACAGCATTTCTGATATTGTTTGGAACAGGCTAAAAAATCATTACTTTTTTCTACGATATTGATTATAGCCAGTGAGAATTCTAAAGTTTACCTAAATTCTATTTGAATTCTTGTGTATTACATATTTCAGAAAAAAGAAATTTCTTGTGCACTTTCACAGTTACAGTTTTGGTGAGCTTTTTCCCCCTTCCAAACATTCACTAAAACTTTTCTTTAAAAAATTTAAGCCAATGGTGGTGGCAGAGTCCTTTAATTCCAGGCAGAAGCAAAAGAAATCTCTGAGTTTGAGGACAGCCTGGTCTACAGAGTTAGTTCCAGAACAGCTGGGACTACACACACACACACACACATACACACACACACATATACAAACCCTGCCTTGAAAAACAAACAAAAAAAAACCCAAGTTTAATATACTTTAAAGAAACCTAATATAAAATTCAGTCTATTAATATATGAAACACTAAATAAAAATATTTGTTTTTCAAGTGTTATTCTTAAATTACTGACATTTTCCCTATGATTGTTCTTTTAAAATTAAAAATGTTTTCTTCTTACACAATACTATTTATGCAACAATCAGAGTTAATTTAAAAACGATTTATAAGCCCCAGCAAGCAAAGAGATTCATGTGGATTGTAACAGCAGGAAAGTCAGCAGGTTCTTGTACCTCCTATATTTTCTATAGAAGACTATCTTTAGATGCTCAGAAATTGATAATTTGAATTGATCTCATACAAATTTTCTCTAAGTTAGAGACTGTATCTATAATGTGCTCTGAAGCCTTCAAACACATGGTAACAACTTATAAACTATTAAAACTTTAGCCCTTATTTTAACATGAAAAAGTTAGTTAATTAGTTAGTTATATGAATATTTCTGAGCTCTAAAGAGACTTAATGTCTCCAATACTAACTATACTCTGTAGATTCTAAAGTTTATCTAAACAAAATCACAAATTTGTAAATTAACCTACTCTTATTTAATAAATGGAAGATTAAAAATACACAACAAGCACCTGACATCTTAATAATCCTATTTCTTGGAAGACTCTTTGATACTAACAGGCACTAGACACTAGCGATTTGGTGAAGACGCCCTCTTTAGCTGCAGAGCCGTGTGGTAAGTGGTGAGCACTTCTAAAGCCACAGCACCCCAAGGCCTACTCACAGAAAGTCTTTCTCCTTTCCAGTATTTACTAATTTGCTAGATCTATTCAATGTATAGCCCACACGTAGTCTTCTAAAGCATGATCTCTGCATTCTCTTTCTTGCAGATAAATTTTCAGTTTATACAAATGCATTTCCTCTTTACATACTATAGTAGCTTAATCATATGATACTTTACCTCATGCCTAGAAATAGTTACACAAATAAATCATGAAGAAGAGTTTCCCAGTGGTAAATGACATTCTATTTATAAATAATAGCAAATATAGTTTTGGATATGCCAGATGTATACAATTAATCTTTTCCCTAAATATTTTTACATTCAGGTTTCCATAAAAACACAGAGAGCCTCCACTCCACCCTACCCATTTTGGAGAAACACTCTTTGGCTCTTCCTGATCCATTCAGCCCACTTAGTAGTTCCCTTTCTGAGCTCTGCTACACGGCCTTGTGGTTCCTACCACATCCCTGCGAGGCTCTGGGCTGTGCAGCTTGCCTGCTGTACTGAGCCAGGAACTACTGCCAGGTCTCTCTGGGATGAGTCACAGGAGCTTTCTAACTCTGGGGAAATCCCATGCTTACTATATTTGGAAATCAAAGAGGCCAAGAGACCAGTAGGCCAACAGATTTGGTGGCAGGCCTCTGAGGTGCTAAACCCAATTTAGGAATTCACTTTATGTACTCTCCTGAGCACCATGCTGTGGAGGCTACATGACTAATTTCCCATTAGGTCACTCAGAGTAGAAGACAGCTGGCCAAAGAGCTGGACTGAACGTGATTACCCTGATTTACAACTTTGTTATTTCTCCTTCTAAACCTTATCTGGGAAATATCGCACTAGTGAAGGCTATGCTCAAAGACCTTCGTTCTCAAGCGCATATGAATCTTGTCAAGGCAGGCAAGGACAAACATGTGACCTTTATGGGTTAGTGGTTTCCAAACAGTTTGGGGGTCACTGAACCCTTCATTGAAAAGAAGTAGATCAGATCTGCCTAAACTCCAAGTGGAGACTTCAAATCTTTTCCTCCCTTCACCCCAACACAGGTTCTAACTATTTCGTGCAGATAAACAGCCCCCTTTACTTTTGACCCTTCGGTTTACATCAGGAACCACATGAATATGGATCCCACGTGGCATTAACACCCATAAGAGGTTCTGAATGTTCACTTTCTACATCAGAGACCAGATTAGAGAAAGAATGGTCCAAGTGTAGACCGTGCTTTCTTCCAGTTTGTCATATCTGACCAAGACTTGGTCTCTCGAGCCTGTAATACAAGACCCAAGAGTCCAAAGCCGCCATTGTATAACTCCATGACTGCAGCCACTAATCCACAAAGGGAACGGAAAGGACCACGACTCTGCCCACTTAAGAGGTCTCCATTCTACAGAAACAGCTTACACTAGATACAACTACTGAATCCTACTTGAGCCAAGAACCAATCTCTCTAACTTACGGATGCCTGGAAAACACGTAGAGGATGGGGATGTAGAGAGGAGTGCTTTGTCTAGAGCCACAGAACTGACCTTGTACTTGTTTTCATGTGTAAAAAGCACCTTACATTTTAACCTGGCATGGTGGTCTGCAGTTGGTACTATTAAAACCTCTAGAAGACCCACTGAAGGTGGTTCAAGTCTTCGGTCTTTTCAGTTACATATTACCGATTTTTTCTAAATTTGTTCTTTTATACAGCCTAAGGGCAACTTTTAATTCAGCTTTATTGAGTTATCATTAACTTCAATATACTAGTTTCTGGCAAATCATTGGTTGTTTTCCTGATTTCTACCAATAAATAGGAGCAGTGATTCCCCATCACGAATGGACTCTTATTTTGCTCCTTTTCAGAGGAAAAGATCTGTAACGGCTCCCTTCCAGTCACTGCCTCTACTAACAGAAATTTAGAGAAGATTACCCCACTATTTTATAATGGTACCTAAAATATTTTCTCTTTCTTTTTTTAACCTTTAAGCTTAGTAGGTGGATCTTTGTGAGTTTGAGGGCAGCCTGTTGTACAGAGCAAATTCCAGGACTCCACAGAGAAACCCTATCTTGAAATAATAATAATAATAATAATAATAATAATAATAATAATAATAATAATAATGATAATGATAATAACACCTCAAGTTTAGGATATGGACGGTAATATCTCCCCCCCTCCCCCCCCCCCCCGTTATACCCTCCAAGCTATCTTCCCATGAACCCTTCCCTTGCCCTCCCAGCTCAAGTTGGTAGCCTGGCTAAAACATTCTAAGTATTAAACACATTTACTAGTCTTTGACAAAACAGGGTCAAACTTTAAACATAATTTTTGTTTTGCCTGTGTACCCAACTTTAAAATCGTCAGGAAATCACTTAGAGTTTGAGCGTGTTACTCTAAATGGTTGGTGCACACCAACACTTGCTGACAAAATGAGCAAAGAGAGTTATAAACTGTGTAGCCCAAGTCCCCAAACCACAGTTTATCTTCACATGCAGTTAAACTACTACTTATAATAACACTAAAATTAAGTTTCAAAGTAACTAATAACCACTCTTTGCTCTTCGGCTTAACTCACAGATGCAGCAAAGGTCTGAAGACATCAGCATCTGGTGAAGGGCCATTCTCAGTTCCTCAGCACAGAACACACTTTTATAAAAACTTAGAAATGACTTGGTTTTCTTTCCGACATTTTACTATCTCATCAGTTATAGTAGGCATGTGGTGCTTTATAACCCATGATTATATTTTATATTTATAAACACAGTGAAATCTTCCTATAAATAAGAAATGATCATTGGTATATTTTCCATACTTACCTTCTGCTGACATTATATTAATTATCAAATTATGCCTTGCAGTCTCAAAGGTACGCCTATTGTAGGCAGTTATCTATCAGAAAAGGAAAATCATGTTTAGAAAGTGAAATGTTTGATAAAATACAACTCATTAAAGACAAAATGAAAACAAATCACTGTTCCTCCCATTTTTATTACTTGTTGATATATCTAGAAAATTTCCTTTCCCTGGACAATAAGAAACCAGGGCCTTTAGCAGTACTGTAGGAAAATAATTAATTAGCCAGGTCTGTTTAACATGCTAAAGCAAAAGTCAAGTACGGAAAAATTCTTTTCGTACAAAGCTATTAGGTACAGGAGGCAATATAGATGTCACCAGAAGATGGACAAACCATTATGAGTGATTTGCTGGTGATAACACTAAGATTAAAACAACACACACACACACACACACACACACACACACACACACACACACACACACACAACTAAAAATGTATGGTTGTGCTTGTAAATTGAACTTAAGAGTCATCATGAAAAGTACACTTAAACCAAGCACACCAATGTTGCATTTAGTGCTGAAAGGCACAATCATCAGTCAAAAGACATAAATAACCCTTTCATGATGTAAACATACCTCATGGTGAGTAAAGCAGTGAGGATCATAGTCCATAAAACTTAGGGCACATGCGCAAAAACCACAAATCAGCATTTTTATACAGTCAAATGTTAGTGAACATTTGCAGGGTCAGTGAATTTACATTCAAGTCAAGTCAGAAATGGCTACAGAGACAAACAAAGCCAAGGCCATGGCTTCAGAACTCAGAGGACAATTAACTTTGTGGCAGGCATTAAACGGTGCAGACACACCTAGAGTACCTCAACAAAACCCAATGATGTGTCAAACTCTTAAGAGTCCGGGCACTAGGTTTCTGGTGGTGACTGCAGCTGTAGGTGACATCAGAACAAAAGATTGGGAGAAAACTGGCCAGCCATTAGGAGAAACCCCTGTGCACGCAACAAGCACCAGGGATGTTTATGTATCATTAGAAACTTTGAAAGAAGTAGGGTTACAATCATTCAGA
Organism: Phyllotis vaccarum; assembly: GCA_033318265.1. NCBI lineage: Eukaryota > Metazoa > Chordata > Mammalia > Rodentia > Cricetidae > Phyllotis > Phyllotis vaccarum. The sequence goes on along the minus strand of JARWLC010000006.1, from coordinate 22,107,992 downwards.
ATGAGAGTTAAGACAGCAAGATTCAGAATTGGGGAATAAATAGTTTCAAAGCATTGACAATATTTATTCTGAACAGCACACTAACCCACAGAGTTAAGGGGGTTTCTCTCTCTCCAACTTGTCAAAATTCCACTGGGCTTGCCACATTATTTCTCATGCACATAACCGGTGGGGCTCACATCAAACAGTGGCCTTAAGACTAGTTGTCAAACTAAGTAGGAGAGAGAGTGCCCAGTCTTACCCACTAGACTACCAAGGATGCCAGCTACCAACACTAAGTAGGAGGTATTTTTCTAAGAAACCACATGAAAAGTATTTTTTAGAAGGTATACTTGGGGGAATTTTGTGATGTAAAAAGTTTAGCCTTCATCCATTAACTTGCACAATTAATATATGCTAATAAATTAATTTTCTTTATTCCCCCAAATCATCATAATATTTTCAGTGGAAGAAAGATGACGGATTTTCTCCAATGTGTTATTACAATGAAGTTTTGGCTCATAAAAGATAATGAGTATTTTAAATAAATAACAATAACCTTCCCTATTTGTCACAAATTTCATTACTATTAAGTCTTGTAAATTACAGTTTTTTTTTCTTTTTTTTTAAATCACAGGTTACTGGAGGAAGTGAAGCATATTTCATATTAAGAGAAAAAATGTATTATCTGAATGTATTATCTAATGTTTAATCTTAACAGCTACACCAAAAAGCATGTTTCTTTCCAGTTCTAGTAAGACATTTGAGTACTGTGATGACTTCAATCAAATTGTATTTACTACAAAGATATGAAGCGCTTCAAACATGAGGGAAGATGCTTTGTTCTTGATACTCTGTTTCTAAAATAATGCCTAACTAATTTCAGATGTTTAAAAATCTAAACATTTCAAATATAGTGACTATACTAATAATGTTTTAAAACATATAAAAATTTAACTAAATTAGAATAATATATTAAAATCCCATGCTTATTACTCTATATAGATATATTTGTATTCTATAAAAGGTGGGGTTAGGTTTCATTGGTACTTTTTAATCATATTATTTGATGTCTGTGGTGATTATAAGAGCATTTTAACTGTTCTTGAACTCACCGCAACATTACTGTTCACTTGTCTTAGCCCTTGGTTGCTTTCAAGAAATAGTTGAAATTGTGAAGTTGGTATTTAAAATCCCATTTATGTACTACAAAAACATGTAGACTTAAAATATATTGCTTAGTTTTGCTTGTTTTTGAACATTATAAAACTGGGTATCCATATGCCATCCATTTAGTCTTGTGATTCATCTCCCCACTTCCCAATTCAACATTTTGTTTAAAACTCTCCATGTTGTTGGACAAGTCTCAGTTTATTTCACTCTTAATGTTTACCACATAAACACTATTCAAAGTATGCACCTAGCTCTTGCTGTCAGCTTTTTGAGACTGTTGTTTTATGGGTTTCCAATGCTCTGCTTTACAATGTTCAAAGAGTATGTCCATACATACCTTTAGGTGAGATTTTGCAAATTGCATGCTTGGGTAGATATCTAGAAGTGGGTTGGCTTAGTGATATAGGACAATGATACTTATTCATGGAACATAATTTTAGAGCTAACCCCACAGTAGTTATGTCAATCCCCACATCCACTTGCAATCTATTTCATTAAATTCTCATTATAGTCTCAATATGTATGTTCCTCATTTCTGGTAAGAATAGTCACCTTACTTGGATCCATGGGCTTTTGTGTATCCTCTTCAGTAAAATCTTTTTCTTATTGAATTGAGGATTTCTTTTCAATTTCAGGTACCCTACAGTCAGGCACATGCAATGAATGGCAATATCTTCTCCTGTTTCACAGCTTATCTCTTAAAAAAATCTCTTTTGATGAATACTTCACAAATATAATAGTGAAAATTATATATTTTTCTCTCAAAAAATATTTAGGTGCTATTTAAGAAATCTATTCTGTCCCAAAACAGCAAGAGAGTCTTCTGTATCTTAATATAATAATTTAACCTTTTGTTTTTGACATTTAATCCTTAGCTAATTTACTTAGATTTGTGCTTGGAGTTTAGCATTAAGGATCTAACTCTATGGTTAGTATGAAGATCCAACTCTATGGTTGGTATGAAGATCCAACTCTATGGTTGGTATGAAGATCCAACTCTATGGTTGGTATGAAGATCCAACTCTATGGTTGGTATGAAGATCCAACTCTATGGTTAGTATGAAGACCCAGCTCTGTGGTTAGGACCCAAATCTATGGCTAGTATGATAGATCTAGTTCAAATGGCTAATAATTTTTCTGAGCACTAGTTAAGAAACAGACATTCCTTTTCCCAATGACCTCTTCAAACATCTATCACTGTTCCTTGTGTCATATGTTTCTGTTTTTATGACTCAACCCTTCAGTCCATTTGTCCATCCCTGTGTCACTGCAATTCTGTAATAATGACCATGGGTCTACATAAACCTGTTCTTCTTCATTCTTCTTCATTCTCCCTGTACATGTAAGAAACAATCAAGTTCTATTTTTAAAATTCACTGAAAACTATATTGGCATTGCACTGAATCTATAGATTAGAAGAAATTATACCATTACCACACTATCTTCCTATTACTGGAATCACCATCTATGTATGCAAATTGTATATTCTTTGTGTTATATTTACTCCTGGTACCTTATAATTATTTGTCACTATTGAAAATACATTCTTCTTTGAAATATTCATTTTCTCAATACTTCTTATTAATGTGTAGAAGTGTAACTACATTTATACTTATTCTACAGCTATTTGCAAGCATTTCATAATATTTTAATAGTCCATAAACTTTATACTATTGACTGTTCAATTTATTTTTTTCAAATCATTGGGGATTTGATTTCATGTTCTTCCCTTCACTAGCTATGACTTCTAATGTATTCTAAATAAAATATAGAAGATGTCATTCTTGCTTTGTTCCTGAATTTAAGTGAAATTTCTCTAATGTTTCCCCACTGAGAATGATGTTTGCTATTCTTCTGGGAAAAATTATCAGGTTAAGGAAAATCACTTTGATTCTTTGTTTAAAAAGAGCTCAACAGAGGACCTGGAGAGACAGATCATCAGTTAAAAGCACGTCCTGCTCTTGCAGAGGATGTAGGTTCCCAGCACCCATATCAACAGTGAAACACTTCTATCTTTTAATTATAACTCTTAAACGAAGTATTAATTAAATTTAATTTCCCTTTATTATCGCTGTTATTGGTTTTAATTTTCATGTCTTACACGTATGTTGATACTAGAAAAAAAACAAAAACGGGTGAATTACAACACCCTAATAGCTTTCAGAATACAGGCTAACTCTATCACCAAAGCTTACAGGGCCCTTGGAGGGTTACCTTAGTGACACTGATAATTGTGCTCCTCTCAACTATCACCTAGAATGTTCCCTAACCACATGTATAGCTCTCTGAGATTGCATACTTCTTCACTGATTTGTTTGAATTTGGGGGTGGGAGAGAGTGCTTTTAATGTTTTTGTTTTGTGATATTTTTTAGTGCTGGAGATGAACTTACATGTGCTTGTCATCTTCTCTATCATTAAACTAGAGTCTGAGCTGCATTTTCAAAATCTAGAAGGGCTGCTTTCTCAGCCCAGGAAGGCTTCCTTGACTGTGTGAACTGGACTCTGAGCAGATTCTGAGGAGAGCAGTTCCTATGGTACTGGGTAGGCATGTGTTCCTCTCCCTAGACCATAATGCATGGCTGAATACACTTGCCATTCATCCTTCTAATCATGGCCACTTTCACAATGTTTGGTAATTAAGATGGCTTGTGAATGCTTTTATTTCAATAAGCATGAAATTTGGATAAAAAATATAGACTTGACTCGGCAATTTGGCTCAGTGGGTAAACGTACTTACTGCCAAGTCTGAAGACTTGAGTGTGATCCTCAGAACACATACATTGGAAGGAGAGACACCTCAAGGCTGTTCTCTGACCTCCACAAATGCATCAAGGCATTTGTGGACTCTCACACATACGTACACACACTCACACAAATAGCTGAAATACTTTTTTAAAACATGGAACAAATAAATGCTTTAAGTTTGTATTTATCTTATTAAATAGATCTTCTTTTTTTATTTTTAACATTGAAGTTTTCATTAGTTTATCATTTTTAAATATAAATGTTGAAAGAGCAAATTTTATAGAGAACATTATATGCCAAAACATTTAGTAAGTACATTTCTGTTTTTAAAAAATCTTAAAATTACTCCCATGTAACTGTAATTTCAACATTTAAAACAAATGATTTAAAAAAAAACATAGTATTGCTCATTCAGAATAAATTACCTCAATGACAGTTGGTTTCCCCACATTTTCAGCTGTCGGGGACCCATACAGAACCCCATCACTGTATGGTGTCCTTTGGATGTATCGAAGCCATCCAGGTCTGTCTGGGTAACCCATTAAATTTGTGTTAAATGTTATGGGATCATTACTAAGCTCGCCTAGATAAGGAACACAGAATTAAGACATAAAACAGTTATTTTCATACATGTTTCTTTGGTGCTTTCAATTAAAACATTCCACCAGCAAAAAAATCATCTGGAAATTTTGACTTTAACTGTGCACATAATGAAAAATATCCTTTTGGTTGTTGAATTGGTCTTGAGATCTAATAAATAAAAGCAGTATATGCTAACAAATTTCTTGGTACTATTTTGAAGATAGTACTTAGGATAGTTTCACCAATGAGGCAACAAGTATCATTCACAAATATCTCCCCAAATGCATTCCTCAGCTAATGAGAAGCATTCCTTAATGGCTTTCCAAACATTATCATAGTAACAGTTAAGGAGTGGCCAAATAATTATAAATGTATCATAATGTGGCATAACTATATACTTTTCTTATATGTAACAACTGCTGTCCAAAAGGCTTAGCCATATTGTTTTCTAAAAATGGAATGTCTCATAAGAAAACACTTTAAAAGTAATTGCTGAAAGATTCTTTCTACTATTAATAAACAGGTTTACCTTCATTTTATTAATGTCGGATAAGCTGCTATCCATCACATAACTCATAAAAGAATATTAAACATGTATCCTTGCAAAATTTAATTTTCAGAAGTCATTTTTGTTACGTAAGAGTTATAATTTAATCTTTTCTCTTGCTATTCTTTCTGAATTTTCATTAATGTGACAGTACTTGTGATAATTCAAAGTAACATTTAAGTCAATAGTGAATTAACTGTTTTAATAATTGTTATTACTTTGAAGGAAAATTAATCATTACATTATTATAAACTTTAATCAAACTGTCTCATAAAGTAAACGCTTTCTTAAAACTCTGCTACATAATATCTTATTTCATTTGCTTACACAACAAATGCACAGTTTTATTTTTAAAAATTCACTGTACTGTGTAATAAGCAACGTCAGTGTATAGAAAATCATTCTTGGGTACATCTGTAGTTATTTTTGTGTGAGTACAGGTGGGTCATTTGTCAGTCAGGGATATTAACATTCAAAGCTGAAACTTAGGAAATATGTACTCTCTACAATTCAAAAAATTATTTTCTTTTATAACTGAACTTTCTAATCTTAAAATGAGAAAGATCCTACAACCAGTTTTTCACATATCCAATCATTTTAAACAGTGTTAACTGTGTTTGATTTCATATCACTCAGGTACTGTACGATGAACAAGGAAGTATTTACCCCTTCTTCCCTCCTGCAGAAAACCTACCAGGCTTTGGGTAAGGTGGAAATTCACCCTTAAAATACTCTCTCTCCAAAACATGGACAAAGAGGACACCTGCAGACGGGTATACGTTCCGATCAGCATGCACCTTTGAGAAAAGAGTGTACACTGGAAGCAAAGGGAAAGAGACCGGAATGAGAACTGCCCCTGATGACTGAGCGTCGGCTAAAGAAATGGGTCGCACTATGCAGACACTGCTAAAATAACCAGAATAACACACAAGGGAGACGTTAGTGCATATTTGATTGAAAAGGAAACAATTTTAGGACAAAGCATAAGAAAACTCTTCCAACTTGTGTTTAGACACCATTAAAATACTACACAGGTAAAATGACATACATTATATTTAGTATTTTTAATTGCCACTAAGCATAAAGGCATAAATATCATTTTGATAATTTTTGTTCAGAGATATTACCAAAAAATACATAAAATAAGAACTTACAAACTTCATATTCACTACAGTTTTTTCCCTTTAAAAAAAACAAATACATAGAGTACTATTAAAATAATAAGCACTACTGCTTTCCAAGCAGAAGCATGTCAGAAATATAACCCTCACCAGAATATATGCAATTTGTTTATAATTATGAAGATGTGCTAGCAACTTTATCCATGCATTACTAAAACCTTTCCTAGAAACAATTGCTTTATTTCGTGTCTCCTGATTTTGGCATCTAATAATTAAAATAGCATAATATATTCCATTATGCTACCTCCTAAATAAGCAGAAATAATTATGCAACAAAATTCTGGACAACTCATTCTTTAGGTGAAATGGGACCAATTTCATGATTCACTGTGACTTAGGACATAAGATTTCGGTGCATGAAGATGGCTAAATTGGTCTGATTAGTTTCTACTTCTTGTTTTTCCTCTGATGTCATCATCCCCATGAACACATTACTGTCATTACCCCTTGTCACCTCTGCAACATGTTTCGGGATTCTAGCTTCGTGACTGGCCAATAGCTGCGATTTTTTGGACCAAAAAAATCCTCTCAGCCCCTTCTTCCCTTTAACCATGGATGGATTTGTAAATGTGGTGATTAACTTCAGGAACCCAATATTGCTCACACCAAGTTCACAACTTGCCCAAAGCCCTAGATGGCCAGATCACTGACAGTAGAGTTTTTAGACAGAAAAAGGAGGAGGGCGAGGAGGAGGAGGAGGAGGAGGGGGAGGACGACAACAACTCCCCTCATAAAATACTTTCCCTTCTGAGAAGACTTGTCGCTTTGCTGTTCTGTGAAGAGCTGCCCCTAAAGATAAGAGGGAGAGCTAAAACATTTGACTTGTAGTTTCATGTCGCCACAGGTTGACGACTGAAAAAAACACAACTTCGAAGTCTATGGAGGAGCCAGATGTGGTGGCCCAGATGTGGTGGCCTGTGCCTGCAACTCAAGAGATCTGTACGAGGATCAGTTTGAGAGTAGGACGAGCCTTGGCTATAGACTAGGCCCAGGTAGCCTGAACTGCAGAGCAAGTTCCTATCTCAAAACAAAGTAATCATAACAAAAAAGGCTATGTAACCAAAGAAATAAATAAGTAATAAATAAGCTACAAGACAGTCTAAGTAGGTTTGTAGAAAGACACTGATGGGTCTGGTGCTGCAGTAGTATGTAAACTCTTCCTTTGGCAATTCCTATTACCAGCTTCTCCTCAAGGATGACTTGCTCACCCAGGGAAGTGATAATCACATTACAAATAATAATAACTAAATCAGAGAAAAATTTAAAGGATGAAAAATATAAGAATATGAATTTCTTTGCCCTAGTTCAATAGCACAATGTATTCTAAAGATCAGATGGTGTGGGAAATGTGACCTCCACAGAGAGCCAGGCCCTGCTTGCCACAGGCCACCATCCAGTTTTGGAGACCAACATCTTTACTAGGTACCCCAGAGATATAAGGGGTCTAGCAATACAATGAAGAGTGGGCTGACGTTGGAAAGATCTGGAAAAAATTAATACATTTAATATCATTCCTAATAGTAGTTGCCTATAAGCCTTAGAGACAGGGCATTTGGGCATTCAGCAATGAAAACATGCAAGATACAAGAGTGGGGTCTTGTGGGGACCCTTTAGAGGAAATAAGCCAAAAATGCACAACCCTGCAGTTCATGTCAGAATAAAACGAAGCTAAGAAGGAAACAATCAAGTTATGGAGAGCTTTTAATTGCTTCTGTGAAATTATGTTTATGTATATGACAGTTAAAACACCAGATCTCAACCTTATATCCAAAGTAAGTACAAGAATATTTAGAATGATATAAATGAATCTTTTTTAAACTTATATGATTTATTAATCTTTCTAGAGATGATAACACTATGCGGTGCAATACTGAGTTTTATTTTCCTTGTCATTTTTTTTAATGTGTTGAGGAGTGTTGAGCATATTTAAATAGGTCTACTGATGCCTGTGAAATGAATGAATACATTCTAATACAAAGCAATACAGAGACAGACACAGATCTCATGCTAAGAAGGTAAACATATATGGCACTTAACTTAAGGCATAGTATTCTATAGATTACAATCGTCCATTTCCATCATAAAGTAATAGCCTCTTTTTTGTGTTTGCTACACAAAATGATATATGTCAGTGTGTGAAGCAAAAGGAAATGTTTCTCACATTAAACAACACTGAAATAATTCTATTTCCTATATAGCCCTCACAGAGCATAACATGAACCCATTAAAGGGTACCTATTATTCCTTCCATATCACCCCACCATGACTAGTAGAGAACACCTCCGATTCTGCCCTCACAAAACAACAACAGAAAATCAAACAAACTATTTCTTCAATGCACAGAGTTAAGCCACATTCCACCACGGCCTTCTCAGGCTTTAAGATGACATGCACATTTTTTTTCTTTTTTATTCAACTGCCGTTTTGCAATCTTCTAAACTGCACCCTTGCTGGTCAGTTACCTTGGCAACTCTATAGCAAAGTCTGCTTCACTTTAAGTATAGCATGCCATTCACTGGAGAAAAACATGATACAAAGGTATAACATATTCATCATCTAGAATGGAAAATGACTAGGCCACTATGTTTTGTTTGTGAAAATCATACTTCCATTCTTTACAATGGGTTTAAATTATAGGTGCCCACACAACATTTTGAGAGAAGAGTCCTTTCTCTGTCCCTTTGTTATTTGCAAAACAAATAGCTCTTCATGAGAGGCTATTTGGGCAGTATTTACCCATGCTTCTTTTCAAAAGCAAAATGACAGAGAATTTAAAACTCTGGGTTGTTGTTCTTCTAAACATGAGCTATGTCAATAACGCTCATCGGGTCTGCACAAACACCCATAAGACTGCTTCTTGGCGTTAACACCTGCTGCATTCACAGGTGCCTGGGTAGGACTCACAAACAGCAAATTTGATAGACATTATTTTTCTTAATAACGAATATAGAAAATGAAATGTAAACACCCTAAAAAAGTCACAGCACAAAGATCTGATCATCTCCACAATATACATGTGTACAGCACTGTGCTAATCAAGTCGAGGTCACAGGGTCTGGCCTCTCTGTGTCTCGCATGGTTCTGTAATCTTGGACAGCTGCAAATCCATTACCTCGGAAAACATGCCACTGGAGACAGATGAAACTGAAAACCAGTACGTAGCTAAATCCCTGCAAATCTAGCAACATTAGTGGGCAAAACAATTAGAGCAAAAGTTCAACCCATAGAGAATCAAAAACATCATTGTCAAATAGAAAAGATGGCTAAGGTTATAGAGATTAAAACTCTGGAAAATACATTGCCATAAGCAATAAAATTTATTTTTAAAAAGTTCATGCCTGAAATAAAAGGAGCCAAAAAGAAAATAGTGTTGGAAAATAATTTCAATATTTAACCCTTCCCAAGATCCTATGTCTTTCATTATCATGCAACCAAAAATCTTATTCACAGAAGTATTCTTTGCATGTTTAGTCACAGGGAATATAGAAAAGGTCAGGGCATTTCAACAGCTCTATATTATGTGACAGTAGATAGCCAAGAATCAAATAATAGATCTTGACAGCAGTAGCAATAAAGTGGTACCTCACGCCAGCTAAATTGTGCCTGTCTTCCTTCGCTAAGAATCTGTTAGAAATTTTCTCTGTGTGTGAAGAAAAATGCAAGTGTGTACATCAGTGTGCTTTCTTACGATTACCTTAGAAACAAAAGCAAATGCAGATATATTCCACAAGCACTGAAGGTTGAAAGAATTATGCCTCTGAGGAACCTATAGCAGATCTTCACAATTGCCGTGCTTATTGTTACTAAAATGGAAACAGACACAAATACATTCCATCTTTACAAAGAGTCCAAAGAACACGTCCTGGACCCTTTCTCTGCGTCACTAAGAACAAGGACACAGGCCATAAAGATAAAACAGACATTGAGTGTGAGGCCGGAAAGTTCCAGCTACATTTAATCTTAAAGCTGTCTCCCTTTGCAATCTTTGAAAAGAACGTCATAAATTAGTGTCAGTAAGTGTGTCCAAGTAGCCTTTGTTAGGTACCAATTATGTGCATGTCTCATTTATAGGTGCTTTATCAACAAACTGATGACTTTAGAGCATCCACTTACACGATCATTTTCTCGTTTTTAAGGTTTACAAGGATAGAGTAAAATCTCAGGTTACCAGGAACCCCACAGAATGGAGCATTGGAGAGGGTGGATGTTCCTAAGGTGGCAGTGGGTGATCCTCTTTCATAATGTTGTAAGATCATCATTTCGCACATCAGTTACCGCAAGCCACTCTATTATGCAGGATGCCGTATGGCCTGTTTGGTTGCCTGTCATTTACAAATCACACGAGTAGGTCCCAGTAGGCTAATGCATTTTAAGGTTGTGTGTTTTATAGATTTTGTTTTCTCCCCCGGTAGACAAGTTCTCAGCGGCCATTTCTCATCGCTATCAGTATTTTCTATAGCAGCTTCTCTAGCCTTTTAAGTTCACCATTATTAACCCGCTGCAGGTTTAAAAACCAGACTAGCAAATGAGGTAGGAGTGCGTGCTAAATGAAGAGAAGATACGTGCTGTTTCGGTGCATGCCCTGTTCTGCGAGAAGCAAAAAACCAGAACAGAAGCCTGAATTTGAAGCATTAGCTGCCCAAGGACCCTTTTGTGGTGTGTTTCCTGGTTCTTAGCTGACGCTGTATGCCTGTGAAAGGCTCTCTTACTATACTGGGGATAGTGTCATTCCTGGAGGCAAAAGCAGTATAGACTCTGCAATGTAATACATTCAGAAATAAATAAGTGTACAATTGAAAGTCTTAATTCAATCCAGATGTTATGTAAACATGAGCTGTCAAATCAAAATGAAATAAGGTGTTGTGTGAAATAACCTCATGTTTTCTATGTAGGAAACAGACTGCATAATTTAAACAGAGATTTATGGATTAAATATTACTCTTAACAGGAGTAACCTAACCAGCCTAAAAAGTACCAAGATACTATAATGAATAGCTTTCATATGAGAGATTAAAAGTTTATTTCTAAAAGCATCTCAGTTTTATCAATGTGCCCTTCGTGACCAGTCATTGAGAAGTACCAAATAGGTACTTTGCAGACAAATTACTTAAATAAGACATTATATATATTTCCAGCAGTTCACAGAATTATCTTAATGGAAAGTACTACCTAGAAGAAATCAGATAAGAATTATGAAGAAATTTTTTCAAGACGCTCAGGCTATAAAGAGGGTAACCTATCTTAATACAACTTTAAAAAACAAAATTTGACCTAAGCAACTAGGCACGAGTATCCTGAAAATCAAACATTTAAGTACTAACAGGGGAAACGAGACTTTAATTTTTTTTTCCTTTTACAGCTTTAAGGGGCTTAACAAGCTTTCTGAGATTCAGAGCCCCTGCGTACACAGCACTGCAAGGAGCCGCTACCCAATGCATCAGAACAGACTGCCTGATGAATCCCTATGGCTCTCCGAATCAAGATAACTCATTCCGGGCTTTGCAGAGCTTAATAAATGTATGAATTCCCTCCTAATTACACCATTCAAATTGAAATTTAATTATTAAACCAGATAATTACTGTAGAAAAATATTTTAAGAGATCTTAATAGCCAACCAGGTACACAATATATTTTCATTTCTTCCTTTTTCATCTTTTTTTTTTTTTAAAGCTCTCATTTATGCTAGGTTTGACCAATTCAGCTTTATTAATGTTGGCTTTCAATTGACAGCGTCTCTCCACTGTCAGCCCTTCACCTCCGGGCATCTAAGGCCGGTGGCCATTCATTTGGAGGTGGCAGCTACTGTTTTTCTTGCAGTCACAAACGGTCCATGCCTAAGCTGTGGGATTCACTTTAAGAACAGCATTAGATTGCCTCCTTGCTAAGAGATACAGACATTTCTGTTTGTGTGAGGCAGAAATCATGGCTTGAATCTTTTCCTAGAAAAAAGGCAGGAAAATTTCTTCATAAAAATTTTTCCTCCTAACTTAAGTCACTAATTTTAATTTTTTAAGTTGAAATTATCTTGGTTATTACCTAATCTAATTTCCCCTTTGCTTGTGTGTTTGTATAGCTTAAATGTCAATAGGAAAAGCATGCTAACTGTTGTTAATGGGTGATCAATAGAACTCGGGACTCAGAATGGCAAAAAGTCGAAAAAGGTTTTAGATGTCCTGCTGTCTAGGCATCAAATATCGTAATAAAGACAGACCAAAGCACTACTTCTGACCAAGAAATGGCCTTAGCCTCCTACTCAAGCCAGGCTCGGCATGTGCTTGTCTTCTGGAAGACTAAGTCCCTCATTTTACTGGACAGGTGACAACACTGAAATGAAAAGGGCCGAAATGTCTCCAAGCACAGATCCAGGACTAACACAGCAGCCATGGAGCTTATCCCTAGGACAACGCAAAATACAGTTAACTAACACATTTGGGAGCCAATGGCTCTGCTACAATAACACTCTTAGAGGACTTGCATATAACACCTTAACTTTCTTAATAATTTCTCTTTGATTTATTGAGAACCAGAATTTAATCAAATAACCTAAGCTTCTCATTTCAGAACGTTATCTTAATTACACCACAGAACCAGAAAAGGCGAGTTTACATGTACAAACTTTAACAAACTTCCTAAGTAGTAGGAAGAAGCCTACTTAGTGGTTTAGAGGAAGAGAAGGTATCAACCCCAGAGCTATGACACAGGAGGAGAGCCTCATATCTCCTGTACATGGTCCTTTAGAGTCTCGCAATTCTGAGAATCTACTCCTGACTTTACCTCCTATCATAGGCAAGGGAATATTCTCAGCCCAGGTCACTTCTCCCCGCCCCCAACCTTTACTTTTATTTTGTGTATACGTGTGAGTGCCTCAGTATAAGTATGCACTCTCAAACTGGAATTACAAATGGTTGCGAGTCACCCACTGAGGTCCTCGCAAAAGCAGCAGAGTGCCCTTAACCACTGCACCATCCTTCCACTCCCAGAACTCATTTATTTGCTTGTCAATAAAGAAGCCTCCTTTAAGATTGAGAGAATCAAGCTATCTGACACACATAGTATTTTATCCCATGAATATTCAGTTAAAGTTTAACCTTTAAGTTAAAAATAATTAGAGAATCTAGGCACAGTCATTTTGACTTTTATCTTAATTTCTTAGAGGACAAAACAACCCACAATGAGTGGCAATCAGTAAACCTAAGGTTGACACACTTTAGAATGTGAACTTACCTAAAAGAGGGGTGGGTAGGAAGGGTAAGAAGAGGAAGTGAATACAAGAACATAATCGGAGTTCACTACATGAATATATAAAAGGGTCAAGTGAAAACTGTACTTTCTATAATTAACACATGATGAAAATTGTTAATTTTAAGTATATAAATATGATATATACTTATTTTCATGTAGATTATCTCAAAGATATACACTGTAGTTTTAATTTCTCTAAAATTACTCCAGAATAAAAGGAGATCCATACTTAGAGTACTTTTTATGATTTTTATAATCACTGTATATCAAAGAATAATGTGAAATACATTGGCATAAGACAATCAAATTCCTCTGAATTTTATTTACAGGAGTACTATGCCACTGCTTTAGTTAAGAATTAGAGTATTGTTTTTAGAAGTGTATCAAAATAGGCACAAAATTAATCTTACTACATAAATGCTCTTAAAATACTTTGTGCTCCCTTGAAATTATCAGTGCCTTAACGTGAAATCAGAGAAAGCATTGAAAACATCCTCACTGCACCCGCTGCTAGTACTTGTTGAAAGTTTTTGAAGTGACAAACCATTTTCTTCATAATTGTTAACGAAACTTACGCTTTCTCTGCAAGTTATTCCACTCACTCAGAAGAACGGCAGAAGTCAGTGAGGTGAGGAAGGAGGAAAAAGCAGGAAGTGTGAGGAAAAAAGCATTACAACTGAAACTGGTTTCATGAGTAGATTTGAGAAAGGTTTTCATTTTTATTTCAAGAGATAGTATGGCTCAACTTACACACTGAACATTAGTTTGAGGTCCAATTGGAAGCTTGACATTAAAAAAAAGAGAAACAGATGGTTACTCCTTGGAATTTCTGGTGGATGCCATCTATCTGTTTGGAAATGCATTTCACTAAGAGCAGATCTAGCTTAGTGACTCAGCTGGAATTAAGAGCTCATTAGACAGGACACTTTTGGCAAATCAAACAGAGGCGATAGAAATCCTAAAAATCATAGTTTAAAACAAGAAGAAGCATGAAAAAGGGAAAGGTGACTATAATTATTAAAAAATTCTGTGAAGTCCAGAGGAAGAATCTTTGAGGATCCTGTGTGTATCAGAAGCCAAAGAAGGCTTCTTTCTTTGGAAGGACAGAGTAGAATGAACAGTTCTAACCAGAACAACGAAAGAGACACACATCAGACCCATAACTAGAAAGAAACAGGAAAAATGTCTATGGCAAACATACAAAACAGGGTTATCAAAGTGAGTCTTCTGAAGGACCAGGGAGAGTTCACAGGAGATAACTCAAGAGGATGTGGGAAGAGGAACCAGGAGCAGTTCTAGAATGGGTACTCTGGTGTTTTTAAAAACAAATGCCTAGCATCTTCTCACGGGAAGTTACTGTTATAAAATTGTTATCTCTACATAGATATGAGCAATAAAATCTCTTTAAAATACACAGATGTTTGTTTCAAAGACAGAGGCGATACTGGGAAACTTTGCCCTACTGTGAAACAGATGTGGAGGATGAAGATTCCAGCTGCTGAAGAGTTGGGTACCAGTTATAAAAATGTTAGTGACCCTGAATTCAAAGATACATGAGGACACTCCTTTTTTTTTTTCTTTTTTATCTTACAGAAAGGGCATTTTATGTCTTGAATTTTCTCTTTTCAAAATATTTTAACACTAGCATTATTATACAAACATTTTATTGGTCCCAAAGTTATAGAAACCAGGCCTATTTATTTGGTTAATCTTTATAACCACATACAGCCAATATCTGGGAAGAAGAAAGATCTTAAAGATGAATAAACAAAAGAATATGAAGTGAAAGTTTATAGTGGTAACTGATATCCTAAACAAATCTAATACTAATGTAGACTTTCCCCTAAACAAATGAATTGTTTTAAAGATCATGTAATGAGGCTAATGGACACTTTTATAGATAGAAAAGTATATAAGGATGAACCCATCATTCAAGGGTGAAGCCATCTTTCTAACAGAAATCAAGTACCAAGTCATTATTTAAAAGCAAAACATCAATTTGGTTCATAATCAAATCACCCAAAATTAGACAAAATATTTATGGTCATTTTTCTAAGTTTACATAAAGGCTGTTTTAAAATGATATTGTTAATTGTACTTCTTAACATTTTTTCAATGTTTTAAATAAATTATTATAATACACACACTTGGACAATTTCTATAAGTGGCATGTTAGAGGCTGGATAAGGGGCATAGGTTAAAAACAAGGGTGATTTTTAGTTTTTTTTTTTTTTTAAAGAAAAATAATTGATTAAGAACACAAGGATCAGAAGTCTTTTTAGAAGATTAGGAAAGCAAAATTTAATTTTTCCAGACTGACTTGTTACACACTAACATGGGACTAAGCACGGGGAGGGACACTGAAAAGGTTACTCACTAGCAAGTGGAGAGTTACATTTATAGCCTAAACTCACCATCTTTCTGCCCAGCAGCCATTTTTCTGCTGACAATAAAACTGTTGGCTTGCTTGGTCCTCCAGTTAACTGTTCCATTTATGGCATCAGCACACCTTAATAAAAAAGCTTTTCAGAATAAAACAAATGCACACAAAAAATGAAATTAATGTCAAATTAAAAATGACTATCACAGATACTGTTAGCTTTGCTCAGATTACATCTGATCGAAGTAGCTGTTGAGATTCAGCTAGCAAATGTTTATTACCTGCCAATATGGGGAATCTACAGAAATAACAAAGTGAAGAAGACATAGTTCCTGCTCCCAGAAGGAGCTTACAATCTGAGGAATGGATGGTAACTTCTATACAGAAATATTGATTATGAAATGACATAAATGATACCTGCAGATGGCCACAGGAGTGTCACAGGGCACTGGGGGAGAGACAAATATCTCCAGCTAGGGATTTTGTATCACATCAACCCAGAGTTGAGTTTGGAATTATTAACATGGCAGGGATGACCAGCATAAGATAGGGTCCAGAGATACACAGGGACACTAGAGGGGAGACAATTATCTCCAGCTAGGAATTTTTCATTACATCAACCCAGAGTTGAATTTGGAAATATTAAAGAGGCAGAGATGGAGAGGATTTGATAGGGTTCAGAGACACAGGAAGACTATTGCAATTGTCAGCTCAAAGCTAAGGGAGAGACAAAGAGGCACCAGCTGCAAGACCCAAAGGAGATAATACTTTTCTGACCTCGGGATACGCAGATAAAAGAGAATCAAAGATGGCTTTGAAGGTTCGGTTTAGAATGATACTGGCCAGAGATACTTTCGTAAGACCAAAAGAAAGCTTAACTCAAGAAGAAGGATGAGATTCAAGTTGAGATATGTAAAATTTAGGGTGCCGAATGGACATTCAGGTGAACGCAGCTAAGACAGGAATACAGACTGGGTTCATATGCAATTGTATAGGGTCATCACGTACAGACTGAAGCCATTTCTCAACAGACGACAATAAAAGCTGCAGCCCGGGTGCACCTCTTAGCGATACCGTGCCCCCAGGGAACACATCTGGGACTCTAACCGACGAGGTGATCTGGAGCACGTACGCAGTTCATCTTGCTTTTCCTCATCCAGACTGTCCACCTTACCACTGAGCTTCCAGTTTTCACCCTTAAC
This sequence comes from Phyllotis vaccarum, assembly GCA_033318265.1. Taxonomy (NCBI): domain Eukaryota; kingdom Metazoa; phylum Chordata; class Mammalia; order Rodentia; family Cricetidae; genus Phyllotis; species Phyllotis vaccarum. The sequence goes on along the minus strand of JARWLC010000006.1, from coordinate 22,090,959 downwards.
CTTTCAGATTTCATGGATTTAGCCTCCATTTTTCTGACAACACTAGCTTTCCATACTACTCTCTTTTTTTGACACCTCAGAGAAGTCGTCTCTGGGTTGAGCCCAGCTGCACAATCTCCTATGCACACGCACCTGTCCTTTCTCCTAAGCCCAAAATGAAGTAGGGACCTGCATATAGGTGGTATACATACAAAACCCAAGAATCCATGCATACACATAAACTTAAAAACTAAAAGAAGAAATGAGTAAGACAGGACGCACAAAACAGGCAAGGATAGTAAATGCAGAATGTGTTAATATACTTACACATACTTATATATCAAAATCAGAGAGCTATTCCAGAGAGAAGACAGGGATAGTTACAGGATGGCCAACGAAGACAAAATGCCACATACTCCAGTGAAAGGAGATGTAAGGAAGAGAGCTCGGCTGTATCCTGTAGCCTCACTTGCTACAAAATGGCCAGAGGGTGAGAAGCTGTATGAAAAAAAGACTACTAGCTCCCCAAATTTATTTGTAACCGTTGGAAAATGAAGTTCTAGTAAACTTGTGGAAGAATAAAACAAACTAAAAGATCAAGATGTCGGAAAGGCAGGCACATGGTCCCTCAGAAGAGCAGCAGTCAGGTATGAGGAAGTAAAGTGAGCACGTGATCAAGGGCAGGGTGGGGAGACGGGTGAGTCATGCTGGAAGAGGTAAACTGAGGCTCTAATCATAAGTCCTAGAAAAGATGGGAAGAGAAAGAAAAATGAAGAAGACCATCATCACTGGGATACAAGTCCAAGAAAAGCAGAGCCTTCAGGGTCAGAGACAGACAAATAAAGAAACTATTTCTTGAATAAGGAAATAAAGACAACTGAAAACAAAAACAATCTGTAGAGACCCAAAAAGTTAATGCTAAAAAGCCTGGTCACCGTGAAACAGAGATTATTAATGCGTTTTCTTTCCACACTGACTTTTCAGTAAGCGAGAAACATCAAGTACCTATATAAAATGAAGGGAAAGGAAAGAATGGGATTCACAATCTAGGGCCTAGCTGGCTCTGGGTCTGGCTGGCTGTGGTGACACATGCCTTTGATCCCTGTACTTACAGGAGACAGGAGAGATCAAGGGTAGGGAACAAACCCCACACAACCCAAGTCATTAAAACAATCAAAGAAGCATAAAGTCTCATGAGAAGTAAAAGTTGGAGAGTCCAACACTCCAACACACACAAAGAAACTACTGGACTGGCAATTCAGTTTTAAACTACGGAAACTTAAGTGAGCTAGCTTTATCTACCTAAAGGCTAATCTCATGAGTGACTTCCCTAAAAAATAGTTGACTTGTCCTATAACTGAAATTAAGAATTTATAAAGCTAAGTGAAACATGTAGTAGGCATTCCCAATACTTTCAGTTTTAAATAAAATCCCCACCCCCGACAAAACAAAACAAACAAGCAAACAAACAAACAAAAAAACCCCACTGACAATGTCCCATGACCCAGCAGTCCTCTCCAGAGACTCCACACCACTGAGTCCTAAATGCAGCATGGCTGGTCATACACCTAGACAGTCCCTTCAGAATAAATGTCCCTTTACCACAAAAGGTTTATAGCAAATATAAGCACAACACATATCCATGACTCTATAAAAGAAAGTCTAGGTGGATGGACTACAAAATTTCATCATGTGAATCTCATAAACAACTTTGAAGTCTAGAAGACTGACAAAATGTGGGAGAATGTGAGATAGTAGCCAGATTTGTTTTCATGCTTCAAAACCCCCTACCATCAAAACCCCAGCTAACGTATCTTAACACTCCATGAGTCACAGCTGGATGGTAAAGAAGCCCACCCGACCGACAGACGCACGAAGCAGATAACAAATTCTACTCTACTTTCCAGTAGCATTTAGAATTTACTGTTTCACACTGCCAGACCCTGAGTAAAGATCTTTCAAGTATTGTCTCTCTCAATCCTTACAAACCCAAGTGAATCTATCAATGTGTTTGAAGATTACAGAGACTTAATCTTAAGGCACAAGGTAGTAAATCTAGCAGACAGGCGCCCTGGAGTTTGTGGCTTCTCTGGGGACTGGGCGGTGAGTCATCACAAAGTAAGCCTGGGCGAGACACCAGATAGCGCTGGCTGATTCCTTCCTCCTCCATCCTAACTCAGACCACGCTGTCCACAGGAATCACCGTTCAGAGTTTATACCCCAAACCGCACGAATTGTATTCTAGGAGTGATTTTACATAACTCTAAGTCAGTGAGATTTTGTTCCCTTATAACTCCTGTTTTCAGAACTTGACTAACTCAGCACAAACTTTGCAGTCACTTTGTGTCCGTGGCTCGGAAGCTAAGGCATAATTTCTGTACTTTCTGGGTCCTCAGTAGAAATAGCCTAGCTATCTTGCATAAAATATTTTTTTTAAAAAAAACCTGGTTAGTGCCCCAGTTGTCAAGAATTAAGGCAGGACAAAACAGTGGCATACATCTCATATAGGATCCTACATCTGAAGGGCAGCAATGCTTTGGGTACATTTTTCTTTCTTTCTTTTTTAATGTGAGATGAAACCAGGTACTTCTTTTAAAGTGTTTATTTATATAGTGGGGTGTGTGTGTGTGTGTGTGTGTGAGAGAGAGAGAGAGAGAGAGAGAGAGAGAGAGAGAGAGAGAGAGAGAGAGAGAGAGAGAGATACTCATGCATGAGACTAGGCATGCCATGTTTCACATGGTCAGAAGGCAACTTAATACAATCAATCCTCTTCAGACTTCTTTGGGCTCCTCCAGGGATAGAACTCAGGTCATCGTGCTTCGTGGAAAAGCACTTTTATCACAGAGCTACCTCTTTGGTCCATGAATATTCATTTTTAAAGTTCATGTTAATTCATATAATAGCTGATTGACCTCAGAAAACTGAATCCTGTGATAAATCCAAATAAAAGGATAACTATTCAGCTCTCTCACCAAGCAATGTTATTAGAAGTGAGACAAATACCACAGAGAATGTGGTTGCTTAGACGTTCAAGTCCCACACACACCTTACAGAAAAATCTCCATAATACGGAAATAATTATGTTTTTTTAATTTTATGCTCAACCTTAGGGAAGCACTTAACTAATTTCTTGCGTAAAAAATATGTAATCTGTGCACTGACAAATGAAGATTACTCACTGGGGGGTGAAAACAACTAATGTTTGGTTGGTTTATTTTTATTTTCATTAGAAGACCAAAGCATTTTATTTCCTGTGAGAAAAAAAAAAAAAAAACTTTAAAAACTATGACTCAGTTTAAAAAACACTTTTCCTGTACACAACTTTTCATGATTAAGTCTAATGTGTAAAATAATGCCAACCTGAATAGATCAGTTATTGGGCAAACTGCAAAGGTTACACACCGTCTTCAGAAATCATTACAGGAAAAGCTCTGTGGGCATTTGTCACAATTACACCTACAAGGCTGCTTTGCTCTAACTCAGGAGCACAATGGTAAGGATTACCATGGAGCCTGCCTTTACACAGCACATAGTCAGTGTCAGTTCATACAATTTGCTGGACTGTCGGTGTCCACAACACAGCCAACTCTTCAATGCTTTCTCTCCAAAGTAATCAGAGCCGAGCAAATCTGAAGGTAGCTGGCTTACCCTCGGGTTCCTTAGAAACCATACAATACATAAAGTTTGTCTTTAGATTTTCTTATTCATTTGGAGGCTTGTAGCAGCATAACAAATTTTTATCTGGCCCTGAGCAAGCAGTCTCTGAAGAGAGATTATTGCTCTTTCCCCAACCTGGATAATTCGCAGACTAGGGAAGGGGGAGTTGCTGTTTAATACAAGCAATTGAAGAGCCATGAATAGTGACTGATTGCTGATGAGCTAATCAGAATGACAAGGGACAGAAATAATAAATAATAACTTGCTCAGACATCACTGTCCAAGTAAACAGCAGGATATGCCAAATGAAATTTAATCTGATTAGCACACTCACCTTCCAGTGAACGATCAAGCCTTATCAAGCTTTTCTCAGGTCCTCACTTCAGTTATCTCTTTACACATATTCTAAGGAGATTCAAAGACTTTGCTAAAGTTGACTGTAGAGCTCACATCCTCGAGCCTTCCCTTCTCCAACTCTCTTCAAGAACCTTTTCTTCTCCCTTTTAAAAATTTTATCACTATCAGTGTGTGTGTCCATGTGTGTCCATGTGTGTGTGTGTGTGTGTGTGTGTGTGTGTGTGTGTATCTATCTATATGTGTCCGTGTGTCCGTGTATCTGTGTCTGTGAGTATGTGTGTGTTTGTGTATGTGTGTAATGTTATGTGAGTGTACATGTCACCATGTCATGGTATATGTTTGGAGATCAAAGAAAAATTCTGTGTAGCCAGTTCTCTCTTTTCGGCTGTATGTGGGTTCCAGGGATTGAACTCAGATTCTTGGCTTTTAGTCTAACAGCAAGAACCTTTACCCACTGAGCCATGTTGCCAGGCCTTCATCTCCTTCCTTACACCACTTTCTTCCTACTTATAAAACTGCTTCCTAGGCTATTTCTATTGTCTCTTATCCTTTGTACAAAACATCAACTGAACCCTGAGCCTTGTTAGCACCCGTTTTCAGCGCAGCACTAGCTAGACACCAGATGAAAGTGTTTACACATATTAACTAATTTCATCCCTGCATTAACTATGTGAAATAGGCAGTATTAGCTCCATCTCACAGTAAGGATGAGAAGTCTTAGGAAATGGTGTTCCTTGACACCAGTCACATGTTTTATAAGTGGCTGGATTGGATTTTGAATCCACTTTGTGGCTGACTGCAAAGTCACTATTACACTTATCAACCTTACCTCAAAATAGTTTTAAACAAGAACGCAATGTGTAAACGGCATGTTCTCATCTCAAATACCCTTATTATTGCTAGCATACCAACTACACTTTGTTTCTGAGGGGGAAAAATGCATTGTCAGACCCCTGCATCTGAAATGGCAATGAGACAGGACTTCAGCTGTGAGGGGAAAATTAAACCCGTGTACTTTTGCATCCAAACAAAACCAAAACCCGAAACAGTTCATTGACAGGAGAAAGACATCATGTCGGTAAGAATCTCGGCAGGGAAGAGGCTTTGCTGAGCCGCTAACAGGTGCCAGAAAGGGTATTCATTCCTGGGAGAATTACTTGCTGCAGCAGGACCTGAGAGCCAGAACTTTAAAAACAAATCTTACAGAATCTGAGCAGGTAGTTAATAAGATTTAAGTTTACTATATTTTTTCAATCACTTCAAAAGTAAGGTTAATTATGAGACCTTCAAGGAAGAGAAAACTGGACTAGAGGAAGGTAATGCTCAGGGCGAGAATCTCTGAAGGGAGACTAGCTGGACTTAAATCCCAGTTCTTTCTTCCACTGGTTGGTTATTCCGTGTTTCTTCCTCTGGTAGGGGTAGGAACAGAGCAGAACGCATATCGCAGAGGCATCATCAGTATGAAAAGAGAGAAGACACATAAAACAGGGCATAAAATGATAATCCACAAGTGGAACATCTATGATTTATTTTCAGCTAATCTGAAGAAATATCTGAGCTTCTTTAAATGTTATGTACACACCACGCACATATATATACTTTTGATCTTCAATTAAAAATTATCACTTTAGCCGGCATTATATGGCAGTATCATTTTTTTCTACAACCACAATGCATGAAATTTAATCACATTTCTATGATAGGCTAGGGAACATTCTGGAGGCAACTCAAAAACACTCGAGAAGCCTAGTGCCTGCTTCCTTGCCAAACTCTACCCTACTTCTTCCCAGAACTAAGACTTAGGTAACCAGGCATGTCCTCAGGCATGACCTTTAGTCAGGGAGTAGTGGCGACTGAGAGTCTAAGGTTACCTCTTTGAAGAAAGCAGATGTTACGTGAATTGCATTTACCATCTTCCCTGAGATCTCATGAGCCCTTAGGTATTTTTCCCCCTGAGTAAAGAATGCAACTAAAGGGCTTCCTTGTGCACACGGTTCAATTTTACAGTAAACATAATTCCGAGACTGGGTGAAAATTAAATTTCAAAATTTGAAAAGAGTAGCTGAGGCCAGGGGTCTCTAGCTAAGTTTTCTTCTTTGCTCACCTACCTTGGAAGAAAAGTTAGAGTTCTGTCTCTGCTCCCAGCCCTAACTGCTGCTGGCAGGGAATACACTGGGGCCTTTAACAAAAGAGGCTACAACGCATGCAGTAGCTATATACATTATTGCTGTCTAACTCCTCCTGTGAAAGATTGTTTCCAAATGAAGACCGTTGTGGAAAGCAGAACAGGAACTGCACTATTGGAAATCCAGGGTACTAGTGCGATCTAGTGGAAGGGGATTAAAAAGCAGGGGGTTCATGTGAGCCACTGGGGTACGGAAGTAAAGCTGCAGGAAAAATTCTCAGAATCAGAAACACAATAATGCTACACCCCCTTTCTGATTAGGAAGTGCCTAAAAGAGAAGTAGTCTTTTATCAAGTGTTTGTTTTAAACGGTCCTTAATTGCCGATATTACATGAGCCATGTTTTTTAATATACTGCATTCTAACACTTTTATGAGGAAGCTATATTTTATAAAGGCAACTTCTCACAGCCCTCTCTTGTCATCCTCCTAAAACCGCTCACTGGCCACAACATATACTCTTAACTGTTCACATTTTCCCATATTTTATTCATATAAAACATGTATTTGTACACGGACATAAATATGCCATGTGCGACCACACATGTGATTGCCTGGTTTGCTCATAGATCATACTTGCACCTGTTTATATGTTAAAACTGCATAGCTTCCCGTCCTGTCCTGTGGCTCAATCATAATTTAGTGACTGTCACGGAGAATTCAACCGGACCAAACTTAGACCAGAGACCTCCCTTTTCCAGTCAGGACTTCTTCCGGCATTACAGAGACCGTCGGGCAGATGACAGAAATGTAGCAATCATAACCTCCTAGAAAACAACCCCAAATTCAATCCAATACTCTCGGTCAATTTTTACCCTTCACAGTGTTCCTTCTCTCCCCATTTCACTACCCCTACTTTAGCCTCCAAGGTCACTATCTCCGACCCGGATTTAAAAAGCCTCCAGTGGCAACCTATTCAGACTTCTCTAACCTTTTCTTCACAGATCACTTAGAGTACTCCTTTTGAGATGCAAATCTGGTCTTGTCCTGCTTAACCCCCCTCTGAGATTTCCCATTGGTGTTAGTACAAAGATGAACCCCTTTAAGGTGGTCTACCAGGTCAGGAGAGACTGGCTCCTTGACCTGGCTGGTATCCTTGTTTTTATTTAGCGTGCTCTGGCCGCCTGGCCCAGGACCTCAGCAGAACCTCGGTCTCCATCACACCTCTCCTGATTCACAGCCTGAGCATTTCCTCCCCTCACATCTGAAATGCTTCCTGGGGGGTGTGTGGAGGCTTTCCCTCTTGTTCCAGGCCAGTTAAATCCTCTGCTAGAGTTTGCAGCATTTAGCTTAGTTCCAAAGAGTACAATCTTATGTGTAATTATTTGATTTATCGTCACAAAGATTAATCCGGAAGAAAAAACATAGCTCGATTCATCTTTGCCAGTTCAATAGCGTAAAAAGCTCTATAGCTGGACCACATTACTTCCTAGTATCTGTCACAGTGTCTTAAAAACACCCAACGCACCCCCAAAGAAAGTATAAAATAATTATTCACTCATTAAAATTACCAAGAATTTTTCTGGTTTATTGTTATTATCAGCCACAATAAACATCCATGTCTGTATCTCTGAGCACTTTTATCAGTTTATATGTAGGTTAAACATCCATAAGGAAGATTGCTGTATCAAAAAATAAAATGTATAACTCAGATTCTGATAAGATACCTAGCAGCCTACTGCAACCCTGGTCTTTGATTAGAATCAACTGTGGAACTGTTGAAAATAAAAGATGTCAGGGCGCTACACTGATTAACTCTTGCACGGGAGAGGAAAGCGGCATCATTTTACTGCCTAGTGAGTAACCCTGATTTAGTAAAGAGAGAAAACAAAAATCTTAGAGCTGACGTTTTCTTTGCCTTTGGATTCAAAGGTAAAACAGAAGCTATATTTCTCTGCATACTGCTGAAAAAAAAAAATAGGGAATTGAAACACTCCCGCTATAACTGCTCTAGGAAAATTAACTGTGATCTCTTTCAAATTCAGAGTGAACCCCCGATCTCCATAATAATCACAGTGGTGACCAGATGAATGAGAGGAAAGGAAAAGAATGGGAAGGAATTTACACCAGAGCTGCCTATCTCCCAAACAAAATCTGAAAAGAAAGTCTGTCCTTCCATATCACAGCAGATGCTGTGGTGATTCCCGTGGTACAGGCTGCCAAGGATCTATTCTAAACATCTGATTAGCCTAAGGTAATTAGGTAGAAAGTGAGCCATGTGAAAGATGATTTTTAAATAATGAAATACATTTAATCCAGAGTGACATAAATGTTGCATTAAAATTCCTAGGTGAAGATTGTAAAAAACCAGAACAGGAAAACTTCACTAGAGAGACCTAAGAAGAAAACAGCACAGCCTTCACTAACAGACTAACACTTCTGAGAGTTTAATAATCACGCCAGCAACAATGTTCAGAAACAACCTAGTCATTCCCCGGGAAAACTACATTTTGAAGCTTAAACATTGGGATTATTGTGATTCAGGGACATGGGCAGGCACCGCACTCAAGGAATTGCACGGAACCGCCCGCCCGCGGATCAGGGAAGCGTTGACATGCCAGAACCTCACTTTTGAGAGTTTCTCTCCCGGAAACAGGAACTGAGCCAAAGAATGTCTGTGGCATCCCCAGCAACTGGGAAGACAGCCACCACAAGCGGCTGTGTGTGTTATTACAACCTCACAGAAGTGTATGGCACTGTTACAAAAAGACTAAAAAACGAGAAGAAAGCTGTTTAACAGTAAAAATCCACTTCGCGCAATCAAAACGAGAGGCCCCACTGCGGACTTCTAACCACTGGCGTGGAGAAGAAAGTTCCCGGTCTCAGGCAGGAACGAGAGAGTTGGTCAGCAAAGACAACAGAATTGCCTCCTTTAGCCCCCCATAGTTTGCAAGGTTCCAAGTTTTTAATGCAGATTCTATGAAGTCAGAAATGCTGCTATTTTTTTTTTTTAAAGAGGTTCCAAATGGAAGTCCTATAACCTTCTGAGTTCATTTGGAACAATCACGTCTTCCAAGTTAGATATGACTATCACAATAAACAATCAACAGGCAGATTCACAGACACGGAAGAAAAATCTGCTCCAAGACGTGTGTGACACAGTAAAAATGTGCTTCCGAGGCAGTCAGAAACCATGCTCTTCCTGATAAGTGGTTTAAAGGGCACAGACTAGAAGCTACTTTTAATGGCTATAATTATGTTACTAGGGAAAAAAAAACTTTATTATAAAGTGATACCACAGGGGGAAAGAGGGGTTACTACAGAGAGCTCTATCCCCCATTTCTCTGAGGAAGAGGAAGGCAGGCACCAAGCTATTTTGGGCCAGTGGCCAGCATCTTGCCTACCAGGTAACCTTGGAGTCCCAATCATCCACCACTACAAGGTAGAAGTCCACTTGAACCAAGCAAGACACCCCAGGGAGCCAGGGCAGAAAGAAAACAAAGTGACCCAGAGGGAGAAATGATCTTGAATTTTCTCAGATTTTCAAGTTTGCAGTGCAGGGGAGTGAAACACCGAACACTTGCAGCTTATAGGATTGTTCTTGTTAGAAAGTTTAAGAGGGAAAAAAAAAAGGTATCTGTGACAAGTTTGTACACTGGCTACACTAAAATGTTCCGATGGCCTTCAAATTCCCCACTGCAAAAGAGGTGAATGTTTGTGATACTGGAAAAGAATAATGGAGTCCATTTTCTTCTTGGACTGCACTGTTAGAAGTCTTGAGTTGACTCTATCTGCACCTTTCACCCCCTGGTGCTGGTTCTGCTCTCTGAAGCAAACAGAAGGGAGTTTATTTCTACTTTTACTCTGTTCAAACTAAACACTTCCAGACCCTTTGAGGATACCCTTTAGGACAGAATTGCCAGATCCTCGCCAACCCCACAGACTGTTCTGCAAGTTGTCTAATGTGTCAGCATGTCTCTTCAAACTGACAGCCAGAAATGAACACAATCCTCCAGATGTGCTTGATTAGAGCAAGGTCCTATTAATTTTTATGATGTATGGACATTATAGTTAATACCACAGTCTAACTTGGATTTTTATTTTTATAAGTCACATCATGCCGTGGCTTCATACTGATCTCCCTAAAGCATAGGAACCGAACAAAAGTCAGCCACCCCCCTTTCCTTCCTATCAGTGAATTAAGGTGCACTGGTTGCTGCATGCTTGCTTGAAGCACTTCGCCAGACTCAACTTAAATGGTACTTAACTGTAAATTCTGTTATCTATTTGCAGCAGGTATTCCTTTTCCAGTCATCCGTGAATTGTAAATCAAACCTTCTAGATCTCTGTCAAAATCATCAGTGCCAACGTTAAACAAGTGAAGATCCGGGGCTTGTGACCCTGCCCGGATTCTACTCTTCTTCATACCCAGTAACCTAGACACATCTGGCCAACGCTGGTCCCAGCTAGTCTCCGGCTCAGATACCAATCCTGCTAATTAGTCTGTAAACCATTTCTCACAACGGCCTGAAAACTGCTTCCCTGAAAGCAAGATTCATTTATCTTTCAAAAGAAATTGTAAAGGATGCACACAGCTTAAAAGGACAAGTCTATGAAAATATGCATATATGCCGAGCAAAACCCCGGAAGAGAGAATACCAGTGAAAATGTTTATGGCAGGCTGTGGAGGCTGTTTGGGGCTTACTGTTATAATTGTTTAATTCATTGCTGTCTTTACTACAGTTACATGTCTTTAAAACATTAACAATGAAAATCATGCACCGAGAATTTGGCTTGGAAGCAGTCCGTGTGAAAAGGCTTCAGACCATTGAGAATCTCTTTCCAACCGGAGAAGTCTAAGCAGAAAAATAGTCTCTGATAGGACTTGTTGATCCTTAGAAACATCAGCCTCCTTCTTTCTTCCTCCCTCTCTCTTTTTGCCATTTTTCAAGCATGATATTGATATTTCAACTTAATAATCTGACAATAAGGGCAAGTGTAGACTAGAAAACTGGATACTGAAGTTTAGAAAAAAAAGCTTGGATGATGCGCATACATGTGTGCGTGTGGGCTCACACTCGTACATGTATAAGCATGTGTGTGTGTGTCTATCCCTCTGTCTGCATGCTTGCCTCTGCTAGAGAGTTTAAGAAAGAAAAAGCAGTATAGAGACTAAAACAGAGCAAAATGTAAAGATTCCTCCCAGCCAAAGAACCCTAACAGACAAACCCATGTCATCTGATTACCTATGGTCTTATTCCACACTGACACCAGGAAATAAGATAAATAAACAAAATATACATTCAGACGTTTAGAATAGAGACTGTGGAAGGGTAAGCTTGAAGAAAAAGGATCTGGTAGGGTATGAGTCTATGTACAATTAATTAGAAAAAAAAAAGAAACAATAATTGTAGACTAATTGCAGAGAAAAACAGCGTGTGTAAATACTGCACTTAAATCCACAATCTAGTTTACTCAAAACGTTTTCAACAAGCCAGGATTTCTTCACAGGTTCAATTTTTTTCTTTAGGAGGTGATTTTCATCAGTGAAAACTAGTGATAAAGCTGAACACATGCTATCTTTCTCTCTTAGGTTATATCTAGCCCATTTTTATGGTGCATTACTGTTTACAAAGTCTGTGAAACAAGTGAAAATTCCATTTGGCTTAGAAATATAATTTACTCCCCAGACCAGAAGATATGCTATATGCTAAACCAATAGCCACTAGATTTATGACAAACTGTTATAACAATAGATAAAATGAACAATTAGTTACTCTTTGACAAGCGAAAATTTTATATTGTTTAAAAGTAATTTTCTCCTTCTACCCTAGAAGCTAAGGCTACTACAGGCAGTGAATCAGTAAGCCCAAATCCATATCAAATTCTCATTAAAAAACTATAAAAATGTCCAAATAGGAAGTCTAGTATTTGACATGTGTAAAGTCTACCTTTGCTTTGAAATAGAAATCCCCCACTCACTCCTCTAGAACTTCCCCTAAATATAAGATATAAATCAACAGCTTCACAGACATATGGCACACGGCCGTAAAACAGGTAAAATGTACAAACAGAAGAAATACTATGTGAGATGTCAAAATTCCACTTGGTGCCAAAGTACTTCCCTCACTCCCTGAAAATTAAACATGGTAAAGTAAGAGGCTGATAGCTGCATAGGAAACTCTTACCAAAGGATGGATGAAATGTTCAGATACAAAGGACAGCTAGTACTTAGTGAAGTAATAATGCATAGTAACACAGCATGTACCTCACATTGACCCCAGTGAAAAGCTGCCACAAAATAATCCACACGGGGAAAAACAGCTTAGAAAATCTAAAATTCACCTGAATAGTAAATATCAAACATGTTTAAGAGCGTTATGTATCAGAATTAGGACATATTAGTTTTTAAAGTCCGTGTTGGTAACAACAAAAAATCTAAAGTGTCCTTTCTTTTTTTCCCTTTTCTTTCTCTCTCTTTTTTTTTTTTGTCTATTCATTTAGACATTGTTTTCTTCTTTCAGATAGCAAGAAAATTTTACCGAAATATCTGGTATGGCTTTTTCCCTGGGAAAATTATAATTTGAAGCAAAGTTAAAAAAAAATTCATATGTAGAGCATAAAAAAAAGACCCCTCAAGGATATTGATCAGAATTATAGCTACATGTGAGAATCCTGAGGTCGGGAGTCTTTGCTCGGCTTGTTGGTTTGAAATACTTGGGTGTTAGGGTTGTTCATATATATCAATGAGAAAAATTAACTTAGTATCATTTCTTTTAAAGAGGACTGTAAAATTAATGTTATTTCATGCTCAAATTTTACTTATTCAGAAAGAAAATGTGGAGAAAATTAATCCACTTTTTAATTTTGAGAAAAAATATACAAAGCCCTATGAAAAAAAATGTACTCTTTAGAAACCTCTGTAAGCATAGAGGTAGTTTACAGCACCAAAGTAAGGCAAAGGTGTCCCAGGTCATCCTGAACGTCTTTACTAAGGCTCTCTCTGGAATTTGGACATTGAATAAAATTACTATTTTTACAAAAATACAAACAAACACCTTTTTTACTTTTGAAGCCCCCAAAAATCCTGGTTCAGATTTTGAAATGAAAAATCAAACTAGTTCAAACCTTGAAATACTTGGCCGATTTTTTAAAACTTGAATTTTCCTTATTTTTTTAATCCATGCTTTCTATAAATCTCACTTAAAAAAAACAAAACAATGCTACCAGTGGACAGCTAGGTGAATTAACTTTGGATGAGAACTGCTAAGCATATGACAATCCCACCGTGACCAGTACAATGACTGTTAAACAAGCATTTAAAAAAAAAAAAAAATCCTGGAATTAGTCTGTATCGAAGAGGGTAAACATTTTTAAATTAAAAAAAACATGATTAGTTAACCCAACTTCCTAGATTAATGCCTTTCGCTGCTAGAAATGTGCATTTATTCATTTCTGAGGGTTGGGGGGGGCAACAATTTCTATTAAGTACGTTCCCAGTAAATGAATGAGATTTTGCTTAATGCTAAAAAGCTCAAGGCTTTGATATAGCAAGGTCCCTTCCACTTTGTGGTAAACAATAGGTCAAAGTCTTGCTTTTTCCTTTAAGGAAAAAGGCTGTAGAAATCTTCCCTCAGTACGCTGAGTTTTAGTCTTTAAAGACAAATATGTTTCATCTGTGGTGAATAAATCCAACTCAGTTGTAGACAATTTGATTTTTCTTTTGAACTTTTTGGACAAAGATCAGCAACAGATTGTCAATTTTCCCAGCACCTAACATTTGGAGCAGTTTAGGTGGAATCCATATTAAGGTTTTATTTCGCCTCCTTTCTTTTCAGTTATTTGAGTGTTTTGTCTCTTTGCAAATTTCCCTAACGCCAAAAAAATTTACAGTTTTATATGTACCGAGTAAAGCAAATGTTTGGGGCTGAGTCTCAGCAACCTGTTTCAAATGTTTAAGCGAGCACTTAACAGCGCCCAAAAACATTCGTTTACCCCCACGATTTAGGGGGAAAAAAAAAACCGCAACGGCGCGGGGAGAAAGCCGAGGTTTCTCTGTAAACCTTGCAATCACCACCGAAAGTCCGTAGCCGTAACCTCCAAAGCCCGCCAAGAACGCTGGAAGCATCGGCAGCTGTTTCCAATTGTTCTTGCCTTTCCCCCTGAACGTATTTAGTAGGGCAATGGGCGGCAATGGGTGCCGTTTGCAGTATCTCTGGCCCCCAGCCATGGTTGACCCCGACCTGGACACCGCTTGGCTCTCAGCATTTCATGATTCAGCTTCCCTGTTTGGTAAAAACCTAAGAAAAGCCAGGTTTGCGCCCTCGGGAACTACGCTTAAAAAGAAGGGGGGATTCAGTCTTTTAAATGTCATATTTTGGTGGTCTCTCCCTCTCAATCAGATTCCAGAAAGGGAGAAAAGATGTACATCTTTGTGTAAGGGAGAAAGCAACTGGTCAGCCATGTCCTTTGGCTTACATCTAGGCCAAGGAGTCTCAATTGTGGGGTAAAGCCCCCCACCCCAAGGGGCAATGACCCCCAGATCTCTGCTTCAGGGATCAGAAGATGTCCACCACCAGGCTTGGGGGAGGAGGGGGGCACGCAGTGGAAACTGGAGATGAATTCCTTGCCCTGCTGGACAGGGAGGGGCCGTGTGGGGGGGGGGTGAAAGAGAGAAAAAAAAGGCCAGAGGTCAAGCCTGGGGAGGGACCCACTGGGCCGGGGGGGTGGTCCTCAAGGTGTCCCGAAACAGGGGTACAGCGAGGGCACTGGATATAGAGAGGGGCTAGCATCCTTTGGGCGCGCCCTGGTACCCCGGAACCCGATGGGGGGAGGGGGAGGCGGCGGCCTGTGGGTCCCCGAACCTCCTTGTCGCGCGCAGGCCACTAACCTGTCAGTAAGAATGTCCCAGTGGTCGCGGGGCTCATCTTGCGTGTCCCCCGACCCTTTCCCGTCCAAGCACAGGGGTCTCCCAGCTCCCACCACCAGGATAATAGCATTCTTGGCCTGCCTAGGCCGGCTTCTCCCCTCCCCTCCCTTTCTTCTTTCCTCCCAGCTTGGCCGGTTCAGCATCAGTATCGTGCACCCCCCATCCGAGCCCATGCTCCCTCTAGCGGCGGGCCAACGCAGCGCATGCTTCACCCCCCACCCCATCCCCCCAGGCGCCCGCCCACGCACCCCTCCGCCCCCGCCCGCCCGCGAAGCACGCTGGGATTTCGCGCCCCCCTCCTCGGAACAGAATATATAAGGAGAGCAGTCCGGGCTCCTGGCACACGCGTTTCCAACTTCGGTTGGTGTGTGTCGAAGAATCCTGACTCCGACCCGAGGACCAGCGACCGGAGACGGTCCACCGAGCGTCGCCGAGGTCCACTGCGGGCTGCGGTCCGGAGCTACTCCGGACCGCGGTCACCAGTGGACCTTCACCCGGCCGGGTGTGAGACCCCGTCGTCGTTCCTGTCCCCGCAGAGGAGTCCTCGCGTGGTGAGTATGCGGTGAGAAATTTTTTTTTTTTACGATCACACGCAATCCCCATTTATTCGGGAGCTGCGGGAGATGAAGTAGCGCCCCCGGAACGTCTCCTCGCAAATCTTTTTTTCCATGCCTTCAGTGGCCGGACTCCGAGACGTAAGTGTGGAAAGCAAAGCCTTCACGGCTTCGGCTTCCACGACTCGAGTCCAGAATTGGCCAGTAGACGCATGAGCTGCGGACAGCGATGAGCTGCAGACGCACATGAGCTACTGACCGAATTACGATTTGCTCCTCAGATGCGCTGCAAAGGGACGGCTCTGCAACTCTTCTGCGCTTCAATGTGCTACAAACGGATAAATGGATAAGCGCTTCAGATGCGCTGTAGACGGGGCGCTTCAGGCGCCGTGATGAGCTAAGGGGCGCTTCATGCGCGAAATACTTAAGGGCGCTTCATGCGCTATCAAATACTTAAATAAAGGCGCTTCATGCGCTACGAAATAAATAAGAGCGCTTCATGCGCTACGAAATAGTTACTAATAGGCGCTTCATGCGCTTCGGTATACTGATAGGCGCTTCATGCGCTTCGGTATACTGATAGGCGCTCCATGCGCTTCGGTATACTGATGGGCGCTTCATGCGCTGCGCTGTACCAATGGGCGCTTCATGCGCTGCGCTGTACCAATGGGCGCTTAAATGCGCTTCGGTGTACTAATGGGCGCTTCATGCGCTGCGCTGTACTAATGGGCGCTTCATGCGCTGCAAAGTACGAACGAACGGGCGCTCCCTGCGCAACAATCCCGGCCGAACCTCGGCGATACAAGAACTGATTTGTGCTTCACGCACGAAATTCTGAGCTCCGGGAGAGTAACCAAATACAAAAGCGCAAGAAAAATGAATTTATAAATGCGCTACCAACTGCCGCAGAGCGCTAACGCAGATTCTTGAGCCACAGAGAAAGAGGCTTTGGAAAGAATGAGAAAGTACAACTCTCTCCTTGGGGGTGGGGGGGGGGGGACGACCCTGCGCCATTTGGAAAGGCTCCAGCTCCTTTTTCCGTAGGACGGCTAGTTACGTGATGGTGGCGTTAGACAAAATGGAGCCCTGGGCAGCCAAAATTAGTGTTTAACATTCTGCCCACACCATTCCTGCTATGGCAGTAGAGTGGAGGGGAGCTAAATTTTGGAGATGGCCGAATGGGCCGCCTTGTCTAGTGGTGATTGATTGAGTGACAGTGCAGTTGACTTGGTGGCGCAGATTGGCGCCCAGCAACAGTTTGTGGAAACTGTCTGGTTTGCTGGGTGGGTATGAGGCTGAAGGGAGGGGGTGGGCTGCTCTTGCTGCACGGAAGGAATCTGGTTGTCGTAAGCTGGTGGGAGGGGATTGGGGAGGGGGGCGGGGGGGAGGTGTGCAGACATCCTGCAGCCCTGTAACAGCCAGTCTCAGACCTGCCCCTCCCATCCTAGCCCTCTGCAGTGACTACCTAGAGGCCTGCGCACCTCGCAGATAGCGCCTTTCTAGAACATGCTTCCACAGGCCCCACCTCCCAAGTGCTGACGTCATTGAGCCAGCCTGCCCATCTCCCAAGGCCCGCCTCCTCTGAGATGGCCAGCCCAGGCCCCGCCCAAGGCCCGCCTCCTCTGAGGTGGCCTACCTAGGCCCCGCCCAATGCCCGCCTCCTCTGAGATGGCCAGCCCAGGCCCCGCCCAAGGCCCGCCTCCTCTGAGATGGCCAGCCCAGGCCCCGCCCAAGGCCTGCCTCCTCTGAGGTAGCCTGCCCAGGCCCCGCCCAAGGCCTGCCTCTTCTGAGGTAGCCTGCCCAGGCCCCGCCTCACTCAATGTTCAGCCCCTCCCAGTGCTCCTCCACTGAAGAGGCCCAGAGCCCAGCCTCCCCCCCCCCCCCCCCCCCCCCCGCAGCCTACCTGCGCCTGCGCAGTGTGGGCCCTAGCCCCCTCCCTTCAGGTTTGCTTCCATTGCGCAAGTGCGCCACACTGTCTGAGCCTGGCTGTACAGCCCCCGCCTCCCTGCAGTTTCTCTGTTGTGCGGTTTTGCTTTTTGTCCACAGGTGTCTAGTAAATATAAGAATATTAAGAATAATTAACAACAATAATAAGTATACCTGGCATGCATAAGCACTTTTAATAAGTGCTTTGCATTATTAAATAAAATGATCCCACAATTAAAACTCATAGTGGGATATAGAAACTTCTAAAATCTGGCTGATGCCTTGAACCAATTAAACCAATTAAAATAATATTAAATTTAAAATATTTTCACATTTAATTATTTGCTCAAGACACCATTGGACTTTCTGGAATTCAATGCATTGGTGAATATAAAAACAGAAGCAGCTTGAACTATGTTTTTGAGGAGTTTGAAGTGGCATTGGTCTTATGGCTTGGCATCTGAGAGAGGAAACAGTTTGTGAGCATAAAAATTTGACTTTTGAGTTGTTTGTTGTTTGTTTATTTCCTTAAAATTTCTAGGTGATTAGCTCTGGTTGACCTGCCTACAAATAATAAATTGTGGCTGGCACATAGTAGGCATTCTTTAAATGTGTGTTAAATGGCCAGAGTAAATTATTCATTGTCTTGCTGATGGTCTTAAGGCTTTTTAAAGTTTTTTGGTCCTTTTTCCTGAGTTGAATTGCTGTGTCCTTTCTCTCACATTTAAAACTTTCTTTTTAAAAAGTGTGTTTTTGAGCTCCAGCAAAGTAAGCTGTAATTATAATGTGAAACAAAATTATATTCCAAATAATTAGCTTTTTTCATAAAAAGCTAATTATTTGTTATTCCAAGTAATTAGCTTTTTTCATAAAAAGCTAATTATTTGTTATTCCAAGTAATTAGCTTTTTTCATAAAAAGCTAATTATTTGCTGTCCCAAGTAATTAGCTTTTTTCATAAAAAGCTAGTTTAAATTTGGGACAAGAGAGTTATTATTGCTACACATTGACATTTAAAATTTGTGTGATGTAACAGAGTAGTTACATTGCAAGACATAGATTGTTTCAACTGGCTTAATTAAACATCTGTAATTTATAGAAAAGCCAAATAGAAATGGCTCTTAATTAATGAAAAATTAAAAAAAAACTGGTTCCATATATTACAGACTATGAACCAGTATTTTGTTAGGGGGAAAAAATGGGGGCTTTACTCCCCCAAGCTCTCACATTTCTAATGCCCCTCCCCTAAAGTATAACTATCTATGGGAAATATATGCTTATAATTACAGCTTGAAATTTGTGCTTTGCTTTGGGAATTTTATCTGCATATTAAAGAGGTTCAAAACATTGGAGATAAATATATGCAAATTAGAATTTGCATTTCAGAAATAATTCACATAATACTAAGAAAAGGACATTTAAATATTTAAAACAACTAAGAGTTGCTTAATGATGTTTCATTTCCTAATGAGACATTTATATATGATTTTATTTACTATTACTGTCCTTTGATGTGTTTGGGGGAATTAAAGTTTGAAGAAGTCATTGTATAGAGTTAATAATTAATCAGAAGTATTTATTTATTCCTAAATAGACTAAAAATTAATTATTATGAATGCAGCACCTGTCTCAGGTAGCTTGGCTTATGCAGTGTGACCTTTCAGTTTTCAGGAATGGGATCTCTCAGCAACCCCCACTCCTAATCCAGCCCTTTAAGAGGGAAATGGAGGAGCCACAGTTTTTAAGTCAAATTAAGTTCCTTGCCCCCCATTAATTGTGCTATCCCAGTTGTTCCTCAAACATTCTCATTAATTGCTTATGGGTCCTTTTAACCTGTTTGCTCAGGACCCTGTTAATTTACTGGTTAAATTACTCTGCTTTGCATTAGAGTCCCACCCCCAAATTGCAAGCCCTCCAAAGGTCAGCCTGGGGTCTAAGTCACATAATTTAAATTGGTGACCTCACAGGTCAAATAAGACCTTTAATTTGTTTAACCAGTACTTTATTATCAAAAAACAAAGCAACTCCCTGAATATCCTTGTGGGAGGGGCACACTTCTCCAGGTTCCGTGGGCACAGCCCCTCCCCCATTTCCTTAACTCCAGTCTCTAAATTATTTTACTGATATTTCAAAATATCAAATTGTTTGTAAAGTATTGATACAAACAGTGTATTGATTGCTTTTCTCCTAATGTGATTTCTGTCCTATAATTGCCTTTTATAGGTGTTAATGTCCACCAGACCTGGCTTCAGTGAAGCCCACCCCCATAAGTTGTGTACCTTCCTCACCCTAGGTCAGGCTGCACCAAGCCATGCTGAGACTATCTTAAGGAGAGAAGTTTTTAATTTTTATTTTGAAACTGGTATTTTCTATGTGACAGAAGTAATATTTTAGTCACCTGACCAGTGCTTATTAATTGTTTTTTAAAGAGAGATTAAAAACAATTTATTTTAAAAAATATTACATTGTTTTTACAATAGTCTCTATTACTTGTCTCTAAAGAATTGGAAGTGAGAATGAATGTCACAGGTCAAGGTGGCTTCTAACTTTTTAAAACTTGAATATTATCAGTTATCTGTTTTTAAAGTAATTAAGCAGAAGTGTTAAAATGGCCACTAATCCCTGCCATTTGAGGACCTTGTGGGCTCTCCTCATTGGAGAGGCCACAGGAACAGCTTGGGACAAAGAGAAAATGGCTGTAGGTGGTTATGGTAGGGGAGGGTCCTAAGAGATGGAGTGGGGTGTGGGGCGGGGTTGGGGTGGGGAGGTGGGGGCGGGGTTGGGGTGGGGAGGCGGGGGTGGGGGGGTGGGAGGCGGAAGTAAGAAAGCATTGGACAAAGGTGATGAACAGGTGTCATGTGGGACTACAGTTTTCCTCTATTTTTAATTAACACATTTTTATTTATTTATTATTTACTTATTTTTGTTTCATGAAATTTAATTAGGGCCCACTTTTGCCTTGACTAGTCGAAGAAAAACAACTTATTTTTAAATTTTTGTTTGTCCAAAAGTTTTAAACTTTATGTCCTTAAACTTTTAATGAACTTTTTTAAATTAAAAGTTTTAAACTTTTTGTAAGTTTAAACTTTCAGAAACAGAACTTTAAAACTTTCTAAAGTTTTAAGCTTTAAACTTAAAAGTTGTTTGTAAGTTCAAACTTTTAAAAAGTTTTTTTAAAAAACTTTAGTAAACTTAAACTTTTTAAAAAGTTTGCTAGACTGTCCAATTTCAAAGTTTTTAAAACTTTCTAAAACTTAAAAGTTGTTAAGTTCAAACTTTTTCAAAGTTTTTTCTAACTTAATAAACTTAGTTAAACTTTTTAAAAAGTTTACTAGATTGTCCAATTACAAAGTTTGTAAAACTTTAATATCTTATTCTTTACCACAATTATTTTAATTTTCCCAATTTAAGATCCTTACAAGTATGTAACTATTGATCATTCTAATTGCATTTTTAAAGAAGTACACAGGCAGACACTGCACTATGGTCATCACTATATTATAATGAAAACACTTAAGCCCCTCCCCCCCACCGCACCCATTCACTTACCTCCTTAGGGTCCAGGCCTATCCCACGTTAAGTTCACAAGCCTTTGGGTGGGGCCCTATTGAAAAATCTCAATTAAAAACTAAAGGTTACACACTGGTGACCTATAGTACAAATAAACTTTGTATTTCTTTAACTAATAAAGTATATTTTTAATTATCTTTAGATTCAGAATGCCCAAGCTGCTATAGTTACAGCCTCTTCCCACTTATATAGAAAGTTGCCTTTTGATTTTTAATTAATAGCCTTAATAATCAGTTAACAGTTATAATTCAATGATTTATGCCTACATTAATTAAGGCATAATAAATTTGAATTGTACTATTATCAGGCATCATTTGTTTAATGATTGCCTAATAAGGTAAACTGATATCCCCGTGTACTGTTCAATGCCTTTTCTGTGCCATACAGAATTCAGAGTTAACTTGTGGTCACAAATGCAATTAGACAGTCTTGTTTTTGTGATAGTGGTTGGTTGTTTGACTTAATAATTAGACCTCTAGTGTTAAGAGTGCACCTTTGTTGTGACATTTAGCCAAGTCTATTTTTTTCAGAGCTGATGAGTACAGGCATTGTGGTTGTAATAACCACTTCTTTTGTGTGTGTGGTTTCTTATTGATTAGAGTATTAGTTATGTTTTCCTAACATCCTTATTAATAAGAGGCATGGTGTTGGGATTACTTTGCATAATTTGGAATTTATTTTGCATAATTCATAGCCTAATTGTCTTTGCCCTGGAAGTTTCTTGCTGTGTAAGTAACCTCCATACAGAATGTTGGAGGTTGACTTGTCTGTTGTCACTCCCCTTTTAGTTAGTGAAGGTGTGTGTGTTGATTATTTGAAGGTCTTGTATTAATTATAGGGAGCAGGTGACTTTTTAGGTGAAGAGTCATTTGGATGTCTGGTCTTTAAAAAGTAATATGCTTTTGTGACTGATTACTTCATTCTCTTTTGAGGGTGTGTTGTTGATTAATTACCAACTGATAATTATCAAGAGATATCTGAAAAATTAAATTCTTTTTCTATAGAGATTGCTTGGAATGTATATGTTGAAGGTATGCTTTTGTTGCCATTAACAGGTACAGGAGAAGACGCCGCCGAGGGGCCCAGCATCCTCCCCAGAGTGAAGCATCACCTGGGAGGGCCCCTCCTACTGCCGCAGCCATGGCTGCTGAGGGTGGGTCCGACTGCCCACCCCCTCCTCCTCCTCCTCCCCCCAACAACAACAACAACAACAATGGGCCCAAGAGCCCCAGCCTGTCTGACACCGAAGAGCACAGTCACCAGGAAGAGCTCTCTGATGACGTCAACTGCTTCAGAGTGAGGGTCGTCATGGAGTCTGAGAATATTGACAACCTGCACGGCCAGGTGCTGCTGCTCACAGCGGATAACAGCAACCTCCGCGATCAGGCAATGGAGGAAGTTGAACCAGAACCTGAACAGGTTCAGATCCAGGCCCCTGAAGACTTTGAAGATGACGATCTTGAGCTCCAGGGTGCTGCAGCGGCTGCTGCTCCAGAATTTTTCTTAGACGGAGAGTGCCCCGAAGACCTCCCCTTGAAGTTTGATGGCAACCCTGACATGCTGGGTCAGTTCATATCCCAGTGCCAGATCTTCATGGAGAGGAGCACCAGAGATTTCTCAGCTGATCGTGTTCGTGTATGCTTCGTGACAAGCATGCTGACCGGCCGAGCCGCCCGCTGGGCTTCTGCTAAACTGGAACGAGCCAGTTACCTGATGCACAACTACCGTGCCTTTATGATGGAGCTGAAGCATGTCTTTGAAGACCCTCAGAGACGTGAAGCTGCCAAACGCAAGATCAGACGTCTGCGCCAGGGCATGGACTCAGTTATCGAATATGCCAACACATTCCAAACCATTGCCCAGGATCTGGATTGGAACGAGCCTGCTCTGATTGATCAGTTCATCGAAGGCCTCGGAGACGCAATCCGTGCTGATCTGGCTCACCACGAGATCCCCAGGAACCTGCCTGACCTGATCAACCTTTGCATTCGCATCGAGAGAAGACAGGCCCGTGCTGCTGCTGCTGCTGGCAAGCCCCCCCGGTCAGATCCACCCAGGGCCCTGGTGATGCCTCAGACCCACCAGGCGGATCCCACTGAGCCTGTGGGAGGTGCCCGCATGCGCCTCACCCAGGAAGAAAAAGAGAGGCGCCGCAAACTGAACTTATGTCTATACTGCGGCAATGGAGGCCACTACGCTGACAACTGTCCTGCGAAGGCCTCCAAAAACTCGCCGCCGGGAAACTCCCCGGCCCCGCTGTAGAGGGACCTTCAGCGACCGGGCCGGAAAGAATAAGGTCCCCACCCCCCGAGGCTTCGACTGCGCACCTACAAGTGATGCTCCAGATCCATATCCCGGGCAGACACACCCTGTTCGTCCGAGCTATGATTGACTCTGGCGCATCCGGCAACTTCATCGATCAAGACTACGTCATCCAAAATGGGATTCCTCTAAGAATCAAAGAATGGCCAATCATGGTGGAAGCGATTGATGGGCATCCTATAGCCTCGGGCCCAATTGTTCTGGAAACACACCACCTGATTGTTGACCTGGGTGACCACCGTGAAGTACTGTCTTTTGATGTGACTCAGTCTCCGTTCTTTCCTATTGTCCTGGGAGTTCGTTGGCTGAGCACACATGACCCTCACATTACTTGGAGCACTCGCTCCATTGTCTTCAACTCTGATTACTGCCGATTTCGATGCCGGGTGTATTCTCAGATACCACCTGCAATGCTCTTACCAGTGCCACACCCGCCATATCCACCGTTCTTCTACCACACGGATGGATATAGAGTTTTCCACGCTATCCACCCTCTGCACCCTGTGAGGTATTACTACGTTCATAATGTGTACACACCTGTGGATGAGCACCTCTACCCGGGTCACCGGCTGGTTGACCCTCACATAGAGATGATCCCTGGAGCACACAGCATTCCCAGTGGACATTTGTACTCATTGTCTGAAAGTGAGATGGCTGCCCTGCGAGAGTTCGTGGACAGAAACGTGAAAAACGGACTCATAACTCCAACTGTTGCTCCCAATGGAGCCCAAGTCCTGCAAGTGAAGAGAGGGTGGAAGCTCCAAGTCACCTACAGCTGCAGAACTCAGCATACCTGCGGAGGCCCTCCACCACAGCCACCACCACCGCCGCCACCGCAGCCGCAGCCACAGCCACAGCCACAGCCACAGCCGCAGCCACAGCCGCAGCAGCAGCATACCTGCACACCACCTCCTCCGCTGCAGCACACCTGCACAATCCAAAATCAGTACACTCGCATGACTCTTCCAAACTTTGGAGACCATGCACACCTGGCATCCTATGGTGAATTTGTCCCTCAGATTCCTGGATACCACCAGTTCCCTGCCTATGCCACCTTGGCAGGTCATCACGTGATGTTTGCATGGTACCCAGTGGGACGAGATATACATGGAAGAATGATCCTCATACCTGTTGTGATCACCTGGTGTCCACATTGGCACCACCATCATTTTCATCCAGTACCTCAGTATCCTCCTCCGCAGCCACCACCGCCTCCGCCACCGCCGCCACCTCCACCTCCATCTTACAGTTCCTTGTAAACACCTGTCGTGTTCTGCAGAGCGTCTCTGCCCTCAACTTTATCCTGTGCAGCTTCTCAGTCAATGACTGTGTGCTACGTATCTTCAGACCACCTGAGACACAAAGACACACAGGACTAAAGTCAGTTTTCCATCTTGACTGATAATTAGGACGGTGACAAGACCTGGCTTTTACCTGTTAAAACCTCACACCATCTCAGTCGAAGGCTGCCAAATTTCTTGACAGAGAAGCTGATGAAACACAGGACATGCTGATTACAGAGGGGGAGAAAAGGAGGAGGAGGACACGACCAGCCCATACCCTCACTGGAGATGGGCGCTTTATGAAGGAAGCCATACTTTCTGGTGCAGTATGGAAAGGCTTCCGTGATCTCTTGCTGCACCCTCTGGAACTTCACCATCTTCAAAGTCCATGTTCATGGTTCTGTTAATTTTCAAGGAGCAGCAGCACGAAACACCTCAGCTTGAAAAGGAAGTGCTCTCTTCGATAGACTTGTGAGTGTGCCTTCACATTCTGGTGCAGATCACATGTACCCAAGAACTCTGGCATTGACACATCTTACCATCATCATACCAGTCATGATTTCCTTGAAAGCGTTGACCTGGTAACCAGAGGCTTCTGGTGGCTCCAGGTGTGGTAGGTGTTTGTAGAACGTTGTAACCACCTCTCAATCATGCAAGAGGGCTAAGGAGTAGCCTAGCAAAAGGACATCTAAATCTGGTACCCAAACTCTTAGAAGAGACTGTGAGTTCATTGTTACCAACTTGTCAAGGACTTCAGCAAGAATTTTCACGAACGTTGCTAATTGGCTGGAGAAAACACCAGTGAAGTTTTGCGATCATCTATCCATGTGTCTGCCTCCATATGCATCTGGGCATCCCATCAGCCTGTACCATTAGGATGTTTAGACACACTCCTGTCATGGAAGATGTATTTGAAGAAGAATTAACGCGCTGGACACCATCTTGAAGATATGGGCTTCTGAAGAATGAGGTCTCTTGCTACTACCTTGAACCATTTGTCTATTTTTTTTTCTGTTTGATTCTTTACTTCTGCCATTAACCCTGCTGCAGGATTTGTCATTTTCCTGTCTGATTGCTGAGACTCCATTTTGCAGCCATGCAAGGAGATGAAAGAGGCAGGACAAAGGAGCATGTGTCAGCATAGTCTCCAGTTGCCACAGTTTGAGCAGTAGGGACACAACATGGTTTTTTTTTTGTCTTAATGGTGAAGTTTCCTTTTCCATTCCCCTTTACCCTTGCATGTTTTAATAGTTTAGTAGTTGTTTTTGTTTTTTGGGTTTTTTTGTTTTTTTTTTTTAGTATGTTACTTTCAAGTCTTGGTTATGCTTTCAGAATT
Source organism: Phyllotis vaccarum (assembly GCA_033318265.1). Taxonomy (NCBI): domain Eukaryota; kingdom Metazoa; phylum Chordata; class Mammalia; order Rodentia; family Cricetidae; genus Phyllotis; species Phyllotis vaccarum. The sequence goes on along the minus strand of JARWLC010000006.1, from coordinate 22,064,924 downwards.
ACCATTGAATTACAAAGTACTATTTCGGTTCTATCAATTGGGCCTTTACAGTTCACAAAATAGGTACAAATTCAAACAGGAAACCTAATTGGCTATTGATTATTGTTCAATGGGATCAGAAAGCTTGTCAGTCATCCTGTGTTTTACAGTAATTACTTTTAAATGGTGCATTTGTGCTTCTGATTTTTGTGAAGCGTTACTTCAGTTTACCTCAAAACTCATTTCCATACTTCATGCATTTTAATTGATTTGATCTTCAAGCTGCAGAGTGCCTAGAAATGGGTCATCATCTGCAGCCCTGGCATGTACACACGGACATTTGCCACTACTGCAAGCAAATACCTGGAGAAGTTGATCATGACAGTCAGGGAAAACATGCTGGTGTGGGTTCACAGCTCACAGACAATATCCCTGACACACATTGGATTGTTTTTTGAAGCTTGCCAATGACTTTTCGGCAGTGTGTACTATGCTCTATTCCTATATAGACTACCTTTAAACGTTAGAGATTAAGGATAAGTACTCTTCAATTTACTCTATAATACTGAATTTTGTTAAGTTTCCTTTTATTGTGCTTCTGTTGATCAAATTTACATTGTTCCTTTTATTTTTTAATTTGGCATTTCCAACAAAAACCCCTTATTCATTTATTAGGAAGGAAAGATAAGTTGGAAAAGGAGAATACAAACTGACAAAATTATCTAATTGACTGTGGATCCAAAATTGTATTTTTCATTAATTAATGATGAAGAGGATGTGACAGTTCCTATTGCTGGTTTTGAAGGTCATCACAAAGGATCAGTTTAGTTTGAACCAGGAGGCATTGACTGAGATAATAATTTGAAATGGGCATCTGTATGGTGCAGTCTAGAGTTGTGTTTAAGTTTGCAGGTACCTCTTGGACTCCTGAGCTGATCTGGCTGTCACACATCGTTGACGTCCCGCATCCCACAGTTTCGAGATTGGCAACAGACAGCACCCTGTTGGAGAGGCCTGAGAAGTCGTGAAGGACCACCTGCGGAGGAGAAGCATCTGCAGGAACCGTGCTACATATTCAGCTGGAGAGGGAACACGCATCTGATGGACATGGAAGCTTTTGGTTGTTTCAGACTGTAGAATGTTTTCAGTTTGTTTTGAACATTGCATTGTTTTTTCTTTCTTTCTATAGGCAGTTAAGTAATTGGGGTTACATAATCATTAAAAATTTTAGGTTGGGAGGGACTATTAAGTAATCTTAGGTGGGTGGGTAAGTTAGGATAAGTTAGGATAAGTTAGGATAAGATAGGATAAGTTAGGATAAGTTAGGATAAGATAAGATAAGTTAGGATAAGATAGGATAAGTTAGGATAAGATAGGATAAGTTAGGATAAGTTAGGATAAGATAGGATAAGATAGGATAAGTTAGGATAAGATAAGATACAAAAATAAGTGGACACAGTGTACTTAATTGTCACTCTTTCCCCCTCCCTACAATTTTACCTTTAAGATTTTACTCAGAGGGAACTGCAGGAATATCAACATTTTATGAGTGAATTGGACATGAATAAATTCTATTGAAACTTCAAAGGTGATTAGATTAATCTAATAAAGGCCCTAGGAATTAACTCCAGGAATAGATTGTGAGTAACACCTTGAGAGAGTTACCAGATCATAGGCATCATTTGAGAAATTGTTGCTGGAATAAAATTTGTAATGCTGAATGACAAATATTTGTGGAAATTATAAGAATGTGATGAATAAAACCCCTTGATCTTTCCTTGTCAGTAACCCTCCTCCCCTCCCCTCCCTGCCCTCCCTCCCCTCCCCCTCCCTTTCCCTCCCCTCCCCTTCCCTCCTCTCCCTTCCCCTCCCTACCCCACCCCTTCTTCCCTTCCCCCACCCAACCCCACCCTTCACACTATATTACTGTATTATCTTTACTGTATTACTCATACTGTATTGATGTTACAATAAAATTCAATCAATAAAGACTTAGTGGTTAAGGCAAATTGTGTCCTGATCATTTCAGCGCCCACCATCATCAAGAATGGAGGGAGGAGCAGTGGATGGGTCCAGAATGACAAAGGGTGGGAGCTAGGAAGTAAAGGGGTTGAGGAGGGGCCAAATGGGAAAAGAGAGGGTGGGGAAGGGTTGGTTTGGGGAAAAGTTTGGGATGAGGGTGGCATATAAACAATATACCAGTCATAGTTAACCACCAACAATATTCCCAGAAGACCCCAGGATATCAACTAATTCATTCCAGTTGTAACATTAGCCAAATAAATAATCACCACATGGCAACTCTAGTGACACAATCATTAATCTCAGTATGACTTGGAATACTTGAGATTTATTAATATATTAGGGGAGGGGAGGGGGGACCTGGGAGAATCAAAGGGAAGAACGGGAGAAGAATGAAAGATGGGTCAAGAAGATTAAGGTTGACATGGTTGTGTGCAACACACCAATCACATAGAGTCCTATCAATCATATACCCAAACTACCACAGGAAAACAACTTATTCCACTTATAAGATAAATATGTAAGAACACAACCAGTTAATAGTAACTACAATGACACAGAAACCTCAGTGTTTCTTGGAACAGCTGACAGTTATGAATGGAGAATGGGCAGATAGGATCACAAAGTGGAGTGGGTGATGGGAAGTGGTGGCAAGAGGGTACAAGTTGAGTTAATTTGGAATGGGGTCTAATATGAAGAATATGTCAACCACAGAACCTAATGATAATGCACAAAGAATACCCCTAGGAAATAAATACATTCTAGTTGCAAAAGGCTAAAATATAAACCCATCACTCCAGTGACATAACACTGGTATAATTCAATATGATTGGAATTCCTGAGATTTATTAATTGAGATGGGGGATGAAGAACTGAAAGGAAAGGTGTGGGGTTGGTAATCCAGTAGGAAGGGGTGGTATATAAAAGAAGGGCTGGTGTATAGGTACTACATCAATCATATTCATACAATCATGTAGCAATAATATGCCAAGAATAACCCAAGAAATCAACAAGTGTGTTGCACATGTAAAACTTAGAATCTATGGTAATAAAATTGCCAGATAATAGTCCATAGACATACTAAACCTCAATATTATGAGTACTTGAAATAATTAGGATTTACTTCTTTAAGTGGAATTGGAGGTCAGCAAGATGGATCAACAGATAAGGGTGCCTGCTGCCAAGCGGGGTAACCTTAATTGGATCCCTGGAGCCCACCTGGTGGAAGAAGAGGACCAGACCAGGACCTACAAGATGACCTTTGACCTCTATAAACTCAGAGTGGGACAGTGGTGTTTCCCCCTCCTTACACAACATAAATGAAGAGGGAGGGAGGGTAGGAGAACATTTGGGGGCAGAGGAAGGGTGAGTGGGGAGATTAAAGGGCAAGAAAAAGAGATTGGGGTGGGGTGGGGTTTTGGAACAGCGACGGTGCACACCAGTCACATAACTCACTATCACTCATATGCCTAGAACACCCAAGGGATCAGTTGTATTCCAGCCACAAGATATTAGCAGATATAATAAGGCCAACAATTAATAGTGACTTTAGTAGTCATAAAGCACAATTACATGGAATACTTGAGATTAATTAGAGTGGAGATGAAGGGACCCTGAGGAGCCTGGGGGAGAGTAAGAGTAAAAGAGACAATTAAGAATGGTGTGACTTGAGGAGAGGGTTGTTATATTTAACACAATGTCAGTTACACAACCCAGAATCAAAATTCACCCAGAGTACCCCAGAATATTAAATGATTAGAACTAGTATACATTATCAAGCATGAAATAATACCATGAGTAGCAAAGAAATCATAGTTTCTCCTGTAACGTAATAAAATTTTATCTTTAGTATCAGTATTATTTGGACTAGTTGAGGCTTATTGGTTCGAGTGAAGAGGATAGTATACTGGGAGAAGGGAGGAGATTGGGAAGCAAGAGGAGAAAGGCAGGGATGGGATTGGACGGGATAGGTAGAACTGGGTGTGACCTTGAGATGTTCGAGTATATAAAAAACACATCAATCACAGTCAGGACCAATTATATTCTTGCAACTTTCAAGAAAATAAGCACATTACAGTTGTAAACTAATAACGTATTAATAACAAAGTCATCAATAATGACTTCATTGATTACATATAATATTAATATTACTTATGATACTTTGAAATCATTAATAAGTGGGAGAGTAAAAGACAGAAAGGGATGTAGGGGTAGGAAAAGGAGAATTTAAAAGGTGGGCAGTGGGAAGAGGATGGGGATGCATAACAATTGTGTCAATCACATCACCAAGGACCAATGACAATCCATCTACACATCTGAAAAACAACATACAATAATAAGTCATAAGTTATCAATAGATAATAGTAACTAATGAAATAGTAAATTCATTTTAATATCGGTTTTCTTTGAAAACTAGTTTTATCAGTACAAGTAAAGAAAAGTGGGGCAGTGGAGAATGGAATGGGGAGGGTAGATAGATATAAAGAAGGGGGATGGGATATGTAGCAAGGGATGGTGCATAAATATCAATCACATATGTCACTATCACTCATATGCCTAGAACACCCAAGGGATCAGCTGTATTCCAGCCGCAAGATATTAGCAGATATAATGAGGCCAACAATTAATAGTGACTTTAGTAGTCATAAAGCACAATTACAATGAATACTTGAGATTAATCAGAGTGGAGATGAAGGGACCCTGAGGAGCCTGGGGGAGAGAAAGAGTAAAAGAGACGATTAAGAATGGTGTGGAGTGGTATGTAAAGAACATATCAGTCACACACAATGCAGTATCAATCATATACACAAAATGCTCCAGAAAAATCAATTAACATATTTCAAATGCAAAATATTAACACATGTAACTCAGCAACGAACTTCAGTGATGTAAGAAAAGACATCCTTTAATTATAAATATTATATAAAATCAATGACCTTTTCATTGGAGAGACAGCAGTGGGGGTATCAAAAGAAGATTGGGGGAGGCAAGGGAAGAGTGAATGTGAGATGGGGTAACCCATAAGGGGTACACCAGCCATACACCATAAAACACTTGGGATACTCCAGGATAGCTAATATACTCCAGTGGCAAAAAATAAACACAAGGACCAGACAGATGGTGGAGAGGTTAAAGGCCTTACTCTGCAAGTGTGAAGAGCTACGTTCAGATCCCCAGAATGTATGTGCCTAAACTCTCACATAAACGCATCTCACACATACACACCCTAGATTTTTTATAAAGTTAATATCAAATTGATTAACACTCCAGTAAGTGACATAAAAATTTTGTATTTAGTATAAGTATTTCTTGGAGGTTTAGCAACAAGTTGAAAGGAAAGGATAATAGGGAATGTATGCAGTAAGGGATAGAACTTAGGGAACAAGAGAGTGAGTGAGAAGAATTCAGGATAAGGGATGATTTATAAACAGATCAATCATATAGCCTATATTCTAACTGCAAAAACTTTAACATAAAAGTTACAGACACACATGGCTCTAACAAAATTCATTTAGCAATTTCAATTTTGCTTGTAAATTTCAAGACCTATTAATACATTTTAAGAAGATGAGCCAATAAGCACAAGGATCATGGAAGGTAGGAAGCACAGGAGACTAGGGAGTAGACATGGAGAGATCAAAGAGGGTGAGGTGAGTTTGGAATTGTAATGATGTGATTAGGTCAATTACAACCCAGTATAAATACCATCCACAGATCGCCCCAGTATATCAACTGACGAATACCAGTTTCAAAACTTTAAAACATAAAGTAATTCATCAGTTAGTAACGACACAAGCCATGTAATAAGCTTTATTTTTCATACAAATTTTGCTTATACTACTTTAGATTTGAGAACAGCAAGTAGAAGAATGAGGCAATGGAGAGATAGTGGGAGGTGAGGAGATGAAGAGAAGCCCAGTGTAGGATGAATCAGTGAGTGAGATGGGGAGGTTGGGAGAGTATAAGGAAGAGACCTGTCTTAGAGTTTCTACTGTTGTGAAGAGACAACGTACCACAGCAACTCTTATAGAGAAAAACATCTAATTGGGGCTGGCTTACAGTTCAGAGGCTTAGTCCATTTTCATCATGGCAGGAATTATAGAGGCAGACATGGTATTAGAGGTAGCTAAGAGTTCTACATCTGGACCTTCAGGCAGCAGGAAGAGAGAGAGACACTAAGTCTGACTTGAGCTTCTGAAGCCCTCAAAGTCCATCCCCAGTGATACACTTCTTCCATCAAGACCTCACCTCCTAATAGTGGCACTCCCTATGAGCCGACTGGGATATTTTTATTCAAACTACCACATTCCTCTCCCTGGCCCCATAGACTTATATTCATATCATAATGCAGAATGCATTTTGTCTAACTTCAGAAATCTCAACAATGTTTCTAAGTTCAGTCTATTCTGAGATTCATTCAGCCTCTTAACTAAAATTCCCTGTAAACAAAATCAAAAACAGCTCACATACTCCAAAATACAGTGCCACAGGGTATACATTATCATTCCCAAAAAGAGGAAAAGGAACATACTAGATTAAAGGAAGACTGAAAACCAGCTGGGAGACTTTGTGGTAGGACTCAGGTGTCAGCCGATAAGGTCCGAAGAGGCTTATTCAGGGTCCTGGGCTCCTGGAGGGGGTGTGGCCAACCTGGAGGGGGTGTGGCCAACCCCATTGATAAGGGGCTGCTGGGACACGAGGAGGTCTCTTCCTGCTTCCTGGTTGCTGGAGAGACCGGATTGGATTGCAATCCACCTCCTCCAGTCTGTTTTTTCCAGGCAGTGTTTTCTGTGTAACAGTCCTGGCTGTCCTGGAACTTGCTTTGAAGACCAGGCTGGCTTTGAACTCACAGATATTCTCTTGCCTCTGCTTCTCAAGTGCTGAGACTAACAGTGTGCACCACCACTGCCTGCCTTTGGCCCATGGGCGCTTTTTATTAAACCAGTGGGTGGGACAATTATTTACCATGAAACAACACAATACCCCTACAAGACTTCAAACCCTATATCTCCAGATCTGATATCAAAATACTCCTTAGATCTCTAATTCCTTAAAGTTTTGTTGAGTTCTGAGGTCACCAAGCATCATGCTTTTTAAAATCTGTTTATACTTCCTGGTACCCCTTTTTGCCTCAAACTATACATTGTGTATTTTTACTTGCTCATTTTGCTCCCTTTCGTTATATATCTGCATAAGCATGGTCACTAATAACAACGTTACATAGTCCACACTAGGCTGTTTTGAAATCTCAGCTGCAAGCACAATTAATCTAAAGCTCTTCACTTTAGCCTCAGGAAGATTTTTTTTTGGACAAGGGTAGAAAACAGCCATATTATTCACCACAAAACAAGCAAACAATCACAAGAACAATCTCTAGGCTACCTATTAAAATTCTTCTTCTCTGAAACCTCAATTATAATCACCCTCAGTACCACTTTCTTTCATGTTTCTGCTAGTATGGCCCATTAAGCTGTTCTTAAGATATTCACCCAATTTTCTAGTCCAAAGTCGCAAAGTATTCCATATTCCTATAAAAGAAAGCATGTTCTAGTCTATTACAGCAATACCCCAGTCCATGGTATCAACTTTTATCTTATTTGGGATTTCTATTGCTGGGAAGAGATACCATGACCGTAGCAACTCTTATAAAGGAAAATAAGGAGCTACTTTATAGTTCAGAGGTTTAGTCCATTATAGTCATGGTGCAAGGTGGGAAGTGTGGTGGCATATGGGCAGACACGGTGCTAGAGAGACAGCTGAGAGTTCTTCATCTGGACCCTCAGGCAGCAGGAAGAGAGTGTGACACTGGACCTGGCTTAAGCTTCTGAAACCTCAAAGTCCACCCCCAGTGACATACTTTCTACAAAAGGCCATGCCTACTTCAATAAGGCCACACCTCCTAATAGTGCCCTGTAGGCCCTTATTGAGGCCCTTTTCATTCAAATTACAACAGTATCTATCAATAAACCAGTGTCATGTACCCAGAACATCCCAGGAAATCAGCTGCCTCACGTACACATAGAAAGTAGCCACCAATTAATAGTCTTCTGTTAGAACTTTTATCCTTAATATCAATTTTACTTAGAAACATGATTTGCTTTTAAAAAAAAGTTATAGAATATCGGTGAGAAAGAAAGAAACACTAAGAGCAGTGGAGATTTGGGAAACTAACAAGGAAGCTCATTTTTCTGCCAATCAACAATGTTTAAATGTCAGTCAGTGCTTCTCACTGTCATTCACATAATAGTGCTTTGCTCAGGATGGGCAGCATGGCAGCAGACAGGCAGGCAGGCATGGCACTGGAGTCATAGTTGAGAGCTCACACCTGATTCATAAACAGCAGGCAGAGAACAAGACTAGATCGGATATGAAACCTTAAACTTATACACAGTGACATACCTCCTTCAATGAGGCCACACCTCCTAATCCTTCCCAAACAATTCCATCAGCTGCGGATCAAGCATTTGTAAATATGAGCCTTCCTACAGGGAGGGGGGCATTCTCATTCAAACCTCCCTACCCACGTTTGAGGTTTCACTGAGAACAAAGTTAGCAACTGAGTCAGAGACAATTGTGATCCTTGGGCAAGACCCTAAGGGGCCTAAGCATCCGCCTAAGACTAAAAGGAAAGTTTTGAACTAATTTTGTTGGCAAATGGGATTTCAAGATAATTTAATATTGATCTTGCCCTGGAGTTATTAGTAATTATTCTCATGAAGGTCTAGGACGAAAAGGAGCAAGTGGGGTAAAGGGAAATAAAAATGTACAGTTTGGGGTGAAAAAGAGCACCAGGAGATTTAATGTGGAAACTAAGGCTTGAGTTGAAAGAGATAACTCTGATGTGAAATGGAATAAGGGGAAGAATGTCCTCAGGGCAAGGCCCCACCCAGCTAATCTGCACTCTAGTAAAAAAGAAAATGTCCAAGGAATTCTAAATACTAAAGATCAAGCTAAATGAAAGCTTATGCAAATGTAATTCAAGGAAGGAGCAGGCTCCACCCCAAGCAGGCAGTGAAACTTGGTAGTGTTGTTTGCATGGGTTTGTCTTTACAGCACAGGCTCCCAAACTGTGGGTCACAACCCCTTTCAGGGTTGCATATTCTGCATATCAGATATTTACATTGTAATTCCTAACAGTGGCAAAATTACAGTTACAAAGTAGCAATGAAAAAATTTTGTGGTTGGGGATCAGCACAAGATGAGGAACTACTAGAGGGTGGCTGTACTGGGAGGGTTGAGAAGCACTGATTTATAGTTATGAAAGATTCACACAAGTATAGGAGTCGTGGAATCTTCCTCCACAGTTAAGGAAAACTGCTGAGGCCAGGAATGTGACAGAGGGGTTGCTGTATGGAGGCCCTGAGGGTTACTCTTATAAGAAGTTATGAATGTGAAGCCTGGATTGGAGCCTTCAAGATATTAGAGGTGCCAGAGCCAGGGGATACCTGCCAAAGAGAGCTGCGGATGTGCAATGGAATCAGCCCAAGAGATAGAAAGTGTATTGTAATTATCAACACTGCCAAGGACTGAGCCATCTAAGCTCTTTGACATGGGGCATGAGCCATAGAATTCAGTTTCCCCTGATTGGCATTAGTCTTACTTTAGTCCAGTATTTTCTCAGGTTCCCTTTTCCCCTTTTGGAATGGTAGTGTGCATTCAGTGCCATTGAATGTTGAGACTCAGGGGGTTTAATGTGATGGTTTGCACGAGAATGTCCCCATAGGCTCATGTATTTGAATACTTGGTCCCCATTTGGGAAGAACTAGGAGGTGTGGCCTTATTGAAGAAAATGTGTCAGTGGGGGCAGGTTACTTCACTCTTTGTTAGCTCTGTCTGTTTCATGGTGTGTCTCAAATTGTAAACTATGGATCTAGCACCATTCCATGTCTGCCTGCTGCCATATTCCCATGTTCCCCACCATGATGGAGGCTATAACCCTCTTAATCTATGAACCCCAAATAAATTTCTTCTATAAACTGCCCCAGTCAGGGTGTTTTATCACAGCAATTGAAAAATAACCAAAACAGTCCCTTTCCTATGATATGGGAATAGTTTATATAGTATTGTTTTTGTCCTGCTTTTATTGAAAATAGATTCTTCTCTCAGACAATAATCCTGACCACATTTTTCCCTTCCTCCACTTATCACCTCCCCATTCCCAACTTCTCCACTTCCCTAGATCAATTTCTCCCTCCCACTTCCTCTTTAGAAGAGACCAGGGCTCTGAGAGATGACAGATAAACAGGACAAAACAAAATACAAGGCAAGGCAAAGGCCCTCATACCAAGGTCAGTAAAGCAACTCAAAGTGAGGAAAAGGGTCCCCAGGGCAGGCAAAGGCATCAGAGACACGTCTGTTCCCACTGTTGGGAGTCCCACAAAAACACCAAGTTAACAGCATAACATGCACAGAGGACCTGGCACAGACCCACACAGGCCCCACACCTGCCACTTCAGTCTCTGTTGATTCAGTGGGCCATGTTTTCTTGATGGTCTCCACCCCCTCTGACACCTACAATTGCTCCAGACCTCAAAGGGAAGAGACCAGATGGAGACCTCCAATTTAGAATCTCTATGTCTGTCTGTCTTTCCACATTCACTCCCATCTGCTACTGGAGGATGCCTCTACGATGAAAACTGGACAAGGCAACCATCTATGAGTATAGCATAATATTATTATGAATCATTTCATTAATTTTTTTCTGGGCAGTTGTATTTAGTTCTACCCTAGTTGCTGTGCTATCCAGTCCCAGTTCCTGCCCATCCAGGTGATGGAAGGCATGGGGTCCCTTTCATGGAGTTGGCCTCAAGTCAAACCAAGCATTTGTTTGTGACTCCCACAAGTTCTGAACCATTGCTCCAGCACATCTTTAGAGCATGACTGATTGTAAGTGGAGGTTTCAGGACTTGGTTGGTGTCCATGTTTTGTTTTTTCTCCCATAGTCTGTAGAGTACCTTCTTGCACTAAAGAGACTAAAACATAGGGGTGAACAATGAAAACCGTCTTCGGGTCCTGCCCCAGATAGGTTTTCTCTCAGAACTTCAGGAAGATAGGCTACTGCTGGTGAGGGAGAGATTTACTGGAATCAGAAATCACAGAAATCAGACTTAGAGCAATTTCTTTTTAATATATCTTTACTGGCACATCGATGACTCTACAATGGCATGATATGCCTATGTAACAATGAAGGCATAAGTTTTATATACTCCAAATAGGCCAGTCCCAGTTAAAGGGGAGGGGGTGTTCTCAGTTGCTAGGCGACTAAATATTATGTTTCTGGTCTGTCTGGCCTTGCTCCAGACTGGCAGACCTGTAGTCTCACAGACCCGAAGTCCCACAGAAACACACAGACGCTTGTATTCATTTTATGCTGATCAGCCAATGGCTCTGGCATATTGCTAGCTAGTTCTTGCTCTTAAATATGCCATGATTCTTATCCTGTTCAACCATGTGGCTTGGTACCTTTTCTCAGAGCAGCACAGTTATCCTCTGCATCAGCTGGCTTCTCTGGTGTCTCTGCTCTGTTCTGCCTCTTCCCAGAGTTTTCTTAGACTGGTAGCCCAACCCACACTTCCTGTCTGCCTTCAGCCAATCAGCATTTTTATTATGCCAGTAGGTGGGACAATTATTTACAATGCATCAAAATAATCCCACTACAGCTAAGTAAACAATGAAGGGAACCTTCAGCTCTTTGTACTGCTAATGCACCTTCCCTAGGAGAGAGTTTGTGAAGGCTTAATTTGCATCCTTAAATCTTCAAGTTAGGATCCTGTGTTAATGAATGCAGGTACAAGAAAGCCTTAGAAAAGGTTTTGGGTTAGTTAGCTCCAGATAGCACTCTACTCAGTAGGGGTGGTGGCTTTAGGACATAACAGTGAGTTATCTTGTCTGTGGCTGCCCTTGGATACCTGAGAAAAGTTTCAAATGAGTTACTATGTTTACTAGCAAGGGTAACTACAGGGAAGGCAGGCAGGAAGTCTGCTCTGGCCAGGGGGAACAAAGGCCTGGAAGATCTTGTCTGTGTGACTGTTTTCACACAGGGATAAGGACACATATCTATACACCCCCCAGGGGTGGAGGAGATTGTGCTCAACAAATGGTTAAGATTACACTGCTGAGATTTAAATTCCAAGGAAATAACAGATGGAGGGGGGCTGCTTTTACATACAGAAATACTCTGTATGGATCGGTTAGGCACATTCAAGAGCAATTAACACCAAGACTCTTTGAGTACTTTGGTTTTTTTCTCCATCAGGTCCCTTGTCTCTGATGGTCAGCTTTTTGGCAACAAACAAGTTCCTATTTTGTATCTCTGTGGCTCTCAGCAAGTGAAGGCTCCATGCTCACACCAGCATGATCTCTCTACATTCAATGAACTTTGTGGATGTTGTCTTTAGCAATGGAGCCCTGCTGTCAGAGAGTTACCTTCAGTCATAGCATCAACCTGGGTTCTTTAGGAGTTTCCATGGGACCACATTGGCCATCAACTCAAAGGAATATTAACCCACCCCCACCACTGGAAGCCTCACCTAGGTACAAAAGATGGCTAGTTCAGAATATTGCTCGAATTCTATTTGGAATTATAATAAAAACCTAGAGGCAGATATTTGGAAAAAGCTGAAATATCAGAGAGATAGAGAAATAAACCACAGCCACTTCTCACTCAGGCAACTCCTCAGGCCTGTCTCCATAAATCCTCCAACTCCAAGCCTCTCTGTCTTGAAGCCCCTCTGTCCACAGCCATAAAAGAAAGTGCCAGGTGAAGCAGAATTTCTTCTTCTCTCTTTACCCAGCCATCTCACTTCCTGGTTCACCTTTCCTAGTGCTGGGATTAAAGGTGTGTGCCTCCACCACTTGGCTGTTAGGCCTTGATCCAGAGGATCTCTACCTCATAAATGATGGGATTAAATATGTGGGTCACTTGGCTCTGTTCTCTGATATACCAGACTACTCTTATTCAAAATACAATATATTACAGCGTCAGAATCCATAATTTCCATTACTAGGAGTCGTCACTAGAGTAACTAGGGTTACCCTCATGGATTCTGAAGTTTTCACTGGGCTGGGCTTCTACTCCCCATGACCCAATGCTCTCCAATTCCAGCTGTCTCTCCTCACATTCTCTTCTTCTCTTTCCCATACCTGATCCTTCCTGTTCCCATCCACACCTGTCTCCCGTCTACCTACAATTTTTTCCTATTTCCCCTTCTGAGGATGGTCCTTGTATCCCTGCTAGAGCCCTCCTCTTTACCTAACCTGGGTAAACCTGCCTGGGTTGTGGATTGAAGCTTGATTATCATTTATTTAATAGCTAATATCCACTCATAAGTGAATACATATTTGATTTTAAACGTCTGGTAGAATTTAGCAGTGACTCTCTCGTCTTGGTCTCTTCATTGTTGGATGTCTCTTTGTTACTCCTTCATTCTTATCACTTGCTACTGATTTCTTGAAGTTGTTTCTAAGATTTTGGTTAAAATTGTTAGGTTGTATGTGCTCCCAATTTCATTTTCAGATGTTTTTGCGATTGTCAATTTATTGGCGAATGGCTTTTGAAAACTATTTCCTAATTATCTTTTCACTGGTAGGTCCTTCCGTACCTCCTTGTTTATCTCTAATCTTATTTATTTATATCTCTTTATTATGGCAAGCTTAGCTATGGGTTTTTCAATTGTGATGATTTTTCCAAAGAAGCAATTCTTGATTTTATTGCCACTTTGCAAATTATGGCCTTTATTTACCAGATCTATTTCTGCTCTGAGATTTGGTTATTTCCTTTGACCTTGAGTTGTGTTTGTTTTTCTAAAGCTTTGAGATGTGCCGCTGGGTTATGTATTTTTTGAGCTTTCTATTTATTGTGGAGGCATCTATTGCTAATGCTGCCCTCTGAGTACCGCTTTCTCTATATTCATGAGTGATTGTAGGCCTTGTTTCCATTTTCATTTGATCCTAGAAGCTTTTGAATTCTTCAGTGACCTGCAGCGTGTTCACTGGTATATTTTTGGGTGATGTATGTATATTCACTCTGTGTATATATTAGATAAAATTTGTGTTGGCTTCTTGTTGTTTTCACATGTGAGATCAGACACATACTACCAGATGTCACACTAGAGTTTATTCAGGGGAGTTACCAAGCGGATAAGAAGGAGGGAAGCAGAGGAGAAAGGAACAGACTTCCAAGTGGTGTCTCCAGTGGGCACAGATTTACGTACCCACACCTAGGGGCATGCTCCCTGTACAAGATGTATTCTGCCGGTGCCATGTTGGCTAGCACGTTTACCATGTAGCTGCTAAGTGCCAGGAATCCTTACATCTCACTCTTATGTTTATTATAAAAAGAAAGCTGGGTCTATATAGGGTGGGGCAGGGTACATGGATTGAACAGGAACAGAATCGATGCATCTCTCAAGGCTGCTTCAAGCTGTCTTAAGAGCAAAGTTTGCCTTTTCGGATCACGAGAGCTATGTCTTCTGGCAGTCGGTCTGCTGGTTTTTGTGGCTCATTTCCTGTAGTCTGGGTAAATTTAAGGCATGGGGTGATGAATTTTGATTTTCTGGAGCTTGGAAAAAAAACTGGGTTAGTGAGAGAACCTTGTGGAGTGACAGAATTCAGATGATCTAGTGAGAGTCTGGAGGTCACATTAAGAGAAGAGGAAAAAGAGAGAGGGAAGGAAGGTTTGAAATTGGAACCTTAAGTTAGGCTTTGTCTATACTTTAAATAAACCTTGAGGTGGCTGTTTTGTATTTTTTCCTTTTAGAGGGCTCCAGTGGCTTGTGGCTCCATAATAAAGTTTGTGGATCTCTGCTAGGTATGAGGATGGGAAGAGGTTAAAATGTCTTGTGTTTTTTTGCTTACCTGAGATTCTTTTTGGTCTTTTTTCTCTGATCCTGGGGGCTGGGGTGAACAGTCTCTGTTTTACCTGTTACCAGCTCTAAAAATGACTCCTAGTTCCTTTCCTCTCAGGGGGTGGCAGTCAACTGTTTTTTGGTGATAAAATGGCTTCTGGCTTTTCTATTCTCTAGGAGTGGCAACTGAAGGATTAGTCTGGGGAGGGGAAGGGCAAGGCCATGAAATACCTAGGAGACTTTTGTTTTGTTTGCCAGTAACTGGATAGACTTTGACTCTGAGAAGCAGGCGGGAATGGAAAACTCAGAGACAGGGAATTTTGGGAAAAGGTAGACATGAACGTTTTATCTTTCTGACATTGGGGGCAGCAGTGCTGGTCTCTTCTGGGATCTGAGGGTACAGGGATGGTTATCTTGGGTCAGGGGAGGGATGAAGGGTTTAAGGTTAGATAGGTGGATCCAATGGGGGAAGCCTTCAAGTTTGGTAGCTATGGGGGTTGTTAGAATTATTAATAGGGTCCTGTCCATTTTGGAGAGAGAGGGGGAAGGGCTTTGGCCTGGAGAAGAGACTAGGATTTGATCTCTAATGCTGATTTGGGGTGGGCATTGGTTGGGAAATGGCTTGGGCAGTGAATAGTTGTTAAATCCCACAGAAGAGAGGAGGGGGAAGTAGATGATCAGGGAGAGGTGAAGATTTAGGAGATATTCCCAGAAGGAGAACTGGTCTTTTGTATAGAAGTTCAAAAGGTAAGATACCTAGGTGACTCAAAGGTTAATTTCTTCGACTTTCAAATAAGGGGGTCAGCACCAGCTAGGGCAGGTATGCATGGTGTCCATCCCTGAGTGGTAAGATCTAATTTTTTTGATAGACATGCCACAAGAGCAAAGGAGGGTCCTAGCTGGTGACCTAAGACACCAAGAGCAAAGCCCTCTTTTTCTGTCACATAAAGGGAAGAAAGGACAAGTTAGATCTGGAAGATAAAGAGCTGGAGCCTGGAGCAGAGCCTGCTGGAGCCTCTGAAAGGGTTTATAACTGGGTGAAGAAGGGTTTCCTGGGGGGATCCTAGTGCTGCCTCATATAAAGGATGAGCTAGAAGGGAGAAGGAGGGTATCTAAGGTCAGGAAACCAGCTATTTTTAGAAACAATGATAGGTGGGGGCTGTCAGGGATTGAATTAGCTGTTTCTTGTCTACAGATAATTGCCTTGTGAGTTGGAGTAATAGTCAGACGTAAACAGGTGACACAGGGGTGGAAGGGAGTGGATAGCTGGACATTGGAGGGTGAAAATCTATAACCTCAGGAGAGAGCCTGACTTAGTCTCAGCACCAACACATTGGTTTTGCATGTGAGAACAGACATATTACTACCGTGTGGGTCTCGGTTATGACCTCCACTTACCGCGTCCGGTTTCTTTGTGGTCCGAGTTTTGTCCCAGGCGAGGAGCGTCAAGATTAAATAAGTCTACACTCAGGAGTCGTTTAGGTTCCATCATTCAGGCTCTCTCTGACACTGAGAGACCTGAGCTTTATTCAGTACATCTTACATCTTAGACCTGTCTGTCCCTTAGCCATGCTTCTCTCCTGCCACTGCATCTCGCCTAGCTTTTTCCCCTCTAGCTTCCCGCCATGCTGGATTCCCTCTGCCCCTTCCACTCACACTGACTCTAATCCATGCTTGTCCCCAGCTTCTGCCTGCTCTCCCGCTTCTGCCTGAGTCCCTCCTCGTGTCTCTTTGGTCTCAGCTCTCTGTCAGCTTAACTCTCTTACACACCCTGCCTCCTCATCAGGGCACGCCCAAGGTCATAGAGGATCCCAAGAGACTAGCACTCAGCAGGTGGCAGCGATAAGGAGATTTGTAGTTCCTTTTTCCCCCTGTAAACAAGGTTTTAGTCCTTAGGGGAAGAGGATGGGCCATAAGGCCCAGAATGGCACTTATTTGGGAGACAACATCTCACTCCCCTTTATTAAACAAAAATATAGAGAAGGAAACCCCTGTCTTAGGTTCGACCCCTAGCCCCTGCTATAGAACCCGTCATTGGATGTGCCAACTCCTGTCTTAGGTAGATATAGCAGGCAGGGAAGTTGCCCGTCTTTGGGTGAGTCCTTCTAACATTGATATGCATATCTGAGCATCAGTCAGGAGTTATAAGGCCAGAAGCCTGTTTTGTTATTTTCTGCTGATGACTTTGCTGCTTTTGCAGCGTATTAGAATGAAAAGACAGCATGCCAACCTTTGAGGCAAAATATTAAGAAGGGATATAAATCCAGACCATTGGGAAGCCACTAGTCAGGGTATTCTATAAGCCACTAGTCTCAAGGGGTATAAAGATATATACTAACTGCAAGGTGTAATTTAAAAATTGCATTCTAGGGACCCCAAAAGCACTGGTTTAACAATATGCAACTGCTGACTTAACATTTTCTATCTTGCTTGAGGTAACACAAATATCAGAATATCCAAAGTTACACAATAGCAATTATTACATATGCAAAATGTCAATAGGGCAGTTTGTTGGTTGACGGATAAATTTTAAAATGTATTTGTCCATAAAAGTCTCTGGAATTTCAAAGGCAGTCACCACTCTGGCTGATAGCTGGTTCAGCAAGGATGCAGCTCTGGCTGTCTGGCTCAATGCATTTTCCGAGGCTGTAGCTCCAAAAGCAGCAGGGTGACTGTGTAGTTATTCGAGTTTCTCTTTTGCATCTGGGAGATGGATCTTGGTCGGAAGAAACGCCACTGGCATCACTGCAGCTGGAACTCGTACCAACAGGGCACTGGGATGTTCTTTACTCCAATCAGTTGCTTAAGCTGAAATTTAGAGCTGAACAGTTTAAAGAGAAACCCTCCCCACCCTCCAGGGTTCGAATCTGGGTGAAGTGACCAAGAGGTATGGGGTAGCTTAAAAATGAGTGCTGGCATTCTACTTAGCAGTGCTATTAAAAGCAACTGCCTCAATCATATGTTATGAAAGCTTTTTGTATGGGCACCGTATTGGCAGCCGTGTCAGTGGCCTAAATTGAAGGCAAAAACAGTAGAAAACAAAGGGCTTTTTTTTTTTTTTTTTTTTTTTTAAACTTACTTACTTATTTACTGGCCTTACCAGAAGCTTCAGGAACCACAATCTTTTCATGTTGAACAGGACGCACACACCTCTCAGGTATCCAAATTGGCTTTTCAGCACCTGGTGGATAAACACAGACAACCCACCCCCAACTCTGGCCAGCACCTGCTGGCGGTTGCCATTGTCCAGAGGACGAATTGTGGCTGATGCCTTAACGTTTGAGCATTGAGATGAAACTTTTTGTGTAATTGTAGAGCCAAAATTATTTGGGTAGCTTTATCTGCCCACGCATTGCCTTTGGTCAGTGGTCTAGGCAAGCCAGAATGTTCTCTAATGTGTCTTATAAACACATTGCTTTTCATACCATATCAAAATCTGTAAGCTTTGTAATTGGCTAACAATCTCTGATGATTCCCCACATGAGGGGCCACTTCTAGTTGGGGCATAATATTGGCCATATATACACTCAGTATAAATATTAAAGGGCTCTGCAGGATATAATTGAAAGGCAAGTATCATAGCAGTAATTTCTATCAACTGAGCAGAGGCCTGAGGCACTACTACGCTTTTTATATGATTCCCATCCACAACTACTGCTTTTCCAGTCTTGGAGCCATCAGTGAAAAGTAGACGTGCCCCAGCTATAGGTTGAGTCTTTATTATCTTGGGAAAGATAAAAGGGCATAATTTAAAACTCTGAATGATTTTATGTTTAGGATAAGCTTGAACTATCTGTCCTTTAAAGGTGCACAAAAACAAACACCAGGAATCATCATTTTGAATTAAATTAGCAACCATTTCTTGGGTATAGGGCAAAACTATTATATCTGCATCTTTGGCAAATAAAGCCCGCCCCAAGCATCTACCCTTCCATAACAATTGAACTATTAATTCAGGATAAGGAATAACTGTGCGCCCAGGTGATGCAGAAAGATGTACCCAATAAATGGGACCCTTTTGCCAAAAAACACTAGTAGGTGCAAAATTAGAGGCCAAGACTAAAAATTGCAAAGGCTGTTCATGTACTGACATATCTTGTGATGCCTGTTCTATTTTAGTGAGGGCTTTTTTGGCCTCAGGAGTTAAAATCCGGGTAGATGTGGGTTCAGCATCTCCCTTTAGAAGTTTAAAAAGAGGCTTAAGTTCTCTTAAAGGGACCCGGCAGCCATTGACTTGCTCAGTCACAAGTTCTCTTAAAGGGACCGCTTGCTCAATTCGCGGCTAAGTTTTCTTAAAGGGACCGCGTTTTTATTCGCGGCTAGCAAACAGAGCAGACCAAAGAAAATAACTGCTACTAAGAACTGTAAAGCCATCTGCTACAAAGAGGTTTCTCGCCCTGGCGGCGGCCAGAAGTCTGAGACCCACAGACCTGTCGCTTGAGAGTGCTTAGGCGCTTGAGACTGCTTAGGTGCTCGCCGCCCAGAAAATGACTCAGGCACATTGCTTGCTAGGTCTTACATCTTAAATCAACCCATCTCTATTAATCTGTCTGCCACGTGGCACGTGGCTTATCTGCGCTTTTTATAAGTTTTTTTTTTTTTTAAACTTATTTCAGCTGGATCTCTCAATGTCTTTTATAAACTTTAAGGCTCCCCCTGTCAAGAACCATGTACTAAACTCCCTTATCTGAGTGCGGTCCGTCCTTTATTTTAAATTCCCTGTTACCTTAGTAACTCTGGAAGTTCGGAACCAACCGAACTTGCGCCTACTCCTGGGTTTATCCCAGACACTCCCCGGTCTCTGTACCGGTGACCTCGTCCGCTTGTCCCTCTTTATCCGAGTGCGGTTCGAGCTTTTATTTAAATTCCCTGTTTCCTTAGTAACTCTCCAAGTTCGGAACCAGCCGGAACTTGCTAGGTTGAGTTTCCCATATTTCCATATATATTTCTATTTATATTTATTATCTATTAGGCGCCTAACCCTGGGTACTTCCCAGATTCCCTCCCCCGGTCTCTGTACCGGTGAGTCTTGTACGCTTAATCCTACTTTCCTGGACCTCAGTGGGACCTCCATTTACCGTGTGGGTCTCGGTTATGACCTCCACTTACCGCGTCCGGTTTCTTTGTGATCCGAGTTTTGTCCCAGGCGAGGAGCGTCAAGATTAAATAAGTCTACACTCAGGAGTCGTTTAGGTTCCATCATTCAGGCTCTCTCTGACACTGAGAGACCTGAGCTTTATTCAGTACATCTTACATCTTAGACCTGTCTGTCCCTTAGCCATGCTTCTCTCCTGCCACTGCATCTCGCCTAGCTTTTTCCCCTCTAGCTTCCCGCCATGCTGGATTCCCTCTGCCCCTTCCACTCACACTGACTCTAATCCATGCTTGTCCCCAGCTTCTGCCTGCTCTCCCGCTTCTGCCTGAGTCCCTCCTCGTGTCTCTTTGGTCTCAGCTCTCTGTCAGCTTAACTCTCTTACACACCCTGCCTCCTCATCAGGGCACGCCCAAGGTCATAGAGGATCCCAAGAGACTAGCACTCAGCAGGTGGCAGCGATAAGGAGATTTGTAGTTCCTTTTTCCCCCTGTAAACAAGGTTTTAGTCCTTAGGGGAAGAGGATGGGCCATAAGGCCCAGAATGGCACTTATTTGGGAGACAACATATTACCAGCTGCTACATTAGAGTTTATTTGGAAAGTTGCCTGGCAGGTACAAGGAAAGAGAAAAAGAATGATCTTCCAGTGGCTTCTCTTTATAAGAGAACAGGTGGGCACAGATTTTCATAGTCATGCCTAGAGGTGTACCCTCCATATCTTTTTTTTTCTGCCAGTGCCACCATGTTGGGTTACTGAACTAGCATGTTTACCATGTAGCTGCTGCATGCCAAGAGTTCTTACAAAACCCTTGTGATGTGGGAATGTCTTTCTGTATGCTGTGAATATCAATCTTTAAATAAAAGAGCCGTTTGGGCCCATGACAGGCACCATAGGAAAAGTAGGAGGAGAAATCAGAGCATAGGTAGGAGAAGCACAGTGGAGTCAGACAGACAGAGCCAGAAGCCCAAAGGAGCAACATGTAAGGAACACAGGTGAGCCACGGGTCACGTGGCAGACAGGTTAGTGAAAATTGGTTAAGTTAAGATGAGAGAACTAGCTAGCAATGTGCTTAAGTCATAGGCCAAACAACATGAACTTAATATGTGTGAGTCATTTTGGGGGCCTAAGCAGCTGGGGGCTGCTAAGGGGTCTGGGGCTGCAGGTCTGTGGGTCTGGACCTCTGGCTGCCCGGGCCAAGAAACCACACTGCAACACCCTTGATATTGACATGGTGTTTTAAAGAAATTCTGAGGCTTCTAGTACATTTTATACTGATAGTTGATTAATTTCATCATTACTTTGTGCTAGAAGGCCTACTAGACCCATATGGGTTTTTAATATGTGTTATATATAAAAAATAATTCCTATTTTTGATTATTTCTTATAACTGAATAGAAAACAAAGTAAGTTCTGTACCATCTGGAATAAATTCAACAGTTTCAATAGTAAATCAGCTCTTTCTGAAAATTGAGAGGAAGTACCTATATTAAGAGGTTCTGGAAAATCTAACAATACCATGAGAATAATATATAATTCTGACTTTTGAACAAAATCATAAGGGCTTTAGCTGCTTTATTCACATTTTTTGATTTATAGTCTGCCTTTACTGATTTGTTTGCATCAGTGTAGAATTTAGGAGCTCAGAAACCAGTGTTCCTCATACTATATGAGGAAGAGTTCATTTAGTTCTCTTTACAAATTGAATTCCCTTGCTTTGGGGATATTTGTTGTTAATCTCTCACAAAAAGATTACTATGCACTCTTTGCCAATGTTCCATTTTCTGTCCATAAAGAAGAAATCTTAGCATTGGTAAAAAGATCCTATAATTTCTGCTAACACTAGACAAAGTCTCAATTTTCCTATTAGAATCATCTCAGAAAACTTTCTACATAAGACTTTAATTTTTTAGTGTTTGTGGGATAAAAGTATCCATTCTAAGATATGATTTTCTCCCTGAATTAAAATTCCTATAGGAGAATGCATAGAAGGCAAAATAATCAGAATGCAATTAAGTTCTTGATCCAAACAATCCACGTGTGCATCCTGAATTTTTTTTTTTTTTTTTTTTTTTTTTTTTTTTTTACCAGAGACAATTTTCTCTTAGCTTCAGCTGATAATCTTCTTGGGTTATTAAAGTCCTTGTCACCTTGTAAGGTTTGAAACAAATTACTCAATTCGTGAGTTGTTATTCCAGTTATGAGCTGCAGCCAATTAATGTCTCCCAGCAATTTTTGAAAGTTATTAAGAGCCTGCAATTGATCTCCCTAATTTGTACCTTTAGGGATTGAATTTTTTTGTAAACCTATTTTATATCCTAGGTAATTAAAATAATCTTCTCTTTGTATTTTTTTCAGGAGCAATTTGTAATCCCCCAAAATGCAAAATTTTCCTTACTTTTAAAAATATTTTCTCTAACGTATCTACATTTGAATCAGCTACTAAGATATTGCCCAGATAATGGTACATTATAGATTTAGGAAAACTGTATACAAATAATTTCCAACAATGTTGTACAAAATATTGGCCCAGATAAGGCTATTTAGCATCTCTTTATGAGAGAACCTTTCATTGATATCTCTTAACAGGCTGAGGCTAAAAATTATTATAAGAAAGCACTGTGAAGGCAAATTTTCTCTATCTTTTTCGTGTAAAAGTATAGTAAGAAACAGCCTTTTAAATTAATAGCTATACCAATCCATCTTTTAGGCAATAGAGAAGGCAAGGGATTTCCATACTGTAAAAAGCCCATTGGCTGAATCACCTTATTAATGGCTCTTAGATCTGTTACCATTCTCAGTTTTTCAGATTTTTTTTAAAATAACCAATACATGATAATTCCAAGAACTGATAAATTCTTCAATATGTTGAACATTTAGGGGCTCCTGTACCAACTGTTTTAAGCTCTGTAATTTTTCTAATGTCAAAAGTCATTGTGCCCCCCAGAGAGTTCTGTCAGTTAACCATTTTAAATTTAGGGCTGTTGGTCCCTTTGAAAGATCAGCAGCAGTTCTGCCCTGTTTTTGTATAACCTGAATGGTCTATTCTTTATAATACCTTTTAATATTTTTCCAAGAAATGTACATTAATTTGTGGTTTGTTTATGAAATTGGAGAAGTATTAATCTTGGTATTCCATTGCTGTATCAAATCATGTCCCTATAAATTTATTGTTATTTTGGCTACATATGGCTTTAATTTTCTTCTTTGTCATTCTGGCCCTAGACATTTAACCCATCTCATGCTTTGTTTTACCTGAGATAAAATTTCAATCCCTAATAGTTTAACATTTACCTCCTGAAGAGGCCAATTTGTACTCCAAGATTCTGGTGCAAATATTGATACATCTGCTTCTGTGTATACACAACATTCAATTACAATATCATTTATTTGTATTTACCTTTGGTATTTGATCATTTGTAGAAGTTGGCCAAAATATTTGCTTTATGGTTTCTCCTGAAATTTTTATCTGCTAAAACTGTTCTATCTTCCAGAGCAGTATGATTTTTTATAACAGGCATTAAGTCTTTTAATTGCTTTGGGAAAAAGTTTACCCTAAGGTGACAGGGAATGACTGAACCTAATTTGACATGAGGACCTGTGAGAGGCCAACCAAAGCATTTCCTCATGGCAAAGAGTTTCCATCTCTGCCCCTTGTTTATCTGCATTCATTGGTTCAATGTCAGTCTTTGCTATACATTTTTCAAACTCCAGAAATCAAGAGCCTTCTATTTGGATTAGAAGAAATATTGTTCCTATGAATGCCCTGTCTACATTTCCTTTTTAGGTGACCTTGTTTGTAACAATGAAAATATTTGACATTTTCATTTTTTTTCAAGCCTCTGAAAATTACCTGTCCTACCCAAGCATCACCATGGTTATGGTTATGAGATTCAATATTGACTGCATCTCAGATCTATTTCTCTATGGGTGCTGAGCTTGCCTTTAAAGGACTAATTACCCCTTTGCATTGCAAATTAGCATTTTCAAAAGCCAAAGGTTCAATTTGTCTAGCTTCTGAATTTGTTATTATTTGTTTTCAGCTGAAGTCAATCTTTGTAAAAAAAAAAAAAAAAATCAGTGAAGGTATCTTCCGAGCTTTTATAACTTTAGTAAATGACTCAGTTCTCTTTTTGACTTTCCTCAATTCTGTTCCAAGTATTCAGAGCTGTTCATGGCATAGAGCCAGGGTATGGTCATCATATAGAGACTATTTTGTACATCGACATAATCACCCTCCCCAAGAAGTTGGTCTTGACATATTTCAATACCTCTAGCCCTACTTCATTATTGAATAATCCTAGTCTTTCCACCAGGCCCTCCACTGTAATTGAGGACCACATTCCAATACTGGTGTGATCAAATCTTTCTAGTCTTGTAGGACAATTTTGATACTAGTTGGCCATGAATTTAACATATGTTTTACAAAAGGTGAATGAATACCACATGAGACTATCACTTCCTTAAATCTCCACAAATCTAACATTTCCATAGGAACCGAGTCAGCTCTTACCCAGCCTTGGGGATACCTGTTATTTGGCAGTTGTTCCCATTAGAAGACCAGATAAATTATGGTTGTTTATTTGATAACTGTGGACTGTTCCCCTCTAATTTTCTTATGTAATGGTGACATTGTTTTTCTTTTAAATTCCTATCTGTATCTGTTTTAATAAGTTTTCTAAGGCTTATAACTTATCAGTAAAAATTGCGTTATTTTCTTTAATAATTAGTTGTAGAGTTTACATATTATCAGTAGTAAGTTTTTCTAAGTCCTATATCTTATGAATAGCAAATTTTTCTAAGATTTGTATCTTATCAGTCAATTTCTTGTATTTGGCACTAATGTAAACCAACATTTTTAGAGAAAATACAGGAATTACCAAACTGATAATAAGTATAATTGACATTATGTAAATCCCAGCTAAGTTAATTATCCCATTAAATTGTTCTGTTTTTAAACCATCCACCCTGTAATTATACAGAGGCCAACTTCCTCTATTGTAATAGTGTTTCCCATTTTTTTAATGTGAGAAAAACTTTTCTTTTTTTTCCTAAATAATCCCTCCTTTTAAGAATTCCCAATTATCTCACCAAATCTGCTGCTGATGACACTGAAGTGTGATGTTGCTGCTGTTATATAGCATATCTGAGCATAGAAAACAGGCAGTACACAGTCTCACTGAGGACAGCTGGCACTGATCACATGTCTGCTGAAGGGGTCCAGAGAAAGCCAACAACTCACAGGGGGAAAGGAACCAAAGAGCCAGCCACTTGCAAGGGGGAATGTGGGAAAGCACTGGTGGTGGTAAGTGCAAACTCTGTCAGTGTTTGGAGCCAAAGTGCCTGTGGCATTTTCTGTAGGGATCCTGCAACAGCAACAACAACAAAAAACGAGACTCACACAGAGGGCCTGGGGAATAAAAAGGAAACCTAGGTAGTGGGGCAGTGACTTCACTGGGAGCCCCTATGTGCACTTACAATATGGCTACGGACATGGGCAAGTGGAATCCAAAAGTTGGATGCCAAATGAATAACAAATCTAGTCAGTCTTACCAATAGGAACCAGGAGTCAGATATTAGGGAAAAATCAGAACAGCCGAGGAGCAGCCAGCAGAGACTTCCTATGCCTTCCATTCATCTAGTACAAAAGGGCTGAGCCTTGTCTCCCCTGCCTTTTCACTTCTGCCTCTACGGTTAATTAGTGGCTAACTCTGCCCTCTGACTCCAAGTAAGCTTTATTTACCAGAACACAAACAAAGGGGGCCTTACATAAGTGATGAGGACAGAGACACATCTTTGCACAGCATGTCAAATATCCCACAGTATTTCCCCCTTTTTGTCTAAATATAAAGGAAAATGTTTAATTTTAATACAGTAAAACTATATACAATGCAAATAATTATCAAATAAGAAATATGTCCCGTCCATTTATATTTGGCATCTGTAAGGATTCCTGGCATATAGCAGCCACATGGTAAACCCAACATGGTGCTGGCAGAACACCCCGCATATAGAGGGCACAGCCTAGGCATAGCTACCTAAATCTGTGCTCACCCACTCTCTTAAAAGGAGCCACCATGTGAAAGTATGTATCTTTTTGTCTTCTACTTCTCTCCCTCGTACCTGCTCGGCACCTCCCCTGAATAAACTCTACTGTGGCATCTGGTAGTGTGTGTCTGATCTCACATGCTAAAACCATAGCGTCTGTGGAGAAAGCACTCTATTATCTATAATATCTTGGTGAGTCCAAAGTTTTACTTTCTTTCTTAACTTGTATTACTAACCTAAAAATACTTTTCTGGGCCTTGAAACATTTTCTTAAGTAGATAACTTAAATTTTTATGTATCTCAATCTTTATAAACTTTACATATCTTTTGTGAGTTTCTTTTTGAACTTTGTAACAAGGAAAACTACAAACTATATCTGATCTTCAACCCCATCAGAGACCTAAAAAGAATAAAATATTAGCTGGTAAACAAGAAGTACAGAGCAAACAACTTCTAGAACTATAAAAATAACAGAGACAGCTTGCTTCCTGAACAACCAAGTTTCTTCTGCAATGCAGGACATTCTTCAGCCTATCTCCCTAGAATAGCTGACAGATTTGTTTTTGTTTGTGTGTTTTTGTGAAGCAAGACCTTGAAGGACTGGCCTATCTTGTCTTGGTAAAAGTTAGCAGTAGCTTTAATTTGTGTCTTCTTTGTCTAATTTGGACAACATATTATCAGCCATCAAGGCAAAGGTAGTTTTAGCTCAATGACTAGCCTTGACACATTGAAAGCAAACTGTATATGAAAAAGTTTCTTAATGCCCATCATCTTCTCTGAAGTAGATTGCTATTGCCAGGAGTAGACTATCTCACTGTCATGAAAAGCCTTATGTTATTAAAACATCTAAATACCATACTCTATAGATTGCTGAAGTGTTTGAAGACCATCCATTTAAAATATATCTTTGTTTAACCTTGAAAGCATACCTAGCATGACTACAAGTTGTATTGTTATCATTGACTAACTACTAACCTGCATTTCTTAGTTATTCTAAACAGTTTGTAATAGTAGCTTTCAAGGACTAGAACTTTACACTACATTTTAAATAAGCTGCCTATGCACAATAGCTTAAACAGGAGTAGAAACAAATATACGGTATCTCATAACAAAAATAACCTTAAACTTTCATCAATATACAAAAATGCATACCAATGTACAATACTTGAGACTAAATAGTTGTTTTTACTTTAAAAGTATATTCAGTAATTTTCCCTTTTATCCTATCAATTTTATATACTTCTCTTTTTTCACTAAATAAGAAAGAAGAAGAGAGGATAGACAGAAAGAAATACCAAATCTGACCTCCTTTGTTTAGTTTCCACCCTGACCATGACTAATAATAATTTACAACTACAACCCCCTCCAGATGATGACAAACATTTATAACCCACTGAATGACCAAAACCAACCCACTCCACCTCTCTAGAATGTGGGTGTTGCATTCTTAAAATTGCTTCCTGTTGTCTGCAGGTAAAGGCATCTTAAGGTGTCCTGAGAGAACTGGGATAATGGCCAAGTCCTAGGAGAGTTTACTGTATCATTTGTCATGTA
Organism: Phyllotis vaccarum; assembly: GCA_033318265.1. NCBI lineage: Eukaryota > Metazoa > Chordata > Mammalia > Rodentia > Cricetidae > Phyllotis > Phyllotis vaccarum. Next base: position 22,037,386 of record JARWLC010000006.1, on the reverse strand, counting down.
GTCCCTGGTGATGGGAAAATGTAGGGATTAAATGAAATTTTGGCAAGAGTAGTGTAGTCAGGCTTTCTCTGTGTCTCAGCAACCACTCTCAAATAACCATTCAGAGACTTTATCAATTGTAAATGCATGGCCAATAGCTTAGGCTTGTTACTAGCTAACTCTTACAATTAAATCAACCTGTTTATATTATTCTACATTCTGTCACATGATGTTACCTCTCATTCATCTTGTACTTCTATTTACTCTCTGTGTTTGGCTCTCAACTCCTCTACTCCACCATTCTTCCTAGTGTCCTTAGTCTGATTCTTCCCTCGTATCCTGTCCAGCAATTGGCCATTCACCTTCTTTATTAAACCAATCACAATGACACATATTCATACAATATAAAGAAATAGTTCACAGAGCAGTCTTGGTCCAACAGGAAGAAGTCTGTAGAAAGCACTCCCAAGCTTGCCAGAGAGATCGCAGCTCCTGCACACCATGCTGTGGCTCTGGGAAAAATGTTCTTCTCACTGTTCTGAGCATCTTCAGGCTCCTTCTGAAGTTCTGTTTAGCACATGACACTGGTGGCTGGCTCTGCCACATTGAGTCTGTGAAAGCCAAGCCTCATGCCAGACATACATATCTGTCCCAGATCTGGGAAGTTGCTGAGCCTGACTAGAAGCAGGCCTTTCTATATAGTCATCTGTTGAGTAGCGCATCAATGCATAGGCCCTACTGAAGTGCAAGCCTCCACAGTAAGGCCTCAAAAAGTAGCTGCTATTCTGCATGATATGAATACCAGGACTGCCTGAGAGACTGTGGTTGCCAGGAAGCCTTGTCCAGCTACTTGTTCAGAACCTTTTTCAGCTTTCTCAGGCCCTGTGTTTAGATATATTTTGTTGGGCAATAAATGTAACAGGTCTTTCTTTGGACAGCCAGCTCCTGAATAATGACACAGAGACTTCTTATTGTGTATGAAAACTTGGCCTTAGTTTAGGCTTGTTCCCAACTAGCTCTTAAAACATAAATTAACTTGTTTAAATTAATCTGTGTTCTGTTATATGGCTTGTTGCCTCTCCTCAGTGATATTAGTACTACAGAAGTAGGACTTGCAAATCCCTTACCTCAGATTCTTTCCAGAGTTCCTAACTCCGCCCTGAAGTCCAGCCTATTCTCTCCTGACTAGCTATTGGCCATTCATCTCTTTATTAAGCCAAACAGAAAGAAGGTGTCTTAGGCAGGTGCCGAGGGAGAGAGACACATCTTCACATAGTGTGATCAAATATCCCACAACAAATATGTGGAATGAACAGACAAGTCCAGAGAACATCAGACCTTCAGCACTGACTATTTTCTCCAGATCCACAAATGGAAGGTTCAGGAAGCCCTGCACCTAGATCAGAACTCATCATTTCTGTGGCCCTGACTACAAAATATCTTTATCCCTCCCTTGTTCTGAGGGTGAAGCTGCTGCCATGATTACCTCCCAGTTTCTCCAAAGGGAAGGCATTTTAATTTTCATTTGTTATTTTTCTTCTTTTATTTATTGAAAATAGACTTTTCCCTCAAATAATGTATCATAACTATGGTTTCTCCTGCTTCTACAATTACCAGTTCCTCCCAACATCCCCTCACACCTGTATCTACCTCCTCTTCCAGTCTTTTATTAGAAAACAAACAGACTTTTATAGGATAGTATAATATATGTGTTATATATGATATTCGTATTGGTTTAATAAAAAAGATAAATGGCCAATAGCTGGGTAGGAGAAAATAGGCTGGTCTTCCTGTAACAGAGAGAGAATCTGGGAGGAGGAATCAGGCATCATTTCTCCAGTAGCCTCAGAACAAATCGGATATACTGTACTAAGAAGAGGTAACAAAGCCAAAAAGCAGAAAGTAGATTTTTTTTAAAAAAAAATATGCATTAGTTGTTATAAGAGCTAGTTGTGAAAAAGCCTAAGGTAAGGCCAAGCTTTCATAATTAATAAAAAGTCCTTAGTTCATTATTTGCAGGCCGACAATTCAAAGATAGCTCTATAAGAAAGCTTGCTGAAACATACTACATTAGCCTTTCAGGATCTGGTTTACCACACTCAGGATGATTTTTTTCTAGTTCCATCCATTTACTTATAATTTTCATGGTTTTATGCTTTTGTAAACACCTGAGCAGTATACCGCTGTGTAAAGGTACAAGATTTTCTTTATCCATTCTTATGCCAAGGAATATCTAGGTTTCCAGTTTCTGATTATTATGAATATGGCAACAATGAATGTGGTTACATGGTTGAGCAAATATCTCTGCATCAGGATGAAGAATTTTTGGGGTACATGCTCAAGAGTGGTATAGCTAGATCTTGAGGTAGACTCCCATCTTTCTGAAGAACTGGCACACTCATTTCCATAGTGGCTGTACAATTTCGCACTCCAACCAGCAATGGAGATGGATTCTCAAAGTAGTTTTAATATGCATTTCCTTGGTGGCTAAAGATGTTGAACATTTTAAACATTTTACAGTATTTCTCAGCCATTTGCATTTACTCTTTTGAAAACTCTCTGTTTAGAAAGTTATATGCCCTATTTTTAATTGCACTGTTTTCCTGGTGTCTAGTTTTTTAAATTCTTTATATATGTTGGGTATTAGCCTTATATTGGAAATATAGTTGGTAAAAATATTTTCCCATTCTTTAGACTGCTTCTTTGTTCAAGTGATGGTATCCTTTGCCATGCAGAAATTTTCAGCTTCGCTAGGCCCCATTATTTAATTGTTGATTAATCAAAAGTGCCTGTGTTGATAGTATACTGTTCAGAACGTCTTTCCATGTAACAATAAGTTCAAGGCCACCTCCTACTTTCTCTTCTCTCAGGTTCAGTGTATTTAGTTTTGCATTGAGGTCTTTGACCCATTTGGAGTTGAATATTATTCAGGGTGATAAATATATATCTACTTGCATTTTCTACATGCAGCCATTCAGTTTAACCATCACCATTTGCTGAAGATGGTGTCCTTTTTTAGTTAGTGTTTATTTCTGGTTTCTTTACAAAGAATAAGGTGTCTATATGTAAGTGGACTTATGTCAGGATCTTCAATTACATTATTCCATGTGTCTATTTTTGTGTCAATACCATGCTGTTTGTATTACAGTAGAGCTGTAGTACAATTTGAAATCGAGGATGATGATACCTCCAGCAGTTCTTTTATTATCCAGGATTGTTTTAGTATTCTGGTTTGGGGTGTGTGCATGAGTGTGTATGTGTGTGTGCATATGTGTGTGCATGTGTGTGTATGTGTGTGTGCGTGTGTGTGTGCATATGTGTGTGTATGTATATATGTGTGTATGTGTGTGTACATGTGTGTGCATATGTGTGTGTACGTATATGTGTGTGTATGTATATGTGTGTGTGTGTTTCTCGTCTTGATTTGCTGCACTGAGATTATTTCTCTTGGGTTAAATTTATTAGGTGGAGTTTTCTTTCTAGCACCATCTTAAAATATCTAGATTTGTAGATAGATTTTTGCTTACATTTAGTTTTATCATAGAATGTCTTATTTTCTCCATCTATGATGATTGAAAGTTTTGCTGGTGATAGTAGTCTAGGCTGGCATCTGTGCTCTCTTAGCGTCTGTAGAGCATCTGTCTGGGCCCTTCAGGCTTTCAGAGTCTCAAATGAGAAAGTCAGGTGTTATTCTTTTATGTCTGCATCAATGACACTTGTTTTTTGTTTGTATGGGGTTTTTGTTTTTGTTTTTCTTTTTTTCCCTGTCAGCTTTTAATACTCTTTTTTTGTTGTTCTGTATATTTAGCCCTTTGATTATTATGTACTGGTAGTGTTTCCTTCCTGGCCTTCTCTGTTGTTCTGTGCTTCTCATGCCTTAATAGGTGTTCCTTCTTTAGGGTAGAAAAAATTTCTATGATTTTGTTGAGAATATTTTTCATGCTTTTTATCTGAGTTTCTTTTCCTTTATCCCTATTACTCTTAAATTTGGTCTTTTCATTGTATCCCAGATTTTCTGGCTGTTCTGTTCCAGATTTTTAAAAATTTAACATTTTCTTTGGCTGATATATCCATTTCTTCTACCAAGTCTTCCATGCCTGACATTCCTTCCATCTCTTCTGTTGTGTTGGTGAGGCTTGTCTCTGAGGTTCCTGCTCAAGTTTCTACATTTTTCATTTCCAGATTTCCCTCAGTTTAGATTTTCTTTATTGATTCTATTTTCACATTCGGATATTGAAAGGTTTTATTTAATTCCCTCCACTGTTCTAGTAGATTTCTCTAAGGGATTTATTTGTCTCCTCTTTAAGGACTTCTATTGTATTCATAAAAGCTTTTTTACGGTCTTTTTCTTGTGCTTCAGCTATGCTGCATATTCAGGGCCTGCTGTGGTAGGGTTGTTGGGCTCTAGTGGAGGCATGATTGTCCTGGCTGTTACTGTGTTTTTCCACTGGCCTCTAGACACCTAGGTTTGAGAACACTGTAATCCTAGGTCCTAATATGTAGTCTAGTCTTTTTTTTGGGGGGTGGGCGTTTTTCTTGTATTCTGTTGCCCTCTCTCTGGATCTTAGGAGCAGGTGGTGGCTGTATGTTGTCTGGTAGAGAATTTATCTGGGATCTTTATATGTGTGGCCACTGGGAGTTCTGAGTAAAATGTAATTCTAAGTATTAGGGCCTGATATTTAGACATGCAGATGGGCTGGGTGTGTATGAGGATGTGTACAGGAAGTAGGAAAGTATGATGTTACACCAGGATATACTTATTCCCCTGGAAATGGTGGCAGACTGTGAGGAGAAGCCTTAATAGGTTGTCTTCTACAGAGTTGGGGGTGAGACTGGAGGATTGGATTTGGAGAAGGAAAGAATGAAGATGTAGTTTGCCTGCCTGCTTTGCTGGCCTACTTGCTTCTGCCTGGCTTGGCTGGAGGGTTTCCAGAGAATTCTTGCTGCAGCTGGGGCTGTATAACAGTGTAGAAGGTGGTTGAGACGAAGATCTTGGTCTACTCAATGGAGATAGGAAGAGAGAACAGGTGAAGCCCCAGCAGGTTGGGTGCGATGGAGCTGGGGATGAGACTGGAGAACTAGATTTGGAAGAGAGAAGGGCGAGGTGAAGATCTGCAGTTCACTTCCCTGCTTCCTTGGCCAACGTGGCCTGAGGGTTCTCAGGGTGTGCCTGCTGCAGTTGGGGCTGGTGGAAAGCTGTGAGTCAGGAGAAGGAAGTTTACAAGTGAATGTCTGTGTGACCTTCTGAAGACAGGGTCAGAGAGGGCAGGGAGGCCACAGGTATGTGATGTGCTACAGAGCTGGGGATGACAGTGGGGAATGAACTTGGAGGTGGAGAGGGGAGAGGTGAAGATGTGTAGTCGACTTATTGCTTCCCTGGTCCAGAGTGCCACCTGTATTTTAAATGAAGATGGAAAATATGGTTCCTCTCAAATAGAAGGGTGAATGGAGTTGATGTTTCTCATTTAGTTTAAACTTTCTAAATTTTCCTTTAAAGTGCATATTTAAATAAAACAATACATTTTCAAAGATGACTATATTAGATTTTGTTTTCTTTCAGCTCATTAGCATTCAGAAATGTTATACCAGGCTCATGGATTCAGAGAGAAGAAATTACAAGTTAAAACATCAGATTTAAAAACAAATCAGAAAATATAAAAAGACTTAAATGTTCTTAAGTATAAGAACAAATACATATACAGTCTGTATAGCAATATACATTAGTCGAATTCATAGAAACTGGTTAGGATCATAGGCACCAAGGACTTTAGAATAAAGAGAAAAGGAATACTTCAATGGACAGGGCATATTTGCTTTGGAGAATGAAACATTCTTAATTTTACTCCATAGCAACGAAATACTTGACTCTCTAAACTATTCTTTTGAATGTAGTTAAAATTTTGTATTACATTTTTTTTTAAACATAGTCCAAAGTAGAAAACGTTTACCAATATTCCTTATGAGATTTACCTATGACTTTAAAAGACAGCGAAAGTGATGTAATTTCAATTCACCATAACTTTCCTGAAAGCTCAGGCTGCCTTCAGTCTTCCTGCGTCCTAAGTGCTGGGATGCATGTGTATCACTAAGCCCAGGCTCCTTTTATGGCTTAGATGTCAACTCAGATATATCATTCCTGTTGCTATGAGCATATTCCCTATTTGGGGAGAATAAGTACTAACAACTGGTAATGATTTCTTTATATTTTTAAACTACTACGCCATCCAGATAGAGAGGCATCTTACAGAATACATGAAGAAAGGAGGAGCCAAGTGTTTGCGAGGAGGCAGGAGTCAGGCAAAAACTTTTAACTCCAGAACTAAGCTCCACATTGAGCCTCATTTCCTGCTGCCCTGCGGGAGGCATGGTCACCTTCGTTATTCCCACCCTAGAAAAGGGATCCTTTCTCTGTGTGACCTACACATTCCACCCAGGAGCAAAGGAGAGGTGTGAGTTAGTCACTTCCGCAGCCCTTTACCGCCAGGCAGTGAGCATGCGCAGTTTAAGCCAGACTGTCCCCTCTGGGGAGTTAAATTCCTCATTGGTTATTTCTTTTCCTTTCTACATCTTCTTCTAGTTCAGTAGAGAAGAATGACATTTACCAGAAAGAGACTGCATCATTCCTACATCTTCTTCTAGATCAGTAGGGAAACATGACACTTACCAGAAAGAGACTCTATTTCAAGGTTGACTCAGAGGACCCACCTCTCTGCCCTGCCAGGTGAAACTTACTTCAGGAGGTAAAGGGCTCCATTCTTAATTTTGCAATTTTTGTATACATAGATTCCGCCCCCCGAAATGTGGTTACCATGGAAACCAAAGAGTAAGTAATATAGTAGCTTTAGCAGAAGTGCTCACTTGCTATTGCATAAAGCTGGGATAACAGTCTCATATGTGGCAGGGGAATACAAGCCTTTCCCTTGTAAAATTAGCTATTTTTTGTTACCAGGTGTTCCATAACCCTTTAAGTATATTCCCAATATGGGAGAAATATTTTCTATGTCAGTGGCACAGGATGTGCTTGTTACTCTGACATAATAGCCTAACGGTGGGAAAGTTATATTGTCTTCTCTGCCTTCAGCTTTCCCGTGCTGCTGTCTTAAAGTTTAAAACGGCATCTATATAAATTCCTGTGAGGTATTTGTCTCTCTTATTTTTAATTAAACATTGAATTCCTTCCATACAAGTCAGATACAAAATAAAATATAAGGAAGAAAAAGGAAGATGTGGCATATTATATCAACACGTGTAAGGAATAGGTCTGGCCCACACTTTTCAGTTCAATGTTTGTGTGTAAACATTTGACCAGTTTTAGATTACTGAAGGTTTCTGTAACAACTGCAGAAGGAACTGAATGTGTCTATGATTCCAATGACTCTGTACCATTCTTCCTCAGCAACAGAATTTAGCAGAGCCATTCATAAGCTGATGAGACAAATGTTCTTACGTTCACTAAAAGATGTTTGCTTCCCTTCGCTTGAAACTTAGCGTTCTTGTAATTTGAGAGTTTTTATAATTTGGGAATTAACAATAGCTATTATTATTAGTTGAAAAAGTCAAAGAATATCTTTGGTGCCACAGTGTTAACATTTGTACTGTGAGTGAGGTCAACACCAGAAACATGTGAACGAAGTATAAGGTGAGATTTCTATGGCTGAAGTTGGATGATGCTAAAGGATGTTTTGGCATCCTTGGCTTTTTATACTTCCCCTTATCATGGGACCATTTGCTTAGATTTTATACATTAGGTAGGGAAATGAAAAGCACAAAAGACTCCTAATAGTAGTGCATACACATAGGAACACCTGGTGATGAGTGACCATAGGGCTCTTCCACATGGGAGTTTGCATGGTAACTACACAGTAAATTATAAGACAGTACATTTCAGAGGTGTGATAAAACACAGGACTGAGTTTCTAGGATAGCAAACTGTGGAAAGATGGCATATGTGGGGGAATCTCATAAAGATGGAAGAAAGTTAGTAAAGTAAACACTGCTCTGGGGCTGTCTTTTGGCTCACAGCGTAGTGTCCAGCAGTTAACTTCTGTCTTTTCTGGTGGTGAGGGAAAGGGACACATTGATGTGGGAATGTCTTTCTGTATGCTGTGAATATCAATCTTTAAATAAAGGAGCTGTTTCAGCCCATGACAGGTAACATAGAAAAAGTAGTAGGGGAAATCAGAACATAGGTAGGAGAAGGGCAGAGTGAGAGGCAGATCTATGCCCAAAGAAGAAACATGTAAGGAACACTGGTGAGCCATGGGCCATGTGGCAGACAGATTAATGGAAATGGGTTGAGTTAAGATGACAGAGCTAACTAGCAAGATGCCTAAGCCATAGGCCAAACAGCATGAAGTTAATATAAGCATCTGAATCATTTGGGGGGGGGGGGGGCAGCTAGGAGGCAGTGGGTGACTAAGCAGTCTGGGATGGCAGGTCTGTGGGTCTGAACATCTGACCACAAGGGACCAGAAAACCTTACTGTAACAGATGATGTTAACCAAAAGGTTTATGGTTCGTGCCCACCCAAGGATGCCATCTATTACAATAAGGTTTCTTCTTTTGGGTGGCTGGCTTTATGTGGGCGTTTGCCCACCCAGGGATGCCATCTGTTACAATGAGGTTTTGGGCCCATCCAAGCAGCGGTCCTGGACCCACAGACCTGCATTCCCAGATTGCTTAGCTACCCGCTGCTGCTTAGGCCCCCCAAAATGATTCAGACACTTATACTAATTTCATGCTGTTTGGCCTATGGCTCGGGCACCTTGCTAGCTTGTTCTTACATCTTAACCCATTTCCATTAATCTGTCTGCCACGTGGCCCGTGGCTCACCTGTGTTCCTTACATGTTTCTTCTTTGGGCATCAATCTGCCTCTGACTCCGCCCTTCTTTTACCTATGCTCTGATTTCTCCTACTTTTTCTATGGTGCCTGTCATGGGCCAAAACTGCTCCTTTATTTAAAGATTGATATTCATAGCATATAGAAAGACATTCCCACATCAACACATTTTTAATTATGTCCATATTTCAATTAAATAAATAGGGAGATTTTTCTTTATCTATTTCTCCTTCATTTTCTTCAGACTCAAATGAGGAGTAGACTGATGGCCTACTGGGGGTGGCACCTTCTCCCAATATCCCCCTCCATTTTTCTGGATGGCACCCCTAGCTGCTGCTTATGCAAATGTCTCTTAAAGTGATAGGGCAGACAGATATAGGTGAAAACTTCAGAGGATTGGAGTTTTGTAATTATAAAAAAAGAAAATCATTGACTTATGCAAGCCTACATCAAAAACACACTCTTTATAAGATGGCTGGGAATATGTAACCATTTTCTCAAAATGCTAAAAGGATGTGTTTACCCCTAATCGTAAGTTAAGAAATAACATTCACTATCTCATGAAATATTTTCAACAGTCCTGTAAATTAAGTACTGTTATTTCTTCTCATTTTAGCTCTGAAGAAACTAAATTAAAAAAAAAAAAAAAGTAACTTGCCTCCGTCAACAGCTAGTTATTGAATCTGGACATTATGACCTGAGAACTTATTTTCAACAGAGCTTTTTCTGTGTTCTTTCTGGTCGGATCAGATCCATAAAGCTATTTAAGATTCTCTGAACCTTGTTTACAGATTTCTATAAAAAAAAATAAAAATAAAAAAGAAAGAAAGAGAGAAATGGCAATTACCAGGTGTCAAATCTAAGGGACATTGATCTGTACACAGAATCTCTAAGGACACGGAAGCCCAATTTTTAAAAATGTAAACTTATGTCTTTTCTCCTTTAAAAGGACACAGGGATATTACTGAACATCTTCAGTGGGTGGCAGGGCGGTTGTCTAACCCTCTGTCTGGTACCTGCCTCCACGGGGCACCATGGGAGTCTCATCTTTCCTGTCTTTGAACTATTGGTGTGATTCCTGTAGATTGAAAACCACTGAGAGCAGTGATTGCTGTCCATGCGATGGATGAACTTCGCTGGGAGGAAATTAAACCATGTCGTGAGCTCTCACAGAATAATATGGTAGAAACTGATGGAAGTTGATTGCGAGTATGCAATGCTTACTCCCATGGAATTCTTAGACTTGCATTTGAATCGCTGCAGGCTCTATGGCTCCCTCACTGAAGAGTGAGGTCCAGCATTTGGAACGTGTCCTTTTAATATTTGCAAGAGAGCTAGGGTCACTTTCCATTTTATGCTACAAATGTATCTTTCGTCTTGTCTTCCCACTCTCCTCTGAGGAATTTTAAACTCCCCTCTACTTTTCCTTTTGCCCTATCTGGGCCATTTTCATCTCATCTGTACCACAGCAGCAGCGTAACTGGTGTGTTAAAACTTCTGAATAAATGCATGAGTATCCAGGTTTGGGTCATTATTGTCAAGAATAAGAGTAGCTAAATGTGAAGAAGTGTCAGAAAGTCACAGGACTCTAGGAAGCCTACTCTCACAAACTTATTTGAGAAATAGTTCCCACAATGTTGGTCTCATCAAAACACTTAATATTTACACTATTTATTTTGGCAAGAACATAATTGTTCTTGAACCAAAACTGTACAGACATTGTAAGGCTTGATACCTCATAACGTCTCTCAGTGGAGAAAAAAAATATATCTTCATTGATTTAGGCACCACTTAGTGGCACTCAATAATCCGTTTATTACCTCAAGTTTATGAAGCTCAGATCCAAATTAGTAGTGAGTCACCAATCAAAGTCAATCCTATTATCAAGCTCATAAATTCAGAAGCAGCTCAATGGATTATTAGCTTTTACTACAGGTATTATCAATAAGCAGCTACACAATTATACCACCCATTATCTTCCAATCTGTTTTTTAGCTATAAGCTTTCTTCAGATTTCTGGAAAAAAAAACACTTTGTGCATTTTTATATAACTATGTAATAAAAATTGCTGTCAGGTATAGATGCTTACACCTGCAATCTCAGTCTTCAGGGGTGAAAGCAGAAAGATAAACATTCAGGCTAGCCTGGGATACAATGAAACAACAAATAAATTTAATAGAAAAAAATTTACACTAGCATTTCAACCAAGAATACAATCAACATATATCTAAGATAGCACTTCTAGAATTTCAAATAGAGAGAATATAGATAACAAAATAATTTTTGAATAAGGATGCATTCAATCTTCTTTTTTGGGAAGAGAATGGTAGTGCTTAATTTTGTTTAAATTATATAAGTCAAAGACAATTTTACCAAAAATAATGTTTAAAATAAAATAAACTTTTGGGGGGCACTGTAGTCACGTTGAAAGTGTATTGGCACATAACTAAATGTTTTCAAAATAAAAGCAGAAGCATCTTTCCTGACTTTGAAAGTTTAGTGAACTCATTAGAAACCACAGCCGATTAGCCTTGAAAATTTTAATGTATTTTATTTATTTGCCCGGGCAGTGGAGTTATGCATACATGCTACAGCAAGTGAATGGAGATCAAAGGACAATTTGCAGGGACAGTTTCTCTCTCTCCTATGTGGACACAAGGGATGAACTCACGTCGTCAGTCTTGGGAGCCTTAGGGTCAAGTGCCTTGTGCTATTCATCCATCTGCGGGTCCTGACTGTTCTGCTGTTGCTCTATTTCCTCTAAATGTAGAGACACGGTGTATGATCAAACATATCTACTGAGGCTATGATACGTACTGTATTTGTAGTTTGTCTCTTTAAGTATTGCCGTGCTAAAGTTTTCTGGGGTTTAGTACTTGCTGTTGGTGTTAATAATGCAAAAGTAGAGCTTTCCAGAGAGTCTGAAGATACCCTCTCAAATTAAAAACAAGGCTACAAAGAATATGACTTATGTGTTAACACAGGTATATATGTTTTGTTTCTTATTTTATTTTAATTATTATATTTTGTTGTTAGCCCTTGAGACTGAGGTTAACTCTCCTGCCATATGAGGGAGGGGCAGGGGAGCTGGTTTGTCCTCACATCCACAGGCCTGGCTGACCTGTGCCCTGTGTAGACAGACTTTTCATTTTTATTGATTCTTTATGGATTTCACATTATGCCTCATCCCAATCCCACTTGTCTCCTGTGCTATCATTTCGCTCTTCTTCCCTTGCAACCTACCACTGCAGTACAAAACTTTAAAGTAGGACCTGCGGTAATATATTTTATATTTCATAAAATCAGCCTGGAATATCAGAGAACAGAATCACCAACTGTCTAGCCAGGAGAGACGGAGAATGATGACTGGGGCCTTTAATCCTATCACTTTGGAGACAGATTTCTGTGAGTTTAAGGCCTAACAGCCAAGCAAAAGGTGTGGGCACACCTTTAATCCTAACTCTAGGATTATGACGCAGAGTTGAACCTGGAAGTGAAACAACTTGGTGGTGAAGATATTTAAGGCAGGAGGAGGCCAAAATCCATCCATTCTGTAGGAGTGACCAGCTAGGCAGAGGACTTCTAAAGACAGCATTTGTCCTGTTCAGCCTGAGAAGTTGGCTGAGTGAGAATTGACTATGGTCTGTTTCTTCTGTCTGGTATTCCAGCTTTTCTCCAATATCTGGCTCTGAGTTTTTATTATATGCTAATTAGAATTCATGCAATAAGGACCCCAAGAAAAATCAAAAACCAAACCAACCAAACAAAAACAAATAATAAAAAAAATTCTTGGCATGGAAGCTGTAGTGTGGCCCAGTTAGTCACACAGTTTACCCTTTTATCCATATATTTTTACTTGTAAGTGTTCATTGCAATGAGTTATTGGTCTGGTTTGAGGCCTCTGGCTTTTGTTACACCCTCCATAATCCCCCCCTTACTGGAACTCTTCTTGGGTATCTTATTTTGCCTTGTGTCATGAATATCCAGTTCATAGATGAGGTGAGTACTGGGGTGTGTTACCATGTAGTCCTGGATCTGGGCCTGGGTGTTAGCCTGCCAGCTTTCCCTCATTGTCACCATACAGACACGTTCTCCAGCACTGCCTCAGCTTGCTCACCCTATGTAGCAGACAACAAGGAACAGGGCCATTTTTCCTGCTCTCATACCCTTGGGTTCAACTCACCCATACTCACACCACCAGGGACACTTCTACTGTTTTGTCCAGGCAAGGTGTATGGCCCGCTGTCTGGATCACTGTACTTTATGATGAATAGGGCCAGCTCTTCTGTTCTTGTGCCCCTGAGGTTGGCTTCCATCTGTGACAAGTGGCAAAGGGTTGGGTCACATATTTTCTTTACCCTTGCCATTCCATGACATATGAGTGGGGGCAGGGAAGGTCTCCTGCTCTCATATTCACAGGCTTGGCTCACATGTGCCCCCAGGCAGGTGGACTTTTGATGGACTTTTGAGGGGGGCTGCCAACTCACAAAAAATGAAGGAGATTTATTGTAGTGGGACTATGTTCCATTACATTGTAAATAATTGTCCCATCTACTAGTTTAATAAAAACACTGATTGGCTGAAGGCAGTCAGGAAGTGTGGGCAGGGCTACCAGACTAAGAAAACTCTGGGGACAGGAAGAACAGAGAAGAAACGCCAGAGAGATGCCACCAGATGCAGAGGAATGAAGATAACCATGCTCTATTTTGAGAACAGGTACCAAGTCACATGGCTAAACAAGATAAGAATCATGGGTTAGTTTAAAAACTAAGAGTTAGCAAGTTATATGACTAAGAGATAGGCCAATCCACATAAAAATAATAGAAGCATCTGCGTGTTTATGTGGGACAGTGGGTCAGAACCTCAGGGGTAGGCCAGAAAGGCTGGGCCAGAACAATAATATAACTTATTACTATGAAAATTTAGCAAATATCTTAGGCTTATTTCTAACTGGCTCTTATAACTTAAATTAATTTACTATCTGCTTCTTGGCTTTATTTTCTCATCTCTGAATTGCCCACCATGCTTGCAATGCATATCTTGGCAGCTTTGCCTTCTTTTTCCCAGCATCCTCTCTGCCTCAGAAACCCTGTCAGCTATTAGCTCTTCAGCTTTTTATTAAACCAATCAGTGTGACATATCTTCACCATATATAAAAAGATTATTCCACAACACCCTCACCAATAGGGCCAGCTCTAGTGTGCTGCCCAGATGAATTGTTGATTCTCTGTATCTGTTCCTCCATATGTCGTAGCTCGTGGAGGACAGGACCAGTTCTCCCACCCTCATGGACCTGTGTTCAGCTCTATTATCTGCTGGAGAGAGCAAGGGGGAGAGGAGGGAAGACATTTTTTTCCTCACCCATGCTACCACATGGCAGACAAGGAGAGGGTGAGGTCAGTCCTGCTCTCTTGCCTTATTGTACGTTTTAAAAGTCCTTTATTTGCAGAGTTGTTTAAAAATCAAGCCCCTGGGTGTGGTGGAGAATAGTGCTTCCATTATATCCATGAAGAAAATCATGTTGTTTGCTTAATAAAATTATTTAATAGAAGAAATTAAATATCATAATAGTTATCAATATCAACATGGAGTAAAGCAGTCTACTTAATTGGGCTTGGTAATACCATAATTTCATACAAAATTTTCCATTTTTTTAACTTAAATAAGATCATACTATGCAACATCAGTACATTAATGAATTAATATTGAGACTGCTAACCTACATTTAAATGTATAATAACAGAAAATTTTAGCAACATTTTATTTATGCAATGCTATTATTTGATCTATTGTTTCAACAAATGTCCTATTTAGTCATGATCTAATTAAGAATTGTAAATATATCCATTTGACATATTTCTAGCATCTCTGATAACATTTGAGCCCCATTCCAGCTGCGTAAGTACTAAAATTAGAATGATACAGAAATTAGCATAGGCCCCTGCAGAAGGGACACTCAATTTCATGAAGGAAAGAGTGAAGCACATACTTTCCTGTTTTACAAATGTTCTTGAGAAGCTGGACACACAAAAGAAGAAAGCTGGACTCTTCCTAACTCATAAAAAGACTCTAAATATGAGTCGAAACCATAAAAGTTTCAGAAGAAAACATAGATGAAGTTTTGTCCCATATAGGTTTAGATAGTTACTTTTTGGTATGAAAACAGTGAGAAAAGCATGCGGATCGATTAGATTAGTATCAAAATTAAAACGCTTGTATCAAAGGGCACTAGAAACAGGATGATCTAATTAAGGAGATTAGAGAAGAGAAAAACAGTTACAAAATATTTACAACCTATGTTTAGTAAAAAGGTTTTATATACAGAGCCTATCAAAACTATAATTAACAACAGCAAATTTCTCGGTAAAATATTCTCTAATTTTGAGCAGACATTTCTTCAAAGATTATGCCCAAATGGATGGCCAATAAGTACATGAAAAGAGGTTCAGCACTGTTAAATCCAAGGGAATCAACAAAAGATCATGACTTACAACTTTGCAACCATTTAGATTGTTATTATTAAAAATAGTAAAGTAATACCTAATAACAAGGTCATGTAGAAACTTGGATCCATCTGCAAATACAAAATGGTACAGTTGCGATAGAAACCAGAGAAAATAGGATCTCAAAGACCTTTCCTAAACTCCTGTGAAAAATGTCACTACTCACAACAGTGAAAAGGCAAAACAATCCAAACACCTGTCAGTGGACAGTAAATAGATAAACATAAAAAAGATGATGCATGTCTGTCATTCTGCCTGAAAATTCTGACACAGCCACAAGTGGGATGAACATGGATGATACTATGCTAAGTGAAATAAATCATCAACAAACATGTAGGCATAGTGTATGATTTTACCATAGGAAGAACCAAGGACAACGTTGCAGGAATCACAGTGGTGTCAGGACTAAAAGGTGGGAAGAAATTCAGGTTACTGTATAGTGGCAGAGAACGAGAGTTCGAGAAAATAAAAAAGCTATTGAGACTGGGATGGATATAATTACACTACAATGTGAATGTGCTTACTGTCTCAGAACTATTGTTAAAATGATAAAACTTTGTGATACATATAAATATATGTGTATTTATATTTATATAGAACATTGGAAGTTTTGTCCTATTATTTTTATGGGTCTAAGATCTGATTTTGAGGAAACAAAACACAGAAACATCAGAAAATGATTTAGTCAATTTGGAAAGAAGGGTTCAATTTAGTCAATTTGTTTAAGAGCATTGTCTGCTCTTCCAGAGGATCCAAGTTCAATTCCCAGCGCCCACATGGCAGCTCACAACTGTCTATAATTCCAGTTCCACAGGATTTGGCATCCTCACACAGACATACATGTAGGCAAAACAGCAATGCACATAAAATAAAAATAAATTTAAAAAGAAAATGATTTAGTTATCTGATTGAGAAAAGAATATATTTCTGTAGAAGTGAGTCTAGTATAGTTGGTAATAGTCACAGTCAGCTGATTAAAAGATTAATATTTATTAATGGGTTTATATAAAACACTCACTGATACAAGAGATTGAACAGTTGGGTGATTCCTGAAAAGCTTGACTAGTCCATTCAACAGAAGCATGTTTGGTCCTTTCTCCAAGAGCATGAGAGAATAAACAAGAAGAGAACTGGCCTGCACTGGCCATAAACTGATCTGGCCACGCCCCATACACTAGAACCTCAAGACCCAAAGGTCACATGTCTAGGTCATGGTATATTGTCTGATTTCCCAATACATCTCCCTCTATTGACTAAATAAGAAAGTTCTAAACCCAAATATAGATCCATATACATTAGAAACAATTATTAGGTGATGTCCAGGAAAGGAGGGAAAGGCAAGTAACATAAATAAGGTCTAACTACAACTAACAAGAACAAACACAAAGCATAATTAAATGTCCACAATATTGGTAGGTGGCAATATGCAGAGATTACTCCAAAGCTGTTTATCTTGGATAATTTGAATCCAATACCTGAATGCTCTTAGCAAAGATATAAGATGGTTGTAACTTTAACTATCTAGTCTTTAATCCCATCAAAAATTCAAGAAGGAAAATATATTACCTGAGTAAGATAGAAGAAACTTCTGAATTTTAATAAGAAAAAACAGTAACAACCGGCTGCCTGGACAGACACCCATGGCTTTTCTGCAATGCTGGAGCATTCTATTTTTTGGTATAGGCCTAGAATATCTGACAGATCTTTTCAGAAGCAGGGTGTTTTGAGAAACCATCTTATCCCATCACAGCAGGTTTCAGCAATTTCTTATCTTCATCCTGCTCGTCCAGATTGGACATCGTGCTCACTATCAGCAGTCAAGACAAGGGCAGTTCTTTGCCCAACAGGCCATTGTCTGCAAGGAAGACAAACTCTTTGCAGAGTGTCCTTGATACCCAACATAATCTCAGGAAGACAACAGTGCTACCAGGAGGGATCGTGTCTCCTGTAGCTGGATTCTGAATAACTAAACATCTAAATGCCTATTCTCTAGGTCTATGAAGTGTTTGGAGACTGCCTATCCATCTGATGTATCCTACTATATACCTAAAAGACCTAATTAACATGGCTATTACATGACAAAGATAGGTGACTATGACCTGTAATTCTTATCAGCCTAATAACTTAAAGACTAAAGGTAGAAAGACAATCTATAAACAGACGTACAGTTTAGGGACAATGACTTTAAGTATAACAATCATGAAAAACACCTTAAGCAGGGGTAGAAATGTATAGTGCAAAATGACAACAGTATCCTTAATATGTATCAATATACAAAATATCTTAAAAAGAGGTAGAAAAAATATAATTAAGCAGAGGTAAAAATTGCATAGTGCAAATGACAATGATATGCTTAGTATGCATTAATGTACAAAATATTTTAAACAGAGGTAAAAGCATGTGTACAATATGGCAAATATAAATTCAAACCTGTATTATTATACAAATTATCCTAAACAGACATATAATATAATTTCACATTTATATTAGTATGCAAGAATATATATCAGTGCAAATTGTCTAAGGTTACTGTTTGGCTAAACTTGTATACAGGTAGGTACAATAACCTACCTATATCTGTCCAATCTACTCCCCTTTCTCTTCTTTAAAAGAGACTCCTGAATCTATTTTTATTGTTTCACCCTCAACCCAAATATAACTTATATCTACTTTAGCAGGTTGATAATTACCCATAACCTTAGAAGACACAACTTATCAGGAGAGGGACATAGTTACCTTAGAATTGCTTCCTGCTGTCTGTGGGAGACAGTATCTCTGTAGGGTCCTGTTTCATGTGGAAAAGAAATTATGAGGGGCATACATGGATTGTGTGAAACCAGAATTTAACTATATTCTGGTTATATTGTGCTCTAGATTATTCCCCAACAGGTCTCCTGTTGGAGAGGAAAGATATTATATTAGAATGAATATTTATGCCACATAGGCTGGCTAAAAAATTAAAAACGTGTAAAAAATTTCTGACTTGATTTTGAAAGAAAAATTAAGGCTTCATCAATTGACTGTAATGGATCCAACAGAAACTGTATTACCTATAATGAAATTTCCTATCTATGGAAGGATAATTATTATTGACAAAGAGCTTTCAGTAAATTTTTGAGAGAGATTAACAACAATTATCTCAAAAGCAATAGAATAGAATTTCTAAAAAGAACAAGTTGGATCATTCCTCACACTATACAGCAAAAAATATTTTTGAAGTTCCTACATTCTATACTGATGCAAATAAATCATAAAAGGCAGAACATAAATCAGAAGACGTAAGTGGTTCAAAGCCATTCCAATTCTGTACAAGAGTCAGAATTGTACACCATTCTTTTGGCACTAATAGATTCTACAGGACCCCTCAACATAGTTACTAACTCTCAATATATAGAAAGAATTGTTTTACATATTGAAACTGCTGATTTTATTTCTGATAAAACAGAAATAACTTTATTATTTATACAATTACAATAAATTATTAGAAATAGAAATCTTCCTATATAGAGAGAACACATATAAAATCCCATATGGGTCTGCCAGGTCATCAGACACAAGATAATGATGAGATTGACAGGTTATTAGTAGGAAATGTGCTGGAGGCCTCAGAATTTCCTAAGAAATATCATGTTAATAACAAAGGATTAAAAAGGAGGATTTTCTATCACTTGGCACCAAACAAAGGAAATTGTTAAGAAATGACTTGTTCCTTTTATAATCAAACATCATTACCTTCAGGAAACAATCCTAAAAATATGCAAAGAGATGAAATTTGGTGATGGATGTGTTTCATCTTACAGAACTTGGAAAATAAAAATATGCACATCACACCATTGATACTTATTCATGATTTCAATTAGGAAAAGATTCTAGAATCAGAACAAATAACTGAGCCATATACTCCCAGATATTCTAATGCCTCTAGTTCTTTTTAGTCATAGGACATTGTTCAACTCATACTGGTTTATCAGTTAGCCATTTTAAGGTAGGGCTGTTGGTACTTCTGAGAGTTTGACAGTTTTTGTACCCTATTTACATATAGCTTGAGTGTTGGTATCTCTTTTTTTAATACAATACCTTATAATATTATTCTCAGAAACATGAATGGGTCTATGGTTCATGTCTGAGCTTGGAAGAATTTTAATCTGGGTATTTCACTGCTGTATAAGATCATGATCCTACGGATATAGTGTTATATTAGCCACATATGGCTTCAATCTTCCTCTCTGCCCTTCTGGCCATGTGCATTCAAGCCATCTCATGCTTTTTTTTACTTGGGATGTGGTTCCAATCCCTAGAAATTGAGCCTTTACCTCCAGTAGAGGCCATTTTCAAAGTGATGATTATGGTGTTATTATTGATACATCAGCCCCAGTGTCTAACAAGTCCTGTATGATAATATCTATTTGTACTTCTAATTTTGGCCTTTGTTCATTTATTAAAGTCTGCCAGAATATTCATTTTTTGGTTTTTCTTGGAAAATTTTATTCCTCATTTAAAGTTATTCCATCATCCAGTACATATGGTTTCTTACATTAGGCACTTGATCTTCTAATTGTCTTGGGGAGGAGTTTTCGCCACAGTGACTGAAAATTGGACCATGTTTGATTTTAAGACTTGTGATTTGGGAGCCTCTCATTAAAGGCCCCAAGAGGGTGTTTCCTGGTGGCAAAGGGTTACCTTATTTGTCCTTGTAGATCTATATTAGTTAATTCAATGTCAGCTTTTGCCACATCTTCTGCATAATCCAAAAGGTAGGGGTCTTCTGTTTGGGTTATTCCTAGAAAAAATATTAGGAATTCCCTATATCCAAATCCTTCCTATATGGCCTGGATTATCACAATTAAAACATTTGATGCCTTGATTTCTCTTCATGACCTTAGAAATTGCTTGTTCTACCCAAGACTCATCATCATAACTGAAAGACTAAACATTGGCTGTATATTGGACTCATTCTTTTAGGGGTGCTGATCTGATCTTTAGAGGTATAAGTATCCTTTTGCATTCTAATTAGCATTATCAAAAGCCAGTGATTTAATTTGTTGTTTTCTAACTTCTGGATCTGATACCACTCTATACTATTTCAGTCAATATTAATCAGTATAAGGTTCTTTTGAGCTTTCTTGACCTTAGCATATGGATGACTCAGTTATTTGTCCTGGTTCTAGATCTTTCCCCAAGCATTTAAGACTGATGTTCAGCATAATAATAAAGTGTGTTCATCATCAAAAATAGACTGAGTCTGTACCTTAGCAAACTGACCCTCACCAAGAATTTGATCTTGAGAAATGTTAAAACCTCTACTCTTCCTTTGTTGCTCAATGGCCTTTGCCTCTTCTCTCAGGCAATTTATCCATTGTAAATGCTGGCTATAATCTAAAATAGCAGCTGTTAGCTGTATCCAATCATTAGATGTTACCTTATTTTTTGTGTACCATACATTTAACATAAGTAGAATGAATACCATCGACTATTATAGCTTCCTTGATGCCTTTTAAATTTCTCATATGCATAGGTTCCCAATTATATTCTGTAAATCCTTCTGGATATTTATCTGTTGTTAAATTTTCCTGAACAGAACTGGATAGATCATAGCAGGGGAGAAATGAGAACCCTGTACATTTAGAACTTTTGGTAAATCATCTCTAACTCCATAAGATATCGGTGATAGTACTGTGTTGATAATTCTTTATCATTCTTATTAGCTAAAGCAAAATGATCTTCCCATTGTTAAAATTTAGAAATAACTGATTTCTCCAAGGCCTTAATCTCTTGAATAGCAAATATTTCTAATGATTCCATAAAATTAATAAAAATGTATTTCTTCATCATTAATATATGATTCTACAGATTTAAACTTCTCCGTAATTTATGTCTTATCATCTGCAGAAAGTGCCTGTATGGACTTAATATTTGCTTCCAAGGAGTAAGATCTATCTAAAAGTTTATCATAACCAGTTACCATAATATTAACTTTGCATGCCAGCCTATCATCAGCAGGTTCCATGTTATGCATCTCAGCAATTAATTTCTCTTCAACATTTTTCCAATTCTGTGACAATTTATCATTTTTAGTCTGCAGTGTTTCTATCACTCCAATCAATGTCTCATGTTTACTATTGTTATTAAACTATTTTTAGAGATATAAAATGTAGGATCAAGCTAAAAATTAATATAATTGCAACTGTGCAAATTCTAGGCATGTTGTACTTATCTTGCAACTTTTCATCAATTGAAGCAAGAAAGAAGCTTTTAAATTCCTGGGTGGTTATATTCTTTGCCTTGGTGTAAGTTACCTGTCTTTGACGGCTTCAGTTGGGATAATTTCTGGATGTAATGGTGATATTTGACCACCAGGTGTCGCAGGTGTCTCATCAACCAGTCAGTATGCCCTATCTCAGACTTTCAGGTTTGGCCTACTGTGAATATAGTCTAACTAAAGGTAAACTGTGGTAATAAATTTAATAAAATCAGCCTGGAATATCAGAGAAGAGATCCACCCACAGTCAAGCCAGGAGGGTCAGAATGGTAACTCATACCTTTAATTCCAGCATGGGAAAGACCAAGTGGTGACCTACACCTTTAATCCCGTAACTCCAGAGACAGAGATCTTTCTGTATTTCTGTGAGTTCAAGGCCTAACTACCAAACAGTAGTAGCCCACGCCTTTAATTTTAACTCTAGAATATGATACAGAGTTGTACCTGGAAGTGAAACAGTTGGGCAGTGGTGGTACATGCTGTTAGTCCCAGCACTTGAGGGCAGAAGCAGGATGGTCTGAGTCCAAGGCCAGCCTGGTCTACAGAACGAGTTCCAGGAAAGCGAGGGCTACACATCGAAACCCTGCCTCGAAAGCAAAACAAAACAGGGTTTGAGAGATGGCCCTGTCCTCTGGTATTCCAGACTGGCTTTATTAAATATACAATATCACCACAGTAAACTCTCACAACATCAGAGCAGATTACTACAAACCAATGAAACAACGCACTGAGTGACGCTGCCTGCCTTTGCAGCTGTGGGAAGGGCTGCGGTTGAGTTTTGGGGTGAGGGCGTGTGCAAGGAGATGGCCACTGCTGGGTTGGATTGGCTTCTGATTTGCCAGGGCTCCTCTAGACTCTAAGACCAAAGCCACTCAGGACCATGTGGTGTGTGGAGACAGTGTTCTCCTTGGCCTCTGTCAAGAGTACCTGCAAGGCCAGAGACTCTAGGCTGGAGAGGTAGCCTGCTTAACTGGCTGGCTTGCTGGCTTCCCTGCTAACTCCCTCCTGCCATGTCAAGCCGGCCAGCCAGTTGGGCACAAAATATAGTTGGTAATAATCACTATCAGCTGCTTAAAAGGTTAATAGTTAAGAGGTTTATAGAAAATACTCACTGATACAAGATAGTGAACAGCTGAGTGATTCCTGGAAAGATGGTCCACACAGTAGAAGTAGGCCTGGTCCTTTCTCCAAGAGTGTGAGGAAGCAAATATGAAGAGATTCAGCATGCACCCATTCATAAACTGGCCTTTCCATAACTGGTACACTGGGACCTTGGCCCAAAGGCCATGCCTCTAGGTCACGGTGATATTGCCTAATTTCCCACTTCAGGTCTAGTGAAGGGCTCTCAAATCGTTGGTCAAGAACCTGAACATTTTCACAGGAAACCAGATATCCTGAATATCAGATATTTATATTACAATTCATAGTAGTAGGAAAATCACAGTTATGAAGTAGCAGCAAAATTAACTTTATGGTTGGGGTCACCACAACGTGAGGAACTGTATTAAAGGGTTGTAGCATTAGGAGGGGTGAGAACCACTGCTCTATGGTTAAGAAGAGTGGTTACTCTTTCAGAGGATTGGAGACCACATGGAAGTTGACAATTATGTATGACTCCTGTTACAGGGATCTGTGCCCATTTTTGGCTTCTGTGGGCACCAGGCATGCACACAGTGCAGAGATATACATGCCAAGAAGCATACATACACATATAAAAGTAAAATAAATAAAAACACATTTACTGGTGAACAATGACAGCTTAGACACAATGACTACATTACATATAAATAAGAGATAAGAAACTTTTATACTAAGCAGAATAAAGTAATAAACTTTTAAGGAACATTAGCTACTGTGAAATGAAAAACTTCTACAGAAACAATAAATCCAAACAAATTACAGGATTACAAAATACCCAAGATTTCTGCTAAATATTCAGAATACATAGAAGATAAAAAATAATCTCTCATTTCCTTTGTTAAAAGCAGACTAAATATATCATGATCAGCTTATATATTAGCCAGAGGAAAATAAAATTTGACTTAGTCTTTAGCAGGAAAGGATATTAAAATATCTCTATAAATAAACCAATTGAAACTACAACTGTATTAGATATTATATGGAGTGAAATTTGAAATTCATATTCCTCAATGTGGTGATATATTGTATATTTAATAAAGCTTGTTTATCAGAGGACAGAGCTACCCACCGACAGAGCCAAGCTGTGAAGATCAGGAAGTAGTGACCCACACCTTTAATCCTATCTCTTGGGAGGCAGAAATCCATCTGTGATCTCCGTGAGTTCAAGGCCTAACAGAGATAGACAGTGGTGGCTCTCACCTTTAACCATAGCACTATATAACCCTAGACAAGATAAACAAGGAAGTGAGGTAGCTGGTCTGGGGAAGAAAGAAAAGGCTGGAGTTGGCAGGATTTCTTCCCTTTTTGGCTAAGGGCAGAGGATTTGTGGACACAAATCTGAGGAATTGGCTGGGTGAGAAGCAGCTGTGGTTTGTGTCTCCTATCTTTCTGATAAGTCAGCTTTTCCCCAATATATGGCTCTGGGTTTTTATTATAATACCAAATAGAGTTCATGCAATACCTCAAAACTACAATCTGCTGCGATATACCCAAGTCTAATGCTCAGCCTCATTCTTAACATTCCGGACCAAACTTCAGTGCTGTGGAGCCAAGCTCCTCACTTTCTCATGCTATCTGAGGGACACTTTCCTTCTTCCATTTTTGTACAATTTCTTTTATGTTTTAATTTGTCATATTTTTATATGATCCATTTGAAAAGTACTTTTTGTTTATTTTAATATTTTTTACAACTGCCATTATTCTAAGTAGTATGCCTTATTTAAAAATGTACGTTGCGTGATATTAATAAAGCCATTCCAAGTATCTTCTGACTATATTATGTTTGAAAAGTATGTTTTAAAACCGCCATGAGCTATCATTAGTGAAGAGAGCTAGAAGTGTCAGTGGAGAGTGAGGAAATGGGGAGGCGGTGAGCACACCGAGGCTTCCGATAAGCAGCATGCATGAAAGTCCTAGATCTGTTCAAATGCATGAAGTTACCAGATTTGGCAATATAACCCTGTAATCCCAGCGCTTAGAGGCTGTGTCTGGAAGACGGTGAGCCTGCACCACCACATAGAAGAAACTACCTCAAAAGACTTTTTTTTTTTTAATTGAGTAAAACCCAATTTAACAAATCATGTACTGGAATTAAGTGCATGTTCAGCATCTTCATTCATTATCATTATATTTCAACAGACTGTTTAGAGACACTAAAAAAAAATTCAGGAAAGCCCCACATGTTTAGATATACTTTAAAACAATTCATTGACCATAGAAGACATGATAATTAAAATCTAAACTATTTTGAACTGAAAAACAATGAAGATATTTCACATCAAAATTATGAGAAAGGCCACTGTAGCAATGCTTAAAGAAAAATTGATGTCTGCAGGGTTCTTCGAGGGAGGGTAAGGTGGCATTCACCAGGTAGTACATACAGGTTGGTGTAGGGGGATTACGTTGTTCCATTGTAAATAATTGTTCCACCCACAGGTTTAATAAAAAGTGCTGATTGGCCAAAGGCAGACAGGAAGTGTGGGCGGGGCTACCAGACTAAGAAAACTCTGGGAACAGGAAGAACAGAGCAGAACGCCAGAGAGAAGCCAGAAAAAGCAGATGACAATTATGCTGCTCTGAGAAAAGGTACTGAGCCACATGGCTGAACAGGATGAGTCATAGGTTAGATGAAGGATAGAGAGTTAGCAAGTTATATGCCTGGGCCTTAGGCCAATCAGCCTAAAACTATTGTAAGCGTCTGTGTGTCTGTGGGTCTGTGGGTCTAAACCTTGAGGCTAGGCCTGAAAGACCAGGACAGAAACCTCTTACTACAGGTTGGCCTTGAGATTTCAATGTTCCTGTCTCAAACTTTCAAGTTCTAAAGTTTTTAAAGTATAAACCACCAAGCCTAGCTCAAACAAGGAATACATAGTTGATAATATTTAATTGTACAGAAAGAAAACTTTTTTTCCTTTCTTTTAGTTTTTCAAGACAATTTCTCTGTGTACTCTTGACTCTCCTGGAACTCTGTAGATCAGACTAGCCTTGAACTAACAGAAATCCATCTGCCTCCACCCTTCAAGTACTGGGATTAAAGCTGTCAGCCACCACTGCCTGGACGGAGAAGCCTTCAACACATTGAGATTTTACTTCTGAAAACTAAAGAGCAAATGTTAAGCCCAGAGAAAGCAAGGAGGCACACAACCAGAGGAGATGATGATGAAATTGTAAATGGCAACAGGAGGGGGAAATTAAGAAAAATACCCTTGAAAATATGAGTGTAATTGATAAACCACTGAATAGAGAGAGACATAGTGGTTGTTTAAATCTAGAACAAGAACAGCTCACCGAAGAAGATGGATTATTTGGCTCAGGGCTCTGGATAATTCTATCTAATGCTCTGAGCTTTGTCAAAACAACTCGGGGGGGGGGGTGGTATGGTGTGTGTGGTTATGTTTGTGGTGTGGTGTGTGTGTACATGTGGTGTGTGTATGTGTGTGTGTGGTGTGTGTGTGTGTGTGTGTGTGTGTGTGTGGTGTGTATAGTGTACCAGTGAAGATGAGGTAAAACATTTTAAAAGCCTATGCAATGAAACCAGATAAATATAAGCATAATTTATGAAAAATTAGCCCAGGGATTTACAGTTAAAGCCAAGATTACAGCCATCTCCTCAATGTCATTTTGCATCATTATTTAATCAACGATTTCTATGATTACTTACTGCCTTAAAAATTAAGCTTAAATTTTGACTTGTGTTTTTACTGGTCAGAGCCCAAGCACTTGTGACATTCATATTATTTTGCAGATTTGTGACGTTACTCCCGAATTGCCTCATGTTCTGTTTGTTTCTAGTGAAGTAACTAGTTTTCCATCTAACCCAGTGATTTAATTCTAATATCACTGTATTCAATACTTTCCTCAAGTGCCTATAAACAGATAGTTCCTCAAATGAACCCATGGCTCTGCATATGTTAGACAAGTGAGCTACATCCTCAGTATGCACACGCTTTTTGAATTAGTTTTAAATTGCCAATATAGGAGATAATTCTTCATAAACCTTCTCTATTTCCATATTGTTTTATGAATAAAAGCCAGAATTATTGACTTCCTGTTTTCTGAATTATCTTTTGCAGAATGCTGGTGTAGCAAACAGCCCTGGAAGATACAGCATTTCCTTTTAGAGCAAAGGCAAGATTTGCTCAGAGGTAGTGGAAAATATCCTCAAGCTTCCCTTTAGCTCTGTGGTCAGGAATGTTGAGTGTGTAAAAGACACAGCTTACCTAGGAACTGGCTTCCTGCCCTAAAATGCAGCTGTCTGAATGTGCGGATGTCACCTGGCCGGCATCGTGTGTAAGTGGGTGTTTGGACTAAGTCACTTTCCACATTGGGAGCAGGACCAAAGTTCTGCTAGTATTGCCAGGCCTTCTGATGAGTCCAGTCCGGATACAGAATCTCCGGTATGTGGTCAGGACATGTTTCCTTCGTGATAACAGTGACTGGGTGAACCTCCTTCTTGGTTTTCTCAGGTTATAATCTCTATAAAAGTGTCAAGGACTCTTTGTCACCTAAGAGACAGCAAAAATCTTGACTCATTCTTCTGTTTAACTATTTGTGCACGGACATCAACTAAGAAAACACTTTCCTGTCCAGTGAAAATAAAACTGTCTGTGCTTGGGTACGAAGCTCTTTACTCTGTCTACTTTCTCTTGTGTCTGAGCTTATAGAAAGAAGGCCCAGAGCTTGCTCTTGGTTCTTCTAATTAAGAAAAACATGCACCTCCTGTTTGGTAGTTTCAAATATTTTTCTACCTCCAGAAAAAATTTATAAATTAGATTATAAGTTTTATATATTATATTATAAGAAAAGGCTGTGTTGATAGGTTTATATATATTAGCAAAGTATTATGTAAATCTAATATTTCTAGAAAGAGAAACCAAATTTTATATATGTTTACATATATATTTTTGTATTTTTTTATATGTTTACGTATATTACACATATATGCTTCATATTTATGTATAGAATGTGTTTACATGCATAATACATACAACATATATGTAAAGCTTTATAGCTATCAAACTTATCCTTTCTGGGGAAACTTAATACAGAAGCAATTTCATATAGGAATTTAAATTTGCCAATCATGGTGAAAGTTCAGACAAGCTCAGCTGTATCTGTCATGTAAGATCAAAGAGAGGAGCCTTTCTCTGCCACTGTGCACATCTTGGACTAGAGAATATGGAGTCAGAAGAGAAAACTCCCTCTCAACAGACATCTTCCAGTATATTTCCCTGTAAAGACATTCTTTAAACCTGAACTAATTAAACTAATGTAAGAAACCTTTGAAAAAACTAACCCATCATGTACTCAAATATATTTCTGAAAATTCTATACTCTGTTGGAATGAGCATAGAGACATAGTACTGATTTTTAACTAAAATTATTTTTAATCTCCAATGAATTACCTGTCTAAGAAGAATAACTCTTATTGCTTTCTCAAATGTGCTAAATCTCCACAGTAAAATATTTGTTACAACTCAAGTTTGGACTTATGCCAAAAGTCCAAATGTAGAGTTTTTCTTTGCATTTAGGAACTATGTCTGTGATGTAAACTCACAATGAACTTTTCTTTTGAGTCACACTTCAGACAAAAGAAAATATGCTAAATAAACACAGATAATTTAGTATTTCCTTTCCTTTTGTGGAGGGAAATTCTCAACTCCCTATTACAAAAATGTGTACATAATGGTACTTCAATGCTCAGGAAAAATATAGTCTCCAGGCTCTCAAAGACAAGAGAAAGAACAGGAAGCGAGTTGAAGATGCATGTAGAATTCTCAATGTCAAAGGTGAGCCAGACAAACCTACATAAACAGGGTTCAATAAAAACAACAACCAAAAAAAAGGGGGGGGGGAGCAAAAACAAAACCAAAAACTACCTTTGCACAAAGAGAAAAGGCAAGATTACAGATTTAAGCAATAGCTACTTCACCAAAGTTCATTAGTGAAGAGAAAAGATGTGTACGGTGATCAAGGAAGATGTCGTCATTGACGTCTGACCTCCGTATGCACGCACACATAGGCACTCATGCAAACACACGGGAAATAGGGGCAAGAGATGGTAGAGATTTCTCACCCTGAAAAAGTATTTCCAGAGACTCTCCTCCCTTGCTTCTTTTTCTCTTTACAGTATTTTTTTCCTGAAATGATTCATTTTGTTCATGTCAGAAATTGCTCATAAACAGGACACCTATTCAAACCATCCTCGATGAAAATAGGTAAGTTAGAGAAACACAAATAAGTGATACCACGCTTGTCTGAGAGTGCCAATGGGAGCTGAATCACAGCTCCTTCCTGGGTGAGAATGCGATCACCAGCATGTCTTGCAGCTGTAATCAAAGAAACAGGAAAAAGACTGAAGAATGGTCATATCAGATTTGAAAGGTGACCTAAGACAGAACTTATCCCATAAGGATCATGTGGCACTTTGAATGTAATTGTCCCCATAAGCACTATTAGGAGGAATAATTTTTGTCGAAGTGGATATGACCTTGTTGGAGGACATGTGTCACTATAGTAGCAGGCTTTGAGGTCTCATACATATACTCAAGCCACACTCATTGTCTCAGACCTCTTTCTGTTGCCTGTGTAAGATGTAGAACTCTCGGCTACCTCTCCAGCACCATGTTTGCTTACAGGCTGCCATGTCCCACCATGATGATAATGGATTTAACCTCTAAACTGAAAGCCAGCCTCCCAGTCAAATGTTTTCTTTTAAGAGTTGCCGTGGTCATGGTATCTAAGACAGATAACAAGTCTGATAATATGCCAACACTGTCAGCTCTGGAGGGTGTGGCAAAAGGCACACTCACTGAACCTCTGCTAATGTGTCCTGTAATTTTTTTTTTCTTTAGAACATCCAACAAAGTTTGACAAAAACATAAAAAAGAGTCCCAAACTATTGGAAAGAAAAAAAAGCATGTCCCCACTAAATGTGAACATTATCAAAGTTGATTTTTAAAAAAAAAAAAAAATGTCGAAGTTGAATCTTTGTGATCAAAATACTAGCTACCAACAACTTCCAGGAGAGAAGGTTTATTCTGGCCAATGATTTAGGAAATGTCAGTTCATTATGGAGGGAGATGTAGTGGCCAGAGAGTATACTGGGGACTCTATACTTCTTGATGAACCTAGAAGCAGAGAAGCGTCACTGGCAGGAAGCTGGCTTATAGCCTTTAAAGTCATGCCTCAGTGATGCACTTCCACCAGCGAGGCCCCACCTCCAAAGGACTTCACAGTGAATCTACCTTGGAGATAAGGTCCCAATAACTACCCTGTAGGACCAGCTTTTGACTAAAACTGTAACAATCAAATTATCAAGAGTGGAATCACCATTTCCAGGACACAAAATAAACTCAGTATTAAGGAGTTTCAAAAGACATATTGAACGTCTATATAGGGAGTGACCCAATTTAAGAAGTGATCCAGAAACATAAAATTGAAGGTCTTTAGGGTAATGTATCACTTCTGAGCAGTGGGCTTGGACCACTGCAGCCGGGAATTCTTGGTAACTTCTGGAAACCTCCAAGACTGTGGACATACACACTGAAATAAGGCAAAGGCTGCCTGGCTACAGTATCTTTCCAGAGCTGAGACTTAAAGAGACAGGGGTTAGAAAACTGGATTGTTTGAGGTAGGACAAACATTTCATGTTATCAGCCTAAATAAAAGGAGAGAGGGGGAGAGAAAGAGAGAGGGAGGGAGGCAGGGAGGGAGGAAGAGGAAGAGAGAGAACTTTTTCTTTAAGTATTTTTTAAGTTTTTCCCATACCCACCACTGCTCCCTCTCTCCCTCACCTCCTCACCATCCTCCCGTATTACCCCCTCCTCCCAGAGAGCACTTTTCAAACACTATTATGTGTTGGAAACAGAGGAACACAGAAGAGGGAATATTTGTGTGAAAACATGCAATAAGCCCATTCAAGGAAACTGAATCAAGGAGTTCTAAAAGCCAAAATGAAGAGAACTACATATTTTTTAAGCAATAATCACTGACCACGAGGGTTAATTACAAGAGTATTTCCAGCTCACGGCAGAACTGACCACTGCTGGCCAATATCCTTTCTATATATGGTCAAAGGTGGCCTCCACATAAGCTTGTGGATGTGTTCTGTCTCCGGTCAAGGTTGTTATCAGGCATACTTGCATAAGAACTTCATCTTTTCCCTCTGGCTTTATTTGCTTGGTTTAGGAGAAGGTCCACAGAGGCAAGTCCATTTTGATCCTGACAACTTACATACTTCTTTTCTTGTGGCAAATAACTCACTCTGATCAGTACAGTCTTGTTATAGTATAGGACTGGTAGACACAGCAAATTACTTTAACTGCTTTGTTGTCAGACAAGGATGCCATCTGTCCTAGGGACCATCTATCGTCCTTAATAGGAACATTTATTCAAATGAGCAAAGTGTTTTTTTCTGTACAGAGCCAGTTTGCAGAAATTCCACAAATGAACAGTACCATTTACAGCTTCGTGGTCCTGCAGTCCTATGTTAGGGTTTCACTGGAGCAAATATTCAAGCATAAAACTAAGTACTCAGAGCCTTGTATGTGTGGCCTATGTGATAATGTACCCGATGTAATGTTATTGCCTTAAGATTATTTACCACACAGAAGTCAGGTAATGGTTTTCAGAGATACACTTTTCTTCTATTGCACTGGAGCATACTCTTTCCTGAGAGTCATGTTATCCCCTTACTGATCTCATGTTTCTTTTTTTGTTTCCTTGCAAAATGAGTACTGGTTTTTAGATTAGAGTTAAAAGAGATTTGTCCAAGTATAGATCTATCTCTGGATACATACCACGTCCAAAGGAAATAGCTTTCTGGCCAGCACTTCCTTAACCTGTTTGCATTCACATGTAGCAAAAATTCCTTACGCTCTGGGATCCAAAACAATTTCTTCTGACTTTGACATTTTTAGTTATCCCTCAAGAAAATAGGCTGAGAGAAATTTTACATCTTAAGATCTTTTAGAAAAGCAAGCAGATTGATGACTTTCCTTCAGATTCAACTTGGAAAATATTAGTAATAAAATGATAACAGCACAGATGGCAGAATTACTGTAACGTTTGCTGTTTCATTGTTTCTAGTGAAGGCAAAGTACCTCTGACAACGAGAAATCAGTAAGGGAGTTTGGATGGAAGCCAGAAGTGTATCTCTTTAATCAGACATAAATTAAAATGGAGAAATTAAATATTAAATTTGATTCACTAAGTGACAAAAGAATTTTTAAATTTCCCTCTCATTCATCTCTCAAAGAATCTTTTTAATTTGACATAATAGATTAAGAGCCAGACACATGACACATAATACAACTATATAAAGAATATCATTACACAATACACAGAAGTATCAGCAGAAATGCCTTACCATACCAGTGTGCAAAAACCCCAACTCTATGAAAGTGCCCAGAATTTAGCTATATATCTTCTGGTAGTTTTAAAAATTATATGTTACAAAATTATATCTTTGACCACAGAATATTGAAGAGATATGAAAAGAATGCAAGATATTATTAAGCCCAAAGGCTTTTGATACTAAATAGAAAGATACTTAAAATTTTCAGGAGACAAAGAAGGATGAATTCAAAAGGAAATACGAAGTATACTGTTGGCCCTCTTCGGTGGAAGCAGCGGGTTCTCAGGAGACAAGGGGCCTCCGCAGACAAGAAGCCCTTATGCACAAAATTATGAACATGAGCTTGGCCATCCCCAATGTTTTCACTGTGGTTTTTCTGGCGCTGGGGGTGGAACTCAGAGTCATGCACATTCCAGGCAAGCACTCCACTGTGGAACCTTGGTCCTCTATTTTTAATAGGAATAAGCATAAAACGCTAATATCAATGCAAAGTCTCAAAGCTGTTTTGCAAAATACAAGGAATGCTTGCACATGAATACCACTCCCTAACATCAGGATGTCAAATTATTATAAGGACACATTCCTCTGGAGGCAGTAAGCCTGTTTACCTCCATGCTATGGGCCTCTTGAGCACCACGTCCCTTTTATTAATGCTATGACAGGCTTCTATGCTGACTTTGTCACTCTGTCAATTTTATTTGGATTAAAATTCAAAGTTTTCCCCACTCATCATTTTGATAAGAAATATTGCATTGAGGTTTAGGGACATTAATATGCATTTTCTTCCACCTACACATCACCTAAAACAATGTATTGAGAAATAAATGTATTTTGTGATGTTAGGCATATTAAAAAAACAAGAGGTATCCTGCAGGGAAAAATCTTAGCAGATGAGACAAAGCGACCCATCAACTTGCACTTTATATATCCCTTCGAGGTGTATAAGGAAATGTGTGATTTAAATGCATGGGCTTGAGCTATAAGAAACATTGCCTATCTCCCCCTTAAAGAAACAGCAAGTATTAAATAGGATTCAATCCTAGCTTCTGACTGTTAATGCTATTAAGATTCATTCTAAAATTTATCCTTAAGAAGGAAGGAAATTCTGGTATGTGCTAAAACACGGATAGAACTTGAGGATTATATACAAAGTGAAAAGATAAATACTAGACATTGATTAAAGATGAAAGAGTAGTTTTAATAAGTTGAATATTAGTGCCAGGTGCAAAAAGAAAGACAAAAACTTGAGGTTAGAGAGAAGGATCAGTCATTAGGAGTGCATACTGCCTTTGCAGAGGACTTGGTCACAGTCGCCTAAAAATTCAGATCCAGGAGAATCTAACCTCTGACCTCCCTGGACATCTACACCAACATGCTTGCATTTACATAAACAAATACAAACACACCAGTATTTGATGTGGGAATGCCTTTCTGTATGCTGTGAATAGCAATCTTTAAATAAAGGAGCTGTTTTGGGCCATGACAGGCACTATAGAAGAAGTAGGAGGAGAAATCAGAACATAGGTAGGAGAAGCAGGGCGGAGTGAGAGGCAGACCGAGCTGAAGCCCAAAGGAGCAACATGGAAGGAGCACAGGTGAGCCACGGTCCACGTGGCAGACAGATTAATAGAAATGGGTTGAGTTAAGATGTAAGAGCTAACTAGCAATGTGCCTAAGCCATAGGCCAAACAGCATAAAGTTAATATAAGTGTCTGAGTCATTTCTGGGGACCTGAGCGGTGGCAGCTAATGGGTCTCAGGTGGCAGGTCTGGACCTCTGGCCGCCCGGGACCAAGAAACCCCACTACAACAAGTATTAGCTACATTTATGGAAGCATAGTAGAATAATGGTTGCCAGGGCCAGGTGTCATGGATAGAAGTTGTTTACAAGTAAAGATTTTCACTTTATGATATTAAATAATCTCTGGTGATTGTCTGGATAAAAAACTGAATGTCTTAATACTACCAAATTGTGAACATGATACACTTAACATCATGCATTTTTTTTAATCACAATAAAGGGAGGGGGAAAATTCTAAAACCTCTGTATCTTCAGTGCTATGAATCTTTATTATATCTAGGAAGAATTAGAAGCGTACACAAAAATTTAAGAAATTAAAATTTATTATTAATATTTTGCCCCCAGCAATCTTACCATCATATTTTCTTGAAATAGTTTTTGTTTTGTTTTCTAACCCTGTAATTCCATTTTCAAGGGTGTACTTGTAGAATTGATTTAGGCTCATGATGTTAAATTGAATTCTTACTAAATTTACAGACATTTTTTTTAAAGATCTAGTATTATGAGGTATTATAAGTTTAATATATGATATTAATAAGAGTTAAGTATCCTGGAAGACTGTGCTTGAGTATCACAAGTTTATTGCTAGGAAGAAAATTGAACATTTTATCTTAAGATGCTAAACATATAGGAAAAGTTAATGAATTTAGTCTTTTAAGAAAATTTGTAAGGCTCTAATGTAGTGGGATTCAGGTGTCAACCGATAAGGTCCTAAGACGCTTATCCAGGGTCCCGGGCTCCTGGAGGGGGCGTGGCCAACCTGGAGGGGGTGTGGCCAACCCCATTGATAAGTGGCTTCTGGGACACGAGGAGCTCTCTTCCTGGTTCCTGGCTGCTGGAGGGACAGGATCGGAATCCATCGTCTGTCCATCGCTCAGATACTCCAGTCCCTGTTCAGGTGCTACTATAAGCTGTTACTAATATCGTGAGTGTTGATTTATAGACTAATAAATATCTATCTTGGACTGGTGCCTTGTAAGTAAAACTCCGCCTACACTCTAAAGTCTTCATTAAAAGTGATAAAACTTTTACACATTTTAAAAATAATTCATACTGTATTGTGCCTTAAAATTTAAGACAGCTTACTGAACAAGGGAAGTGTATATATATAAACTTAGTGCCTCTCTCAGCGATCTTTCTATGTAATAAAAGTGTCCTCGAGGAACATAAGAAAATGCCACCTTTTGCTGGAACTGTGGCATATGTATGTAGGAAATGCTGGTAACTTCAGAGGTTAAGTCAGGAAGATCCCAAGCTCAAGACACCAACCTGTCTCAAACCCAGAAGAATTACTCAGGGCTAGCGCTCTCCTCCAGCACATGGGAGATTCTGGACTTAATCATTGCTTCAGGAAGAATTTTAAAGTGTATAAGGCAATAAGATAATACAAACATTCCCTTCTCACCAAACTCTTCTCAGGCTCCTCAGAGCCTTCCTCTTGACTAGGCTGAGCCTTGACCGCTTAGACAAACTCTATCATAGTCTTTAAAAGCTCAAGGCTGTGTCTGTAGTATGACTCCAGCCCTGCTTAAAGTACTTGCCAAAGAAATCTCAGAGCTGCCAAAGGAATTTACTGAAGAGCTAAGGAATGGTTCCTGGACACCCTTAAAGACAGGACCAGTGTCCCAACACCTGTACAACAGTGGGAGCCAGAACTCATCAGTTATTACCCTCAGGGGGCTCCACTTGCAAACCACTCTGGTAATGTGGAAATTCTCCACTCCACCCACTTGTCTCCCTCCTCAGCACTCTTAAAGGGCCAGTGATCCTTGTGTGACAAGAGACTGAATTCATGCTGGACTCTGTTTTCCTACTGCAATGATTAAAACTGCTTTGACCTTTTAAATCGGTGTCTATCTGTGTTCATCTTACACAAAGATAAAGAAAGAAATGAGAGTCGAATTGTGGCAAGTTAATAACTTAGCTGCCCTGGATATGGTATGAGTGAATTAGGTACCCTCCCCCACAGAATAGAAATAAGACTAAATTCGGTGGGCTTCCCAGAGCTAGGACTAAACATGTCATGCTTGCCTTACTATTTAACTTATACCGAGCCTGTCTCAGTAAGTCTTACCCTTAGAGTCTTGATTCAATTCTTTAAGTCTTCAGTTGTCCAATAGACAGTCTTTGGGCTTCCCAAAGCTGTGGAGCTAATTCTACCTGGAGCCTGACTGCCAGTAGCTTAATTCTCTCACCTCTCCGAAGGAGAGTAACTTATAATTTTTCTCAGGTGCAAAAGCAGTTTGAAACACATTCTGGCTCTTAAAGATGTTCAATAATCAAAAATAGATTTTCTCTTCTTTTTAAGTCATTTGCAAAGCTCCCCGCTTTGAGACATGTGCATTTAATAATTTGGGGGAGGGAGATAATAAGGATGACCTGGTATGAAGCCGTTTTAACGAGCCAGTGTTTCTGAGTATGTGCTGAGCTTTCGTGCACATGAGGTACATTTTTAAGGGAGTCAGAAATCACTTATCGATCAACCTCTGCGTGTTGATTGCTGAGTTAATATTATTGACAATTTAAAAGAAGAACAGAAGGCTAGGGCCTGGACTTCAAAGAGTTTCTAGCCTCCTATTTGGAATATGGAATGCTTCTGAGTAGACAAGGCCCGTCTCAGTAATGTGCTGCAGCCATCCGTACATCAGCTTCAGGGCACTAGGTCACTCTGTAGGAGAAGAGGGAAGGAAATGAGAAGTAGGCTATAAAAATGAAATTGCCTCCAAAGCAATCCTGTGACCAACGGTCAAATGGAACATTTCAAGCAGGCACTAGAGAAACCTACCCAAAATTATACCTCTTACTAACCACAGGTTTTGATCCAACTATCATCTCAATGAAGAATTTTCAGATTAATAGAAAGGCATCACTGCCCTTTTTTGCAGGACTGAAAATACAGAAGAATGAGGACAATATTGTTTTGGCGATCCAACTCTGACCCATATTCTACAGCAATCTGTCCCAAACAATCAAGACTGGGCAGTGACTGACAGTTTCTTCTAGTTTTTAACCCCGGCTTTTAACTTAGGACCAACCAGAGAAAGACAAATATGCCCACAAACACATCTTGCAGGACATGACACGCCCACTGTCAGCTTCTCTTTGCCAGCATCCCACAATCAAATCAAACACAAATGCACAATTTACAGATGAGATCCTTTCCCCCTTCCTAGAGACCCTTGGAGTCGCATGATCAGGTAGGGTACGGTGGCAACTCTTACTACAGCAAGGTCCAAAGACATTGCCTTTTAATTTTAAAAAAGATTTATTTATGTATTTATCTGTTTTTCCTGCATGTATGTCTGTGCGTGGTGCCTACAGAGGTCAGGAAAAAGAAGTCAGATTTCCTGGAAATGGAGTTACAGACCGTTGTAAGCCATCATATGGGTGGTGGGATCTAACCCTGATCCTTTTCAGGACCCTTACCTCTTACCCACTGAGCAGTCTTTCCAGGCTGGCATTGCCTTTTAATGCTCTTATTCCAGTTTATCAGCCAGGGGAGTTGGGTGGGTGGGTAAATACATTCTGTACTGCCCAGTGCTATAGGCCAGTCCTCACCTAGGTACGCTATCAAGGAGGCTCTTGTATCTAGCCCCCCCCCCCCATGTGATAAGACAGATTAGGGTCTGAACTTTGCCCTTGCTGTGTTCAGTCTCTCAGCCTCAGAATGGAAACACTTTGTCAGTGGTTCTCAGTTGTGTGACTTCGATGGAACGAGGCAATGCTTTGCTGTCTTTTGTGTTTTGTGTTTCTGTTTTTGCTTTGAGTGGTCTGAGTATATTTGCCATCAGAAGGAGACCCGCAGGTCACTTTGTCAAACCTCTTAAAAATATGAATTTACAGATCTTCCTGGACACGTGTCTGCTTGGATATGCTAACTGGATGAGTTTCTCCTTCTGCCTTGGCATTTCTCTGGAGAGCTTGGGTAGATTTAGAAAGAGCACCGTGTTCTTTTCTGCCTGCATGGTTGAGGGTAAGTTTGCAGGTGACCAGATTTGAGGTAGGTGGTACATGATTTCCACGAGGATCTCATTTCCACAGACTACTACCAGCTCTCTTTAGCTCTAAATTTCTCAAGAAAGGCTTTCCTGTGTCTCATGTTCTAATTCTTGTATCAGTCTTTCAAATGGTGTATTTTTCACCTGGGGTGATTTGGACTTTCTGTGGTTACTCTGGGGGGTCATTTGACTTGATTTGGGAAGTGCTTCTCGAAAGAAAAAAAAAGATATTTCTCCAGTCCACAGGATAACATTTCTTCACTGGTATATAGAAGCCTCTAAGCAAAATTCTGATTCATAAATTGCTTCACCAGAAACTTTTTGACTAGAGGTAATGCACAGTTATGCAAAAATGAATTAGACATTTATCTGATACATTCTCCCCTTCCTGGCCCTCCAGTTTCCCTGGCCTTCTGAGTTCTTTACTTTTGTTCTGTCACAGACTCCACCCAAGATCTTTATCCTCTCGACAAAGTTAACAATGAGCCCTGACATAAACTACTTTTATCTGAAGACCCACCTGGGACAAGTATGGAATGAAAGTGAAGAGAGAGACAGAGAGAGAGAAAGAGACAGAGAGAGACAGAGAGAGAGAGAGAGACAGAGAGAAAGAGACAGAGAGAGAGAGAGACTCTTTAGACTCAACTGCTGTGATAAAAAATTTCTTCTCTAAGCTCACATAAACCCAGCCGTAATTAATAGAGAAAATAAAAATTCTTTGAGGCAAAACATCTTGGCTTCCTCAACATGTACACATGTTGCTCAGACCTCAGATGCTAAATCTGAGGTAAAATTTCACAGGACCCACTCTGCAAGAGACTGTGAGATCCCTCCTCAGACAACAAGCTTGAGGGCCTAAAAAATTGGCTTCAAAAGAGTTAAAGTCTCCTTGTAGCCATACCTAAGGCATCTCTTGTAAAACTGACAGAGCCGTAGTTGGTTTAGGCAAAGAGAAAAATAATAGAAATGCAGGAAACCAGAACAGAGTAAAGAAAACTTGGGCGGTGTTTGAAAGCTAAGACTGGGTCCCTGTAAAAGTGGCCTTTCCTGTCAGCCAGTAAGACAGCTAGACCTAACTTGGACATCTAATTCAAAAACAGACATGAGAGCATGAAAGAGCCTCTTCTTGAAAGTACCCCACCTAGCAGAAGAATTTGAAAGGTTTCAGAACAAAAGGAAACACAACCAAAATTAAATGTGTGGCCCCACAGGTCAGACAACGTACACAGACCATGCCAACCAACCCCTACAGACAAACTGTTAGGACATCAGAAAAATGATTTCTTCTTCTTCCAAGAGAAAAGGTTAGGATGAAGAAAACTCCCACCATTCAGATCCAAGGCGGAGATTCAAGGCAGACGAAAGCGTCCAGCACCCTGCCTTGCCCCTGAACACTCTGCATGGTGGTTGGCCTCATCAGTTCTTACAGAATGACTGCTTCTCTCTCTCCAAGACTCCATCTTTGTTCCACCTCTTCCTCATGGCAATGTCTTATACAGGTTACAGGCAATTTGCACATTCTGATTTTTTTTTTTTTCTGCCTCTCATCCCTTCACTATATATTTGGGGTATTTGACTAAAGAACATGTCTTTTGCCCTGATGACACTCTGCTAGTTGAAAGAAGACCTAGTTAGCAATAAGAAGACAATGTGAAATGCACAGTGGGTAGGCTCTTTCTTGAGTTTCCAGAGGATTCCTTGTGGTCATGGTATTCCTATGTTAGACAAAGCCTTGCCTTCTCCACTGTTTTTCAGATATATCCTAGACAAAGATCATCACACTGTCTCTGGCACTTCATAGGCTAATATTCCACTGACATTAGAAAGAATGATGGGTGGGCTTGGGAGGGGCAAGCAGGAGAATGTATTAAGGGGAAAAAACACCCTTTTTTAAATAAAAAGAAAGAATGAATGATGGGGCAGAATCAGTGAAGTTAAGTGGAATCTATGATTCATACTCTCATATCTGCTCCCAACCCCATAAAACCCAAAGCAAAGGAAGAACTCTGGTATATAACTAAAGGGTTTGTATCAAGGATCTGGTTTCCCCAATATATTGGTACACAGTTTTAATCCCAGCACTCTGGAGGCACAGGCAGATGGCTCCTGTAAGTCTGAAACCACCCTGGTCTGACAGTGAGTTCCAGGCCACCCACAGCTACATAATGAGACCATGTCACCATACAAACAAACAATAATATACCCAAATGAGCAAATAAGCAAACTATCTGCCTTGGGATGGTGATACACTTCTGAAATCCCAGAATTTGAGCGTCAAAGGCAGGAGAATTGGGGGTTCAAGGTTATCCTCTGCTGCATAGTGAGTTTGAGTTTAAGGCAAGTTTGAGCTACAAGAAGTCATAAGTATACAGGTCATGGGACACTACCACACTCCCAGTAAAAATCAAACATACAAGTCAATGTATGTATAAACTTAGTGCCAACAGTGTGACTAA
Organism: Phyllotis vaccarum; assembly: GCA_033318265.1. Lineage (NCBI taxonomy): Eukaryota > Metazoa > Chordata > Mammalia > Rodentia > Cricetidae > Phyllotis > Phyllotis vaccarum. The sequence goes on along the minus strand of JARWLC010000006.1, from coordinate 21,997,053 downwards.
CCAAATATCCCATCAGCCCTGCAGTGGTTTTTGAAGTTGCATATCACTCACTACAACAGTTCCACAACTGCCTTTCTGGAAGAGGTCTAAACACCTTGGGATGAAGTCTAGACGCCCCCACCCCAGCCTCAACAGGCAGGATCTGGCTCTTCCCCGCACCGTTATTTCAGACAACCTTCTTCCTTGTTTATTACTATTTCGTGACAGAAGCCTGCCATCTGTTCTCCACAGATCTTTGTTGTTGTAATTTCTGTTCCAAACACTTTCCGATCCTCATTCTTAAGGAATCAGACACATCTCTGTTTCTCCTCAGCTGAGCTTCCCCTGACTGATGTCTTCAAAGACGACACTTCCAGGTGTTCTTCAGCTTAACATGTCTGTTTTCTCCACATGAGTTTTGTAAAACTGTGTCTTAGTGTTTCTCCATGATCTATTTCAGAGCCAGCATATGAGTGTATGTGAGTGTGTATGTGTGTGTCTGAGTGTGTGTGAGTGTGTATGAGTGTGAGTGTTTGTGTGTGTGTGAGTGTGAGTGTGTATGTCTGAGTGTGTGTATGAGTGTGTATATGTGTGTATGAGTGTGAGTGTTTGTGTGTGTTTCTGTGTGTGCGTGTGGTATGTGTCTGAGTGTGTGTGTGAATGTGTATGTGTGTGTATGAGTATGAGAGTGTGTGTGTGTGTGTGTGTGTGTTAGAAAAATAATAAAGATGAGACTATGAATTTGAGGAGGAAAATAGAGGAAGAGCTGGAGGGTAAAAATAATATGAATCCAGTATGCATGTATAAAATTATCCAAAATAAAATAAATTAAAATTTAAATATCAACATCTATTTTAAACATAAAAAAGAGAAAATGAACTTTTACAGAAAAAGGACTAAAACATATAGCTATTGCATTAAGAAGACAAATAAAATAATTTTTTTAAAGTTTAGAGGATTAAAAATTCAAGAGAGAAAAGCTCTTGTGACCCTTACTTAGTATCAAATTTTATCTATTTGGATTTTCTTCTTTGATATTCTAGCTTGTCACTTTGTTGTCCTGTCTCTCGTTTACCCTCAGCTTATCCTATTCAGCTCAGTGTTTCATTACCAAGGCCCACAAGAAACTCTTTGCTCCACAGGCTTTTTGTTTATCTGTTTGCTTGTGTTTTGTCTTAAATCTGACATATTTAATGGTGTTTTTATTTTCATTAAGAAATTCTTTTCCTCCTGGAGGTCATGTCGAAGAGTGTGTCAAAAGCAAATTTGCACTATCTTCTTGTTACTAATTGTAGATTTTCCACTTTCCACTCAAGGAACATACTACATTTACTTTAAGGCTTAATGATTTTTACACTCCTGATTTAGATCAATTTTTACAATTGTTTTACGAGTAGGAGGGAAAAAAAAGAAAAGCTTACAACTGATAGATGTGAACTATACATATGTTTAGTTACGTTGATAATTATTCTTCCAAAACTCTTGTTCTTAGTTATTTGAGAAGCAAATGTCTTTACCGCGTAAGTCTGACTTAATTTTCATTGCTGTAAATGTGCGTTTTCATTCAGCGCTTTGGGATCCTGCTCCATGGATGCTATGATGCTCTGCCTACAGTTGGTACCTCACTAACTTATCTTTCTCCATCTTCTTTATTCCCTTTAATTTTTCTAGACAGTATTAGGGTTGATTTTAATTCTTCAGAACAAGAGTGTATCTTTTCACAGAAAAATTAAACAAAAAAATAGACATTTTGTTTTAGTTTCATTCAACTGGTTTTCTGTTTATTCTTTAGCATAATTTATTTTGTACTTCTTTTCTTTTTACACATAATTTAAAAAATAGCTTTCCCCATAAGTCACTAACTCTATTATATAGACCTTCTCAGATTTAAAGCTCTGGGGGAAATGCCAGCTGAGACAATAGCCGCTTTGTCCCTCTTCTGCCAGTCTCCATTTTTCTGAGGCTGGAGACTGCTGGCCTCTGAGCTAAAAAGCAAAACTACACAGGTAAGATGTCCTACCCCAGTAAAATAATCTGGGTCTTTTAGGACATCCAAAAGACCCATGTATAAAGAATGGGTTAATAACGGGTTCAGGAGAGGAATTTTTCCCTTCAGAGAGTATCTGCAATAAGATGCTTGTGTCCGGCCAGTTTCCACACAGTTGACCCCCTTCCTGTCAGAGGGCTGTGTCCATTCCCTGGTGCCCTATTCCAGGGCAAAAGGCCAAACATTCATTGGCTATGATTAGAGTTGTTTAAACCATAACATCTGCTTGTAATTAGTATATATCCTTCCAAGATCCCGATATATGATGGATTCTAATCCTCACTTTCCAGAGGCATTGCACATGTTTTTCTAATTTATGTTCTCATAGATATTCCATAAGATTTATGGAGGGATTTTAAATTGAAAACATGCCTACGTGTACTTTCTCATTCTTAAATTTCTATTTAGTTCTTTTTATTTTGTATTAATTTAAATGGCGGCTACTGAGAAGATTATACACAGTATTCCCTAATATTTGGAAGATGTGGAAAAGACCCTAAAATTCAGTCACCAGTAATCTATATGCTTGAGAATGATCACAGCTACCTAATTGTGACTTTATATCTGTTTTTGTAAAAATAAAATGGTCTATTTGTAAATCATTCCTTGTCATTAATTTAATATTCCTCAACAATGTAAGTTTTTTCTTAGTATTTCATCCATAATTTTCAGAAAATTATTTTCAAATGTATCAATAGAGTTATGCTAGTAATTCTATCCTTTAATATTTGAAATATTATAAACATATGTAATTTCTTATTCTTAATATTATGTTCAATTCCTTTTACATTAAATTATACAGAGGTTATTATATTTTGTGCCTTTTTTAAAAAGTATATACTTAACAAACTTATTGGGAAATAAACCTGATTCAGAATACAAACATTATGTGTTTTTTCTCAGATGAGGAATCTAGGGAGCATTTTGGATTTTTTTTTTGAAAGGACATTAAAATAAAAAGGAAATTGGAAAAAGGAAGGTACCAGCAGGAAGGTCAGAAGACCAGAGACAGTGATGGAAGATGAAAAATGATCAGGGCACATGCATACATATGTACAAAGACCAAGCTGTCACAATGAAGCCTACCATGGTCTATACCTAGAATTTAAAATGTGTTAATATTATTATTGTTTTTTGTGTGCACACATGTGCTATGTCTCTCTTCTCCCCACTTTCCATTGTTTGAGGAATTCACTCAACTAACCGGGTTTGTCTAACAGTCCTCTTTACTTCCTGAGTCGCCTCCCCGGCCCTCTAATTGGACTTTATATAAGGACTCTTCTAATTTTATAAAGCAGTTGAGAGTACATTGAAGATTGTGTGAATAGTTTTCTCTAAACCGGTGCTTATTTCCTAAGGAAAATAATTGTTTTAACTGTAGTATAACTTTGATGACCCAGAAGTTAGACAGTGTCACACATACAATTCACGAACCACATTAAAAATTTATCTAATCATCAATAATGTACTTTATAGTGTGAATTTGATTTTCAGATTGATTTAATTTTTTTTCTCAAACCAAAAAGAAATTCTCAGTTTTTCTTGGCCTTTTGGTTTTAAAGAGGACAGGGACCTTTTATAAAACATATCGAATTCAACTTTGATCTTTCCTCAAAATAAGATTCGTGTTGAGTGCTTTGATAGCATGCGGTGAAGGTTGTACCCAGTCTCAGTGCGGTGCATGCACAGTACTGTAAGGGCAGTTTTGTCTCAGAAAGTGATAAGGGCTAATGTTGATTATGTGGATAAGGTGATGCCACTGTAGGGAGATCTTTTGTCCTTCTGCCATTAATAAGTAACTTGATAATTGGAGGCTACGGAAATAGCCCTACTCTCTTCAAACACTTATCTCTACATTTCTAGGTTATTTTCAAGTCAGTTAGTGCATTTTTGAACATTTACTCTGAGGTAAGATACTAATTTTCTCCTACTTACATTTTGCGTTGGAATCATGAGTTATATTTTATTAAACTGCTATAATATCACTATTCTTTTTACTATGTAACTTATCCCAAAGTTAAGCAATGGGATTTCATTTTTTTTAATTTTCTTTTATTTTTTAAGCTTTACAGGACCCTCCCCCCCCCCACACACACACACCAACATACACACACAGGCTTTCTCTATTTATCAGAGCCCTGGCTGTCCTGGAACTCGTTAGATCAAGATTGCTTTGAACTCACAGAAATGCCCCTGCCTCTGCCTTCTGAATGCTAGGATTTAAGGCCTGTGCCACCACCAGCTGGTACATTAGTTTTATTAAAGCATCCTTATTAAGTTGGTCTCTGGGTGAAATGTGATATTTGAGGGGTTCTTTGTAAAATACCAACCCCCTTTTAAAAGTGCCCAGTCAGAAAGTTCCGAGCTTGCTAAGAAATTTTCTACATTACAAAATCATTCACTGATAGTTTTAACCATGGTAGTTTGTAGGAAAGTATCTGGGTTTGTGTGTGTGTGGTTTTTTGGTTTTATGGAGTAGAAGGAAGATTACTTCAGGATTCAGGAAGGGGGCATTGCCATTTTATCCATGAGGTCCTGTCGCTTGTCCCAACAGCAGACATCTTCTGTCATTCCCAGTAAGAGTAAGGGAGTTTCTAAGAGTAGTGGGCTCTCTGTCATTTTCTCCACAGGATTCCATTCTGAAAATGTTCATGGGATTGTTCTTTGAATCCATTAATGTGTTTATAAATGTCCAAAGATAAGATCAATTTCCTGAAGGATTTCTAGCCCAAGTATATTAGAAGAAATTGGAAAGAAGCCCTGACTTGACCAGTCTGTGAAGAGAATCTTGGTTGCTCACTATTCTCTGTTTTCCAAGTGTTGCAAGCCTTCCCATATGTGTGCTTCTCTATGCAGTCACCAACTTGACTTCTCACAGTAGGGTTTTTTTAAATGGATATAGTTATTTTACATATTTATATGTACAATTTTCTATGTAAATTTCTATATAAAATTTACTTATTTTCTCTGTAGCAGAATGCACATGCAGTGAGGGAGGGAGCCAGGAGAAGCCAATAGACCAGATACACCTATCCACCCCACCCCAAACTCCCACCCCCACCCAGGAGTGAGTTACCACATTGAGTGTTGGGAACTGAACCATGTTGGAGCTGGAGAGATGATTCAGAGGTTGAGAGCATTGACTGCTCTTCCAGAGGTCCTGAGTTCAATTTCCAGTAACCACAAGGTGGCTGGCGCCCTCTTCTGGCCTGTAGTCAATGCAGGCAAAATGCTGTATACCTGGTAAATAAATAAATAAATGAAAAGCAGCCTTTGAAGCTATCTCTCCAACTCTGCCCCATAACAAGGCATTTATTAGTTATTTAAATGTCAGTCTAGATAAGCTTGTTAAAGCTTCTAAGCACTAGAGTTTGTTAGGGACTCTGCAAATCTCATTGCCTCTCAGCAATAGAGGGCAAGGTTTGTGGTCTTCACTGAGGCACTATTTACTTTTCATGGATTGCTGAAATGTGATGGAATAGTTAATACTTTATTAATTATTGAGAAAAATTAATTAGTGAGAAAAATGGGCTCTAATTGTACTTAGTAGCTTTACTAATTTCCTGAAGTCTCAAATAAACAAAAGCTAGTTTCAAAATTTTTTAGTTATACCACTAAATATCTAAACCTATTAAACAACAATCATGTTCACATGTTTGTGTGTTTTTAGATAAAATTTTTGTGTTGGGCTAGGTATGGTGACAAAGTCTTGTAATTCAAAAGGCAGAGACCATAGAATTACTACATAGTGTGAAACAAACCAGGCTAGATAGGGCTATACAGAGAGGCTATCAAAATCCATTTCTATGTATAATAAATCTCCATCATAAAACCCAGGTCTACAATAGATAAGTTTTAACAAATGCAAATGTACTTATAACCATCACAGTAACAAGATAAAATTTCCACCAATGTAAAAAGTCCCCAAAAGCTCCCTCCCAGTGCAGGGAGAGGCAAAGGTTTCCTTTTCACCTTCTCAAGACTATATATTAGTATATTAAAATCTGTTCATTAAATAAATATTAATATATATATTATATTAAAATCTGTTTATTAAAGAACAAGCAAACTTAGTAGAGGTCATTATTTCATAACCAAATATGATTCAGAACTTCAAATACCCCTTTCAGTAGAGGAAAATAAGACATAAAAATGTTCTGTGGTGATAGCCCTACTGTCTGCTGTGAATATGTATGGCTCATTGGTTGATATGGCAAGGCAAGATAAAGTTAGGAGGGACAATTCAAACTGAAGACTGGGAGGAAGAAGGACAGAGTAGAGCAGACACTGTAAGCCGCCTAGGAAGCAAGATGCTGGAGGACTGGTAAAGCCACAGCCATGTGGCAAAACGTAGGTGAATAGAAATGGGTTAGTTTAAACTTACAAGCTATTTAGTAATAAGCCTAAGCCATTGGCCAAGCATTTATAACTAGTATGAGCCTCTGTGTGATGATTTGAGAAGCGGCTGCCAGGTATTTGGGAACAAGGATAAGAAACTAAAGTGCTGCTTCCACTTCTAGAAACGGACTTCAGGAACAATTCATAAATTGTAGAAGAATCTGATGGGCTTGAAACAACATATAATGATGTCAGTTTCACAGAACAGACAACGGACCGTAATGATTCTCTTTGGAATACTGAATGGAACCAGGAAAAAAAAAAACAAAAACAAAAAAAACCAAAAACCAATGTTGTATAACAAATGTCTGTTCAGGTTTGCTGATGGGCTTTGGTCATTCTTTCTGATATGTAAGTATAGTTAATGAAGATTCAGGGAAGAGACTAAAAATAGTTTTCATCCTTGCCAGCCTTGGATTTTAAGCAGAAGCAGAGATGTCAGAGGAAAGACTTTCTGCTTCATTGTAAATTCCTTTCATTGGAAACAACTATGGTTGCACACTTGGCATCAACCATTGCTGATCTTCTCATACATATATATACATTGAGCCAAGAAATATCCTCATGTTTTCAACACTGTTTTTTTTTTTTAAATATATTCTGCAACAGAAGATGGGAGAGGTGAAGTCATGCATGAGCTGTGTTTGTGCATTCATCTCTTCTTTTAGCATACTGTCCTTGAGATGCATTTGCACGGCCATGTGCAAGTCTCAAAAGAACATTCACACCCAGTGCTTCTTCATTCTGTCAACGTCACAGCTATGACTGTTCTAAAGAATTTTGGTCCTGTATTTCCCCAAGGTTGCTGAGTCCAACAGTTGAAGGAGAACGGTGCCTCCTCTTTGGTGTTTCTGCTAATGCTAACTATAAATTGTCTTATAACTAACAGTTGCTTCTTTGTGAGTGGTGTCCAAGTTCATAAACATCCTAAGTGGCATTCAGAGAATAATGACCACCCTTAGCTCACAATCTAACAATTTCATAGCCTTCAAAACTCTAATTTATGGCTTGTGTCAGCCAGATGTTGCAACTGTGCAAGCACTTGGGAGAAACATTTTAAAGGAGGAAGGATTTGTTTGAGTTTACAGCTTCAGTGGGTTTATTCCACAAGCATCAGGCTCTATTGTTAGAACTTAAGGTGAGCAGAACATGGGCAGAGGGGGTGTGGTGGAGCAGAGATGCTTATCTCAGGATGCTTTGGAATAGAGAGAGATAAGAGAGGGAGTCAGTGATGAGGGAGCCCCCAAAAACATGTTCTAAAGAGATCTATTTCCTCCATCAATTAAGTTTCTATAACTTTTAGAATAATGACACCTAAGACTAGAACACCAAAATCTATGGAAAACATTTCATATTCAAAACACATAATAGAAGCTAAGTGAGTTCCTTGAAGGGGTGGGGGCGACTTCAAAACATCGTAGTCCCTCTTGAGGAAGCCAATGGTAATATAGCTCCATGTCTGCCTTTAGTGTTGCCCCACCTTTGTAACATCATAGAAACTGTTTTATGTCTGTATGAGTATATTATTCTTCCCCGGTTTCAGTGTTGTTGCATATTCCTTCAATTTTTATATCTGTCAAAAAATCAGAAATTCTGAGGCCATAGTATGAGGAATAGCTAACTTCACTGATGCACATGTCAGAAATCTATCTGCTTCTGTGCAAAGGACCGAGGGCCTGGAGAAAAGGGCCCTCTCATCAATTAGCAAAGAGTCAGAGCATGTCTTATATGCAGGTATGTAGGATGGAGAATGGTTTTTTTGTGAAAATAGTTTACCCAATCAACGGCAAAGGTGGAGTTCAAAACTCAAGTCCAGGGAGCTAACATCAAAAATAAAAGTGGTTCATCAGCTGAAAGGGAAACTTGGCTTCTCACTTTAGGATTAAGTGGCTGTAGGCATAAACTGATTCCTGTGACCCATGTCTGTCGACAGGTGTTAAAAACTGCTGGGAAAAAAAATCAGATGCATTAAGTTGAATCAATATAGAATATTGAGTAAAAATGTAGCAGATGACTTTTTCTTGCTTATTCTAGTCAGTTCTCCAAGAAAAACAAACTCACTGATTTTTTTTCCCTCAGTCACCTGTGTTCTGTCCTGCCAAGCTCAGGGTCATGCAGCAAGCCCATCCGTTCGTATTCAGAAGCTTGAAGATGAATAACAATTTTCTTTATTGCTGCGTTTGCATCAGACAGGGTTTAAGAGTGAGTTATATACTTGAATTCATGCACCCATGTCATCATAGACATTTTTATTGTAATACAAAAGAGATAAAGTTAATTAATAATTACAAAACATAATAGTTCAAAATTTTGTTGGCTTATTAAAAACATTCAGATTTTTTTTTTTTTGTAAAATTGTCTATTTGGGTTAGGAATGTTATGCAATGTGCCTACTGTCTTCCATAACAGATTAAAGTTAATGTTTTACTTATGCAGTTATGTATTTACTTATTTTATATATATATATGGTGTTTTGTCTGCCTGCACAGAAGCATCAGATCTCATGGTTCTACAACTACAGACAGTAGTTATGAGCCATCATCAATGTGGGTCCTGGAAATTGAACCCAGGATGTCTGGAAGAGAGCCCAGTGTTCTTAACCACGGAGCCATCCCTCTAGACTTCAAGTTAAAATCTTACCTGAGATTACTGTTATTGTCTGATACTTAAATGTCTTAACTCTCTTGAGGTACATTCCTTACCAATGATCTTCAGAGAGCTATCAAAGGAAATAAAATGGATACAAGCATTTCCAGTTTTGTACAGTTCTAGAATTTTCCATTGCCTATTGATTTTTTTTGCTTTGCTATGCTTTCCCTTACATCACTAGTCAAAAGTTTTTTTTTTTTAAAATAAGCATCTGAACAAGATAACTGTGCTTTCTCAGCAGTGCACAGCATCTCTGAATCCTTCTGTCTTTGTAATAATAAAATTAACAGAGACTAATTAATTATTCTACTTATATATTGTCAATCAATAAAATTTTATGCCTAGTTGAATAAGCTAAATATTCAACAATATTAGCCAAACAAATGTTCAAAGATGGTTACTGTTGTAATAGTTTCTAGCCCAGATTAGCCCCAAATTCCAGACCAGCAGTCCCAAATAATCATACAATGTCTTATATTACTTATAAGTTGTTTGGCCTATCACTCAGGCTTATTGATAGCTAGCTCTCTCATCTTAACTCAACCCATTTCTATTAATCTGTTTTGTCATATGGCCTGTGGCTTACCTGTATTCCATTATACTTGGTTCTTGGGTGGCTGGATCTTATCTCTCCTGATTCTGCCCTCCTTACCCTCTGCCTATGCTTGGATTTTCTACCTGCTTCTAAATTGCTCTGCATAGGTCAATACAATTCCTTTATTATCCAATGGTATTCACAGCATACACAAAGACATTACATATCAACTACTGTCATAATTTCTTAACACCACAGAAGATGTTCAAGTCAAATTTAGAAATGAGTCATTCTTTTACATCAAGAAGGATTCCACTTCTAAATAATTAGAGTGGGAAAGATTGTATTAACTCATACTTCCATACAAATATGGGTGGTCAAAGCTATAACAATTTGAACAATAACAAACAAAACCAGCATTGAGTTATAATATAGTATATAAAATAATAATCCATGAACCCACAGAAAGAGTATGAAAAATGATAACCATCCATCAGCTCACAAGAAGAGTATAAAATAATAATACTTAAATCTCAGGAAAAAATATGGGAGTATTTAGAGACTTTGGAAGAATGTTTGACAATGGTCTGCTGCTAAGCAGAGAGAGCCACATCTCCTCTCCTTTAATGTAGACAGTGCATAGTAACTTGCTCCTGGGAAGGAACAGATCAGAGTAGCCACACAATGAATAAACCTAGCTAGACAAGCCCTGCTTCAGTGAGGGATTGAAGTCAACATCCACAGATATGAGTAATATTAGCCTCAAGGCTGTTGGATGTAAGGTAATAAAAATGTTTTCTCACCTCTATAATCTTCCCTCCAAAATCTCATAATCCCAGTCGAACCTGAGAAAAACATTAGACAAATGCAACAAAGTGCATGCCCAGTGTCGAGGTCACCAAAACCAAGGAAAGTCTGACAAATATTAATAGCCATGGGGAGTCTAAGAGTGTAAAACAACTAAGTAATACGACATCCTGGTTGATACCTTACAGCAGAAAAAGAACATTGGATAAAATAAGGAAATTTGAATTGTGTGTGGAGTTCAGCTAATACTTACATGGCATGATTAGGCCATCAACTGTCATAAATGTGTTAAATAAAAGTGAGAATCTGCTTGAAAGACCGGATGTGAGGTGTAAGAGAATTGTACTTCTTCTTATTTTTCAAATCTGTAATTGTGTTAAAGCCAGGGATTTTATTAAGGAATGGGCAGGTTTCAAAGTGAAGAATAAAGAACCCATGGCTTGGAATTGTGTGTATGAACTATTACAAATCTAACGATGATCTGCGTTCCATTTTTACCTAGCATTCCTTCCTTGATTTATAAAAGTGACCGTATTTATTTGATAAGATGATTCTCAGTTTCTTACTTTCAGTCTTCCAGGCAAGAAAGTCCATGTGTGCCTCTCAAAATGTTCTCCTGAAACCTCTTGTTGCAAGATTTCAATATAAATTTATTTCGGAAACAATACACTCTGGGTAGTGCTTTCATTTTACTGATGGCAGGATTTTAGGTCTTCTTCAGTAGACTCAGGTAAACCTTGCATTCAAACTTCAGGGCTCCTGTGTATTACTTTTGCTCAGAAAGGGCAAAAGTGTCTCCTGAGATAAACAGAAAGGACAAATACTTGAAGACTATGTTAGATCTTGAGATATGGAACTGCCGGTGCAGTGAGGAATGTCATGAAGAGCATGGAGAGGGATTGTCACAGGACTCACACAATGCTGCTGTGGGAGAAGGCAGCAAAGATCGAAGCTAAAATGTGGGAAGACCGGCCTAAGAGGAAAAGATTCTTGAACGCTATAAATATTACTAATAATAAAGGCTTTAATTTGTAGTTCTCATAATATATATGTAAGTGGTCTGCTTTTTCAAGCGGCCATAACTGTATTAATTTGGAAATGATTCCCGCTTTTTGGCTGTCGGGGTACTTATGGACATCAAAGGCTCTCCTCTGACATTCAAGTTCTCTACAGTATTGGAGAGTAGTTTCCTTTATGTAGTAAGGCACATTCGGGGGCGAGGGGGATTTAATTCAGCATAGGGAACTTTCACCAGAGTGTGACAGTGAGAACCCCAGACAGCAGACTTTAACTAGAGTGAGGCTGCTACCGCCACAGAAAATCATGCTAGCGCAGAGCTAGACAAAGCCAGCACTTCACAGAGTTTTGGTATCCTTGGGAACCCTTTCTGACAGGACCACCCAAGGATTATCTAATTCACAGGAGGAAATGCGGTTGTTCCATCCACTAGTTATCTTTGATTAGGACCCAGTTCCTGTGAAGTCTCTGTCAATGCTATAGATTTTTTTCCAGTAGAGGCGCAAATGACTTCTGTCAGAAAAGAACACCCAAAAAAGTTATAGTTTCGTTGCCCTGTAGGATATTAATCAGTTTTGTCTCTTACTGAGTAAAACTTATTTCACGATGTCTTTTTTTTCTGGCTAATCTTTCTGTCTCTGTTTCTCTCTCTCTCTATCTCTCTCTCTCTCTTTCTCACACACACACACACACACAGATGTCTGTTTCTGTACACTCATATAGAGAGTGTGTATTTAGGTACACATGCATATCTGAACACGTATGTAATAAATCTATGATAGCATTTATATGTAAATATAATATGGTACATACATATAAACATATATATCTCAAATTTTCTTTGAGGAACAAAGTCGTTCTAATTTGCATTCATATTAATAACCAAATTCACTTTTGACACATTCTGGTCTGTATAAGAATTATGCATTAGCTCGGTGGTGGTGGCACATACCTTTAACCCAGCACTCTGGAAGCAGTGGCAGATGGATCTCTGTGAGTTCGAGGCCAGCCTGACCTACAGAGATAGTTCCAGGACAGTCAGGGCTACACAGAGAATCCCCGTCTCAAACAAACAAGCAAAAGTCCCCCAAGGCAAAAATAAAACAAAGAACCATGCATTCATGTGATGGTTAGAATTTCCTACTTGCACTTTTGCAAGCAAGACTTTCCATACACTCTTCATTCTTCAAGTCCCAGAAATAATGTTTCTCCAAACGTCTATTGCTTTGGAGCTGCATTGCTGACCCCAAAGTTTACAATTCACCTTCAAGACCCAGGAAATGCAAATTTTAAAAATGAAAGATTTTAAATGCCACAACTAGCTTTGCTGTTGTTTTCTAGTCTCGTTTGTTTTTCTTTTCTTCAAAAGATGTGTGTGTTTATGTTCACTTCATCTAGTCTTCATAGTATTTTTGACTGGGGTTCATCGAAACTTGTTGATTGCGTTTAGAATGGATAGCCATATTGTCACTTTTTGGTACAGGTTATTTGTACATATAGGTATATGAGCATATAGCATAAGCTCAGTTGTTCATGCCATAAAAATGTTAACACAAAAGGAGGCTGAATTAGAAAGAAATAGGTCCAACTGTAAAGAATTGAATGTGTAGTTTCACGTTCATTATCTTTATGTGTTTTATTACAAATTAAATATTTAGTTGTAATTGCTTTCTACACAGTTTTTGCCAAAAAAATATTCATACTATTGTATTAGTAACTTTTTATTGCCATGACAGAATACACATTTCATAAACCCACAGACTGGGTTTCTTATTTATCTGAGAGTATTAGGTGAAGAAAAATCACTATAAGAAAATGTGTGCAGCAGGGCCAGGGGGAGCACGAAGGGAATCCTGGGATGGAAGCCAGTACTTCACCCACACTAAGGAAGCTTACATCACTGAGCTATACTCCAAGCCCCCGAGGTGAAACAATATCATTCATGCTTTAGTATTGTCGTTGAAGCAAATAGTAAAGTCTGAACAGCTCAAATATTCATTCAGCCTTAAAAGTATGAATCCTATTTGTTTTTGTTTTTTCAACACTTTAAAGTCTCCTTTGCCCCCAAATAATTTTCTTCACTTATGTATTAACTACTAGAACATTAATAGCAAAATAAATGTGATCTGACTGAATAATTTAGTGTGTTAGGTAAAATCAAAAAAGAAATGGAAATACTTTCAGAAAAATTAAAATATGGCTCTCTCTATTAACATAGTAATTTCAATGCTGTTCAGAGACCCTCTCAAGTTTAGAGAGAGATGGTTTCTATGGTAACTGAAGAATGATCTCTGATGAGCCTTAAAACAGAAAAGTAAGAGTCCTTGCCTCTTACAAGAGGACGTCATTTTACCACTCTGACACTTAATTGAGGACAGGAGAATCTGTTTTGGCCAAAAACAAAAACTGGAAGAAATCCATTTATGTTACTTGCACAAGACCTGAAAGATGGTGATTATAACAGAGTACAAATACGTTTTCAGCTGTTTCAACCTTTTCAAGATATATTTCCAAAGAAGGGATATTATATCAAATAACTATAACTGGCTTAAGGAACTCTGAAACTAATTTTCTCAGTTTATGTAGACTAAGCAATGACTTTCCACAGTACATGCTGCTTCTAAATTATTTCTTATGGCTTATAATATTCAAAGTCATGGTACTGGAAAAACTCTAAATGTATGTTTGCTTTTCTTTTGTCTTTGCTGTTGTTTTCTTGGGGTGGGGTGGGCTTATAGGAACATGCAGGTCATAAACAAAACACTTGCAAACTACTGAAGAAATACATCATTTCAAAATCAAAACAAAGCAAAAAATCAAACCCATGAAATTTTAAAAAGATAAAATCCATATTACAAAAAATTACTACTTTACTTGAAAATATCTCTGTATAAAACAAATAAATCTATCCTATTCCAAAACTAAAATCAACAAAAAAGATAGTCAACTGCCTGGAGAGAAATCTGTTTCTCTTGGTTGTGACAATATATACCAAAACAATAGTTATATTTGAGAGGCCCCTGAATCCAACTTGAAGATATTCAGTTGGATCCAAATCAAACAGACATTTATAATGGACTCAATCATGTGCTTTAATGTTCAAACACCCGAACCTAGCAAACCAAACTGCTATTATTAGAAAACCAATGCAAAATTAAAGATAATTATTGAAAATGTTGGATAAAGGATGCTTTTATTTTATATATCTAGAACAAAATGTTAGACCATATATATGTTACTTTTGTTGTTATTTGTTGTGTGTGTTTGTGTGTGCGTGCATGCTGCAAAGCTACAAGACCCTGATACTGGGTCTCAGAATAAAGTACAGCCTGTGTTTAAGCTTTCCATTACCTCTTCTTCCAGATGATTTGTGACGTGTATAAACTGAAGAACTATAAAAGATGTCCCTGGCATGGCATTTATGCAGTAACAAATAACATTTAACAAGGAAAAAAAAAAACAACAATTGGAATTTAGTTACTAAAAGGCTAGCAGAATTTAACTAAATTAAAGCAGTTGTCATGAAGAGTGTTATAAGCTGTGGTGGTTTGAATAGGTATGACCTCCATAGACTCATGTGTTTAAATGCTTGGTCCATAGTGAATGGTACTATCAGAAGGTGTAACCTTGTTGGAGGAACTGTGTCACTATAGAGGCAGACATTGATTGAGGTCTAATATATATCAAGCTGTGCCCAAAGTGACAATTAACTTCCTGTGGCATATGGATCAAGATGTAGAACTCTCAGACATGATAGTCATATTTCTCCATTTGATAGAACCCCAAATGGGAGAGAAGTCAAGAACATAATGTAAGAAAAGCAAACAGGATCTGAAAACCACCAAGGAACTCTCAGCATTAAATTTCATCCAAATTCTTGCATCAAAAGGCTTGATTAGCCCCAGCATGTCCCTGAGGAAGACTCAGCAACACCCATTTTCTCTCTTGGGCTTATCTCTGTGAAAGTTTCATACTGAAAAAGAATTTATCATTTTTCCTATTCAACACATGCAAATAGACTTCTGACCCTCCCTTTCCTGGAGGATTAAACAAAAAGCTTTTAATTGTAAATGCTTTCTCTATCTCTTTGAGACACAGGGTTCTCCTAAGAGGATCTCAAAGTCATTCCTTTGAAATGTAATCATCAGGAAGTTTAAAGTCTTTGTCACCATGGTCTACTGGAGAATAGCATCCTAGCTTCTGTAACTGCTAGCTTTGAAACAGAGCTGGCCTAATTGCTTTACAGACACCAAGTCTCTCTCCCACATTGAGTAACACTGAGCTTCATAGACAAAGCTTCAGGTCCTGCTGACTCATGCTCTTATTCATTCAGTAAAATATCCTTTGCAGAAATAAGAAGAGAACTCAGCTCTTTTCCTGACAGTTGGTAATTACTAATTTTTTTAAAAATTTTTATTAGTTTTACTCATTTTATGTGTGAGTATTTTACCTGCATGTATGTGTGCAAACCATACCTGTACTTGGTGCTCATGGAAGTATTAGAGAATATTGCTTAAACTATGTAAAGATGTGTTACATTTATTTATGTTGTGGAATATTGCTTTAACTATGTAAAGATGTGTTACTGTTTCACCTTGCCTGCCTAAAGCACCTGATTAGTCTAATAAAGGTCTGAATGGCCAATAGCTGGGCAGTAGGAGATGGGAGGGGCTAGTGGGCAAAGAGAATGAGTAGGAGGAGGAATCTAGGCTTAAGAGAGGAGAGAACGAAGGACAAAGAGAGTCAGGTCGCAGGGACCAGCCAGGCAGACATGGAGGAAGTGGGAAGTAGGCCCTACAGAAAGAAAGAAAGGCAAAAAGCTGAAAGGCAAAACATAGATGAAGAGAAACAGGTTAAGTTCTAAGAGCTAGTGGAGGAAGCAGAAGATAAGGCTGAGTACTCATAACTCATAAGAAGTCTCTGTGTCGCCAAGGTTGGTGGTCCTAGAAAATCTGCTACATGAAAGCCAATAGAGGGCAGTGATTCCCCTAGAGCTAGAGTTACAGATGGTTGTGAATCACTATATGAGTGCTGGGAATTAGACCCCGGTCCTCTGGAAGAGCAGCTAGTGCCCTAAAAGTAATGTTTTTTAAACTTGTGATAAAAGTTTTAGCTTCAATTTTGACAGATCCTAAGAAAATAGTCTACTTACTCTTGAAGATATATATGTTCAAAATTTGACCATGAATAAAATGCTGAGATACTACATTGAATAACTAAATGTATATTATTCCAAATAATTGCTCCTAGGTAACAAGAGGAACTTAAGAGACTTAAGTTCCATGGATCCCCCTGGGAAAGGAAAATAGAAAAGATCTCCTGAGTAAATTGGGCCCACTAGGGGAGGGGGCAAAGGGAGGGGGGAAGAGAACACGAGGGAATGGGATGGCTGAGTTGGGGGAGGGACAGAGAGGGAGAACAATGAAATAGATATCTCGATAGAGAAGCCATTGTGGGGTTAGAGAGAAACCTGGTGCTAGGAAAACAACCAGGAACTCACAAAGATGACCCCAGCTAAGACTCCAAGCAATAGTGGAGAGGGTGCCTGAACTGGCCTTCCCCTGTAATCAAATGGATGACCATACTAATTGTCATTATAGACCCTTCATCTAGCAACTGATGGAAGTAGATACAGAGATCCACAGCTAAGCTCTGGGCCCAGCTCCCAGTCTAGCTGAAGAGAGGGGGGAGAGATTATATGAGCAAAGGAGTCTAAACTGACAGCTGGGGAACCGGATGGGAACTAGGTCCTCTGAATATGGTTGACAGTCAAATAGTGTGGGCAGTTTGTGGGGCCTATGGTAGTGGGACCAGAATTTATTCCTGGTGTATGAACTAGCTTCTCAGAACCCATTCCCTACAGAGGAACACCTTGCTAACCCTTGATACTTGGTTGGGAGTGGGGAGGTGGTTGGTCCTACCTTGACTAGATATGTCAGACTGAATTGACTAACCCCCTGGGAGTTTTTACCCTCTCTGAGGAGTGGAAGCAAGGAGGAAGAGATGGGGGAAAGCTGGGGGGATAACTGGGAAGAGGGGAGGGAGGGGGAACAGTGGTAGGTAATAAAAAAAAAAAAGAGCTACACGTTGCTATGTATAATATATCAGTATCTCTTCTAACAAGGAGTTCCAATTGGTGGAGCAGGAAGGGCATACAGTAGGGATGGGACCTTAATCAGATTAGAACAAAATAATTAAGAGAATCACATTTGCATTAATATTGATACATGTGACTCCAAAAGACAGAAGTATAGCATAAATATCTCAGTAAAGTCTGATGACCACAAGGGAAGGGATCATGCCTGATTTTCTTCTTATATTTGATCATCAAGGTTATAAAATAGTGTCATCAGACACTGGCTACATAAGAAGTCTGGTATTTAAATAGGGAACATCTATATGTGATCAAGAAGACAGCTATACTGAAGACTGCCTGCTCAATTTTCTATTCTGTCTACTCACGATAATTTTATAGTAGCACAAATCCAGAGAGGATAGATGGTTCCACGTTTCACAGATGATTACACACAGGAGAACGGTGGAGGAAAATCTGTGGCTCAGTATGTTGCTCTTAGATAATACAGGTTTATTACAAGCATAATCATTTTATAAAGATTTGAAACACAACTTGCAGAGCAAAATGCAAGTAAAGTGAGACATAGGAGTGAGAAGATGCCAACTGGAAGGCTCTCACAGGCTTTCCCATGTGCACAACATCAGGACCCCAGAATGGCTTGTGGCAACAAAAACATGCTAAAGATGAGACTGAATAAATAAAGTTATAAGCTCCCAGCAAGCTATGGTAGGTTTCATCTATAATCCCATCACTTAAGGGCTGAGACAGGACGATTTGAAGTTCAAAACTCCAATAGGCTGCATAGTGAACTTGAGTCCAGTCTAAGCTACCGGAGCTTCTGATTCAAAGAACAGAGTGCAGGTGAGGGGAGCCGGCTTAGTCGGTAAAATGCCTGTCATGTGAACCTAAGGAGCTGACTTTGGATCCCCAGCACCCAAGTGAAAGCTGGATGAAACAGAACTGCAGGAGAAAGGGCAACACCTACAGCTTATTGGCCAGCCACCTAGCCTAGTCAATGAGCCCTGCACTGCATTAAAGGCCTTGTGTAAATAATAATAATAATTATAAGGTGGTGAGTGATCAAAGAAGACACCTAATATCACCTCCACATACATGGCACACATCTGTAAGCATATTTGCACACTTGCATCCTCACACACATATCCACAGAGATATATATACCACAGACATAAAAACAAAAGATAAAGTTGCAAAAGAGTTTCATAAATTGCAAAGGAAAAGAATAGACATATACTAGCGACATCCGTGGACAGATCAGTAAATCTTCCAACTCTCACAAGTGAAGTGCTTTTTTTTAACCTAAGATGGTGATCAATATATTTCAAGGCCGGCCAGGCAGTGATGATGCGTGATGTTAGTCCCAGTACTTGGCAGGCAGAGGCAGGAAGGTCCCTGTGAGTTCGAGAGCATGGTCTACAAAGAAAATTCCAGGATGGCCAGGACTGTTACACAGAAAACCCTGTCTCAAAAAATAAAACAAATAAACAAAGGCTGGAGAGATAGCTCTGTTCTCTGATTTTCCAGACATTTTATTAAATATGCAAGATATCATCACAGACTTCTAATTGGTCAATATGCAGAGAATAATAGATGGTGGCGTGCCCAGATCTAAATGGGACAGCTGTATCAGACCTTTCTTACCAAAGCCTGGGGATCCTCACAGAAGAGGTCATGGAAAGAATATAAGAGGTAAAGGAACATTTTGCTACAGCAGGGCCATTATGCACATGAATTCACCCAAGACTGTGACTTATGTCCAAGACCTGTAGAAGATCAAGACTGCTAAAACTTCAGCATGGATGGGGAAGAGGTTCAAATGGGTTCAACCTCAGCTGAGAACCAGATGACAATTGACAGCCTCTCAGGGAGAGAAAGAGTTATTTTTATGCAGGGCTGCAGTCCCCGAGAAGTTACTCATATCCCAGTGGATGGTTATATACCCATATGCATATAGGTAGCACTGAGTGAACTCAGTAGCTTAATATAATGAGGTTTCAAGGGTCAGAAAATGATGGCAGAGAATTAAGAGAATTGAAGGGTGAAAAGGAGGAGGGAGTGGATTTGCTCAAAACACATTATATGCACTATGAAATTTTCTAACAATAAAGAGGGTAGATATATAAATAAAGATGATCCTGAACATGAAAACTAATACAGGATGAGTGGTCTCATATATACATACACACACAAATACACTCACACATACACGTATATACAGATATACATATAAAACAGATATTTCTATGAGCTAAAATTTTAATTTAAAAAATGGTAGAAAAATGTTAGAAGTGTAGCTCACCTGCAGACCATTAGCCAACTATGTATAGTATCTGGATTCTATCTCCCAAATCATAGGATAAACAGAAAAGCTGCACGTTAGAAAAGGAAAGAAAGAAAATATTCCCAAAAGCCTAGAATTTTTGAGTGTAAGAAATACTTAAGTGGTGGGAAAATGTCAGCCAAGCATCAAAAGGGGCATTTTTCTAGTATACAATAATAAGCAATGTGTCGAGCCTCCTGGTACAAAATCCAGATCCCTTACATGGAGTCACACATGCCGTATCCAGGTGTTCATAACTTTGTAGACCACACAGTTCTACATAACGTCTTTTTTTCCTACCTGACTCCATTTAATATTTTTTATAGAGATGGCTGATAGATGATTAATCTTCTCTCATCTTTTACATACAGAAAAGACTTTTCTTTTTAACTTTGCTAACAATATAAATCAAGAAGAGAAATGTCACTGTGCCTGACTTGAGCATATGAAACCCGAAAGCCCAGTGACACACTTCCTTCTATAAGGCCACACCTACTCCAAGAAGGTCTCACCTTTTAATAGTGCCACTCTCTGGTGACCAAGCATTTAAATCGATGAGCTGATGTGGCCATTCTGTTCAAACGACCACAGGTGCACATACAAATTCATTGCAATTTTAACAGAATGTACAAAACTTGTGAAAGCCCTAGCTAGAAGAATGCTAGCACAGAGTGGAAGGTGGACACCAGATAGGTGGACCACACACAAGGGCAGAGACGGCTCCCTAGACTGGGTGGGTGGTACAAACTGGACTCATGGGGAAAGAAGGAAGAGCAGGAGGAGGAAGGTGAGAGAAGGGATGGGAAGGTGGGAGCGTAGTGAGGGGATGACTTGAAAGTTATGAACATGCTCAAAATAAATAGTATAAAATTCCAAAGTAATTAAGATTTTTTAAAATAATAATAATAATCTTACCTTACGCAAAGGAAAGCTGAGGAAGTAGTTACCAAAAGATCTTAGAGCTAATGAATGTTAGGGGAACATTTTCAAACAAGAAACATAATACCAGATGGACCAGTGATGCACACAAGGAAATGAAAAGTGTCAGAAGCAGTAATTTAAGACACGTAGAAAGAAAACAAGTACACAGTAGTAGAAATTATTTTTGAACCTAGGCTGGACTCAAAACCAATATGTAGCCATGTATGACCTTGAACTTCTGATTTCCTTGTTGAGTTCTGGCATCACAGATGTGCACCACCGTCTTAGTTTGAATGAAAATGGCCCCCACAGGCTAATGTTTCAATACCTGATCCTTAGTTGATGGAACTATTTGAGAAGGGTTAGGAGGTAAGGTCTTGTTGGAGGAGGTACGTCATCAGGCTTGGATGTCAAAGGAATCATTTGAAAATTGTTCTTTCTGCATCCTGCTTGTGGTTTGAGAGGCAAGCTCTCGGCTCTCCTTACTATCATGCCTTTACTCCACCATCATGAACTCTAACCTTCTGAAAATCCAAGCCCAATTAAATGCTTTATTTTGTATGTTACCTTGGTCATGGTATTTTATTATAGTAATAGTAAAGTAACTAGTACAACACCATGCTGGGTTTAATAGTAGAGATATATTAATGAGCATGTTTCTTTATTATTCTATAAGTGTAATTTCTCACTGGGAAGGCAGATTATTTCTATAACATGCACCACAGATATTTTTGTACTTGTGTGTGTGTGTATCTTCATTCTCTTACCATCCCTTGTCAAGGTTCCAAGACCCAAGCTACATGTGTTACATGTGTCAAGTTACATAAAGCTTCAAACTAAGAACTGGGTGTGGACAGTTGACTATAGAGAACTCTTGTATCTAATCATATGGTGAAATACTCCTGAGAGATGTGTACATATAAATAACTAATGTACAAGTTAAGATAAAAGAGAAAAAATATAATAAGAAAGTACCATTCTATCAATCAGGTATGTGACGGATATTCTCAGTTGTCAACTTGACTACATCTGGAATTAAATAAAAACCCAAGTCACTGAACACACCTGTGAGGAATTTTTAGTTAATTGAATTATTTGAGGTAAAAAAGACCCAACTTTTTGTCTCAAAATTCCTCCAAAAGAAGAGCCACCTTAAATAGGTAAGTGTTAAGTCGTAAAGTGGGACCCAAAATGGCAGCACTTTTGACAAAGTCCTAAGATGACAGTCCAAGGTCCAACTCAGGCTAGATTCTCCCTGAGTATAAACAGACGGATTCTTACAGGTAATCAGAAACCTAAGACCAACATTCCTCAGAAATCTCCTGATGTGAGTTTCTGTAGGTCAAGAAGGTCACTACTTTTCCCCTCCACTCCTGACATTTGACTATCATGGGCAAACCATCAGTGAATCTGGAGTCTGATTAACCCAAACAACCTTTATCAGCTCAAAGGTCCCCAACCTACTGACTATCATAAACCATATCCACTTGCTTTCCCCCAAAGCTGCTGAAGCAGCCCAGCCATTTGTCTCCCAACAAACATTTTCCACCTATGGACTGGTTTAGTTCAGTAGTTTCATTGTACTCGTTTACATTTAGGGATAAAACCCGGGAAAGTTGCCTGGGCACCTAAGATCTGGTCCATTTTTAACTGAACCAAATTACTGTCTCTACCATCTACCACGTTGAACTTCGAATTTAGAGTCCATCTCATCAGCCAGTTCTCCCTACCCACTCACTCATCTCTTCTTTCCAGCTTGGGTATGTGTCTTTCTCTTGGAGAGCTCTCTCTCTCTCTCTCTCTCTCTCTCTCTCTCTCTCTCTCTCTCTCTCTCTCTCTCTCTCTTTCTCTCTCTCTTTCTCTCTCTCTTTCTCTCTCCCTCCTTTTCTTGATAAAACATAACTCATTAAACAGGCAATCTCTTTGTACTCCCTTTGGTGCCCATCACCTGGATAGAGACACTGTCTACTGTGATCTTGGGCATTTCCTTAACAAGCTTCAGCAGCACCCTGGGACACCCTCGGGATTGAGGTTCATCCATGCACTTATCCCTTTCTGTGCTGCTCTCCTATGTCTCCATTTGTATCGCCTTCTATCCTTATGATCTGTAAAACCTATATCCTCACACTCAGACGAAATATTGGAATCCTCATCCTTCCTATTCATGGCCTCTATTACTTGGACTTGGGAGGGAAAATCTATGTCTCTCTTACCTTCTCTTTCCTCTTGCCCTGGGAATCACCTTCTGCCATCCATTCTTCAGGACCACCAACTTGGGTTAATCATGGGCACTTCTGATTCAAAATTAGACTCCACCTCCTCTTAGCTGCCTTTTCTAATCCCTTTCCTCCTTTGGACTTGGAGATACGATTAACTCTCATTTTCCCTTAGCCAACGTGGCTGAAGACAAAATGATCTCTTGGCTCCTAGCTGGGATCCAAAAAGCCTTCCATAAAGTGGTAAATTTCAACAAACAGGGGTGTCACTCAGAGGACAAGTAAAAATCTTGCTTCCTCTGCCAACTCTCACCAAACTAGATACTAATTCTCAAGAACGCATGATTGTTCTCAACTCTCACTTCCTTTCCCAGTAAGCCCCTGATAATAAGAAAAAATGTTCTATATTACGGCCCCCAAAACCCTCAGAGAGATCTGCTGATTATGTCATTTAAGGTCTTAGTGGGCAGGATGAGCAGGAAAGGATATAAGGGTTTCCTGTGATAGAAAGAAATATCAACTTCTGAGAGTCTCCCCAAGGCCACCTCCAAAGAGAGATCAAGACCTGGACCTGCTTCAAGTATGGAAACACTGTTCACTGAGCAAAGAGCAGCACATCACCTCATCTGCTGCCAGGACTCTGCCCAAACTGTGGATAGGCAAGACACTGGAGGGTCAGCTACCCCCTGCCTCAAATCTCCCAAGCTCTTCTTCTCCAAGAAAACGTCTCAGATTTTCTAGGCCTGGAAACTAAAGAATGATGCTGCCCTGAGACCTATACCTCCAACAAAGTTATCAAGATTACCATGGGGGTCCCAGATAGCATGTAAGTTGTCATTTTTAACTGGTACAGAGACCACTTGATCCATACTTCCCACTCACTCCAGTAAAACTTACCCTTCCCTGATCTCCATGTCTCCACGATGGGTGTTGATGCCAACCCTATTAGCCCAGAATCACGGGTCTTCTGTTCTGCTTCCTCTAAGCCACCTGATCACTCTGAGGAGGGTCACTATCCTCAAAATGCCTAGTTAGCCAACCTCATTATTGGGCACAGATATCATGGCTAAATTACGCATTTCCTAGTCATCAAACTCCTTCCAGAATTGTCCTTCTTTTCCTAGCTTCTGAAGACCAACCCCCTCTGTTGCAGCTTTCTTTTAAACACAAATTGAATATATTTCCCTATTTTGTATCAGGTAACTAAATTATGCCTATCCTGTTGACAAAACCACAGAGAAGCTTTGACAGACACAATCTTCTTGGTGCTCTGTTTGGCCAATGTTGAAAAGCTGGTTCCCATTTAAAGAGACAAACTTGATCATTGCCACTGATTTTAGTATAATAATGGTTTAGTGACTTTCTACATGAATAGATCAGAGATAAAATATTAGTGTTATATCATGAGATGCACCCATTGCTCTCTTGTTGTGGAATGATTCTTTTGTACACTGTAGAGTTCCGTCACTTGAATTGGTTTAATAAAAAGCTGACTGACCAGGATCCAGGCAGAAAGTATAGGCGGGGCAACAGAAGTAGGAAGACAAGGACACTGAGGAAAAGAAGGGCAGAATCTGGAGTCACCAGTAGATGCAGAGAGAAGCAAGATGAACCTGCTGTACTAAGGAACGTTACCAAGCTGTGAGGCAGAGCATAGGTAAGAAATATGGGTTAACATAAATGTAAGAGTTAGCTAGTAACAAGCCTGAGCTAATGGCCAAGCATCTATATTTAGCATTAAGCTTTGTGTAGATATTTGGGAGCAACTACAGGACAGGAAAACTCTGCTTGAGCTCTCTAAAGTGAATAGTAGTCTCTGAATACCTGGGAACCTGGAAGAAGAGTAGTTTTGGCTTGCTTTTTGTTTGAAATGAAGAATGCAGTCTAGTCTCAATATTTAAAACAAATGAGTGAAATGCAGCTCTATTAAGATGCCGAGTAGACTTAGTTGGGCAAAGACATTATGAAGAAAAAAGTGTCTGAAATGACACCTGACATACACTACTTTAGACAGTAGTTCATTTACTGAATAGAGAGTGGACTCGGCTTTTCATTCTTAGTGTTTTATTTCACTTGACCTATGATCTTTTCATGAAAGAGAATTTATTTTATTACTTAAGTCATTTATATATATATCAGGCAAATTATGATCAAAGTTTTCTTAGATTACTCACAGTAGATTTTTTGATGCACATTCTGTATACTGAGAGTTTTGTGCTTTTGGTGTTTTAGTTGTAGACAGATTTAATATAAACAAATTATTACTGTTAATTTAAAATATTCTATAATTGTCCCTTGTCTTCTATGTCATATTATGACAGACTTGGCTATATTTTCAGTCATATGAACTATACCTTATGATTTTGTTTTCGGTAATCCAAAGGAAAATGTGTTTTACCCTTGAATATGTATTAGTCTTAGCCTATATAAAAATTTCTCTTTGATGTAAACACTTTACCTAAGAAACAGAACTGAAAGATTTTTATACTTCCCAACTGCCCAAGCTGTTTCATGGCCTTTAGGATTTGCTATTTTCTTTTGTAGATCTTTTTTGGAAAAAACAATTTTAGTACTAAGACACTACTGGATGCTTCTCCTCCTCCTCTTCCTCCTCCTCTTCCTCCTTCTCTTCCTTTTCTTCTTCCTTCTTCTTCACGTATATTTCTTTTCTGACAGCACAGCTTCAAGAAGTTAATAAATACTGTTCAGTTGTAGCCTACGGCTCACAGCACCATGGTCCTGGAAGCCCACCCCTCCAAACCCCACCCACCTAGAGAGTCTCCAAATAGAGAAAAGGCACCCAAAAGTCTAGCTCCGCATTTGGAGTAGCCGCTTGAGCCTTCCCTCCTGAAGTTTCCAGCAGCCCGAGTCCCCATCTAAAGAGCGCTCAGCTTTTGATGATTTTTGGCCACAAACCCAGTTTATTGCATAAACATCCTCACCAGCACCTACAACCTATAAAATCCCCCTTCTTTAGTTCAGGGGTGTAACTTCTCTGGTCATGTTTTCTGGGACCAGAAAGCCTACCCCAGGGTTCCTTTGCTCAATATACCTGTTGTTAGAATTTTTCAATTTGGCTTGATCTGGCTTATTGCATTGGTGCAGAAACTTATGGTGGGGGGGGCAGAAAACCTATTTGTGTGAACTTTTAATTGGTCTTAGGAAGGCAATGAATTGAATATTTAAACTAATTTTGTCTGGCAGTTGTGTTTTACACTTGATGAAGTTTTTCTGTTGTAATTTATATTTTAAATAAAATATTTTAGAGTTTTTAATTTTAATGAAAAGAGAAGTACATACACTTTCATATTTCATAGTGGTAACTGCCATGTTATAAATACAAATTGTGAGTTACTTATTAGGGTTATCACAGCCTGTTATTTCCATGTGGCATCTGATTCTCTACCCTATTGCATTCTTCAAATCACATTATACACCTAGGAAGAATTTTAAACTCTCTTCCAAGTCACACACAGAAAGCATCAGGCTGTGGCTCTCATGATCATGACTGGAATAAATTTGACAGTTGATACTAGCCTGGTTAGCCTGGTGAGGACTTTTGAGGGTTGACCATGATTTAAATTTATTCCAGCAGATATCTACTCAGCTGACACATACCATCCGGGAATCAGTCTTGGTCCAGAACAAAACGAAGCTCACCAGGGCTTAGAAAAATTTTACCTAGACTGTAGACCCCTCTTGTAGTCTCATTCAAAGGAAACTTGGTACAAATGGTTAACTGTGGTACCTAAAAGCACACTGTGGTTTTCAGGCTCTCACAGCATAGAACATACAGAGTCCACACTGGAATCCTGGCCCCCACTCTACACTTCTCCAGCTCTTGGACTACCCTTCCCTCAGCTTCTCATCCCTCTATAACCCTGCCATTTAAGTCACACACTTTCTTTTGGCACGCCCTACCCTCCCCAGCTCTCTGTGTGTGTCCCCCACCCCTGTCTACTATGGCCCAGTTCCCTCTGCTGTCCATAACCAGTACTACTTTCTCTTCCTGCTCTGGACTCTTTCTGATGTCTCTGGTTTCACACTCTCCCTCAACTCTACAATTAAAATCTTTCATACAACCATTCCTTGGAACATCACTTCCTCACTTCATACTTGCAGGCTACAGAGCTTTTTACAGCTCATTCCTAGACAGGGAAGGGACCTTAGGAAACAAAGGCCTTTTAAAAATGCTGACAGGATTAAGAGATACAAGTCTACCAAAGAGCCATTTTCAAGGTGTGGCTCCACTGCTGTTCTTTAGGGCGTTGTCTACACTGTTGTTCAGATGGGGGAAAAGGTTCATTGGGGGATGTCCAGATCCTAGAGGCTTCTTGGGGTCTGAGGGCCAGCTTGGCCTTAGCCAGTTTAAACTGATTATAAATGATGCCTTAAGACATGTGCTCCTAGCACTGTCTTATAGCTATAAGGGCCCCTTAAATGGACACAGTTTTATAAACTAACCTGGGGTCTGCCTGGGGCCTTGGCAACAGAAGCAGAGTTTTGATGTGAAATGACATGGACCAGCTATTGCACCAACTCTAGTGTGGAGCCCAGGAGCAGACACCATCCAGGGAGGAGCCAGCACTGAAGAGGAAATGCTTGACATTCTAAACATTTTCCTCCTGGGAAGGGGACAGATAGTCTCCAGGTACACCTACTGATCTGTTGATATAGGGAAACACCCTTTGCTAAACGTTGAAACATCCCTAGAATTCAAAGCAGTCAATGAATTCATAACAGGTACCCCTAGCCCAAGCTTGGTCCAATCCCAGGACTGTAACCCCAAAGCTCTGAAGCCCCTAAGGCCCTCCCCCTTATAAAAACCTTTGCCTCACGCTACTCAAGGTTGCTGCTACTTCACCATGGTGTCAGATGATGTGACCCAAGCTAGTTTGACAATAGACTCTTTGCTACTGTGTCGGACCAGTCTCTCGGTGGTCTTTTGGGGGATCTGGACTCTGGGCATAACACTAGTAAACATATAATGAAAACCCAGAGCCAGATATTAGGAAAAGATGGAATATTGGAAAGGAAAAAAAAAAAACAAACAAACAAACAAAAAAAAACCAACCATAAAGTACAGCCACCCAGCCAACTCCTCAGGGTTATCTCCAGGAATCCTCCAACTGAACGCCCAGCCGCTGAGTCCTCAGGCAAAAGGAAGTCTCTGGGAAAGTTAAAAAAAAAAACAAAAAAAACAAAAAAAAAAAAACCCTCTTCTCTTGCAATGTCCAGCTCTCTTAAACTTCCTCTTTCCACATTCCTAAAGTGGAAGATGAAAGGTGTGGGTCGTCCCTCCCTGAATGGGCTTGGTTCTATGGTTAGCTCTGATATTCCAGACATATCACCACAACCAGCAAAAGAAAATTACACATAACAGCAGATGCCAGCAATACAAAAGCCCTTTTCCTGGTGGAGTGGAGGGTATATAACGGCTTGCCCCATTTTTTCTAATAAATTGAACTTGTCCCTGGAGTTTGTGTCATCTGGAATCTGGAGTCCTCTCCCCAAAGGAAAACTAGCAGGGCCCAGAGCTCAGGCAACCCCAAAAGCGCATGCGCCATTCATGGACTGTCTAAAGACAACAATGCATTTAAAAACTTTCCTGTTTCCCGTGTCAACAGCTTCTTATAAGAAGGTGTAATTGGGAATTAACTGTGGCCCACCTCATAGGCATTTGGATCAGTTATACCGGAATATCCTCGAAAAGGGCTTATGGTAAGACTTCTTTTCATACTGCAAAAACAATACTCAATGAGCTTCAAGGACTTAATCTCTTTAATTTATTAAAACATTCCTTTTGTTTTTGTTGGGCATAGCTCTTGTATGTTCTTTCTTCTTATCTTCTTTATAGTCTGGTGCCAGGCATTGCAATGGAGTAAGTATGAAGATCTATCTTGAACAACTAAGAAATAAGAAAGGGGAGATGTAGGGAATAGAGGAAGACCTGAATAAAGGTATCTTTATGATCTGGCCATTACCAGGAGACAAAGACTTCAGATACATGGGAAAGCCATTTTTCTATATGGGCATGTCTCAAGAGGGATGGCAAAGTTTTCTTTGAGATTACCTGTGTAATAGACACATAGATTATGTGTGGTGGTTTGCATATGAATGGTTCCTATAAACATATATATTTGAATGTTTAATCATCAGGAAGTGACACCACTTGAGAAGAATTAGGAGGTGTGACCTTGTTGGAGTAGGTGTGGCCTTGTTAGAGGAACTGTGTCACTAAGTGTGGGCTTTGAAGTTTCAAAAGAACAAGCCAGGCCCAGTATAGGCTCTTTTTCTGTTGTCTATGGATCCAGATGCAGAACTTCTTCTCCAGCACCAAGTCTGCCTGTGCATTGCCATGTTTGCCCACCATGACGATAATGAATTAAAAACCTCTGATGTCCCAATTAAATGTTTTTTTTTTGTTTTGTTTTGTTTTTTTGGTTTTTTTTGTTTTTTTTTTTTTTTTACAAAAGTTGCTATGGTCATAGTGTTTCCTCATGGCAGTAGGACAGTGACTGAGATACCATGCAAAATAAAAAATGCATATGATATAAAATGAATGGACCACTCACCAATACAGAACATTTTCAATGCCAAAATGGGCTTCTATACATTATAGATCATGTCTTCTATATACATATTAAATCAAAACTCAATAATAAAAATTATTAAGAATAGCACTAAATTGTTTAGAAATTAAACATCATAGATGAAAGTAAATAAAGATCAAAAACCACAAAAATAAAACAAATAAACATATGAACTGAAATATAAAATTAAAAATAAAGTCTATAAGATGTAGTTTTATGAAAATGCATGTCTTTAAAATCTTATGTTAGATAAAGAAGGGACCAATCTTGGTATCAAATACTTGTAATCCCAGCTACTGGTGGGTACTACTGGAAACAGAAGACTAATGTTTAAGACCAGCCTATAAAACATAACATTACAGTCACACTAAAAGTCTATGCTGAGGCCTTTTAAGGAAATCTATTTCTCCAAAGGGCAAAGAATAGAATCTTCATCTGAGTAGAGACATGTCATTGTCTTCTGCACAAAGAATTAATCCAGTTGGGCCATTAAAATCACCTATTCAAGAGATCATTTTTTAAGAAGATTAATTTACCTTAATCAGTGCTAAAGATATGGGAGGAATAATTATCCATTAAGTGAAATACTGTACCTTCCTTCCTAGAAAGCTCACACTGGATATATTCCCTATGAGGCCACCATAAGGCTCTGTTAAGTCTGCCTGCCCTTTTGAGTTCCAACTTTTCCTTTTTTATTCTTACATTTTTACTTTTTCAGATACTGCCCTAAGTTGGGGGAATGCGCCTTTTAAGCTCTGATACCATCCACTCGCCAACCAGTGTAGTTGTTTGTCCATCCTGTGACTGACCTCCATTGCTTAATATGGAAACCTAACTCTCAAGTGCCATCGATCATTCTATTAACCTCTTTCATCTCTATTATTCCAGAAGCTGCAGGGATCTTCAGCTTGCCTTTCCTGTTGTTTTTCCCTTAAACTCTAGCATAGTTGTTCTCAAGCACCCTGTTGTATCATGTTTCCGGCCTAGCCTGGTGACCCAGACTTTCTGACCCACAGTCCCACAGTCCCACTGAAACACAAAGACACATATACTAATTGTACGGTGATTGACCTGGGGCCCAGGCATATAACTTGATAGCTCCTGCTCTTAATCTAACCCATGACTCTTATCCCATTCAACCATGTGGCTCAGTACCTTTTCTCAGAGTAGCATAGTTGTCCTCTACATCTTCTGGCTTGTCTAGCAACTCTGTGGTATTCCTACTCTGTTCTTCCTGTTCCCAGAGTTTTCTTAGTCTGGTAGCCCTGCCCACACTTCCTGTCTGCCTTTGGCCAATAGGCAGTTTTTATTAAACCAGTAGGCAGGACAATTATTTACAATGTAACATAATCCCCCTACAGCACCCTTATAAGGCAGTTTTAAATTTTTTCAAATTAAATTAGACTAAGAACCCTGAAAGGGAACTTCAATTTTTAATTTCCCTGACAACATGTATTACCCAACATGGACCCCCTAAATTTTCCAATAACAATGAGATTCTGTTCCCACTGTCAAATGTGTGTTTATGTGTGAGAGAGAAAGAGGAGGGGGAAGAAGAGGAGGAAAAGAATGGATAAAAGAAAAGATAAATTTTTAAAAATCTATAATTTAAGGTTTTTCATTAATAGGCTTGCAGTGATTTGAATGAAAATGGCCTCCACAGGCCCGTAGGGAGTGGAATTATTAGGAGCAGTGGCTTATTGGAGGAAGTGTGTCATTGGGTGGGCTTTGAGGTTCCAGAAGCTCAAGCCAGGCCCAGTGTCTCTCTCTCTTCCTGCTGTCTGAGGGTCCAGATGCAGAACTCTCAGCTACCTCCAATACCATGTCTGCCTCTATAATTCCTGCCATGATGAAAATGGACTAAGCCTCTGAACTGTATGCCAGCCCCAAAGTTTTCGATATAAGAGCTGCCATGACTACCATGTCTCTTCACAGTAATTGAAACCCTAAGACAACCTATAAGACCCATACCTTGCAAGATCCAAAGCTTGTCTTCTTTCATGCCAACTTTCTGCATGGAGGAGGAGGAGGAGGAAGGAAGGAGGAAGGAAGGAAGGAAGGAAGGAAGGAAGGAAGGAAGGAAGGAAGGAAGGAAGGAAGGAAGGAAGGAAGGAAGGAAGGAAGGAAGGAAGGAAGGAAGGAAGGAAGGAAGAAAAAGCCGCAGGTCGGCAGATTGATTGGACTGGAAGTTTTGAGTTTGGGGAGGAAATAAGACAGGCACCATCTTTGCACCATCACTTTGGGTGGGAGCCAGGTTTGCTCCGTTGCTAGGGGCTGGAGCCAGGTAGTCCACCTCAAATAAAGGACCCTCATTCAGTCAGCATTCTCTGTGTTCTGTTTAGGTACAGCTTTTCAGCTCTAATTTTGACAATGTCCAACTTCAGCTTGAAGCAGTTACAGAAAAAAATGCATTGTCCCTTGTTCCTGAGATAGGCAAAAACCCAAATCATCATAGTTTATTTTGACACACCAAAACATAGACCTTTTCCACTTTTTTTTTTCAGATCTTTACAGATTCCATGCAATTCCAATAAAACCTGCTTTCTCAGCTCCTCCAAAAACGGATGCCTAGAGATCACCCAGATGACAGCTAGCTACATTCTGCCTTCTCTCAACTCCTCCAAGAAACAGCCTGACCTCTGGGACAATAGTCACCTCATCCATCTTCCTACTCAGCCCCAAATACCCACAAAGACAGGGAGTTCTATGTCCTCACTCATCATCATCAATAACCCACCTTTTTGGTTTTTATAAAATCAAAAAATGAGAAATGTTTGTCTCTAAAGCCATGCCCTCCTCTGAGTTCTGAAGTCAAGTCCCCTTTAAGAGGAGTTTCAAGCCTGTGAATATCTCTGTCTCACACCTTTGTTTCTCTTGGGAGTGCTTCTCTCTCTCTCTCTCTCTCTCTCTCTCTCTCTCTCTCTCTCTCTCTCTCTCTCTCTCTCTCTCTCTCTCTCCTCCTTCTCTGTTATCATAACCTTCTCTGTTAATCGTTCCCCTCTAACAGTAAAGTGTCTGCATGGCAACAGCTTCTAAGTGTCTCCTGCTATCCAATGCTGCCTTCTGCCAAGGTCCCCATGAGATTCCTGCATCTATAGAAATCCACCACCATATAACCAGGTAATCCGTGCCATACTAAGACTGCACAAAATCCTAACAAAAGCTACTAAAGGAAAGTTAAATCTGAGTTGTTGTTGTTGTTTTTAAAAGGTAAAGCAGAAAGAAAGAAGGAAGGGAGGAGGGAGAGAGAGAGAGGTGTCCAACAACAGAGGCATGGGAAAACAAAATTTTTCAGCCACAAAGAAGAATGAAGTTATGTTGTTTGTTGAAAAAATGAATGCCAGAGGAGATGATCAGATTAAGCGAGATAATCCAGTCTCTGAAAGACAAGTAGCATATGCTGTCTCTCATTTAACTTTGTAGGGTCACATAAAATCATGCTTGCTTATGCTAAATGAAAGTGCCAAGGGAAACAAAGAGAACAAAAGTGAGTTGGAAGAAGTGGGGGGCGGGCCAAGGAGAATGGGACAGCAGGGAATACCCTCAAAAATTTATAACACAGGAAAGCCCGTTTTCTAAAAAGATTAATATGGTTAAACTCCAACCACATGAGACAATAAAAAAGCTAAGGGATGACTCTTATTATTATCAATACCAAAAATCATGAAAAAAAAATACTAGCAATAATGTCACCACCAAAAGAACAAGATATTACTTTAAAGTATGCGATAATTCCAATAATCTAACAATTTTTCTTCACAAACATAAATTGCAAAACAAACTGAAGGAGAAATGAAAAAAAAAATTAGCTGAGGATGTTTCTACTAGACAGACAGGAATTTAGAGCTGGCAATGTGGTCATGCTTGGGCACCGGCCCACTGCATGAGCTGTGGGATTCCAAAATAACAGCAAGAGATGTCTTTTTTTCAAGCCCCACAGATTTACAATACAGACTTATGAAGCCAATTAGCCAAAATTCCCTATATTTGTTAAGGAAATTAAAATTCCAATTAAATACCTTCCCACAGAGAAAATTATACAGTGGGGGGGAAAAATTGGGTTGGAGGAGAGGGGGGAGCATACAGATTTTAATTGCAGATTGGCAAGTTTGGCAAGCCTTCTTCATTCACACATCTCTTCAGAAAATACTTACAGATATATGAAAAGCCAATAGACTTCATAAGCAAAATTAGCAACACAGTGTGATCCAGGTCAAGATACTTTAATTATATTAATCTGTGCAAGCAATAAACAAAGAAAATTACCTTTAATAAAACAATGCCATTTATACTAATATCCAAACCAAGAGATAACTAAGGATGAATTTATAAAACTAACTAAAACCTTAAAAAAATTACTAAAAAACATAATTAAAAAGAACTGGCCACTGGAGACAAGCAATTAAAGAAGTCTTCCGTTAATAGGTTTTTTGTCAATGGGCTGGGAGACAAAATGTTTAGGTTCAACTCTCTGTTAATTGATTAATAGACTCAATGTAATACAAATAGAAACTACAAGCATGCTTTTTATAAAAATTGCTACAATTGTTTTAAATTTTCTAAGAAAAAGCAAAGACCTGGAAAGTTATTCTAATTTTTTTAAATTAAGAGATGAGGTAGCAAGAAGCCACAGAAAATAGTTGAGTGGGTAAAGATACGTGCGGCCAAGCCTGATGACCTGAGTTTGACCCCAAAGAACGATTAGGAAGCAAGATAGAACAGATTCGCACAGGTTGTTCTCTGGCCTCTTCATGTAGCACTAGTGTGCACCCATGCATATATACATTTACATATAGAAACAAAAAAAGTAAAGTCAATAAACAAAATTAAAAGTAACAAGTATGAGGAACAAAACTACCTGATTTTAAAACATCAGAAAGTTGTAGAATAGCCACATGAAGTTGGGGCGAACCAAGAAACTAATGGAGAATCCAATCCAAAATTTCACCTATGTGATTAGTATTTATTCAATTACCTCAACGCCACCAACAAAATTCGGTGGAACTTGAACTTGATAATAAATAATGTTGTTATTTTAGTAAAAAATAAGTCATACTTTATTCTATATACAAAAAATAAACCACCCTAACTTGAGCCTAATTAATTTGAAATAAATTTTAGCCCTAACTTAAAAAAAAAAAAAAGCCTAAGTGATTTTTTTTTTCTTAAAAAGAAAATGGCCAAGTGTAAAAGCTCATGTCTTTAGTCCCAGCTCCAGAGGCCAAAGCAAATAGATCTCCATGTGTTCAAGTCTTCCGTGTGCATGTCATAGCATGTATACTGTCCTCCCCACCCTCCATACGTGCACATTTGCAAAACAAAGCAAATATAGTAATAAAGTATATTGGTATTCATTAGGGCAAAAGGCCATGAGAAGGCTTGATCTCCAGTGTGGAATGGTTTGGGAACAATTAATTAGTAGACGGGTCTTGATCACAGGAGGTTGGGTCACTGAAGATATGGACTTGAAGGGCTGCCTGGAACTCCAGACTGTTCTTTGCCTCATTGCTTCCTGCTCACCCTGTAGTCAGAGTCATCTTCCTTCACAGGCTTCCATCTCCATGATATAACTAACGCCTCCTCACCACAGACCTTGACCATGAGTTGAAATTTCTAAAATCAAAGGCCAATTAAAAAAAAAAATTAAATAATGAAAACAAACCCCTTTCCTCTAAGTTAATTCTGTTAGATTAGGTACTGTATCACTGCAACAGAAGCTGAGTAATGCAAACAGCTACCTCACGACTCAGCAGTTCTCTTGTTTCATATACACTTAAGAGACATGGTGTCTTAGGGCAGTGTTCTATTACTGTGAAGCTACGCCATGACCAAGGCAATTCCTATAAAAGAAAATATTTCCCTGTCACTCCCTGTTCTCTCCTTCCCCATGTAGAGGTTTAGTCTATTATGACGACAGGAAGCCCAGGGCTTGCATGCCGACATAGGTAGGTAGTTCTAGAAAAGTAGCTGAGAGTTCTGCATAGGGATGCTCAGGAATCAGGAAGAGAGGCTCTGAGCTTTGAATGGGATTTCCCCTCAAAGCACACCCCCAGTGCCATGCTTCACCCCACAAAGCCTTTCAAGTAGTGATAATCCTTAGTGACCAAATATTCA
The DNA here is from genome assembly GCA_033318265.1 of Phyllotis vaccarum. Classification (NCBI taxonomy): domain Eukaryota; kingdom Metazoa; phylum Chordata; class Mammalia; order Rodentia; family Cricetidae; genus Phyllotis; species Phyllotis vaccarum. The sequence continues at coordinate 21,961,360 of JARWLC010000006.1, read as the reverse complement.
AATGTAGGAGACTATGGGGGCCATTGTTATTCGATACCCTCACACATAGTTTGTCCAATAAAAGACTTTTGTTGGGCTCTAAAGAAGATGCTCAGCAATTAAGTATTTACTATTCCCTCAGTGGATCCTGATTTAGTTTCTAATAGCAACATCCAGAAACTCACAACTGTCCATAATTCCAGTTCCAAGAGATCCAACACCCCATTCTGGCCTCCATGGGAAAGTTAATGCATATAACCACCTCCCACATACACTCAGTGAACAAATATCCCCCCAAAATATTTATTTTTTTTAGAAAAAAATTTATAGCGACAAGAGTAGGGTATAAATATGAATAATCATAGTCATCTATATCCAAAAATATACTAAATATTTATTGATTTGGATAATGATAAAACTATGATCTATCCTACACAGAATACTGTTTTATAATTTAAAAAAAATAGCATACTAAGTAACATGGTTGGATTGCAAAAATAATATATTATACCCAAGAAGCCTGACACAAAGGAGGGCATATGATATCATTTCAATTTTACCAAATTCTAGAAAAGACAGAATTAACCTATAGAAACAGAAAAGAAATCAATGAGGCCTTTGGTGTTCAGGACCAAATCTGACTTCAAAGGGGCTCAGGGGATCTCTTTAGAGTAATTGAAACATTCTGACTCTTGATTACACTGGTACCCAGTTGTATACATTTGTCAAGATTCATTAAACTGTACAGTGAAAATGTGTGGATTTTGTTGCACATAAATTATGTTTGTGTGGACTTGATTAAGACAGTCTATTTGAGGACATGGTCCAGTTACACAAAAGATAACTTGAAATAAACTCATAGGTAAAGTAATTGTGAGTGGAAAAACATGGTACGAGATTTAAATACAGAGAAACATCAATTTAAATATACTTTAGCAATTTAGTATCTATATAAAACATTCAGTTTGTTATTAATATTGAAAAGACAATTAATAGTAAGAGAATTTAATAAGGTAGTCAAATACAATAATAACATCCAAATTCATTGCTATGCTATCTACAAATAAAAATTATAATGTAACCACATTTGAAGTAGCGACCCCAAAGCAGATACACTTTGAATTTCACATATAAAGAAGTAAGGAGAATAGATATGGGAATATTTCAAGATTCCACTGTGGAGCATAAGATATAATTGAAGGAAGTAAGACAATTGTGCTTGTTATCATCCTAACAAAAAGCCTCCAAGTTATGAAGTTTCAGATATTTGGCTGTGGATTTCCTGGACTTTATTTAGTTGTTCTGAAAGGAGCACAGCTGGGCAGATTTGCTTCCCTGTATAATTTTCAGGGTGGGCTCAGCTGCTTCTTTGAGTTATGGCAGTCAGGAATCATCTGCCTCTCTGGGACCTGACAACCAGCTGCAAAATGTTCTTCTGATGGCCATGCTACATGCACAGAAGGGCAGCCTGGTGATTCAATAGCATTTCAAATTCCATTGCCAGGCTGATGGTGTAGATCCGTTACAGCATGCTTGCCTAACGTGGGAGACTCAGTACTGCAAAAATTAACAATACATTTAAATGATGACAAAACTGATTCTACTCTATGGCTTCTACTAATGCATCAGCAGGCCAAGAAGTTCACGTCTATGACTGATGTCAATGAAAAGTAAGAATTTTCCACCTACGGAGGATCAGAAGAGTCTGAAAAGGCATGTGAATGTGCTATGTTATATGTGGGATGTTTGTGCTCCCCAAAATACACTAAAGTTTTCACCTCGTAAAGTGGTGGTTGTAAGAAGGGAGTCTTTTGTGAAGTATCTGAGTTTATATAACATGCAGAGGAAGTTCTGTGATGAGATTTATGGTAGAGTGTTTGCCTAGCATCCACACATAAAGACCTGGGTTCAATTCCCCAATATTGGGGAAAAAATAAAAACATGAAATAGGACATTGAAATCAGTCCTGAGTGGAGGAGAAACCAAATACTCTTTTTGTCTTGGTTTTCAATTTTTCCTAGACATAGTTTCTCTGTGTAGCCCTGACTGTATTGCACCTCACTTTGTAGACCAAGCTGGCCTTGAACTCAGAGAGATTCCACTGCCTCCGCCTCCCAAGTGCTAGATTTAAATGTATGAGCCACCACTGCTCAGCATGAAACTCTCTGATCAGAGATTGAAGTCATCCATGGGATGTGTTAGTTAGTCACTCACAGTGCTCTCTAGGAAGACACACACTTGGTGATATGGGAAAGCAAATAATGTTTCAACCTTAAAAGAACAGTAAGAAACAGATCTTCTGGCATCTTGGCATCTTGAACTTGGACTTCTCAACATCTAGAATTGAGAGAAAATATATTTGTCATTTTGTCACAGTACCCCAAGTGGACTAAGACAGATTGTCACTTTAGAGATAGATGAAAATTTTGGCCAATAATACAATTCACTAAAAGGCTCACCTCAATTTTGAGCAGAAAGCGTCAGTCACTGTGGTGGCCTTAAGTAACTCACACCATTCCTTGGAGATGTCTTAGGTGAAGAGCAGACTGATCCCTTGAGCTGAATCTGGGAAGCCAAGGTTAGCGAGCAAAATGTTTGAGAAGAGAAGCTGCTTGAATTCTGAGGCTTTGTGAGTCAGGCCTTAAAACAGAAAAAAGAAAAAAACCTTCAAGAAAGCTTCAGTGTGACTATCACAGTGCTAAATTAATTTGCTAATTTACATAATGTGTTAGTACACATGTTTTGGCTAGAGAAACCAAAGAACACCTGATTGCACTCACATTCATACTTACTTTTCTATTTTTAAAAATCATCTTATGTAAAATCCAAAAAAAAGATTAAAGATTTTTAATCTTTCATTGCATAGCTCAACTTTCAAACAATTGTGTAAGAATAGTTTCTACCATTTAACTTCCAGAGAAGTTGTAAAGGCTGAAATATTGGTGTAAAATAAAGCTAGGAATAACTGAAGCTAAGAAGGAGTGCATAGTTCATTAAATCTCAGAGGAACTTTGAGGATTGTGCAGGACAGGTTCATGGGAATCTCCTTTGTCAAAATCCCTCATCTAAAAAACTGAAGAGAAAACACCATTTAGGCCTTGAAATGTAGCCACTCCACCCACACCAGACAGAAGAATTCACCACACCAGAAGTCAGCTGGCAGGGACACCCGTGAGAACCAATATGACAAGCACACATAAGCATGTGTGTGCTGTACAGAATAGGCAGCTGCAAAATAGCATCCAAAACAAATTACTATAGAGATCACATAATCTAGGCTCGAAGCAAACTGCTTAGCAACAGAATGTGAGTGGAGTGGGCAGAAGTTGACAATATCCGTTGAATCTGTAAGAATTAGAGTAAAGGCATTGTGTTCCGTGGTAGAACCAGCATATGCTGTCATTAGATGGGGCTTGGTAATACACTCTCGTGCTTAATGCAGAAGCTACAGCTTCCTGGAAGAGTGGTAAGACATTTCTGCATCTGTTCATTCCTCTAAAGCAAAGGATAAAGACACGTGCAGCTCCCGAGTACTCTTTGTTGAAGCTCTCTCTTTCTAACTAACTTGAAATGACTTGTCTAGTTCCTGTACCAGTACAAGGTTTTCCTGTATTCAATACTTGCTCCAAATCCTTTTAATTAACATTTGTTTAATGTACCCAATACCTCACATATTTCAGTGCTTTCTACAAATTGGCAACATTTGATGTTGCTCTTTAAATATTTCTGTAAAGTGTGTTACATAATTTTGCATTGCTGGAGATTAAGCCAAAGATCTTATGTATGTTAGGTAGGACCCTTGCCACTAAAAAAACACCTCTAGCCGTGTATTTCATGATTTTGATGAAACTTTGAATTCCTGAAGATGAGAATTCACATCTTTAATCTTGTTCACTACAGTTTTAAATGTTTATTTATCATGCTTAAAAAGAAACTTAATACTCTGTATTCTCAAGAAATTACAGTGGAAAGAACCTCTGGCATGGTCCATGCACATTGTCAGAGACAGTAATCATGCTTTTCCAAAGTGAGACCAAGAAATTGCTTATTCTGAAAAAAAATAAATAAATAAAAAACAAAAACAAAAAAACAAAAAACAAAAAAAACCCCTCGAAGTCACTGGTAGAAATGCAGAACCCTAACCTTAACCATAGACCTAATTAAATGAAATTCTTGGTGATGCCCAAAAACCAAAATTTGCATAAGCTTCTGTGAGTGCTTATATAGGTGAAGAACTATTGTTATTATGCCTATAGACAATTAAGCTAATAGATAGTTAAATTTTATATGTAATTATTAAACATCTACTTATTTATTCGATTATATAGAAGGTAGAAAAAGAGTAAATAAGGACTGGGGTGATAATTCAATAAAGTGTTTATCTTGTAAGCAAGAAGACCTGAGTTCAATCCCCAGAACTCATATAAATCCTAGTAGAGACAGGTGGATCCATGAGGCTCCCTAGCCAAGCTTCCTTGCATTCTTTACAAGGTCCAGACTAATGAAAGACCTTTCAGAAAACAAAGTAGATGATATCCAGATGGCATCTAAGAAATAACAGCCAAATTTGTATTCTAGTCTCTTAATGCAGGTGCTCACAAGTGCACATGAGCATAAGCATATCATACACATATGCACACAAAGGAGGAGGAGGCAGCACTAAACGGTCCTATAAACTTAATATTTGGCATATGAGAGAGAACAGAGAAGGACATCATCCATTATGCAACACAGAACAGGACAAGCATTATGAAAGATGTTTAAAAATAACTTACAAGTGAAATACAATTTTTAAAGTCATGGGACAGACTAGAAACGAGATCAGCCCCAAACATAGGGCCTTCTTTCCTTATGGGAAGTTTCTAAGTTCTGGGATGTGTAAAGGAGTTCAAGGAGATATAAATAGGCAAGGGTACTGAAGTCCCCCATGATACCACAATCTTGGAGACTAATTTCTAAAGAGAAAAGAACCTATCCTAAATCAAAACACAGGAACTACCCCAAGACATCTGAAACCAGAAGTTGATTGATTCTACCTGAGCTATAATCCAGTCTTGGGTGAATTGCAGCAATCAGTCCCACTCAGTTCCTGTATAGCAGGAAAAGATAACTAACTGTCCCTGGAAACAATTAACATCAATGGTAGTCTGTGCTGTTTCACATACGATTTCTAGCACATAATAAAAACTTGTAAAAACAAAGAAGCAGAAAGTTGTTATTGAAAACTAATGGAAAAATCAAAGTAGAGGCAGGTGGATGATCAAGATGAAAGGTAATTAACATACAACAGTTTTTAAATGAATCGACCTTAATTAGCATAAATTTAGGTAAAATGCATAAGAAAGGGAAGACTTTTAAGGAAGAGCTACACTCTAGAGCAGCGGTTCTCAACCTTCCTAACACTTTGACCCTTTAATACAGTTCCTCATGTGTGCTGACCCCCAACCACAAAATTATTTTTGTTGCTACTTCATAACTGTAATTTTGCTACCACTATGAACCGTAATGTAAATATCTGTGTTTTTTCATGATCTTAGGCAACCCCTGTGAAGGGTTGTTTGACCTCAAAGGGTTCACAACCTGCATGTTGAGAACTACTACTCTACAAACACAGCTTAGTCAAGAGTCTGGAACAGAAGGAACATGAATTTGAGTGCATTCAAAATGGCATGACGATACCACCCTCTCTAACTAGAGAGCAGGAATAGGACCATGGGGCAGGGTGGGGTAGGAAAGCTAATAAAAAAAAGGGGAAAATTATACAAATAAGCAAATTGATATTGCAAAACTGAAAAGGTATAAGATTTGAAATTAGCATTGCATTGACTGGTTAGAAGATGGCAGAAGACAGGAACGTAGGGGAGGACTGGTGAGCAACAGGGACTGATGGAGTTTTTCAGCGATGCTTAGGGATCAAGGTGGAGCAGAAATTGCCAGAAGTTTAATGTAAGGAAAGTTTCTAACTGGATGAAAGGCTTACAGATTCTAGGACCTCAAGAAACTCCAGGAAACAGGGGAAAAAAAATATGTTAAGCATGTTGTTGGTTTCCTGTGTGAGATCAACACACTCCAGATGCCACATTAGAGTTTACTCAAGGGAGTTGCCTAGCAGGTATGAGAGAAACAGAAGAGAATGGAGATGGACTTTCACATCTCATCTCTTTTTAAGAGAAGGGGTGGACACAGATGTATGTAGCCACGCCTAGGGGCGTGCCCTCCATACAGGACATGTTCTGCTGGCACCATGTTGGGTTTACCACATGGGGGCTACATGCCAGGAATCCTTACATCTCACCCTTAAGTTCATTATAAAAAAGAAAGCCAGGTTTAGGTAGCAGGAGAGGGGGGCGGGGGGGATGAATTGGGCAGGAACAGTGTCGGTGGATCTCTCAAGGCTGCTTCAAGCTGTCTTAAGGGTGAAATTTGTCTTTTTGGAAGATGAGAGCTGTATCTTCTGGTGTCGGTCTGCTGGGTTTGCAACTCATTCCTGCTGTCGAGGTGAGTTTAAGGCATGAGATGATGAATTCTGATTTTCTGGACCTTGGAAAAAAACTGACTTAGTAAGAGAACCTTGGGAAGTGACACATATAGTGAGGGTGCTCTGCTATTACAGGGTCTGGAGGTCAGATTAAGGGAAGAGGAAAAGGAGGGAGAGAAAGAAGGTTTGAAATTGGGACACGGATAACCTTAAGTTAGGCTTTGCCTATGCTTTAAATAAACTTTTTGTGTTTCTAGAGGACTCTAGGTGCATAATAAAGTTTGTGGATCTTTGCTAGGTCCCGGGGAAAAGCTTAAAAAGTCTGATGTTTTGTTTACCCATTGCAGAGGTTAAAATGGCTTCTGGAATGGTCTGTTTTACCTGTATCTAAAAATAGCTCCTGGTTCCTTTTCTCTAGTTTTCAGTGGGTGGTGATCAATTGTTTTTGCGACGGTAAGATGGCTTCTGGGCTTCTTCATTCTCCAGAAGCACCAGCTGGAGGGTTAGTTTGTTGGGGAGGATGAGGTGAAATACCTGGGAGCTTTTTGTTTCTGGTAACCATCCAAACTTCGGCTCTGAGATGCAGGCTGGGATGGAAAACTCAGATGGGAAATTTTAGCGACACAAGTATTCTGGGTGTTCCCACACTTGGAGGTCCACCTGGGAGGCTGGGAGGGTATGGGGGTCTGGCGCTGACTGGCTGAGCAGAGAGCAAGAGAAGCAATGGAGCGGCTGGAGCCGCTGGCGAGGCTGGATTCAGGTGAATGTGGTCACTAAAAGAAACAAAAGCTCCTACTGTAGCTAAAAATCCCTTCCCATTAGGGGTATAGGGTATGAGTTCTGTTCTCAGCACCCATATAAGTCAAAAGTGAGTGAGTGACAGGGATATCTCTGAAAATACAATTAAGTAGCAGCATCCTATGAGGCCAGAATTGTTTACTTCCCATTCTGACAATGGAGAGGCTAGAGAGGTAGAACTCCAAAACTCTGCAGGACCAAGTATTGTGGTACCAGTGTCCACAAGGAAGGAGATAGGCCCCCTTGATACCGTTATGACTACCCAAGGATCCCTTTTCGTGATTGCCATGGCCAGGTTAGGACAGCCCTGGCAGCATCAATCTCCCAGAGCCAGACCTACAAGTGGTTCCTGTATAATGTCCCCTGCCACTCGGGGCTTGGTAACAGTCACTTAGACTAGTGTTTCCCTTGATGGCACCCAGGACAAGGCCCAACAGCCTCTGTGAGGTTAGGCAAGAGCAGAAACCAGTTGCTGAACTGGCCACACTTAAAGCACTCACTGGGAGGCCTAGCTCTCTTGCCATGTGAAGGGGCGAAGGACCTGGTCAGATAGCTTTTGCCAGCAGGAGGTATCTTTCTTGGTGTGTTTTCTCATCTCTCCTGTGATACACCTTAAAAGCCAGCACTGCCTGTGGAGTCACTGGTCCCCTCTCAAGAGATGTAACTTCAACTCTGACATCGGGGTAGCTCTAGGTAAAAAATGGGTCATGAGAAGTTGCCTTCCCTCAGTGCTCTCAGGATCTAAGTTAGTGTACTGTGACAGTGCATGTGTGAGGTGTTTTAAGAAACTGGGACGGATTCTCCTGTTCATCCTCTACTATCTCTTGCATTTTTTCAAAATTGACAGGCTTCAGAGCAGCTCTACACAGACTTGCCAGTAAGCAGGTCACAAAATTGTCTCTTACTGAGACAAATGTAGAGAGCTGGGAGCTGAGGCTGTTACATATGTAGACCCACCTACTGGAATTACAATACACCAATTACAATACATCAAGGTCTTTTCCGGAGATAATAGTTTGCATTTATATCAACTGAAAAGGGGAAGATTTATCAATCTAGGGTGGTGGTTTTCAAACAAGCTGCAGTAGGGCAGATGGAAGGTGGCCTGGCAGTGAGCCTCAGATCAGGATCTCTTATGTGCACTTAAGCCTGGGAGAAAGCCTATCTGAGTCACAGCACCAAAATGTTGGTTTTATGCATGAGATCAGACATACACTACCAGATGCCACAATAGAGTTTATTCAGGGGAGTTGCTGAGTGCTTAAGAGGAAGCAAAGCAGAATAGAAAAAGAAACAGACTTTCATGTGTTATCTCCTTTTAAGAGAATAAATGGGCATGGATTTACATAGCCATGCCTAGGAGTGTGCCCTCCATACACAGCATGTTCTACCAGTGCCATGTTGGGTTTACCTCATGGCCACTACATCCAGGAATTCTCATCTCACTTGGTGCCATGTTGGGTTTACCACAAGGGGGCTACATGTCAGGAATTCTTATCTCACCCGGCACTGTGTTGGATTAACCACATGGCTGCTATGTGCTGGGAATCCTTACACATGTGATAGTAAAGCTTCCTAAAATAAAAATCAAGATATCTCACAAAGAAGGTATAGATCAGGAACCATTGCATTCCAGGGGTAACCAAGAAACTGAGAACTTTTCACAGTGAACACTGGTGACAGAAGTCAATTAGATGACATCATTAGTGACGTAAAAGGGAGGCTGGGAATATGACTCAGAACAGAAGAGCTGGGTTCTTTCTCAGCACCCATATAAGTCACAATTGCCTGTGACTCGAAACAAGTGGTTTGATGTCTTCTTGGCTTCTTTATGTATTTGGTGCATATAAATTCATGCACACACATTTACATATGTATATGTGAATTAAAATACTTAAAAATTAAACTGAAAGAAAATGACTTAAAATTTTAAGCTTAAAATGATATTTAAAATAAAAGCAGAATCAAATATTTGGAAACAAAGGTTAAGATTATTGTCAGCACATTCTGAGTATAATAAATACCAAAGGAAGTAATTCAAGCTAAAATAATCTGAAACAAGAAAGAAGCATAGAAATACAGAAAAGCAGGAAGTAACTTAAAAACAAAACAAAACAAAAAAACCAGAGAAATAAATGCCAAAGACATAAAAATTTAAGTTAATAACAGAAATATCTTCCAGACCATATAACAAACATGGAAGGGATGTCTATGACAGTCACACCATCAAAGGCAAGAAAGTTATATATGTAGTTTTAAACCATGGAATGATTATTCATATAAAAATGCTTTACTAACACTGGTTTTTCCTATGGCAAGGCAGCTTAGAGGCAGGTGGGAAATCCAAGCAGAGATAAAGATGAAGGAGGGCAGTGTCAGGAAGAGAAGCTGTAAGCTACTGCCCAGAAAGCAAGAAGTAACGGGACACAGGTAAAGCCACAGAACACATGTCAATACATAGATTAATAAACATGGGTTGAGTTAAGGTATAAGAGCTAGTTGGTAATGAGCCCGAGGCATAGGCGAAACAGTTTGTAATTAATATGAGCCTCTGTATAACTATTTTATAAGCGGCTGCAGGACCATGGGTGGGAGAGATTTGTCCAGACTACAGACACAAATGGGTAGAAAAACTTCCAGTCACTTATACCTAAAGATCAAAAGACATAAAATGAGACAATTTTTAGTGTTTTTTTGTGTGTATGTGTGTGTGTGTGTCTGTATAAAATGAATGGAACAAAGTTTAGAATAAAAAAAAAAAAAGGTGACATATAATGGTGAGAATGCCGTGCACCTCTAAAATTTATGTTTAAATTTAACCCCAAATGCAATAATTTAAAAAAAAAAGCATAACCTTTAGAGGATCCCTTTATAGACCAAGGGATAACTCACTGGTAGAGTGATTGCCTAGCATACGCAAGGCCCTAAGTTCTATCCCCTATATCTCAAAACTTACAAATAAAACCATAGAAGCTTGCTAGGTCATGCAATGTCCTTATGAAAGGCTTAAGAAAGCCTTTTCCTTTTCTCTCCTGAGCCACATAAGCGTGTAGCAAAAGCTGCGTGCATGACAAAGAGCAAACCTGCACTACGTTTGGACTCTAGACACTGGACAACTACCAGCATCCTGACATATGGATGCAATGGAATATCCCTTTACGCTGTGTGAATGTCTGTCTGTATGACTGGTTTAATAAAGAAACTGACTGACAGATTGAAGAGGATCATGTCAGGTAGGGAGAACCAAATTGAGGATGCTGGGAAGAAGAAGGGCCAAGCCTGAACTTATAAGACACAGAGGGAACAGTAAATGAGCAGACTATGTTAATCAAGATATCGTCATGTGGTAAGGCATAAATAATAAATATGGGTCACTTTAAAATATGAGATAGTTAGCAATAAGTCTGAGCTATTTGCAAAATATTTATAATTAGTATAAGCCTCCATGTGTTTATTTGAGAGCGACTATGGGCCAGAAAAACTCACCTACATCTGAAGAAAAATACTGTTTATAAATTCCCAACTTTAAGATATTTTATCTTGGCATCATAAACTAAAATATGGTAGATTTGATTGAACATAGAATAAAAGCTATAGTTCAAGGAACTGAGACAAAAGGGTAGTGCCTTCCTGGCCAACCTGTGCTAAATAGTGAGTTCCAGGCCAGCATGGTTTATATAGCAAGAGGATGTCTCACAACAAAAAACAAATAAATAAAAGTAATTTGTGATAGTAAGAAAGATTTTTTTCAGTAGCCAAAATACATACATTCTATTCATAACAAAATCACCATAAAGTATAAAATTTGATGATGTGAAGGAAAATTATTGATAAATATGTATAATGTAATCAATAGAAGCAGAAGGTAGTGTGACTGTATGTCAATTAAGTGAACAATGATATAAGCAATATTACCAAAGGTTGAAGCTTCACATCTTATGAAGCCAGTGATGAAAACAGCAGTGTTTTCAGGTCTGAGGATACTACAAATATTCTGGTGCAAGCTTTCCAGGAAGAAAAAAAAGGAAAGAAAAGCATAGAAACTGTTTAAGGAAGCAATAACAAAGACTTTTCATGTCTTGAAAAAATATGAAAACTCAAGTCCTCAAGGCTCAAAAAACTCAAAAAACAGATGTAATCGGAAAAGCTCCCATTGAGGTTCTATTATAGTAAAACCGTCAGAAACAAGGGAGGTTCTAAAAACAGCAAGACAAAGGTATCAAGTCACGTATGACTGAATCCTTCACACAGACCTTTCAACAGAAACCTTAGAGACTGGTAGAAAACAGGATAAACTGGGAAGGGAGGTGGAGCGGGACCACCAACATGAATACCCCATTCAACAAAGCTCAAAACTAACCTTTAGAGAGGAAGAAGAAAGGCCGAATGTGATGATGCATGACCACAAATCTGAACATTTGGGAGGTAGAGGGGAGGAGACCACCAAGGAAGGAATACAAAAGAACCAGAGGAAAATTGGTGTAAGAGCAAGCCTTTACTTCCCAGTGGTAACCGTATTCCTTAATTAAAAGATATAGCCTGGACAAATGCATGAAAGACTCAGTGAACTGTCTCATACAAACAAAAACAACTTCACTACTAAAGACACAGAAGACTAAAAGTGAAGAGACAGAAAAGTGAGAAAAGGGAAACGCAGACGTGTACAGAAAGAGATGAAATTATAGGTCAGTGTTTCTGACAAACATATAAGGAAAATGTTCACACAACTGCTACATTTTGCTAGGTCCACACAAGTTGTCCTCATACTTTCTACCTGACAGGCTGATGAATGAACTCAAGGCCAGGGAATCAAACTTCATAGCATATAAAATGATTGTATGTCACAGTTAAGTGGATAGTGCAGGGAATGTAAAGATGGTTGACATGCATGTCAATAAAAGTAGTATATTACAACAACAGAATGAAAAGAAAGAACCCCACGATTGACAGATGTAACCGTCAAAACCAGAAAATGAAGGGGGAGAACTGATGAGCCATTATGTATCCCACCACGTTTTTTCTGGTCTCCCACAGACTTGTCAGGATCTTGCCCACTGACCACACTGGCACGTTGCCTTTCATGTCCCTTACATAAAATCAGGCCTGTTCTGTTGGCTGATGATGAGGCTTCCTGTCCATTAGTTAAGCAAAGGCTGACAGTAATGCATTTTAGTGGCTGTAGGTCTGAAGTATGATTGTTAAAGTAAGTTTTAGCTTCAGTTCTAGAATTCTGGATGTTTAGGGATTTAGACACCAATTGTGGTGCAAAAGAACAAACTTAAAGGCCACAAAAATGCATCCATAGTGATATAGCCAGGGTATTTGCCATTTTTGACATCACAATTCAAAGTGGCCTTCACCTTGATTGATCAAAACCGATATAGTGCCTGTGACAAAAAGCTTGCTTCTCCACTGGGGAAATGTTGAACAAATGCCTATCTGGATGCCATCATGGACGAGACCCCATGCATTGCACGACAGTTCTCAGTGTTTAGTCAATGGCACAGATCCCAAAGATGTCATCACAAATACTTGGGCTTGTTTTGGTGAAGAAGCAATGGACACTATTCAGAATTATTGAAGGGCTGTCCAGAGACATGATGGTCACTTTCCTGACAGGAGGGGATTTCAGTTATTCCCAACTCACACACATCCATAAACACACAGAGAGACAGATAATTAGAGAACTTCAAATCCCAGGCAGATGTTCTTTGCTGACCAAGGGGGAGGGGGATGTTTCTGAAAGTTTCTTTTGCAACCTACTGTGTCCCTAAGCTATGCAGCTTTTTGTTTGTTTGTTTGTTTGTGGCCATGGTCAATTTTAGGGCACATATGTCTTTTTTAATAACACTAGAACTTGGAGGGGACCTTTTGTAAGAAAGGTAGAAAATGTAGGGATGTTTAAGTTAATGGTGGTTTTCCTGTGTCCAAAGGGCCATAGTTCACACTGTCAAAATTTTTTTAAGAGAAAGATATTCATTCACTTTTCCTGAACTATAATTAAACTTTATAAAAGCAAAAGGTTATTTCTACAAAGAAAATAAAATTTGTAGGAAAATGGATAGATCTGGAACATATTATATTAGGCAATATGACCCAGATATAGAAATAATAGAGTCCGTTTCCCTTCATGTTCAGAATCTGAAGGTATTAAATAAAAGAACACATACTCAAACAAGGTGAAGGTCATATGTGATAGAAGCCTTACAGCACAGTATCAGGATACAGGAGAGTACTGGGAATCTCAGAGCAATGAAAGAAAACAGAAGTGAGAAAACATGGAAAAAAGGGTTCAAACTACTGTAATTTTAACTATGGAAAAATCTAATGATTCCAGTTTTTTTTTAAAAAAAAAAATCGGAACTGGTGAGTTTAGTAAAGTTGTAGAACAGAAAATTATCATTCAAACAGCAACATCTATCTATACACTAGGAAAAAGTTGCTGAAAAGGAAAATTGAGAACAACTTCATACATGATATCAGGAAAAAAAATTACTCAAGGGTCTAGTGTAGGCGGAGTTTTACTTACAAGGCACCAGTCCAAAATTAATATTTATTAGAATATAAATCAACACTCACGATATTAGTAACAGCTTATAGTGGAACCTGAACAGATACTGGCGTATCCAAGCGATGGACGGACGATGGATTCCGATCCTGTCTGTCCAACAACCAGCAGCCAGGAACCAGGAAGAGAGCCTCCTCCTGTCCCAGCAGCCCCTTATCAATGGGGTTGGCCACACCCCCTCCAGGTTGGCCACAACCCCTCCAGGGTCCCGGGACCCTGGAAAAGTGTCTTCAGACCTTATCAGCTGACACCTTAATCCTGCCAATCTCCCCCTTTTGTCTAACTAAGAAGGTTCTAAACTAAGACTATATACAATAGGAATTATTATGAGTTAGTAACCGTAAATACCTATTCTTCAGCCCCTTCAAGACCTGAGAAGGAAGATATATCACTTGAAAGTCAGAAGTACATGGAAGTAGTGGCTTCCAAAATTTGGGAGAGGACAGCAACACAGCTACCTGGACAATAACCTCTGGTTTTGTGTGCCGTTGGAGCATCTATCATATTGGCTATAGGTTTATGGTATCTGACAGATCTTTTCACAAGCAGGGCAGTTTTGGAGGGACTGTCTTATCCTGTCCAGGCAGGTTTCGTCAGTCTCCATCCATCAACTTGTTCATCCAGCTTGGACACCATGTGTGTACTGTCAGCAATCACGGTAAGGACAGCTCCTTACCCAACCGACCATTCTTTGCCAAAAGGACAAACTCCAATGGAGTATCCTCGATGCTCAACACCATCTCGGGAAAGGAGCAGTGACACCAGGAGTCGTCGTGCCTCTCATGGCTGAATTTCAAATGTTAAATGCCATATTCTCTGGGTCTATGAAATGGTTGAAGATTCCTGTCTATTTATGATATTCTAACCTGTACCTGAGACGACTGGGATATGGTACCCTAAGCAATGTTGACTGCAGTTTTCATCGTCTCAAGGAATAAACCCTGTACCAAAAACTAGAATACCTATACAAGGGGTGTACAGTCCCTGAACAATGACCTTCAGCATGACCATCAAACATTAGCCAGGAGTATATCACCATGTAAAGTGGCCACAGCATTTTAAACATGTATATACATATATATCATCTAAACAGAGGTATATAAAACATCTTTGCATATATCATAACTAGTGCAATCATACATTATATCTAGCATAGTTAAATGAAATTATTAATTGAATAGTGTAAATGACAATGATGTGCAAATATTTTGAACAGAGATAGAAGCATATATAAAATATAGCAATTACAAATTCAATTTTACATAATAATTACAGATTCAGATTTATATCTAAGTACAAGTTGCTTTGGTTATATACAACAATTTCAGATTAAACTTTGTACCAATGTACAAATTATCACAATTAAACATATAAAATGATTTCACATTTGTATCAATATACAAATACCTATGCCAATGCAAATTGTCTTTAACTTAGCCCATACATTCAGCTAGAATAGTGTATAGGTAGGTAGAACGATCTACCTTTATCTATCCTATTTATCCCCCTTCTCTTCTTCAAAAGATATCTTTGATACTATATTATAGTTCTGTCTTCCACCCAATTTTAACTTATAACTATTCTAACAGAATAATAATTACCCACAACCCTCAGAACACAAAACTTATTGGGAAAGGGGGCATAGTCTTTCATAAGGTTGCTTCCTGCTGATTTAAGGGCGATGACATCTCTTTGGCATCCTGTAAAAGCTAAAACAATGGTTAGTTCTTACTGGACTGACCACATACATCTATAACCATTCTCAGAATAGTGGTTAACTCCATCTGGAATTTTAATTAGAAGTGTGATCTGGAGGATAATCATAGAGAGCTATCTTGTAGCCGTTTTTGAATAGTCTATTTTCTGAAAACAATCATTGATTGGTGCACACCAGGTTCTTGATTTTTCTATTTTTGCCTCTGTCTGTCTGTCTACCTGTCTCTTACTCTCTCTCTCATACTCTCCCTTTTATTCTTGTTTCACTAGTAGGAGTTGTTGCGGTAGGGGCCCCATCTCAGTTCCAGATTCTTTGTAGATAGCTGATAGGAGGAAATGTTATTTACAATGGAAAACTTAAGCATTGTTGATACTCAAAAAAGATATTCATATCTTCTATGAATTCAGGATATTGTATGCAGACAGGATGTTTGAAAGATACAGATACAGAGAGAAACCAGGTTTAAGATGAAGTCACAATAATATTGGTCTCTAAATATTCTGTCTTCTGTCTCACACCAGGTAGCTTTTCTGATATGAGACAGAATACTTCACATTTTCTTTACCAATATGCTTGGGTTTAGAGAGGGAGAAAGCCACTTGCTCCCACTCCAAATCCAGCCCTACTAATAGTCAAATCAGGACCTTTTTTTTTTTTTTTTTTTTTTGATGTGTAGATGCAAGATGTAAAGCAGTAAATATTGAGAGATTACCCAGTAGTGCATACGTGTATCAGTTGGTCTCGTAGTCTGTCATGTACATTTCTTAACCATCAGTCTGTCTTCTATTGCAGGTGAGTAATTAGTCAATGTCTTAAAAACAGTTGTATCCGTTTTCCTGTAAAGACAAAATTGAGACCCTGCCCCAGGTTTGTTAAATGTGTTTTCCTTACCATGTATCCATTTGTCATATCAGGGGTGAGCAATTACTTCTCTTCCTCAGGAAGGGACTCCTTTTCAAAGTGGACTTTTATTAGTTTTGTCGGTACCCATATCTTTTCTTTCCCTGTTGAAACAAAAGCAAAACTCCTACCCCATCGAAGTACATATCCCGGCTTCCACTCAGAAGTCAACACATCTTTGAAGTAGATGGGTTGATTTAACTCAGAGGATTTCTCTATCACCCAATGTCTCTCAGCAGCTGATGTTCCCTTTTCATCAGCGTTAAGAAAATTTAAAGTCAATAAGGCACTGTGCAACCTCTCTCTGGGTTTTTTCATTTCTTTCTTTTGTTTATAAAGCATCTCTTTTAATGTGCAGTGAGATCTCTCCACAACTGCCTGTCCTGTAGGATTGTGTGGTATCCCCGTAATATGCTTTATATTATAGTATCCAAAAATTATCTTCATTTTTCGGGAAACGTAAGCTGGAGCATTTTCAGTCTTAATCTGAGTGGGAATTCCCATTATGGCCATGGCTTCCAAAAGGTGAGTAAGTACAGCATCAGCATTTTCAGAACTCAGGGCAGTCGCCCATTGCATTCCAGAACAGGTATCGATAGTATGATGTACATATTTCATCTTTCTGAATTCTGGAAAGTGAAACACATCCATTTGCCAGATCTCATTTCTCTGTGTACCCTTAGGATTGCTTCCTGCAGGTAAAGATGGTTGGTTATATAAAGAGCAAGTGTTATAATTCCTTACTATTTCATTTGCTTCATTCCAAGTGATGGAAAAACTCTTCTTTAGTCCTTTGCTGTTAACATGATGTTTCTCATGAAACTCACACTCTGATCATTACCCTGCGCTAGAGGGCCTGGGAGACCCGTGTGCGCCCTGATATGTGTTATGTACATAGGATGTATCCTACCTCTGATGATATCCTGTAGTTGTATGAATAGTAAGGTCAAGTCTGTATCATCATCATATTTCTAATAGGAATTCCAGATGGAGTTAACCAGTTTTATGAGAATGGTTATAGATGTGTATGGTCAGTCCATTAGGATCTAATCACTTTCAGCTTTCACAGGATCCCAAAGAGATGCCATCACCCTTAACTCAGCAGGAAGCAACCTTACGAAAGACTATGCCCCCTTTCCCAATAAGTTTTTTGCTCTGAGGGTTGTGGGTAATTATTATTCTGATAGAATAGTTATAAGTTAAACTGAGTTGAGGACAGAACAATAATATAGCCTCAAGGATCCCTTTTGAAGAAGAGAAAGGGGGAATAGATAGGATAGATAAAGGTAGATTGTTCTACCTACCTATAAACAATTTTTAGCTGAATATATGGGCTAAGCTAAAGACAATTTGCACTGGAATAGATACTTGTATATTGATACAAATGTGAAATAATTTTATGTGTTTAATTGAGATAATTTGTACATTGCTACAAAGCTTAATCTGAAATTGCTTTATATAACCAAAGCAACTTGTACATTGATATAAAACTGAATCTGTAACTGTTATATAAATCTGAATCTGTAACTGCTATATTTTATATATGCTTCTACCTCTGCTTAAAATATTTGCATATTATTGTCATGTCCACTATGAAATTACTACCTCCATTTAACTATACTAGATATAATGTATGATTGCACTAGTTATGATATATGTACAAGATGTTTTATATACCTCTGTTTGGATGATATATATGTATATACATGTCTAAAATGCTGTGGCTACTTTACATGGTATATATACCCCTGGCTAATGTTTGATAGTCATACTTAAAGTCAGTGTTCAAAGATTATTCACCCTTTATATAGGTAATCTAATTTTATAGTATAGGGTTTAACCCTTAAGACAATTAAAACTGCAGTCAACATTACCTAAGGTGCCATGTCACAGCCATCTCAGATACAGGTTAGAATATCATAGTTAGATAGGAATCTTCAACCATTTCATAGACCCAGAGAATATGGCATTTAACATTTGGAATTTGACTGCAAGAGACACGACGACTCCTGGTTGTAGGCGGAGTTTCACTTACAAGGCACCAGTCCAAGATTAATATTTATTAAAATATAAATCAATACTCACGATACAGGTAACAGCTTATAGTGGCGCCTGAACAGGGACTGGAGTATCCGAGTGATGGACTCCAAACTGGTCTCTCCAACAACCCCTTATCAATGGGGTTGGCCACTCCCCCTTTAGGGGCCCGGACCCTGGATATGCATCCTCGGATCTTATCAGCTGACACCTGAATCCCACCATACCTGGTGTCACTACTCCTTTCTCGAGAAGGTGTTGAGCATCAAGGGCACTCTTTTGGAGTTTGTCCTTTTGGCAGAGAATGGCCGGTTGGGTAAAGAACTGCCCTCACCTTGATTGCTGACAGTACACACATGATGTCCAAGCTAGATGAACAAGATGACGGATGGAGACTAATGAAACCTGCCTGGACAGGATAAGATAGTCCTTCTAAAATTGCCCTGCTTATGAAAAGATCTGTCAGATACCATAGGCCTGTAGCCAATATGATAGACTCCAACGGCACATAAAACCAGAGGTGATTGTCCAGGTAGCTGTGTTGCTGTCCTCTCCCAAATTTTGGAAGCCACTACTTGTAGTATGAGGTTTCTGGCCCAGACTTTTGGGTCTAACCTCAAAGTTTAGGTCCGTAGACCCGCAGACCCGCAGTCCTACAGAGACACACAGAAGCTTTCATTAGTTTTTGGCTGATCAGCCTCAGGCCCAGGCATATCACTTGCTAGCTCTCTACCCTTCCATCTAACCCATGTCTCTTGTTCAGCCATGTGGCTCGGTACCTTTCTTTAGAGCTGCATGGTTGTCCTCGGCTTCCTCTGGCTTCTCTTTGGTGCTCTTCTGCATTCTGCTCTCAGAGATTTTCTTAGTCTGGTAGTCCCGTCTACACTTCCTGCCTGCCTTTGGCCAATCAGCTCTTTTTATTAAACCAGGGGTGGGACAATTATTTACCATGAAACAACACAATACCCCTACAACTACTTCCATGTACTTCTGACTTTCAGGTGATACATCTTCTTTCTCAGGTCTTGAAGGGATTGAAGAATAGGTATTTAAGGTTACTACCCTATTATCCCTTAGCAAGGAACATTCAGGTGTTAGATTTTTACTTTCCCAGATGAACATTTTAAAGTAATTTATACACCCTATCATCTACCAATATTCTAGAAATATATGATGTACTTTATATGTGTTAGGTTTTGGTTGTAATTTATGCCTTATCCTCTCCTAGATACTACCTCATAATAATTCCTATTGTATATATTCTTACTAAGTTTAGAACCTTCTTAGTTGGACAAAAGGGGGAGATGTGGTGGGATTCAGGTGTCAGCTGATAAGATTCTAAGATGCTTAACCAGGGTCCCCGGGCCCCTGAAGGGGGCGTGGCCAACCCCATTCATAAGGGGCTGCTGGAACCCTGGGAAGCCTGTTTTCCTGGTTCCTGACTGCTGGAGAAACCAGTTTGGCATCCATCCTCCATTGCTCAGATACTCCAGTCCCTGTTCAGGCGCCAATATAAGCTGTTACCTGTATCGTGAGTGTTGGTTTATATTTTAATAAATATGAATCTTGGATTGGTGCATTTTAAGAGAAACCTTGCCTACCGGGGGGGGGGGCATTCTTATTCAAATCATCATAATGGCTTTGGGACACCCCCAAAAAAGAAAAACACAGTCAAGAGAAACAAAAGTAGACAAATGGAATTACATCAGATCGAAGCTTCTGCACAGTGGAGGGAGTAAGGAGCAGAATAAAGAGACAACCTGCTGAATAGAAAAAAGAATTTCCAAACTACTCCTCCAACGAGTTATCAACATTCAGAATGTATAAGGAACTCAATTCAAAAGCAGCGTACACATAAATAATAACATTTTTAAAGGACAAAAGACATTTCTTGAAAGAAGAAATGCAAGTTACTAACAGGTTCACTAAAAACAGTTACTGTCATTGGCCATCACAAACCAAAACAACGATAAGGTATTACCTCAGACTATTATGGAGAAGACAAAAAATGGGGGCTGGAGAGATGACTAAGAAGTTATGAATGCTTACCATGAGAAAACACACCCTCTATCCCCAGCACCCATGCCAGGCAGTTTACAACCACCTGTATTCTAGACCCACAGGTCATATCTGGCTTCCACAGGCACCAGCACACACATGCATAAGCCACCAACCCTTACACACACAATTAAAATAAAATCTTAAACACATACATAATGCTGGCAAGGATGTAAAAATATGGACACTCTCATATAATGTTGATAGGAATATAAATTTGTTTCTTCGTTAAAGGAAAAAACATGAAAGTTTCTCAAAGATACAGAAACCAAACAACCGTATGATCTGCAGTTCTATTGCTGGAGGAAGAAACACCAATACATGTTGAATGAACACCTGCTCCTCAATGCTATTAGCACCAGTCACAATAGCCAGCATAGGGAATCAATGAATGTTGAAAAGCTATAAAATAGAAACGTGATTAAATATCATTCAACTATAATAAATACTGAAATTCTGTCTTTTGCTACAAAATCAGGCTGTAGGATGCTAGCGAACTAAATCACCCCCCCCCCCCCCACCAAAGGCAAACACGGCGTGCTTCTTTCATAGGGGAGTGAAAACAAGTTGATCTGGGTGTAGTATAATGATTCCTACAACTTGGAAGGGAACTGGATAACGGGTATGTGCTTTAGATGTAATTCACTTTATGGATATTGTAAGGAACGGACCGAGGAGCTCAGAAGCTGACTAGAACTGCCTGGATTGTGCCGGTCAAGGCAGAGTTTCTTGGATAAAGTCTTGGCTGTCCTGACTCACTCCATAGACTACCTTGGCCCTGAACTCAGAGATCTACCTGCCTCTGCTTTTTGAGTGCTCGGATGAAGGACGTGTGACACCACCACCCGGCAGGATTTTTGTCAATATACAATGCACACATGTGATGAAATATCACATCAAGCCAATCATTATATAAAATTATTTCCTGTTAATTTTTTTTTTAAGAGGAAAGGTCACAGAACAACATGTCATCTTGGCAAGCATCCTGTAAACATAGGAAAAAGTCTACCAGAGAATAGAACTGACATAGTAAAAATTAAAGCCAAAACTCTAAAGAAAACTTAATAGCTTGCCTAAAATTTGTAGGTTTTAAAATTTAAACATACTAAAATGCTAAACATTTAACCAAGTTCATTTTATAGTGTTATTGCCTGTCTTATTATCCTGTAAAATTAATCTTCTAGATGCTTTAAACATATTCCTCTTGTGTCCAAGCCCTTAAAAACTTGTTTGCCTTCCTCTCTCTGGCATTTTGAATATTCTATGTTCTTCATAGAAGAGAAAAGATACAGCGTCTTTCTGAGATTGTCTTATTTCTCTCTACAGATTGTCTTGAGAGTATGCCTATTTGTAGCATGTGTATTTCTGTCTCTTTCAGTGTGTGCTTTTTAAAAACTATATGTATGTATATATATATACATATATATATATACATATATATATATATTAACCACTATGGATTAAAACGTCCACAAACATGAGTATGCAGCATCTTCTTAAGAACATACTTTCTATGTTGCGGGGAGCGGGAGAAGCAGAATTTCCGGGTCATATGGCAATCCCATTTTTTCTTTTAAAACTCTGGTCCTAGGAATTGAAGGCAGGCCTCGTGTGTGTGACACTTTCTTTTTTTCGTCTGGATGTGTGCCTGATCTGTTCTACCACTTTGAGTAGCTACTGTGCTGTTTCTGGCAGTCACTCGTCTATTGTTTATTGTCACCAGGAGAACAGGAGAACACGGTGTCACAATTTCGCTACCCTACGAGCAGCTCACTTCCCCTCTCTCCCTCCCCGGCTTTTGTTGCTGCTGCTGTTTCGTTTTGTTTCTGACATGCTGCGGACTGAACCTGAGACCTTGTACCTGCCATATATTGAGCTATCGCCCTAGCCTCAGATATCACCCTTTTTATGTTCATTTTATATGTGGTATGAGACAAGGATCCCATTTGCTGATTCTTCCACATGGCCTTCTAGTTTTTTTCTAGTACCATTTATTTTTTAGTACGACTATTCTTCATTAATTGTCAAATAAATCCACAGGCCGGGCCATCGATGTTTGGTGGTCTCTGTTCCTGGACTCTGTAGCATTACATCATTCTTCTTGATTGCCACAGTGCCAATATTCTTCTGTCTCAATTACTAAAGTTATGTACCAATGCCATATCTGGGAGAGAGTGTTTCACTGCATTAATCCACACATTCCTGAAGAATTTTACAACTAGTGGTTGCTGAAAATTTTCCTTCCTGATGTACATAGCCTCCCATATGTTGTTAGTTTAGCAGGTGAGATCAGACACACACACACACCAGATGCCACACCAGAGTTTATTCAGGGGAGTTGCCGGCAGGGGTATAAAGGAGGGAAGCAGAAGAGAGGAAAAAGGGGGCCGGCTTTCTCATGGCGACTCCTTTTAAGAGGGCAAGTAGGCACAGATTTACATAGCCACGCTTAGGGGTGTGCCCTCCTACCTACACTACCCTGCTCTACCAGTGCCTTGTGTTGTGGGAGCTACATGTGGGGAATCGTTACACATACGCTCATGAAGGCAATAATAATTAAGCATAGTGGCCCACACCTGTAACACCCAAAAGCAGCAGCAGCAGCAGCAACATACACACACACACACACATACACACACACATATACACACACACACATACACACACACACACACACACACACACACACACACACAAGTGGAAGTAAGAGAGAAGCTTGTTGGAAAGAAGAATTAAATATATAAAAAAATTGAAATTGTTAAAGAATAAAACAATTCTAGAATTAAATTAAGGAAAATATAACTTATCTGAACAGTTGAAGTAAAGGCAAAGGTAGTTCAAGTTAAAATATTTTTAGCTATTAGTGATTGCATTACAAAGTCGGGGCATCACAAATAAATATCTTGGTGCATTAGATAGAGTAAAATAAGAAATGTCAGAGCAGGTTTAATGAAATTAATTGCTTTACAATAAAAACACTTAAGCAACTAAGAATAAAAAGAACATGCAGCCAACATTATTCTAAGTGGGAGAAAAACTGAGCGTTTCTTCTTTATAGCAGGGTTAGGGGAAGGCATTGCTTCTCCACACTTGTACGTATGCTTGAAGTCTTAGATCTAGAGGGGAAATAAAAGGACACAGAGGTACAGTGAGCAAGAACTCAGATTATCATTTGTTGTTTATTGTTCAGTGACAGAAGGAAAAAAAGATCTCGGCCGATTTTGTGTCATAGAGAATACAAGAAGAGTTCAGTGGCAAACAAATAATTATTTAAAAATCAACAGGATCAACAAAGCATAATTAAACAAAAGGAAGAGAAATAAACTAAAATAATGGATCTGAAGTAAGGTGGGAAACTTTGCAACAGATACCAGTGAGATCCATTGGACCCACAGGAAAATGTTGAAAATTCATATTCAAAAATGCTGGAAAATTTAGAGGCCATGGATAAATTTTTAGACACATATGACTTACCAAAATTAGATGTAGAGAATATAAACAACTGAAATGGATCTGTAATGATCAGCAAGATGGAATCCATAGCAGAGAGCCCTTCACATAGAAAGGTCCTGGGCCAAAGGGATACACCACCAAATTCTACCAAAAATTTAAAAAATAACTATCATCAAACTCCTGTCTGTTACTGAAAAACAAAAAGAAATAAACAAAAAACTGCCATGTCCAAGACAATTTATACATATAAAAAATATTAAATGAGGCTTCAGTGACACAATTTCAAGAATAAGGCCACACTTTCTAATTCTTCTCAAGCAATCTCCCCAACTAGGGACAAAGTATTTAAACTACGTGGGAGCATAATAATTCAAGCCATTATTGTTCCCTGATGTGGGAATGCCTTTCTGTATGCTGTGAATATCAGTCTTTAAATAAAGGAGCTGTTTTGGGCCATGACAGGCACCATAGAAGAAGTAGGAGGAGAAATCAGAGCATAGGTAGGAGAAGCAGGGCGGGGTCAGACAGATCAAGCCAGCCGCCCAAGGAGCAACATGTAAGGAGCATGGGTGAGCCACGGGCCACGTGGCAGACAGATTAATAGAAATGGGTTGATTTAAGATGTAAGAGCTAGCTAGCAATGTGCCTGAGCCATAGGCCAAACAGCATGAAGTTAATATAAGCGTTTGAGTCATTTCTGGGGGCCTGAGCAGCAGCGGCTGCTAAGGGGTCTCGGGCGGCAGGTCTGTGGGTCTGGGCCTCTGGCCACCCGCGACCAAGAAACCCCCACTACAACAGTTCTCCAACTATTTTATAAAATATAATGAGAAACAAAGGTCTATAGACCACTTTCCACGTTGTGGTAGTCAGTGAGTATCCCTTTTTGGTTAATATATTTAACGGCTTGGTGGCCAGTTAATGGAATTGTTTGGTAGAGACTAGAAAGTTAGGAGGATATGTGTCACTAGGCTCAGGCTTTGAGGTTTATGAAAACCCTCACCATTCCTAATTAGCTCTCTCTGCCTCATGCTTGTGGATCACGATGTGAACTCTCAGCTACTGCCTCATTGTTAAGCCTGCCTGTCTGCTGCATGCTTCCCAACATGATAGTTATGAACTCTAACCCTCCGGCTCTGTATGGCCCAAAGAATCTCTTTTTTTTTTTTTTTTTTTTTTTTTTTTAAGTTGCTTTAATCACAGTGTCTTATCACAAAAACAGAAAACTAAAACATATATTTTCTGATTATCTTAAGAAAAAAATTATCAATAAGATAATTTCAAACCAAATTGAACAATTCATTAAAAATTTCATATACCATGATCAAGTTTCTTCATCCTGGAAATGCAAGTTTGGTTCAATATATACTATTCAAAAATATCATATACCAATAAAAAGATGTAGGAATGGAAATCACATGATCATCTCGATAGATGCTGAAATCATCAATATCTCTTCATGAAAAGGTCCTTAAACATTCTAGGAATGGACTTAACACAGATAGTACATGCTATTTATAGTAAATGTATACATCGTTATACTAAATGAGGTACAATCAGACACCATTTCCTCTATGTTAGGAGTGAGGAAAGGTCATCTCTTCTCTTTTATGTTTGAAGTATTGAATATAGAAGATAGACAATTGAATTCAGATATTAAGGCAAATTATCCTTAGTTGAACACAGTATGACCCTATCCTTAAATAGGTCTAAAGACTAACTATACCAGAAACCATTTATCTGATAAACTGCTGAGAGCCACAGAAATACAAAGTAGGAGTTCTTTTGGTGCCATGATAGACCCCTGAGAGGTCAGAGGACCTGATGAAAGTAAAAGCCAAAATACTCAAGGAGTTTTGGTGTTAATTGCTTTTGAATGTGTTAAACTTATTCCTACAGAGGATTTCTGTATGTGAATGCAGCTTTCCCCATCTGTTATTTCCTTGGAATTTAAATCTCAGGAATTTTTAGCCCCATGATCTCCCCTTTGCTGGGCACGACCTCCCCCTTACCTAGAGGACTTAAGGATATTCCCCCATCTCCGTGTGAAAACAGTCACACAGAAGATCTTCCAGGCTTTTGTTGCCCCTGCTCAGAGCCTGTCTACCTTCCCTGCAGTTACCTATTGCTGGTAAACATCCTGGTTGAATTAGCTATCCACATAGTAACACATTTGAAAACTGTCTCAGGTGTCCAGGGGCAGCTGCAGACAAGATAATACACTGATACGTCCTAAAGTCACCACCCCTACTGCTAAAAGAGCTATCCAGAACTAACTAACCCAAAAGGCTTTCTACGGCTTTCTAGCACCTGGATTCATTAAGAAAAAAGATATTTACCAACTCCCAGTAGCAGGTGTCAAAACATCTATTCTGAAGCTTTAAGGCCTGAGCAGTCAGGTCTCACTTTTATGCAAATTAACCCTTCACAAATTCTCTCCTAGGGAAAGTGCTTTAGCAAAAACAAAAGGCTGTAAGGTCCCCTTCATTGCTAATTTAGTCACCTAGCAACCGTGAACACCCACCCCACCCCCCTATTATCACCTGCATGGTCTTATGGGAGGACCTGCGTGATGGGGTATATACAAATCCTAGGCCTTCATTGTTGTGGTCCTGTCATTAAAGATGTATTAAGAGGGATTGCTTTAAATTTGATTTCTGTATAGAGATTCCTGTAGAAATCCCCCCCGCCCCCACTAATAGTTGAAGCTCTGGGAATAAAACCCTTTTGAGGCAGGACCCCAGAAGATTTTTGTTAATAAACAGTTTCCGCAAAGTAGCATGATACAATGTCAACATACAAGTATCAGTATATATATATATATATATATACTGATATATAATGTATTCTCTGGGAAATAACTTAAGGGGAAATATTTCATAATTTCTATTAAAAAGAAAAATCAGAATAAACCTAATGAGAGAGGTGAAAGACCTCTACAATAAAAACTTACCATTTTTTATTAATTTTTTTCCATATTAATTTTTTTCCATATTTACCATTGCTCCTCCTCCCTGTCCCTCCCTGTCCCTCCCTGTCCTCCCTCAGGCTCCCCCATCCCATTCCCCAGTCAATTCACCAAGGAGGGCAAAGGGTCCCTAGGTAGGCTTAGTCTGGTATATCCAGTTGAGGTAGGACTGAGTCCCTGCTCCCAGTATTGAGACTGGGTTAGGTGTTCCTCTGTAGGGAATAGACTCTGAGATGTCAGTTCATGCACCAGGAACGTAGTCTGGTCCTACTGCAAGAGGCTCCACACACTGCCTGCACCATTTGACAGCTCATTCCACCTAGTGCTTAGCTATGGATCTCTGTTTCTGCCTCTATCGACTGCTGGAAAAAAGGTTCCGTAATGACAATTAGAATGATCATTCATTTGATTATAGGGGAAGGCCTGTTCAGGCACCCTCTCCACTATTGCTTGGAGTCCTAGCCAGGGACATCTTGTGGGTTCTTGGAGGTTACCTTAGCACCACGTTTCTTTCTAACCCCACAGTGGCTCCCTCTATCAAGATACCTATTTCTTTGTTCTCAACTCTTTGTTGTTCCTCTCACTCAACCATCTCCTCTCATGATTTGTTTCCACACTAACCCCCCCCCCCCCCCGCTTGCTCTCTGTTATGATCCCAATTTACTCAGGAGATAGTTTCTATTTCTTCTTCCCAGGGGGATTGCTGGATGTCTCTTTTAAGTTCCTCCTGTTACCTAACTGTTTGGGGTTGTGGTTTGCAGACTGGATACTCTTTGCTTTATGTCGCAAATCCACTTATGAGTGAGTACATACCATGTCTATCTTTCTGGGCCTATGTTACCTCACTCAGAATGTTACTCTTTAAATACATCCACTTGCCTGCAAATTTTAGAATGTCTTTTTTCCCTGCTGAGTAGTACTCCATTGTGTAGATGTACCACATTTTTTTAAATCCATTCTTCAGTTGAGGGATATCTACGTTGTTTCCAGGTTCTTGCTGTTACAAATAATGCTGTTATGAACACAGTTGAGCTAATGCCCTTGGGGTAAGAATGAGCATCTTTTGTGCCTTTGTGTATATGTCCAATGTTTAGCTGGATCACTGGAGAGATTGATTCCCAGTTTTCTCAGTAGCTGCCGTACTGCATTCCAGAGTGGCTGTACAACAGTGGAGGAGTGTTCCCCTTGCTCCACATCCTCTCCAGCATAGGCTGTCATCTGTGTTTTTATCTTAGCCATTCTGACAGAGTTGTGTTGACTTGCATTTTTCCGATAGTTAAGGACACTGAGCAATACTTTGAGTGCCCTTCAGCCATCTGAAATTCATCTGTTGAGAATTTCCTTTTTAGCTATGAACCTTAATTTTTAATTGGATTATTTGAATTTCTTGGCCTGTAGTTTCTAGTTTTCTATATATTTTAGAGATCAGTTCTCAGTCCACAGGCATTGATGAAGATCTTTTCCAACTCTGTAGGCTGTTCTTTTGTCCTATTGACTGTGTCCTTTGCCTTCCAGAAGCTTCTCAGTTTCAGGAGGTCCCACTTATTGATTGCTGTTCTTCGTGTCTGTGCTGCTGGTGTTATATTTAGGAAGTGGTCACCTGTGCCAATGTATTCAAGGGTATTTCCCACTTTCTTTTCTATCATGTTCAGTGTAGCTGAGTTTATGTTGAGGTCTTTGATCCACTTGGATTTGAGTTTTGTGCAGGGTGGTAGATTTGGATCTATTTGCAGTCTTCTGCATACTACCATCCAGCTACGCCAGCATCATTTGTTGAAGATACTATCTTTTTTCCATTGTATATTTTTGACCTTTTTGTCAAAATTCAAATGTTCATAGGTGTGTGGGTTAAGGTTGGGGTCTTTGATTGAATTCCATTGATCTACAAGTCTGTTTTTATGGCACTATCAAGCTGTTTTGGGGTTTTTTGCTTGTTTTTGTTTGTTTGTTTGTTAACTGTAGATCCATAGTATAGCTTGAAGTCAGGGATGGTGATGCCTCCTGAAGTTCTTTTATTGAGCAGGATAGTTTTGGCAATCCTGGGTTTCTTTTTATTCCATATGAAGTTGAGTATTGTTCTTTCAAGGTCAGTAAACAATGGTTTTGGGATTTTGATGGGGATTGCATTGAATCTGTAGATTGCTTTTGGTAAGATTGTCATTTTACTATGTTGATCCTACCTAACCAGGAGCATGGAAGATCTTTCCATTTTCTGGTATTTTCTTTCTTCAATGACTTAAGGTTTTGCCATACAGGTCTGTCACTTCTTTGATTATAGAGTTGCCCCAAGATATTTAATGCTGTTTGCAGATATTATAAAGGGTGATGTTTCACTGATTTGTTTTTCAGCCCTTTTATTATTTGTGTACAGGAGGGCTATTGATTTTTTTTAGTTAATCTCATACTCTACTACATTGCTGAAGTTGTTAATCAACTGTAAGAGTTTCCTGGTAGAATTTTGGGATCACTTACGTATACTATCATATCATCTGCAAATAGTGATAGTTTGACATCTTCCTTTCCAATTTGTATCCACTTAATCTCCTTTTGTTTTATTGCTTTAGCTAAGACTTTGAGAACTATGTTTAATAGATATGAGGAGAGAGGACAGCCTTGTCTAGTTCCTGATTTTAGTGGGATTGATTTGGGTTTCTTGCCATTCAGTTTGATGTTGGCTGACGGCTTGCTGTATATATTATGTTTAGGTATTTTCCCTGTGTTCCTTTCCAGGATTTTTATCATGAAGGAGTGTTGGATTTTGTCAAAGCCTTTTCAGCATCTAAGGAGATAATCATGTGCTTTTTTTCTTTCAAGTTGTTGATATGATGGATGACATTGGATGGCATTGACAGTTGTTGTATGTTGAACCATCTCTGTATCTCAGGGTTAAGCTTATTTGAATTTGGTTTGCCAGTATCTTATTGAGTATTTTAAATCAATGTTCATGGGAGAAATAGGTCTGTAATTCTCTTTCTTTGTTGCGTCTTTAAGTGGCTTGGTTATCAGGGTGACTGTAGCCTCATGAAAAGAATTTGACAATGTTCCTTCAGTTTCTATTGTATGGAACAGTTTGAGGAGTATTGGTGTTTGTTTTTCTTTGAATGTCTGATAGAATTCTGCACTGGGACCATCTAGCCCTGGGCTCTTTTTGCTTGAGAGATTTAATAACAGCTTCAATTTCCTTGGGGGTTATAGGTCTATTTAGGTCATTTATCTCGTCTTGATTAAATTTTGGTAAGTGGTACCTGTTTAGAAAACTGTCCATTTCTGTTAGGTTTTTCAATTTAGTGGACTATAGGTTTTTGAAGTATGACCTAATGATTCTCTGGATTTCCTGGTGTCTGTATGTCCCCTTTTTCATTTCTGATTCCATTCATTTTGATACTCTCTCTCTCTACCTTTTGCTAGTTTGGATAAGGGTTTGTCTATCTTGTTAACTTTCTCAAATTCTTTGATTCATTGATTCTTTGTATTGTTCTCTGTGTTTCTATTGTATTGATTCAGCCCTAAGTTTGATTATTTCCTGTTGTCTACTCCTTTTAGATGAGTTTGCTTCTAATTGTTCCAAAGCCTTCAGCTGTGCTGTTAGGTCTCTTGTGTAGGATTTCTCTAGTTCTTTTCATGTAGGCATCTAGTGCTATGAATTTTCTTCAGCACTGCCTTCATTATGTCCCATAAGTTTGGGTATGTTGTGGACTCATTTTCATTGAATTTTAGGAGGTCTTGCTTTCTTTCTTCACTTCTTCCTTGACCCAGAGGTAATCCAATTGGGAAATGTTCAGTTTCCATGGGTTTGTAGGTTTTCTGTGTTTTTTGTTGTTGTTGAACTCTAACTTTAGACTATGGTGGTCTGATATGATAAAATGAGTTATTCCTATTTCTTTTGTATCTATTGATATTTGCTTTATGACTGAGTATGTGGTCAATTTTAGAGAAAGTTCCATAGGATATTGAGAAAAAAGTATATTCTTTTGTGTTTGGGTGTAAAGTTCTGTGTCCTATTAAGTCCTATTAAGTCCATTTGATTCACAACGTCTGTTAGAACTCTTATTTCTCTGTTAAGTTTCTGTCTGGTAGACCTATCCACTGGTGAGAGTGGGGTATTGAAGTTTCCCACTATTTACATGTGGGGTTTGAAATGAGATTTAGGCTTTCTTTAGTAATGTTTCTTCTACATATGTAGGTACCTTCATATTGAGGGCATAAATATTCAGGATTGAGATTTCGTGTTCGTGAATTTTTCTTGAGATGAATAAGAAATGACCATCCTGGTCTCTTTTGATTTTAGTTTGAAGTCTATTTTGTTAGATATTAGGATGGCTTCACTAGCTTGTTTCTTAGGTCCATTTGATTGGAAAGCCTTTTCTCAACCTTTTACTTCTGCCTTTGAAGTTGAGATGTGTCTTTTTGTATGTAGCAGAAGCATGGATTTTGTTTTTGTATATATTTTGTTAGGGTGTGTCTTTTTATAGGTGAATTGGGTCCATTGATAATAAGGGATATTACTGACTAGTGATTGCTATTTCCTGTTATTTTTGGTGGTAGTGTATGTGTGTTTCTCTTCTTTGCTTTTTTCTTCTGTGGTATTATCTATTGCTTGTGGTTATTTGGGTGTATCTAGCTTCCTTAGGTTGGAGTTTTCCCTCTAGTATTTTCTATAGGGCCAGATTTGTGGGTAGGTGAATAATTTGGCCACAAGGTAGTGGCATATACCTTTAATCCCAGCATTTGGGAGGCAGAGACAGATGTATCTCTGTGACTTTGAGGTCAACCTGGTCTACAGAGTAAGTTCCAAGACAGCTAGGACTACACAGTGAAACCCTAACTTAAAAAAAAAAAATCAAACAATTTAAAAAAATTTTTAAAGTGAATTTGAAGAATACAAGTTTAAGACATTAGCTCAGTGGATAAAGTAGTTTCCCCACCAGCATGGGTGTTAGATACAAAGTAGTCTTCTGATCTTATACATTGTAAATATCTGTCATTCCTATTGGTTTAATAAAATGCAGATTAGTCAGTAGCCAGGTAAGAAGTATAGGCAGGGCTACCTGACTAGGAGAATTCTGGGAGGAGGAAAGGCAGAGCAGCTGATGCCAAGACCAACAGAGAGAAAACAAGAAAAGAATGCTGCACTAAAAAGAACGTACCCACGTGGCTAAGCATAAATAGAATCATGGACTCATTTAAGACATAAGAGCTAGTTAATAACAAGCCTGAACTACAGGCCCAGCAGTCACTATAATTTTAAGCCTCCAAGTCAATTATTTGGGAAGCAGCTACTGGGTATTGTAGTAGTGGGTTCTCGGGTCCCGTGGGCCAGAGATCCGGGACCCACAGATCTGCCGCTGGGACTGCTTATCCGCGCACCGCCGCCCAGGCCCCCAGAAACGACTCAGACGCTTTTATTAACTTCATGCTGTTTGGCCTATGGCTCAGGCACATTGCTAGCTAGCTCTTATATCTTAAATCAACCCATTTCTATTAATCTGTGGGCCACGTGGCCCCGGCCCGTAGCTCACCCGTGTTCTTTACATGTTGCTCCTTGGGCGGCTGGCTCGATCTGCCTGACTCCACCCTGCTTCTCCCACCTAAGCTTTGATTTCTCCTCCTACCTATTCTACGGTACCCGCCATGGCCCAAAACAGCTCCTTTATTCAAAGATTGAGATTCACAGCATAAAGAAGGGCATTCCCACATCAGGGTATTTAATAGTTTTGGGCTGCAACAGAAACTTACGACCACAGTCTTCCAAAATGGCTGTGCTGGTGACACTGTCCTAAACAGAAGAACTCTAACCAAGGGAACAGAAAGATGTTATTGGATAATCAGACGCCTAAATTCAGCATTCCTTGGGAAACCCATAAAGAGAGTTTCTGTTTACCAGGAAAAACAATATCCCCCTTAACTTACTCCCATTGATCAACTGCCTTGGGCAAGAACATCTCGTTCTGAGTCACTTTGAACACCCTTTAGCAGCTCAAAGACCTTCCATCCTGCTACTGTATCAAATCTGCTTGCTTTTCACAGTTTGCTTTTCTTTGTCCCCCAAGAAAGAGTCCTAGCAGTATAATCTCAGAGTGGTCTACACTTTACAGTTTCACTGCAATTCGATGACATTTGGTAGAGCCCATGAGGGGACATTAGAAACACCCCCCACCCCCTCACACCCCCCCACCCCCGCTCAAAGGCCTTGCCCCTACTAACAAAACCAAAGTGCCAATTTGATCCTCTTGAGTACAGATCATCTACCTATGCTGGCTCCTGCCTCCCACCATATTCTACACCAAATGTCAGTGTCTACCTCTCTGGCCTTTTCGCTCCTTAACCTGCTCTACCTACTCATTTCTCCTCACCACTCGGTAACAGTCCTTTCAGAGTTGCCTGCCCTGTCTCTCTCTCTCTAGCTCACTGGACCCTGCTTCACAAAGACTACATTGGTGGTTTCATGGGTGCCCCATCACATGGACTGGGAACACCTCTACACCGTGATTCAAAGCTTCTCGCCGATGAGTCTCCTTCTCCTTGGGGACATCTTCAGACTGCGATTCCGTCCCACTGCGCTTACCCTTTCCATTCCCGCGTCTCTGTTTCTACACTAGTGGAATCCTCCGGGCAGGATTCATATTTATGGCCCCCTTTCTAAGCGTCTCCCACCTCCTCCTTGCCCTAGGCTTTTTCTATAAAGATTCTCTGTTCACTTGCTGAAGTCTGATTTTTTTTTCCCCCTCTCTTTTTCTCTTTTTATCTCTGTCATCCCTAACCTCCTTCCCTCCCTGGGCTCAGATATCATTAAACCTCTCCTCATTTTTATTTTATTTTTTACTGCAATACAGCTTGGTCTCAATATGACTTGACAATGAGTTTCAATGACCAGAAAATGACACATTTAGTTTCCAGATTCTTACAGATTGTGACAGCTCCTACCACGGCACATGCAAATGACACAAAAATCATTTATTGCTAAGCTTTCCTTTTCCAAAAATCCCCTATCTCTAAGCCACGCCCTCTGCTCTCTCCTTATCGCTACACCGTCTTTGCTCTGCTCTCCTCCCTCGGTTCAGTCTCACAGAGATTTAAATTATCTTTTGAGTGTGGACAATACTGGAGAAATTGTCAAATGTTTCACTCCAGAAATGCTCTCTGGAGCTGGATTTGGCCAGATCACTTTAGAACCAAGTATATTTGTTTAGAGGTTTCCTTCAAAACCTCTGCCTTGGGTCAGGGTGGACACTGACTTTCTGCCAGGGAAAATGAAACAGAGCAGTTTCAGGAAGAAACACTATGCACTTGGACAGCTAAGTAATGTGGGAATGCCTTTCTGTATGCTGTGAATATCAATCTTTAAGTAAAGGAGCTGTTTTGGGCCATGACAGGCACCATAGAAGAAGTAGGAGGAGAAATCAGAGCATAGGTAGGAAAGGAAGGGCGGAGTCAGAGGCAGATTGAGCAAGCCGCCCAAGGAGCAACATGTAAGGAACACAGGTGAGCCACGGGCCACGTGGCAGACAGATTAATAGAAATGGGTTGATTTAAGATGTAAGAGCTAGCTAGCAATGTGCCTGAGCCATAGGCCAAACAGCATGAAGTTAATATAAGCATCTGAGTCATTTCTGGAGGCCTGAGCAGCAACGGCGAAGCAGCAGGTCAGGAGTGGCAAGGTCTGGGTCTCTGCCGCTCGGGACCAAGAAACCCCCACTACTACAGCTAAGAGGTAAGCTATTTCCAACAGAGTTTATTATTGCTTATCTCATGGTATTTAATTTTTTTAATCAAGAGAAATATAAATTTAGTTCTTTAAATACTCCTCACCTGGCCTTCTACCTTAGTCTTTCTGTTTTTCCTAGTGCTATTACTAAACCCCAAAGGGAACTCATGACCCCTCTTTTCTTCTACCCACACCATTTTTTGGTTAATTTTCTGGGTGAAGAACTGGAAGATATATTTTATACACATGTCTCCAAACAAAAGACATAATATCTTCTTCCTATAATCAACACAATCTCAGGATAGGCAGAAGCTTTCTCTACTATGGTTAAGGCTTCAATGGTCTATTCCAATCTCAAAAATGATATTATGCAAAAATTTAGACTTCCTAGGTCCACAAAATCAGATAACAACTAGTCTAGTGGAAGAGAGGATTAGAAACTTAAACTAGTTACTGGAGCTGACTCCAATGTAGGATTCTCACCATGGTACTTTCTGAAACTCTGGCTTCTGTACTTCCTCTATACTTCTCATAATAATGACGACCGCTCCTTGTCTCTTCAGCTTACTCCAGGAGAAAATTGCTGAAATAACCCAATGTTCCTTAAACCAGATGTTTCTGATGGGATTTCCTCAGATCCCTACCATCACCTGCCAACTTGAGACCCTGCTCTAGACCAGCATTCCAGATCACTCCCTTTCTCAAAAACCCTATCAGCATGAACTCTCCAGAGGCTTACTGTTGCCCTGTATCATCAACAAAAGCCTGGAGTGTTAGGTTCAAAGTTGCCTCCAAAATGGCCATACTGGTGACAATGTCCTGAAAATAAGGACTCTGACCACTTGAACAGAAAGATGTCTAAATTCAGCATTCTTCAGAAATCTCAGAGAGTGGTTTCTGTTTACTAGGAAAACCACTACATCTCTTAATATTCACCCAAAGGTAAATACCTCAGACAAAGGCATCAAGTTCTAGTCAATCTGAACATCCTGCATCAGCTCAAAGACTCTACATAATTCCTAAGTGCCATATAAATGCTGCTTACTTCTCTGCTATTTTGCTTCTCTCTGTGCCTAGACATGTAGCATTGGCAGTTGCATCCCGATAAATCTTCCTAACTTTGGGGCACAAATTTCTCCCCTCCCTACCCAAAAAAAGGTGCTTGCTGGCCAGAGTAACACTTGGCTGGAGGAGTAATTACCAACTGGCTAGGCTTTCTGTTCTGAGTTAACCTCCAGTCTTAGGCAGAACGGCCACACATGCTTCTGTTTTACTTTCATCTGGGTAAGTTTTTCAGACAGTGGCCTTTTTCTCTTGGTGGGTTGGGGTTTTTGCTCTTTTTGGACTCCTCCTTTGGCTTCTATCACACTAGGTAGCTGTCCCACTTCACAGACATTTGAATCATCACAGACAACAAGATTGGAGAGTAATTTGATTTTTTTTTTAAAAAAGGGGGAATTTGTTTAAGGCAAAGTAGGGTGTTTAGCCTTTCTCTAGATGATTTGATATTAGAACCAGTGAAGGAAAAGATAAATAAAGTAGATGGGACTATCATAATGTTTATCATACTGTTTATTATGAATATTTTTATTTGATTTCTGTTTTATCATTTAAAGAGTTAATTAATGTAAATTCCAAGAACAATGTCTTAGAAAAGCCTGTCAAGAGAGAACACAAAGATGTTCAAATTCAAATAGAGAAATATAAAGGACCCATTTCAGCAAGGTCATCTAAAATTACACAAAAATAGGCAACATTAATATATCCCATAAACTTTAAAATATTGCACAATGATAAAGATGATAGAGAAGCTAGTTGGGCTCCAGTACAAATGCTAGAATTAAGAAAAGTAAAAGAAGCAATTGTGACATATGGGATGCACTAACCATTTGTAAAACAAATGGTAAATAGCTGGTCATTCTGTAACTGGAAAATTGGTTAGATATGGTTACAGCTGTGCTAGAGGTAGAACTGCTTATACAATGGAAATCATGGTGGAGGGAGGAGGCTAAAACAATAGAACAAGAAGCAGGGCCAGAGGCATAGAAGTCTCCCAAGACTAACTTCTTGGAGAGGGAGATTATGCTGATATTGAAAGGCAGTCTTTATACAATGAACATATTCTGGATTTATGTCATATGGCAGCTTTAAATGCCTGGGATTGGATTGAAGAAATAGGAAAGAAAACTGAATCATTCACAAAGTAATTCAAAGCCCCAAAGAAACTTTTACAGACTTTTTGCACAGATTAACTGCAGCAGTAAACAGAATGGTGCTGGACTCAGAAGCCAGGCAAATAATAATTGAATCACTGGATTTTGAGAATGCTAGTGCATAATGTAGAAAAATACTTAGACCGTTAAAAGCAAGGTTATCACCCTTGGAGGACTGCATTCATGAGACAATTAATCTAGAATCCTATGGTGGTGAAACTTTCTAACTTGTATTACTAACTAAAATCTAGTATCTGGTTTTTATTAAATTTGAAACATATCCCCACACCCACACAATGGTCTAGTTCAGTGATTTCATTGTACCCTTGCTTACAACAGGGACATGAACTCAGATCCTAGCACTCACACAAACAGCTGTGTATGAAAGTGTGCAGCTCTATTCCCTGTGCTAGGAGGCAGAGGCAGGAGGATCCTGGAAGCTCAATGGCTAGTCAGTTTAGGCTCTTGTCAAGTGCCAGGTTCACTGGGAAACCCTGTGTCAAACAAAAAAAAAACAAAAAACCTCCAGATGATGGAAAGATCACCCATGCTCATAAACTAATAGAATTAATATTGTAATAATGGCTATGTTATCAAAACCTATCTATGGATTCAACATAACCTCCATATAATTTAAATAACTTTTTTAATGTGTTATGTTTTATTTCTGTTATCAAATACTTGTCAATAGCCAACTTTATGGAGAAAGATTATTTCTCTTTAGAGTTTGAGAGGATACAGCCTGTCAAGATGAGGGAGCCGAGGTGACAATAGCAGGAAGCAGCTGGTCACATTATACTCTAAAGGGTAGTACTTACACCACTTCCTCTTTCTACTTAGTGGAGAATCCCATTCACTGGGATGGTGTTACCTACTATCAGGGTAGATCTTTCTATTGCAAGTGAATCTTTCTGGTAACACTCTCACAGACACGCTCAACGACCTGTTTCATTGATACTAAATTCTATCAAGTTAGTGATCAATATTAACCCTACAATGTTTGTTCAAGACAGAAAGTCAGAAGAATAATAGTCTTAAAATACATGGCAGCCCAAAAGACACAATGTACTCAAAGCAATCCTAAGCAGAAGGATCTATTCTGGGAATATCACAATACTTGACTTTTTTCTCCCTAACATAATATTTTCTTGTATTATTTGGGAATTTTATGCAATGACCTGCAATCACACAGACTTGCTATTCCTCTTAGGTATACCATCCCACCCAAAAAGGAAAAGAAATAGACAAACAAACAAACCAAAAACAACAACAAAAACACCACCAACTCCAGTTTATGTTGCCCATATACTCTCTGGCGCTTGGTCAAACTCCCAGAACCCAGTCCCTTAGAGAAAATTCAGTCCTTCTCCAAATATCGGCCAGGTGGTATCAACTATGAAGAGTTATACTTCAGCATCCTTACCACAATTTTTTAGGACTCTCTTCAATAGCTTCCTGTCCAGGGGGGCGAGAGTGTCACAGAAGCCTTCTTCTATGTCTCTCATTCTCAGCCATTAGTCTGCAGTCATCAACACCCCTTCAAAATAAGCTTCCTTGCCCATAGCAATCACACCAGCATGGATCATGAACTGTCACATGGCCTCTGGTGGCAACTCAGAATCCTTCAGCAATTCGGATCGTGGACATGAATGTTGCCTCCACCTGTGATATGGACCACTGGCATCAACATGGTTTCTGTCTGCAACACAGACCGTGGACATACATCGTACCTACAGCAGCAACACAGACTCTGACTTGACTCTAAATTATGCTAGAGTCCGATTAATGTACACAGTATGGCAAAGACACAAAAGTAAGCACATTGACAAGCGGAATAGAAGACACAGAAAGAAACTCATGAGTCCATCAGCATCAGAAACATACATTGGTGAAAAGACATCTTGAACAAATTATACTGTTACATGTATGTGCACATGAACATACCCTCATCTCTTATCTTGTACAAAAATCAACTCAAAATGGATTAAAGGCTTTAATGTAGCACCTGAACCTCTGAAACTACTAGGAGATAAAACACTTCAGGATATAAACAGAGCTGAAGCCTTTGCAAAGATTTTTCAGTAGCTCAGAAAAACAATTTTAGGGGCTGACACATTGAATTTTGTGAAATGTAAAAGTTTCACCAGAGTCAAAAGACAGTCTAGAGAATGGGAAAGAAATCTTTGACAGCTATACATTAATAAGAGATTAATATCTAAAATCTTTAAAGCTTCAAAAATTGAAACACTGTCAGAACACAGTCCGCAAATGGAGCAGTGTGAGATTTCTGAGACATTTTGAGAAAACCCCAAGTGAACAAGACAAGAATCTTATAATCTCTACTCCTCCATAACTTTCCTCAGAATATATTTTTGTGCCCCTCATGGGTGTAATAGTAGGGGTAGGTTTTACTCATCACCCTACCCATTATTATTCAGAATGGTGCTTCACAAGTGTGGGCTGTCCTCATGACTGTTTACAGGTTAAACTCATATGAACTTTGCTTAACCCTCAGAACACCCTCAGAATATGAATGGTCTGATGCTATGAATAAAGTTGGCTATCGTGTAAGCCTCATTTTTTAGGCTCTATTCTCCCAGGTTCATACCACCAAATAGAGTGGTAACAAAACACCAAAACACCAACACCAACAAACAAACAAATGCCAGTTAACCAATCAATAAAACCTTTAAGTTTTTGGTTTCTCTTTCAAAAAAAAGAGATGCAAATTCTCAATAAATATGTAAAAAAAAATATCACTATCCCTCCCTCCCAGTGAAGCACAAATTAAAACTATATTGTGATCCAATCTCAATCAAGTCAAAAGTGCATGGAATGGGTTAAATCTGGCTGAGTCATTGACCAAAAAGGCTCCATGGAAATCCCCAAACATCCCAGACTTTGCCAAGGCTATGGTTGCTCTATACAAACTGATGGTAAGACTCTATTGCTGATGATAACATCCACATATCTCATTGAACACAAAGAAACTGAGCTGGTGCCTAACTGAGAACTTTTACCATCTTAGTTAGGGTTTCTATTGCTGTGAAAATACATCATGACCAAAGCAAGGTGATGTGGTGATGTGCCTTTCTGTATGCTATGAATAGAAATCTTTAAATAAAGGATCTGTCTTGGTCCATGACAGGAACCATAGAAAAAGTGGAGGATGAATCAGAATAGGTAGGAGGAGCAGGGGCAGAGACAGACAGACTGAGCCAGAAGCCCAAAGGAGCAACATGTAAGGAACACAGGTGAGCCGCGGACCAAGTGGTAGACAGAGTAATGAGAATGGGTTGAGTTAAGATATAAGAACAAGCTAGCAATGTGCCTGAGCCATAGACCAAACAGCATGAACTTAATATAAGTGTCTAAATCATTTCTCTGGGGGTGAGCAGCAGCAGGCAGCCAAGGGGTCTGGGCTACAGGTCTGTGGGTCTAGGCCTCTGGCCGCCCAGGACCAAGAAACCACATTGTAACAGATGGTGTCCCTGGGTGCAGTGAATATCCACTTAAAACCTGAGAAAGTTTTAAAAGGGGTTTTAGCACAGAGACTGAGCCAAAGAAGCTTCCAAGTTGTGTATATGAAGCAGGTCATTGTACAAAGAAAGTGTGGCGTCCAGGTCACATTCAAAATTGCACCAGCAGACTGACGGCAGGCAATGTAAGCTGCAACAAGACCAGTTCCTGAAATCTCACAGAAGACTCAGTAGCATCTTATTGGTTTAAGGTTTCTGTTTATTTTGAACAAAAAGGAAGCAAAGACGGATACTTAGTAGCAGCATTTTCCTGAACTTATTGATTCAGCTTTGTCTGCAAAAACTATGTAACTCTTGAAGAGAGTATATTTTAAAAGCTCTTCTGGTTGAAAGATGATTAAGGATTCACAATAAAACAGATTCAGATGAAAAGAAAAACCTGTAAACGGGTTACAATGTGTGTAAAAGGTACATAGGCTTCAGAGAGAAAAGAAAGAGGATAGAGAAAGTCTTTAAAAAGAGAAATAGAGTAATAAAAATATAATAAGCCACGTAAAGATGGAAAATAGACACAAAATCTGGATTTTGGTTGTTATTGTGTTTTCTTTTAATTTTTTAACTGTTAATGAGCTAACCGCAGAAAGATCATGGATTGCAAATGCAAAGGCTACTAAGTTAAATAAGAATACATATTTTAAAGGTATTTTGATTTTGAAATTTGTGTCTAAGGATTTATTGCTTTGGAAGGGTTCTGCGTTTGTTTCCACAGAAGATGAGAACCTGTGGATGACTTCCACGGAAATATGGTTTCATCAACCAAGACCCCCTGAAAAAAATCTCTGATGGGAAGAGATGGCCACATCAACTTAAGACTATGATCCAGTCTCAAGAACCCGTGAGATTTTCAACGCCCCTTAATTAGCTGGAAGCAGTAATGGAAAACTATGCCCGAATTCTCAAAATATTGATTCTAAATGTTTGTTTTCATTATAACTAGTAAATGGTCATAGTTAATCTCTTTCTAAAAAGGGGAGGGGGATATGGTATATGAGTGATTTTTAAAAATTAGATTATTGAATTTACTTAGACCAGGAAATCAGATGTTAGTCTCAAAATGTTTTACATTGGCATGGGCTTTGGTTTATTGATACAAATTTAAGGTCAATTTTGTTATGCTGAATGTATTTTTCTATTCTTGTTTATGATATGATGTTCATGTAACTGATTTAAAGTTGTAATATATAATTAAGAAATTGCAGGTTAATAGTCACCTTTGATAATCAAACTTATAGTTAGGTTAGTTAGGATTTTTAGGTATACAAAGTTATATTTCAATTAGATAGGTAATCTTCAAAGACTTCTAAGACCTACAGAATATGACTTTAAAATATTTTAAGAACTTAGACTTTTCTGGACAGTGAGACAGATTTGCTCCTGGCAGCACCAATCAAGAGAAAATTGGGCACTGAAGAAACTCCATATGGAGTCTACTCTCTTTGTGGCAATGGTTAGCCACTGGACAAGACTGCTTGACAGTATGTTATTTAAACTGGACATGCAGGTTCCATAGGAAGGTAACGTTTGAACTTTGGCAGAACAAGCCGAGATGGCCCTTCAGATTCTTGCTTTACAGAGAAAACTGTCAGACATTCTTCAAGACTGGAGACAGAGCAGATTTCCTGCTTCACTAAAATGAAAAGAGACTCTGGGCCTGTAGGCTGAAGATGGATGCCCCAACTTTATAAAGAAACTTTGGGTGACTGTCCAGGCAGATAGGTGTCATCTCTGTCATTTCTAGATTTTAGAAGTTACTTGCACTTCTGGTTTACTTGGGTAAATATATCCTTCTGTGGTCTTTGATATAGTTGAAAATTAGATAGTTATAGGTACAGTTTTTCTTAGTCATTTAAAAATTTTATTGGATATGAAACGTTAGATTCATAAAGATAAGGTAGATGATAAGAGTATTTTCTTTAAGTTTGCTAAATACAAATAGACTATATGCTGTAACTGTAATTCTTGCCTGATAGCTGTTTTGTTATATGTAATTTTGCCTTATTAAAATTGAAGCCTTCCTCTTTTATTAGACAGAAAGGGGGAAGTGATGTGGGAATACCTTTCTGTATGCTGTGAATCTCAATCTTTAAATAAAGGAGCTGTCTTGGTCCATGACAGGCACCATAGAAAAAGTAGGAGGATGAATCAGAATAGGTAGGAGGAGCAGGGGCAGAGACAGACTGAGCCAGAAGCCCAAAGGAGCAACATGTAAGGAACACAGGTGAGCCATGGACCAAGTGGCAGACAGATTAATGGAAATGGGTTGAGTTAAGATATAAGAGCTAGCTAGCAATGTGCCTGAGCCATAGACCAAACAGCATGAAGTTAATATAAGCATCTGAGTCATTTTGGGGGCCTGAGCAGCGGCGGGCGGCTAAGAGGTCTGTGGCTGCAGAGTCTGTGAGTCTGGGCCTCTAGCCGCCCGGGACTGAGAAAACACATTGTAACAGCAAGATTTATAAAGAAAAATAAAAATATTTAACTGTTAGGGCTCACTTATATCAGATGTTGAGTTCATTATCATCAAGGTGGGAAGCAAGGCAGCATGCAGGCAGACATGGTGCTAGAGAAGGATCTGAGAGTTCTTACATCTTGACTCACAGGCAACAAGAAGTGGTTTAACACAGTGGACATGGATTGAGCATATGTGAGACCTCAAGACTCACCTCCACACTGACATACTTCTTCCAACAAGGCCATACCTTCATCAACATAGTCACATCTAATAGTACCACTCTCTCTGAGGGAAATTTTCTTTCAAACCACGATACCACTGCTGACTAAAATTAATGGGACCGGAAAGTACTTGCATCCATGC
The DNA here is from genome assembly GCA_033318265.1 of Phyllotis vaccarum. Classification (NCBI taxonomy): domain Eukaryota; kingdom Metazoa; phylum Chordata; class Mammalia; order Rodentia; family Cricetidae; genus Phyllotis; species Phyllotis vaccarum. The sequence goes on along the minus strand of JARWLC010000006.1, from coordinate 21,918,135 downwards.
TATAAGAGGAGAAAGGTAAACATCAGCCCTACTACAAATTACTGAATCTACAACTGTGACCTACATGCATGGCATATTGGTACATTAGTAGCACGAACACTGTGGGAGTAACCAACTATGCTTCAGTTGGATTTAAGGTACATTCTATGAGATTAAACCTATTTCCAACACTTCTCTGGTAGCCAAGAACCTGAGATTAGTTAGAACATGACCAAGGGGGAAATCAAATACTATTATTCTAAGGAACATAACGAGAAAATGACTCTTAATGACCTAATACCCGTAGATCAGTCTCTTACTCAGCCATCATCAGGGGCGTTTCCTCCTGTAGTAGGTGAGAACAAATACAGAGACCCAAAACTGGACAACGTGCAGAGAGTGAGAGACCTTGTAACACTCAGTCTTATATAGGTAGTCGTCTTCAAACCCATCTTGCCAGAGCTTAGGGAACTATGTGAAAAAGAAAGAAACATTGTAAAAGAACAGGATGGGAAAGAGTATATTTCAGACACAACAGGACCGATGCACATATGAGTACTCAAAGACTGTGGCAGTACACACAAGTCCCAGCACTGGCAGGGAGAAGTAGACATGGACTTCATCCACAACTAAGAAGCTGCTTGCAACTGACATCCTCTGTAAAGTTAGTATTCTCTAATGGCGTCTCTCTGGGTATATTAACTACACTGAGGTCCTCTTGCCCACAAGTAGATGCCTAAAGCAAGACTAATTCAATGGCATTTTTGTAGACTTTTGTCCCATAATGCTTTAAATATTTCTTCTCTTAGTGGTCTTTTGTTTACTTATTGTGGTTTCTGATTCTGTATTTTATGGGTTTTGTTTTTGTTTGTATATCTGTGCATGCATACATACAAGTGTTTGCATATGTATATTTCTTGTGTTATTTCATCATTTAATTTTTATTCTTTTTTGCTTCTTTTTATTGCTCGCCTAGGTTTGTTTATTTTCTAAAAAGAGAGAGAGAGAAAGAAACAAAAGAATGAAAGGAAAAAAGGAAAGATCCTAAAGATAGAGGAGGGAGAAAGGGAATGGAGTCTGGTGGGGGGGAGGAGTTGGCGGGGGGGGGGGGGATGTGATCAGAGTGTAACATATACCATATAGGTTTTTTTCAATAAAAATAAGAAGAAAATGACAACCAATGCTGGTAAGGATGTGAGCAAAACAGAAGCCTCACATACTTCTGGAGGGAAGGCAATATAGTTTAGCTTCTGTAGAAATTTGTCTAGAGATTACTCAAATAAATAAATACATCTAGACATATCAGTGATCCACCTGAAATGTAGCAGAATTTCTAGTCCAAGAAACAGGACCCCAAGACTTCTCTTACCAAGAAGCAGTTTATTATTTCTGCAGGATTCTAACAAATTATTGTCTAAAACTCTAGAGCCCCAAATATTGTAGAGTTGAGGATTTATACATTTTTGGCTTTTTTTTTTTTTAATCTCTCATATGTGGCTACATACGTTCTGATCTGATCCTTTAAATTATTACGCTATACCATGAAAATGAGAAGAGCTTGGGAAGGAAGGGACCAACCAGAGAGAGGTACCACTGGTGTGGTAAGTTCACACTCTGCAGTGAGTATTGTCCAGCCGTCATGTACCACACACACATACACACACACACACACACACACACACACACACACACACACACACACACACACACACACATCAGTCTACAAGGCTGTTCCTGTTTTTCTTTGTCTGGTCCTCTAGGACCCTTCACCACCACAACATCCCTTCTGTTTATATAGAGAGAGGAATCTAAACCAGCAGACCATAGAGATATTGCTTCAGTATTATTCCCAATAACCAACACACAGATAACCAGCCTAGATGCCAGTTAAGCACAGGAGTAGATAATGAAAATGGGGATCTAGACAGAACAAAGTAATTTTTTTCAGCTGAAAAGAATGAAATTATGTCCTTTCCAGTAAAATGAGTGTAACTGCTGATCATCACATTAAATGATATAAGCCAGAAGCAGAAAGACAAAATACCTGTTTTCATCTTGTATGTAGACTTTAAATACTTTTCATTCATTCACTCACTTGTTTGTTTGTTTGTTTATTCATTCATTTATTTATTTTAGGCTTTTTGTTTGTTTTGAGATTCTGTCTCACACTGGCCTGGAACTTATTATATGGTCCAAGCTAGCCTTGAATACATTGCAATCTTCCTGGCCCAGCCTTTTGATTATTGACACTGCAGGTGAAAGCCATACACCCAACAGCCCCTTTCCTACTGTCATAAGTTATATGTATCCATAAAATACATTGTCTATATTATATAGAAACATATATTTCGTAACACATTTCATATTACATGAAAGTAGAAAATAAGAAATGTAGCATTGTGTAAATCTAATTAATCTTATCAAAAAATAAATAAATAAAACCAGGAGTCAGAAATTGAGGTAAAAATCTGAAAGATCTGAAAGGCAGGCGAGCATCCACAGTAACTTCCTACCGCTTTCATTCCTTTAGACCAAAAAGGCTGAGGTCCTGTCTTAGCCTTGCCTTACCACTTCCTGTCCCTCTCTCTACAGTCTTCCAAACCTCTATGGTTATCTAATGGCTCTGCCCTCTGGCTCCAAGCAAGCTTCATTTGTCAAAATACAATATCATACAACAGTGTAAGGAGAGAAAAGGATCTAAAAAAGAATGGTGGAGGGGACAGAAAAGGAAGGGTATGAGACAGCAGAAGAGAAATGTCACGTTCTTCCTCTTCTATGGAACCTAATGATATATATGTGTGTATAGACATTAAATATATTATATCTATGCAAATATATACATATGTAAAACAGAGAAGACACTGTCCTAAAGGAAGAAGAACAAGAGGTGTGAGGGGACAAGAGAGAACATGACAGGCCAGGTGTAGAATATAAGCGTGAATGTGAGCAAAACGTACTGACCCATGTCTACCTAAAAATATCACTAAGCAACCCATTGCTTTTTATACTTACTTAAAAAATTAATTAAAAAAAAAACCCAGTTAGTTGTACTTTAATGAGGTTGGTTTCGTGATGTGTTACATTCCTGGTGCCCAAATCCCCTAGACACATTCTAAAAGCAAGAAAGGAAACATTAAGTCACATGTAAGAAGATGACCGTGAAACTAACACCAGATTCCACAGTAAAAACATTTCAAAACAGGAGAGTCTGGTCTTGTCTACAGCCAGGAATAGTGATGCTCACCTGTAATCCCACCATTGGTGGGGTTGGAAAGGAGGCTTAGACAGCAGGGTCATGAGTTTGAGCCCAGCCTCAAAGAAAACCTCAGAACAAGACAAAACAAAACAGATGACAAATATATAGATTGCTGAAAGGAAAATAAACCTACCTGTGGTGAAATATTATATATTTAATAAAAATAGTCTGGAATATCAGAGAACAGAGCCACCTTTCCAGCCTTTTTGTTTTTGTGAGACAGGATTTTCTGTTTAACAGTCCTGGCTGTCCCGAAGCTTGTTTGTAGACTAGGATGACCTCGAACTCACAGAGATCCTCCTGCTGCTGCCCCCCAAGTGCTGGGACGGAGGGCATGCTACCACTGCCTGGCGTTTAGGCCTTGAACTCACAGAGATCCACAGGGATTTCTGTCTCCAGAGTGATGGGATTAAAGGCATGGTCACCACTCCCCGACCTTCATGGTTTGGCTATGAGTGATTGTGTCCTCTGATATTTCAGACTAAGATTATCTAATATACAGTGTATCACCACACCTACCAGCTAAGGATACTATGACCAGCAGAGCAGTCCTTCAGCAATGGAGAATAAGGAGTGTACAGTATCAGGGAATGAAATTTCAGATACATAGGACACAGAGATAGGAGGGCCACTGAGGCCTAGAGCTCCAGTAAAGAGCAAATAAATGATCATGAAAAAGAAATGAAGGAGAAATAGACTTTCTAAGATTTTTTTAAAAAGTTAAGGAGTTCATCACCACTGAAGTGTCATTGTAAGAAATGATGCTTCAGGTAATCCAGCATCTAGAAACAATGATTACCTGACAGCACCATCTACAAGTGGTTGTTCTTGCTGTAATTTAAACATAATTGTTCGGGTCTTTTCTTGTTGTTTTTGTTTGTTTGTTTGTTTTGGGTTTTTTTAAAGATTTATTTATTTATTATGCATACAGTGTTCTGTCTGCATGTATGCCTGCAGGCCAGAAGGGGGCACCAGATTTCATTACAGATGGCTGTGCGCCACCATGTGGTTGCTAGGAATCGAACTCAGAACCTCTCTCTGGAAGAGCAACCAGTGCTCTTAACCACTGAGCCATCTCCACAGGCCCCTATTTGTTTGTTTTTGACACAAGGTCTCCTTAGGTAGCAGTGGCTATTCTGACACTCATTATGTGGATCTACTTTCCTCTGCCTTTTGAGTGATGGTATTAAAGGCATGTAACACTGTGCCTGGCTATATGTAGAGATTTTTGTAAGATCTGAAAATTTAGGTATTTTATCTGTGCCTAAAAATGAGAAAGCACCAAGATCAGTGACAGACTGGGATTTGTGTCAGTGGTAGAATGGTTACCTAGAATGTAGCATAGTACACCCTGGGTTCAGTTCCCCACAGCACCATCAAAACAACTACAAAACAGTAAGCCACCCACATGCTTCACATGGAGCTTCTGGCAGTAGCATCAAGAGGTGTGCTTACAGCTCTATGATAAACCTGTGAATTGTGTCACCCTGCTGTGTGGAGCAGATAAGCTCCTAGATGAATGTGTGTTATTGATGTAAGCATGGTCATGTCAAGACCACAACGCCTCAAACCCACAGGCATGGCAAACCCCTTCCCAGATCAGGTTCATAGGGATGGCAAAGCCTTACTCTGGTCCAAGTGCATGCTACAAATAATTGATATTTAGGTAAAAAACTAGTGTTTGCTAAAAAATTAAAAAAAATGTTATCAACCACAGCTTCCTCCATCGAGATGGTCCCAACACAAAACTCCTCCCCTATGGAAGCCTCCTATTGAGATTAAAATGTACCTTCCACTACTTCAGCTATATACAATAAACCTGCTTTCTGTCTCAGCAGTATATAATAAACTGGCGGAGTTTCTAGGATGCTGGTTCCTCCATCAAACTACACTGACCACCCAGTCTCAGCTCCCCCCCCCCCTCTCTCTGTGTGTGTGTGTGTGTGTGTGTGTGTGTGTGCCATTCTTCATTCCCATCAACCCAGTTGTGGCCAAAGGTGCTCCCAACAACTCCCCCCCCCCCCCATTTTGCTTCCCTATTATTACTGTCACAAATTGTATTCCATAACCAACAATTAAAACAAAACCCATGGAAATACCACACTGGATATTTACCATACAGAGGAGAGCTAGTGAAACGAAGACTTGAGATCTTAGATATGTCAGACCAAACATCGTGGTAAATAATAAAAGTCCACTTTCATGCAGTGAGAGGTCTGAACTGAATGACCTGTGTTCTGGGTCTTTGTTAGCAATATCTTAGTGGTATAGGCCCTTTTGTTCTTCCCCTTGTCATAGACGAGGCCAGTTGGCCATCCAAAGAATTCCCAGGGCATGCTAAAAGATATGCTTTAGTAAGTCATTAAGGTCCCAAAGCCTAACAACGCTATGAAAAGGTCATTTGTGCCCAACAATGTCTTAATGGCATGATTGTACTTGATTAGAGGTTGGAGAACAGGAAGTAGACTGACTGTGAATGTGCTTTTGAATACAACACTGACTGTGTAATTGCCCATAGCATTCCTTTTTAGATGACTAAGAGAAATAAATTATCGGTGTTCAATAGACTCTCTTTTTAAAAATAATTTAATCATTGTTGTATGATGTTCTTCAAGTTAATCAATAGTATCTTTTTATTTACATTCATGCACACATATAGACCATGGAGAGTATTTCATACATTGTCATTGGAATGGTGAGATAATAGGTCACTGTAGTTACTATCATGTGAAGTTTCCAATTTTTAATACAATTTATTCAGACTTTGCCAAAGGTGTATTTACAAAAAGATTATTGATTACGATGACTGGTCCTAAGAGTGTTGATTTCAGCAGGAAGGACCTTGCTGGGATTCTTGATGAGCTTCCCATAAAGTGATTGAATTCATCAAAGAACTGATTTTAGTTTTTGCTCATATTTATCTCTCCCTCCAGAATCTAGAATCTTATACTTATTTATATCTCCTCTGGTATAACCCTGGTTGTTCGTATTCTAGAGAAGTATGGTGTAAAAGTAAAAGTAAATACATGCTCAAATGCAAACTATTTCTTACCCCCCCCCCAAATCCCTTGCCACTTTCAGCCTTTCTTCCTTCATTTAAAAATTTATCTGGTGTTTTCCTCCTAAGTTTCTTATGGGGAAAAGTATTAATGCTGGATGAGGTGGGTGTTATTTGGGGGTGAAGGGTAGGCAGCTTTGACTCTGTGTGACACTGTCACTCATTTCCAGGGTCCTCTTTGGTTTTAAATCACCAGAACTGTTTAACACTTGGGCGGCTCATGAGTCAACTACTTCTCTGAAACAGGAGGAAAGTATGCAACCTAAAAGGGGGCTTTCTAATCAACAGAGTCACCAAAACCAACCCTGTAATAAAAACATAAAAGTATTTATCTAAATTGCAAAAACTATTTGGAGTATCCCAGGCATGCAATTTAACATAGTAGCAAATCACAAGAAAACCATCTTTGTGAGGTAAGCAAATACTAGATAAATAAAACTATACATTTGTTCCTTGGCTCTAAAACAATTGTTTACTTGAAGTTTCCATAAGTGGCTATTTAATGAAATATACTTTATATCTTAGATCATGTCTTTATTTCTTTTTTAATAAATTGCTTTTATTTACGTATGTGTGTGAGGGTATACACATTGTGCACATTGTATGTACATTAGTGGCCACAGAATGCACATGAGTACAGCCCGAATGAGGCAGTTCTCACTTCATACATTATGTGCTCCTGGGTTTGAACTCAGGTCATTGGGTCCAACAATAGGGTGCCTTTATTTACTGAGCCATTGAATTATCTCATATGTCAGCTATTTCTTAGTGTTATAAATGTCTCATATTTGAGAGCTATGCATTATGTAACCTATTAGGTTATTTAGAAAAAATTACTTGGAAGATTGATTTGACTGCTTACAAATAATTGATCTTATTGGCAATAATGTTAGGCCATTTATCAAATGTTACTCTGTGTCACCTTTGTACTTACAAACTATTTTAAATGATGTAAGGGGATCTTGAAAAATTCATTAGATGTCAGATCAGTACAAAAGAGTAATTCAATAATATATGTTAAATATATTGAGTATTGGTATATGTGCTTAGAAAGAAAAAGTCAATGCACTCTTTGTATTTTGACAGCAATATAATACTAGTAATTAATAAATAGAATATTTTCTTCTCATGAGTTTATATAGACATAGACAATTAGTAAAGTAATTTTCACTATGTTCGGTTTTGTTTTTTAAATTTAGAGCCTTGGTCATGTGTGTCCATATCTGTCACTTTGTTGGTGACAGTATTTGCTTTGTTCATTCACTAAGCTTGAAAGGATTGTTTGCTACTTGAGTCTTGGTTTTTGTCAGGTTCCTGATTTTGCCACCTTGAATGATTCTTCAAATAATTCAGAGCATTTAGACAAACGTGTGTGTAAAATATTAAAATTGGAAACGAGATAAAAATACAGAGGAAATTAGATAGTTATAGCCCCTGGGAAGGAGAAGGACTCCCTCACGGAGAGGTGAATTGAAGCCTCTCACAAACTGAAGGCTTGGTATCTCCACACATTTAACAAAATTTGTTGGGAAATAATATTCCTTTTTATAGAATTTCAAATAAATAAGAATTGTAAAATAGGAATGAGCCATACTTAAGGCATAAGCATCCATAACCGTTGTGTTTAAACTAACTCCTTTCACAGTTATAAATTTGTGACTTTTGAAGAATCTCCCAAACAGAATTAGGAACTTTGTTTCTAGGTCCCACAACGTACTTTACTTTCTTGTGTGATCTACTGTATAGTATATAAAGATCTTTTTACCCTTGTAACCTGTGATTTTGATTTGCCATCCTATCCCATGCAGTTTAGAAACTATCTGTTAATATCTATTATTACAATAAGGAATGTTTCATAGAAACTTTGTGAGCAATAGAACTACAGAATTCACAAAAATCATACATAATAAATTATATATGGAAATTAAAAACTTAAACAAACACAACTCTCTCTTGAGAAATCGTTTCTTAATGAACTCCAGCTCTGCTTCATCCCAACTCATTCTGAAATTCTGTGTTGGAACCAGGAATCCTGACTTTACCTCTCAAAGAACTCAGTTTGTTTCAGGAGGAGACACAGGGCCACACTTCCCACTGACAAGTCCCACCGTATCTCTTTTCCATTTTATTTTGGTGAAACTGTCTGAAACTTACTCAACAATATCAAGTTGGACATATTGGCTTACTACTTGCTATGTTATTACAAAACAAATATTGAGAACATACAATATATTATGCTTATTCATTTTGCATCTCTAAAGGATGCATATAGATGCAGTATTGTAGAATCTGGTTATGAAAGAATATCATAAACAGAAAATAATTAAACTATTTAAATACACGCTATCACAGGCAATACTATGAGAATATAAAGTGTACTAAATCAGGTATTGCTAAATTAATGACAGAATGTAGTCAAAAGTCTCTTGCCTGGCCAGAAGCTCTCAAATATCCAGCAGCTGCTTTCCAAATTATTGACTCAGAGGTTTAATATTAACTGCTGGACCAGTAGTTAAAGCTTATTACTAACTAGTTTTTACATTTAAGTTAATACATAATTCTTATCTATGTTTAGCCACATGGCTTGGTACCTTTTTCAGTAAGGCATTCTCATCCTGCTTCCTCTCTGTCTGGCTGACATCTGTATTTTTACCTTCCCCTTCTCAGAATTTTCCTAGTTTGGTCACACTGCATATATTTTCTGCCTGACTGCTGGCCAATCAGTATTTTATTAACCAATATCAGTGACAAATCTTTACAGTGTACAAGAGCATTATCCCACAGCAACAAAATATATTTTTTCTTAATATAATTTATATTAGTATCACTTTGATTATCATAATTATTGGTTTAATTCCTGAATCATTGGTCTACTGTCAATATATGAGTTCCAAAAATTTTTAAAGTTATTCTTACACAAATAACAAACAAATCCTTTTATATCTAGGCATGGTGATATATACAGCTATAAGCCCAGCATATGAGAGGCCAAGGAAAAAAGATCATAGTCAAGACCAGTCTGACTACAGATTGATTTAATGTAGCCTGGTATGTATAACGTGATCTTATTTCAAACAGAAAATTGAAAAACACACAAAAAGTTTTCATATGTACATAAGATATTAATTGGAGAAATAGAGATAAAACATGTTTAGAGGTTCTTTAAGAAATATTATCAACAAAATGGACAAGGTGACTTTGCCTATAACATCAGAACTTAAGAGGTTGGGGCAAAGGAAGGAATGAAAGTTTAACTGAGTTAATGAGACTGAGGTGGGGGGGAAGATATATCAAGAAATGAAAATAAATGAAAGAAACTTTACTTATAGATGTCTGGGGAGCCAAGAGATAAAGGGTAGATAAACTATGGAAGGTTTCACAGGACACTGAGATCATGTATTCTTTCTATTTAGATAGAGGTCTTGGGAAGTGTTAACGGGTGGCTCATACCTGTCACCCCATAACGTCCATGGCTAAAGAGGATTGTTGGAGCCCAGGAGGCTGAGGTCATGAGGTCAGCCTCAACAGAAAAAGGGTAATAGTAATGAGAGGAGCAGGAGGAGGAAGAGGAGGAAGAATAAGATTAATTAATGAGAGAGGAAGTAGAACCTCCATTCACACTATCTGGCCTCTGGTCACACAGGTAAACCCTTGATGGCCCATATTACACTGAAATACCAACTGCTTTTTTCTCATCTTCAAGTTTTAGCTACTTCTCTTCTTAGATTCTTGTAACTTGAACCCAGGATTTTCTGTATGATAAGCCACTGCTGAAGTTTGTTCTCAGCTTCTTCTTCTTCTTCTTTTTAATCTAAAGACAGGGTCTCACCAAGTCACCCAGGCTAGCCTTGAATTTGTAATTCCCCCAAAATTAGTCTCTCGGTAGTTGGGATTGTTTGTGAACACTAATGTATCCTACGGAATACATTAGTAAGTAACAGAATAGCATGGAAAATAATACCTGTGGAAGTTGAGGCTGGAGGATCATGCCTTGAACACCAGCCTACATATATAGAAACCCTTCGACTCAGAAACAGAAGCATAAAAACCCAGCAGAAAGAAATGTGAGCCTCAAGAGGATGGATTTATTTATTTATTTTTTTAACCAATCAATATGGTTCTGTAACTGGCCTGATATTAATAGCATAGACAACATGCTGCCATTTCATTTAGCAACAGAAACTTGTTTCTCAGGGTTTTGGAGACTGCAAAGTTCAAAATGAGTGCACCATTGCCGTTGCTCTCTGATGATGGTCTTCTTGGTGGATTGTTGAAGGCTGCCTTTTTGTTCTACTCACTTAGATGGCAAAGATAGTTTGGGGACTCCACTTCTTCAGACAAAATCACAAATGTCATCCTGGGTTCATCCTCTTGACTTTATCTGAACCTAATTAGCCATCGAAAGTTTAACCTTGTCACATGATCCTAAGGAGTTAGGCTTCTGCATATGAAATTTTAGAGAAGCACATAATGCCTGAGCAGAGACTTTAAGAACAATCCTCTGTACTAGGACAAAGAATGGGACTAGAATGATCATGAAATTCCTTTATAAATTTTCCAAGATGACTAACATTAAAAGAATGTATCATCAGCAATCAAGATTAGCAGGCCAGTACGAGCTGCTTCAACAAGATTTCCATTTGGTTTGCTGAGTTGTGCGACTCTGGAAATACATATTTTTGCTAATTGTTCTAACTTATTCTGCATCAAGTAAGTTCTAGGTTTTACTTTGAAAAACAGAGATTTAGGTAATCTGTAAGGTTAGTTAGATACCTAAAATGCTGATTAGGAAACTGAAGAATTCATTAGAAGTCCATTGTATTGTCTTTGCATAAGAATATATTGTGAACAAAAATACAGTGTTGGTGCCTTAAAAATCTGAGGAAGAAAAAGACACAAAGATGGAAAGACAGATGAAAGAAAGAAAGGACAGAAAGAAGAAAGGAAGGAAGGAAGATGGGAGAGAGGGAGGAAGGAAGGAAGGAAGGAAGGAAGGAAGGAAGGGAGGAAGGAAGGGAAAGAGGTGAGTTTGAGAAGTTCTTTTCTTTTGCTTGGTAAAAATAAATTCATTTTGTCCTAGGAAGCAAAGATATTGAAGGCAATGGGTCTCATTTTCACATTTCATCCTCTTTCTTTTGCTTATTTATTTGTATTTTCCCTGGGACACTAAAAATGCAATTTTGTCTAATTCTTACATGATCAGCATCATTGGTAAACATATATATGCCAGTTATTGTTTCTTCCTTGTGTTTTCAATTCAATTTTATGAGGTGGTCTAGGCCACAGTGTAAGTTGTGCACCTCAAATTGCTTCTAATTAGAGTATCGGTCACATTGCTTTTTTAATGATGCCCTTGGGCTCTTTGGATTCATTAGTGTTTTTTAAAAATGGGCCAGCATAGAGAAAAAAGTCAGACTATATTACATCTATAGTTTTGTGCCGTCTTGTGAGAAGGGCTTTCTTGCTTTTATTTCTTTCCACTTTTGCATTGTTATGTGCCCACCAGTCATAATTTGCAAGGCCCATCAGCTGGATCCATACAGCAACATATACTTAGTGATTAATCATCTTTCAACCTGCTTCTCAATATTAGAAGAGATGGTTTTCTGGAGTGGTGGACTTGTCTGTTGTCAAAAGCTCTTGGCCAACTTCCAGGTCAAGGCCTATTAAGAAGCTTCTGAGATAACAAATAACTTAAATACCCTGGAGTTAAATTAAAGAGCTCTGTTCACTTAGACCACAGCAAAGGTGGAAGTCTATCCACACATCCATTAACAATTCAGAAATCCTCAGCAAATGCTGATGAGTTAATTCAATCACCATGCTTAAAACAAATGTTACTTTGATTCTGCTAGTGTTTCTTCTTTGTCCATAAAATTTAATTTGCACTTTTTTTTTAAGTCATTAAGAAAGAGAGTTTTGGAATTACACTGGGCTAGTTCGTGCCCCAGGTTCACTCCTTATTAATAGTGTTAGCATGATTATATAACCTCTCTGTGATTCAATTTTGCTTTATTTCCACAAAGGGAAAGAGAAGCCTATCTCATGGAAGTATTATAAAAATTGACAAAAGTTAATATGAGAGCCAATATCACATTCTTAATATAGTTTCCAGTATATATGCATTGCTCTTAATAAAGGTTGGCTCTTAATTAGTGGCAGACCACTGAATGATGTTGTCGAATGTAGATGCTTCCTTCCCCACCTTCTGTCTCCCACCTACTATTTCCCTAGCCATGTCTTTTAACATGACCATGTGACTCTTGTTGTCACTGTTTCATGAGGTGGTGAGGTAGCTCAGTGCATAAAGTACTAGATTCATGTATGTAATGCTTGATTCTAACTTCTGCTTTTTTTTTTTTTTTTAAACATAAAGTACATTGCCACAGTGGGAACAAGATAAGGCAGGGATTCTTCAGTTGTCCCACCGAAGACTTTTCTACTCAATAAATTTTTATGTGACCTCAGAAATATAGTTATATAAAAAGTTAAAGGAATAAAACATTTACTGATCGTAAGCCACAATGTATTTGTTTGTTTTTGAGACATTACCTTTCTGTGTTTCCCTGTATAACCTGGCTCACATATGTAATGAAACTGGCCTTGAATTCATGCCAATTATCCAATCTCAGACTCATGACTACTGGTATTACAGGAGTGTTCCACTATGCTTAACCTAAAAAACTTATTTGAAGAGGCAATGGATAGCCCAGACCTCACTATGTAATTAGGCTGGCTTTGGACTTGTGGCTATTCTTTTGACTCAAACTCCTGACTTTTGGGATTACAAGAGTATGCCGCCATGCCTACTGTAAGAAATTTGTTTTAAAGTAATTTTCTTGAATGTGTATACATTTTAGTATGAAATTAAGTTTGCCTCCAAATGAGGTAACTAGAATGGGAAGATAAAATCATAAGGGATCAAGAGAAAGATTATAGAAAGTGACTACTAACACCGAGAGCTGTTTGAGGGGTCATAGGGCAACCTACTACAATAGAAGCTTCTTAAAATATTTACATATATGAAAGAAATGTAAATAGAATCACCAAATAACAAAGGAGACAACGAACCATCTAAACATTGTTCACCACCAAGTAAAACATCTAGTGTTGGGAATGAGTTACTTATAATTGAATCATTAGCCAAATGGTCCCCGTGGAAACCCTCCAACAATCCAGGCTATGCCAAGGCTGTTTGTTGCACTCCACAACCTGATAGTGAGATCTTATTGCTAAAGACAACACTTAGATGATGCAGGAAGATGGAGAAGTTGAACTGGTGCCTAAGTAGAGCCTTCTTTACCCCTACCAAATTACGGAATAGTGTTCATCATACTGGAAGGTACTCTGCATGCTATCATAGGAGAAATAAATACCAACCCAGCAACAAATCCTAAGTTCTACAAAGGTAACCTGCATATATGATATGACAGTGGTACAAACATTGAGGAAGCAATCAACCAGTATCTGACTGGAATTAAGGCCCACTCTATGAGATGGAACCCATTCCTGACACAGCAAGAACATGAAATTAGATAATCTACAGGCCAAGGGGAACAACAAGTACTATTGTTCTATTAAAAGACCACAGCAATAAAATGACTCCTAACAGTATTTTGATACACCCATCATAGATCAGTGTCTCTCGACCATCATTAGAGAAATTTCTCCTTACAGTAGGCAGAACCTAATGTGCAGAGAGTGAGAGACCTGGGGATACTCAACCCAAACTTGGATGTCTTCATCCAGCCCAACACAGCCCACTGGATAGCAAAGCTGATGGGCCCCTGGAGGAGGAAAGCCAGGGAGACTGTCCCCAGAATGTCCCTTGCCTCTGCTGTGCCTCCTCCTGCTTGCTGCTGTCATGTTTCTGCTGCATTTGGCACAGTATAATTACCATGTGGAGGGATCCCACTATGTCAAATACAGAATGATTGTTTCATAAGAAACTTCCGCTCCTCACTGGGCAATTTACTTGCAGATCATAATGAAGATTTTTTTTTTTTTTTTAAATAGAAGCAATGATGTTAGTTGAATCAATGACTTAACTGAACTTTCTAAGTTAGCCTAAAATAGGGAAATGGTTTAGGTTATTCTACCAATTGTTCCAATAAGAGATAACCAAAAAAGGCAAAAATAGGCTAAAAGCTATCTTCCCTTTCTTAGGGGTGAGATTTGCAGAAGACAGATAATAAGGACAAGATCGTCTCATGCACTCTGGACCATGAATTCTGCTTTTGGAAAAATAAGCTGATGATCATAGAAAGCGATTATGCCCCTACACCCAGGGTTAGGCCCGAGTTTCTTGGTCAAGTAGCTTATAGAATTTACCACAGGCTCCAAGTATGTACCTTGAAAAAGCAAAGTTGTGAAAGGAAATCATTAAATGACTTTGTTGTGTGTAAAGAAGTGGCTAGCTAGATCACGTGAGTCAAGTTTTGCAGGGTAGAAATAGGATTGGAATCTGCTGCACTGAAACCCCAAACAATTGCCTGTCAGTACAGAACTGGCTGGAATGTATTAGATTGCTTAAAACTTTGCTAATCAATTATTAAAAAAAAATCATTGCTTTCAGGTGAAGATGTTATGGTGGGAAAATTAATACAAAGAAAAATGTTTAACTACTTGTGAACTTCTGAGAAAAAGCATGTAACTGGTGATCATACTGTGATTTCTTGTGTGAAGAAGGAATTTAATTTGTTTTCGTAAAATATGTAACTCATAGTTGTGAGGTAATCTTTTCTTGAATAGAAATTTTTGACTTAGGTGTATAAAAAGGATAAGGGAAAAATCAAAAGAAAAGGAGGAGACAGAGAAGGAGGAGGAGGAAATAAAATAAAGAATTAACTTTTCCCCCTCAAATAAGGTTTCTTGTGTGTGTATTGCCACCGACTCCACACCTCTGCTCCCTTCCTCTGCTCTGCTGAAGCTGGTTCTCTCAGCAGTAAGAGCCAGATGGGACGGAGGATACCCAGGAAAGGGCGTCCTTCAGGTACATGAGCACGCAGAGACTGTGGCTCCAGGTCAGATGGGCCCAGAGCTGAGATGGAACCAAGAAGCTCTATCCAGCTGACAAGTTCTTGTAAAGAAAAAGTTGTTTTCCCCAATGGAATCGACCACAGTTAAGGATAGGCCCGCCCGGGGCCAGCAGTAGACGCTAAAAAGCTAACTCAGCAGTCCTTTTGAAGTTTGTGGCTTTGTCTTTTTGTTTTTTGTTCTGTTTTTTTCTCATATTTAATGTTGGGCTTTTTGTTTTTCATCTTTTTTTAACCTTACTGGTCTTTTGCTTGTATATTATGATTTTAATTTTGTGTTTCTATGTGTGTGTGCGTGTGTATGTGTGTAAGTGTGTATGTATGTAGAGTGTGTGTGTTTGTATATGTGTGCACATGTTACAGTGAGGTTTCTGACCTGTCTAGTTCCACAGTTTGATCCCGCCCACTGCCACTTACCTGGACCAGTAATCCCAAAGTCCCAATGAAACACACCGAAATTCAAATTAACTTCATGCTGTTTGACCTAGGACGCCGGCACATTGCTAGCCAAGGGTCAAGACAGCTTGTTTATTTAAAGATTGAGATTCACAACTTACAGAAAGACATTCATACATCACACGCGTATTTGTGTGTGTGTTTCTTGTGCTTTTTTCTTTCTTTCTTTCTTTTTTTTTTTTTTTGTTGCTTTATTTTGCCTGTTTGTTTTCTAAAGGTTGCAAGAAAGATGATGTGGAGTTAAATAGGTGGCCAGGTCGGGAATTTCAGGAGTTGATGAGGGATAAGAAATCATGATTAGGGTATATCGCATTAAAAAAAAAGTTCTACTAATTGAAAAATAAACTACTGAGAAAACCAGAAGAAGAAAAAGAAAACATTTCTGGAACTACTATAATTTTATCATTTATTAAAGATAAAAATCAGTTTGTTTACGAATGAGAAGAATGTGCTTGTTTATATTTACACACAGAATTAAATCTTGACAGAATATTTGTACTGAAGAATGGAGAGCATCTTCAGTGTGTTTCAGAACTTATGCATATTTTGATGCTGACAACACAGTTTCCCATGAATATATAGTATACAACAAAAGAAGTGTGTTTAGGGCCATTTCATAAATTGTTCCAAATTCTTCTCTAGTCTCAACTTAAAAATCATTTAGTAGTATGTTTTTGTTTTCTTAGGTGAAATTCCAATAAGAAATCAGTGATTTAAAGTCCAAACGGTAGAAAAACATTACAAGTCTCTGTTTCTCATAGTTAAACAGTTATGTTTTTATAAGATCAGAAAACTTTGTAGGTATCAGGAAAACACTGAAATTCCTACCTCTCAAGTATTTGAGGCAGCAGCTGTTGAAACTTGATGCAGCATGGAGGGATGGCGTGCACAGGGCAAAGCCGTGTGTGCAATGGAGTCTTGGGGCGCAGCACGGGTCAAGGCTGCCACAAATGCCTAAGGTTCATGGCTTTTTAATGTTGACTGTACTTTTGGTGCCTGTGTATCTAGAAACCTGTGACTCTGGTCTCATTTTCAGAGATTCCCACATCCCGCTGTGCAAATCCGTGCGATTGTGACCCACAGCTTTGAAACTGTGAGTAAAAGTTACCTGCTTAGTGTAAGTTCTGAAGCTGTTTACAAATATTTACTGGGAAGTCTTTGAAGATTTTCATGTGTATTGATATATACATATATATTTATATATACACGTACATATATATATATATATATATATATATATATATATATATATATATATATATATATAGTCTACAGAGACAGTAAACTACACCTTGAGGAAAGGGCAGTTTGAAAAATCCCGAGTTTGTACAAAGTTCAACTGAATGGATAGGAACCCAGCCTGTTTTTGATTAGCCCTTTTCCTTTTCAGACTTTAATAGTGGTTTAGCTCCACTGAGAAGTTAAGCCAAGGGGCCTTTTAGGCTGAGAGCCGCAGTGTGTAGATGTTTTCTTGTTACAGATTAAGCTTTCAGGGTCCTTGAGAAGGAAGTTGCAATTGAACAAAGATTTATGTCTTGCAGAGACAAAGAAATGATGTTAGCTTCCTAAAGCCCGGAGGCTGTCAGAAGCATGTTTGACAATTAGAATTTAGTAATGAGGATTTACGGCTTCTTTTTTCTTTCCTTAAGTGCAGGGCAGTCTTCATTCTAGCGTCTGGCACTTTAAAGTCTCTGCAAGCACCTTGGAATGAATAGGCTTTGGGGTTGGCGAGGAGAATAGATGGTGTACTTCTAAGGTTCCTCCCAGGGCAACTTTCCTTCTTTAAAGACTCAACAGTAAGGGAGACTATTGCCTTTAATTACTCTGTGTTGAGTGGGAGCCTTGGTGACAACATTAAGCGGTAATCCTGCCATCCAACCACACTATTTTGGATTTGGGGAGAACAATGCAAACTAGGCCAAAATTAAATGATTTGTGGTTTGAGGGCAGTAGATTTAATGTGGGGTGCGTCTGCCGTATTTTTAGAATGTGTTCCATGAGGCCTTTAGATGTTAATGTCTTTTGTAAGTAAATAGTTTAAGAAACCAGTTCATGCTGGGGGATGAGGTTCAGGGTCACCTGAAATGAACTTGAGTATCAGCATTGAATCATGCCATTCCCAGACTTATGGGAAGACTCTGGAAGGGCACTGTGAAAACAGTCTTCCCTGGGAAGCTGGGTACTTAGTCAAATAGCTCAAGTAATCATGGGTAAAGAGAATCCACCTACAGAAGGCTATTGACCTCCCTGTGAATAAAAAGCACAGACACCTCTATTCTCTCCATATCCATTCCAGATTTGGTAGAAACTTCAGAAGACAGAAGCCAAAGATTTGTAATTTTTTGTTTGTTTTGTTTGAGACAGTCTTTCTCTGTGTAGCTTTGGCTGTCCTGGAACTGTCTCTGTAGACCAGGCTGATCTTGAACTCAGAGAACCACTTGCCTCTGCCTCCCTGAGTGCTGGGATTGAAGGCATCCACTACCACTCAAAATTTTGTAATTTTTAAATCATCCTGTTGTCCAGAGAACAAGGATTCTTTATTGTGGGTATTGGGGATTCACACAGTGCACAGTCAAGTCAGGATTTTGTGAGGCTGGATTCAAGTATTTGTCATTTTGCAAGCTCCTCAGATAATGCCAGTGACGCGAAGTGAGAAAGTAATGTATTCCTGCCTCACGGTAGAATTATAGGGAAGAATTCACATAACATCACTCCTTGGAGATGTGCTTCCAGAGATTCTTGTTTTCTTGTCCTGAAGCAGGGAAGAAACTTTTATAAAAATTAGAGTCATACATTGTATAGCCAGGATTGAAAGCAGCGCCAGAACATTTCACTATGAAAATGAAAAGATAGATAGACTAGACATCATTTTCAGATTTGGAGAAAAATCAAACTGACCATCTCAGAACAAAAGAGAAGCTAATTAATATTAAACGATGCAGCTTAGGCGATATAATATAGAGGCACATATTTCAAATGCCCTAATCTTGAATCTATAGTCGTGTCTTTCCTGAAAGGCCCTAAATTATTTTATGCTTTTGGCTCCAGAGAAGCTGCAGTGATTTGGACTATTATCATCACTACATATTTTTTAAAGTATCATAAGAGATATCAGGAAAATTACATTAGTTCCCAAGATATATGGTCGGCTGAAGAATATACAGCTCCTCCTGCCCCTGAGTATGCAAGATATAAGAATGTGCCAAGACCAGCGGTCTATATTTTTGATACTCAGTGTATGGGATAGTACAGGAAGAATTTGGTTATGGATACAGAAAATTAGACCTCATCCCAGATCTATTAAAACAGATTGGCATTTAATGGGATCTTCATTTGAATATGATTTATAACGACTTTAAAACTAGGAAGACATTTAATGATATTGTATACCTAATATCTGCACCTGACCCATATACAGTGATTTAATTTAAAATTTTGTTTTCTGATGCCTAGAAGAAGGCCAGTGAATCCTGCTGTTATATTGTACATTGTTCCCTATAAATTCTCATGTGAAGAGTTTGCTGGAGCAGCTAAAGGAACAGAGAACTGTGGGAGTTCTGTGTAAAATGGAGGGCTGGTGCTGCCTCTGCAACAGTTAATGAAGGAGAGGAAGGAAGAAAACTAGAACTTGCAGTGATGGTGTGGAATCCCTATAGCCTGTAATCGCAGAAGTTGAAGGTCATCTCCAGCTAAATAGCAAGTTCGAGGCTCCTATCTCCGTCAATCCATCATTCAACTTTATTCTAAAGAAAGAAATAATGGGGGAGCTTCAGAAATTCATGAAAAAGATGCAAGAGTTCTGGAAAAGAACAAAGGTAGACTTGTAGTTCAGAGAGAAACAAGCCAAGTTAGCCTTAGTCATGAAGTTTGGAAGAAGGAAGAAAGGAAACAGGACCTTCAAATTTCCAATTATCTATTTTCCAACAGATAAGTCAGATTAAAATCCTACCATAAGAAAAAGGCCACAGCCCTCACGAATCAAGAGAAGGAGGAACACCATTGTGATGTGACCTGTGACTGGAGGGTAGTAGGTGGGAAACAAGATACCCTGGGAGTCTGGGATTGGGAAACATCCACAGGTAAGGGATCCTCAAATTGACCTGCTACAGACTGAGATGGGGTTGACACAGTGAGACAACTGAAGGGAGCAGGCTGCCAGATACTGAGAGACCAAGCAGAGCAGGCAGCAGGAGGCTGGTTCAGATAGTGCTTAGGACAAGATACAGTCCTGCCCTTGGTGACCAGGAACACATCTCACCAACGGAGAACTACCCTGGAGTAGTTCTGAACTTTAAGCCAGAGGGTAGATGCAGTTTTTGTGCCCCTACCTGTTGTTTTCTGCTATAAGCCTAAGAACTTGGAATTTCCAGGAGTACATGATAACATCTTCCTCCGTCCAGTAGGGAGACTAACGCTCTGGAGGCCTTAAAGATACTAAGTCAGACGCTCCTCACTTACTGATCTCAGTGTGCCAGTTTCCACACTCCCAGTGCCCTTGAGAAACACCTCTTACAAAAGACAGTCACACAGAGGAAGTGATCTGGACTCTGTCCAGCCTGCACAAGGCAAAGTCAAGGGTGGTCAAAGAGATCCCTGGTAATGCCAAGAAGGAATATCATCACTGGAAACTCAGGTCTGATTGATGTACAGACTCCACACCACAATACCAGAAACCAAGTGAAATATGGGTCCCCAGCTTTTGGGGTCCCAGAACAAAGCTGCTCCAATACTTCTTCTTTTTTTTTTTCTTTACTTTCTTTGATGAATACCTTTTGGGTTTTATGAGGTTTTTTTAAATGTCTTTATTAGCTTATATCAAATGTAATTAGTAATGGACATGTATGCATAACCATACATGCTTATAATGTATTTGATCGTGTTCACTGCCCAGTTACCTTTCTTAGCCCCTTCTCATCTCACTTCTGAGGACATCCTTCCTCTTTCTTGTTAGTCTCCTTTCTGCTTCCATGCCTCCATGCCTATGATGTGTGTGTGTGCATGCACATGTACATGTGTGTCTGTGTGTGGGCACATGTGTGTGCATGTGTGTATGTGTGTGTGTGTGTGCATGCACATGTACATGTGTGTCTGTGTGTGGGCACATGTGTGTGCATGTGTGTATGTGTGTGTGTGTGTGCATGCACATGTACATGTGTGTCTGTGTGTGGGCACGTGTGTGGGCACGTGTGTGCATGTGTACATGTGTGTGCATGTGTGTCTGTGTGTGTGCGTGTGTGTACGCACACATCTGTGTGCACGTGTGTGTATGTGTGAGCTCACATGTATGCATGTGTTTGTATGTTTGCATGCATGTGTGTACATGTGTGTGCACATTTATTTGTGTGTGTACACTTATATGTGCACGTGTGCTCGTGTGTATGAATGTGTGTATGCATATGCATGCATGCATCTGTTTGTGTGTGCTTGCATGTATGTGTGCATGTGTGTGCATGTGTTTGTGAATGTACAAGTGTGTGTGTGTAGTGTGTTTTATCAGGCTTCTTCACAGGATCATGAACTAGGGGTTATTGGGTACCTTACCAATGGCTACCCCATGTCTCTCCAACACAGAACAACCATTAATTGCTTGCAGATCCTCAGGAAGGGTTGGACCTTGTGAGTCTCACCCCATTATTTTGGCTTTCTGGTACACTTTCAGTGGGATTTTATATTATATTGTGTTTTTTCAAATTTTTTTATACTTTGACTTGTTACTTTTTTCGTAGCTTCATCTAATTTCCTTATAGAATTCTTTTTCCATTTAGGAAAATTATTTTTCCTTAGTTTCTCTTTTCCTTTTGCCGCTGCGTTCTCCACCTCCAGTGCATTTAATGGTTCATTTACTGACACAGGCTTTTAGAAAGTCCTCTTAGACTTTTAATTTTATCACCATCCTTGTGTTTATTTAAGTTTTTTAAAAAGTTCTTTAGTATTGGAAAAAATCTTTCTTGACTTTCTTTTTCTAACCTCTGGCCTTTCTGCTCCTCATTTCTTCTCCTCTTTTATTCCCTCCTTATGACTCATTCACAGTTCCCACACTTACCCTAAATGAAGATTAACTTTATAATTGTCCTATTGTAATTGTGTGTTGCTTTACTAATGTGTGTGATGTATCCACGAGCTGAAATTGATTTCAAGCATATTTGAACGTATTGTTGATGCTGTTATGAGTTTATTTTCTCCTTGACAAATGGTATATAGTTCATTTAGCCTTCAAGAAGAGGATGCCCATAAGATTAACCCCCCATCCCAAAGTGGTATTCCAACTGGAAGACACTCAAATATTAATATCTTAATCAGTGTTCTATTGCTATAGAGACCATGAAGAGACCATGCACAGCAACATTTAACAAAAGAAAAGGTTTAATTGGGATGGCTTATAGTTTTGGAAGTCTAGTCCATTTTCCTCATTTCTGGGAGCATGGAACACATAGACAGACAGAGCTGGTGAAGTAGCTGAGAGTTCTACATCCAGATCGAGAAAGAGAGAGAGAGAGAGAGAGAGAGAGAGAGAGAGAGAGAGAGAGAGAGAGAGAGAGAGAGAGAGAGACTAGCTAGAACTTTTGAAACTCCAAAGCTCACCTCCAACAAGACCACACCTCCTAATTCCTTCAAATAGTGCTACTCCCTGATGACCAAGCACTCAAATATATGAGCCTGTGGGGGCACTCTTACTCAACCAACCACAATCAAGAAAGTAATGAAAGAAATGCTTAAAAACCAAAGAAGTATTTCACCAAAATATCATAATGCTCCTTCTGAAATGGTTAAAACATCAGATGAAAAGTTCGATCTTTTTTTTCTAGTAAAAATGGTTTGAAAAAGGATAAAAATAAGCAAATGATTCAATCTAGTATCTAAAGGAGATCCAGCAATACAGAAAGAGAATAAATTGACAAAATAGTAGGAAAAAAAATAGAAAGCCTTATAAAAATAGTGAAAAAAGGAAAATTTAAAGCAAACAAACAAGGTTTGGAAATGAAAAGCTCAGTGAATGAAGAAGAAAGCACAATGGAAAGATTGTCAGCAGACGCGGTGCATCAGAAGGACACCAACGACAGAGGACAAGTTAACACCAAACCCAAGAGGGAAAATAAGTGAGTAAGTAAACAAACAAACAAACGAATGAATGAACATGGTGAGAGCCCACAAGAACTTGGGATATAATCAAAAGACCAAAGTTATAAATTATTGGGATATAAGGAGCTGAAATGTAAACTACAGTCATTAAAAAAAAACAAACAAAAACTATTCAGTGAAACTGTGGCACAGATTTTTCCCCAATCTAGAGAAATAAATAGACCTTCAAACACAGGAGACATTTAGAACCCCAAATAGAAATGATCAGCTAAAAACTTTTAATGACATAGTATAACTAATCCATAAAAGAAAACACAGAACAAAGAAACAATGGTAAAATTTGTAAAGAAAAAAAGCCAAGCCACCTACAAAACAGAGACATGAAAGATGTCTAACCTCCTGTCAGCAATACTCAGTGTCAAGAAAGCACAGAATTCTGGATTCCAAGCCTTGGAAGTAATTAGCTAAGTAAGAGTATTGTTTGTCAGAATTGATAGAAAAATAAGAGCATTTCAAGACAAGCACAGTATAAATCAGTTTATGAGCATGGAGCTGGTATTGCAGACTATACATAAAGAATACTAAACATGGAAGTGGAAGGAACAATTTCAACCACAATAGTAAGAAAAAAAAAACTTCATGGAAGTAAAATTCTCAATAAAAAACCCGAGTAGTACACATTAAGGACAGAAAAGCCAAAACAAAATACAAAAGCAGTAGTCATCAATAAATATTAAATATTAGAACATAAATTATAAATGGACACTAAAAGAGCAACATACAGAGTCAACCAAAGAGTTGGTTCTTTAAAAATAAATAGATCAAATGGACAATCCCCAGCTAAACTAATTTTTACAAAAAGAAAGAAGACCCCAACTAATAAATTAAGCATGAAAACAGATTGCTACAGATGTAGAGAATTCTTACAGACTACTTTCAAAGTTTATACTATGAAAAGTATAAAACCTAGAAGAAATGAACACATTATTAGACATGGATGACTGGTCAAACATAAATTAAGATATAAGAGACTTACAGAGGCCATCAACACATCTAAACCAATCACAAAGTGCCTCTTAAAGAAGAAAGTTCATGCCCAGAGACACTTACTGCCAAAATCTACCAAACCTTTGCCGAAGAGTGAACACCAGTTCCTCAAACTGTTTTATAAAACAGAACGGATTATGCTACCATAATCATTCCACAAAGTCAGATAATGATAAAAGAAAAGGAAAAGATAAAATATCAATTTCCCCAATGAACGTAGATGCAAAGTTTTTCAATAAAATTCTTGTAATCAAATTCAGAAACACATTAAAAGAAATGTACACCACAACTAAGGTGGTTCTATTTCAAGAGTGTTATATTGGTTCAAATACACAGATCAATAACTATAATTAAGCAGGTAAACAGGCTTAAGGACAGAAACCACAAGCTATAGCTCACATTATTCTAAGTGGAGAAAAATTGAAGAGAACCCTCTCTAAAACATACATTGAAAGTCTTAGCTAGAGTGATTAGACAAGAGAAAATAATATAATTGAAACAAAAGGGGAAATGAGGATACAAAGTATCTTTATTTACAGAAAACACAATGTTGTATCATCTTACTTTAAGGACCTTAAAGACTCCACTAGAAAACCCACAGTTCTTTTAAACACTTGTGTAACACAAAATCAACACTCAAAAGCTAGACCCTATATACTATTACTATATACTATCAACAAACTCTGACAAAAGAAAAAAAAAAACTGAGAAAAAATTCCATTCCAAAGAACATAAAACACCCAAGAGTAAAGAAAGATTTTATCAGTGAAAACATTAAGACACCATAGAGGGAAATTTCTCAGTGCCCCCTAGGCCCCAGATCTGGATGAATCTGTCCTACCTGCTGTCCTGCAGCCAGTTATAAAATAATTACTCAGAGGCTTGTATTAATTACAAACTGTTTGGCCTACAACTCACACTCATCATCAGCTAGCTCTTACAACTTAACTCATTTCTATTAACCTATGCCTTGCCCCGTGGCTTCATGGCATTACCTCTTCCATTACATGTTGCTTCCCTAGTGGTGGCTCACAACGTCTGTTCTGACCCCAACTTCTTCCTTCCTATATTTTTCTTGGATTTCCTGCCTGGCTATGTCCTACCTTGCCATAGATCAAACCATCTTTTTTTTTTTTTTTAATTAACCAATGGTAGCAACACATATTCACAGCATACAGAAATTCCATCCCACAGCAAGACATTGAATAAAAGCTGTGAAGATACTAGGAAATTGGAAGATCTCACTTGCTCATAGATAGGCAGAATTAATTTCATGGAAATGAATATATTGCAAAAAAAAACCAAACAAACCCCAGTCATTTACAATACAGAATTCCCATAAAAATTTCAATGGCATGGCATTCTTAGAACTAGAAAATAACAATCATAAATTCACATGGAAGCATGTGTGGACCTGAATAGTGAATAGTGGAAGTAATCATTAATAGAAAGATCAACATTGGAGGTTCCACAATATCAGATCTCAAATTATATTACAGAGTCATAGTAACAAAATTAGGCTACTATGGTACTGAAACAGAAACAGACATGTAAAGGAATGAAATACAGTAGAGTTTCTGAGATAAGCTTTGAAAAAGGCACTAGGATATGTATTGAACAAATAAACAAACCAAACCCTCTTCAATCTCTTTAACAAATGGTTCTAGGTAAACTGAATTCCTGAGTAGAGGAATAAATCTATATCCATAACTCTTTTATAACAATTTAAAAGGATAAAATCCCTTAATATAAGACCTGAAAATTTGAAACTCTTGTAGGAAAACAGGTAAAACACTTCAAGATTTAGACATAGGGATATTCTGAACAGTGTTCTCAAAACACAGGAAGTAACACCAAGAACTGACAAGTGGAATTACATGAAATTAGCATTTGGACAGCAAAGGAGATGCTCACCATGGAGAAGAGAGAGCCTACTGGGTAGGAAAAAAATATTTTCCACTGTGCATCAAACAGAGCCTCATATCCAGGATATAGGAAGAACTGCAGAAGTTGAACAACCTCAAAACCAAATCACCCCATAAATGAGTGAGCTAGCAGAGATGTTCCCTAAAACAGCATCCAAATGTCCAACTTGAGAAAATGCTCATTATCTTTAGTCAGCAGAGAAATATAAGTTAAAATAACCAGTCTTGCTACGGTCAGAACAACTACCATCAAGAAAAGAAGTGATAACCATGTTCATGGCAGGGACTGGAGAAAAGATAAACTCCCATTTTACTTAAATACTGCTTTTACTTATTCTCTGAAAATTCCACACATGTACACAATGTTTTCTGATTACATCCAACCCCACCATCTCTCTTTCCAGACGGTGGCTCCTTCTGAGATTCCTCAACATGTCTGCCTCCCAACTTCTCATTCTTTTAAAGAAATTACTATTAGCCTGCTGAGTTCGATTAGTACAGTCTATCCACTGGCTTATAGGCAGCTGATCAGAGGCCCCACGCTCAAACAAAGGTGACTCTCTCATTTAGTAGCCATCAGCTGCCAATAGGTTTTCAGTTTGGGTTGACAGCTCAGGGACCTCCCCCCAACTCCTGCTGAGATGCTGATTATCTTGATCTTGTGCAGGAAGCCACAGCCGCCATGAGTGATGAGCGCAATGGCCGTGTCAAATGCAGAAAACAACATTTGAGAGCAGTCATCCCTATCTGCAGTCTTTACTTTACTCTCCCCTACAAAGTTCTCCGAGTCTTCGGTGAGTGGAAGTTGCTATAGATGATCCATCCAAGACTGAACACTCATGGTCACTTCTTCTTGACACTGTCCAGTTATGAATCTCTGCATTAACCACTATTCAATGAAAAGAGAAGCTTTTCTGTCTCAGGTTAGACCAACACGTAGCTATGTATATAAAAATAAATATTTAGAATGTAGTTTGACAATGGGACTATTAAGCAGAATAGGTTCCTCCCCAGGATCTAAGACTTCCCTCAGAAATGGGCTTTTGACCAAATTTATAGTACCAACTATAAAATTTCTCCAGTTGAACAGATATTAAATTAAAAAAAAACAACAAAAACTATTGACCACTCTATAACTGACATATCATGATCACAACTCTGGGCACATCTTGCCTGTCAGGTTAGTGTTAGTAGGTAAGATCCAGTGCTGGATGAGAGAGACCATTGATATTTCATCCAGAAGCCTATAGTGCCTTCCAACATTATGATGTTTAGCCAAAAAGTGGAGGATTTTCTAGCCAGTTCAGGATTGATTGCTCTATGTCCTATAACCAAAATATGTGGTGTCTTTGGTGACAGCATCTTACCACCTAGTTACAGTGAACAACCAAGAAAAGTAGCAATAGTTTGTAATGGTGTCCATACATCTGGGGTCAACACAAAAATTTCAGACCTGAATTATTGGTACATTGTGATGAATATTCTCGGTTGATTGTTTGCCTGGATCTGGAGTCAACAAACAGGCAAGACCCATCCTAAATGTGGGTAGCACCTTCCTGTGGCAACCCAGACCAAAGAGGGAAGAAAGAGGGTAACTTTGTTTTGGCTGGTTTTCATGCCTGCTTATGACATCATCTGTTCTGTGGCAGCCACTGCAGCGTTCCTTCCCTGGTATTAGAATCTGCTTCCTCAGACCTCCAACATAGACTGAACATCCAAAGTTCTCTAGGAATCCTCCAGACTTTTAGCCTCAGATTGGAACTGCGGAGACATCCAGTCCTGTGCAACTCAGCAACTACTGGAATCTTGGCCTCTTAGGTGTAGCACAGGTCTTGCTGCACTAAGACCATTTTGTGTGAGTCCGATGGGTCCCCTTTTAGTATGTATTCATGCTTTCTGTTCTGCCCCTTTAGAGAACCCTGACTAACAAATTCAGATTTGCAATGTTTCAAATCTAAAAGCAATTGATAAAAAAAACCCATAAACTTTCATCAAGCACCAGACTACAAACTGTATCTAAGAGTTCCTTGCATTGGAATATAGCACAGGGGCCTAAAGTCCAGCTGTAACTGATGGGAGTTATAGGCCACAAACTTCTTAAAACTCCAACAATTATTTAATGGGCAACTTTATGTCGGCAACAGCAGCTGGGAAGTTTCTTTGGTTCTATGACAATATACGAGATTGGGTTTTGGTAACCCTGCTTCAGCTATTGCTTGGTTCTTGAGACAGGCTCACCCATAGCTCAGGTTGGTTGTGAATTTGGTCTGTAGTGAAGGATGACCTTGAACCCATGTTCTTCCTTCCCCCAACTCCTGACTAATAAGATTACAGCTACACGGTACCAGATGGTCTTGAATGGTAAACTTTGACAGTAGAGGGAAGAAATGCAAGCACCTGAGAGATTGCACAAATATTTTGTTTGGAAAAAAAAAGGGGTGTGTGTGTGGAAGGAGAAAGCAAAGTGTCTGTCACTGGAAACTGAGGGGCACTGAAAGAGCTGGGGATAACTGTATAAACAAACAAATACAATTCACCACTTGTTTGCCTTTCATTGTCGAACTCTCTGACTGTGAACTTTAGCTGAGTCACTAATGAAACTGCTTCTAAAATATGTTCACCTATATGTGTATTTAATCTCCTCGATAGGCGTAGTAAAATCACATGTGCATGATACACTTTGATTTGAACAGCAGTCTCCAGAGACACAGTGAAGTTAAATATCCTGACAGAACATTATCAATGAACTAGAAAATGCTCCCCCAAATATGATCATATCATTTAGTTATTCCAAGACTTAATGGATTAAACAACCCAGTCCTATAAGATGTAGCCATTATTTGGGACAGATTCGACAGGTAATTGCTAACTTCTAACATTTGACACATTTACTGTAAAAATAGGCAACCAGGACAACCAACCTAGGGAGATGATTTGTAAGTAGTCGACTTTGTAGGATAACATTATCATTTTCAAGCCATGTGTTTTATGGCAAAGTTCTGTTGTTTTCTGGCATAGGTCACAGGACCCCACCCTCACCCCCAGAATTAAGAACAATAACTTCTGGAAGAAAATCTTGGCTTTGCCGATAAATAATCTCCTAGTTCATCTCTGTTGGAAGTGAGTAGGCCATGCACCTCCTTGGAGACCTATATTTATACAAGAAAAATTTGGTCTCTCTACTTTGACAGTTACTTACCTTATCTTCAGAATATATCAGTCTGGCTTTTGGCTTTTTTTTTTTTTTGTCCCCCCAAAACAGAATACATTCATTCTGGAATGCTACCCACATGGTTCATTGCTTCATGCTGTCTTCTCCTTCTTCCCCCCTCCCCTTTCCTCCCCACCTTTCCCCTTCCCTCCTCTCTTCATGTCACCCACATGCTTAACTCAAATAAGAATGAAGTGTTCTCTGGCTCAAATTCAGTGATCAGCTTCCTGGCAGAACTATGAACTGACTATATTCACTTCATCAGAACCGAGATGAGTCTGAGCTATGCAAAGCCAGTTAAAATCATATTCTGAAGTGGAGTCAGAATTAAAATGTCACCTGGAATCATGAGGAAATCATTATTTGACTTTTTGTTATGCATTAGCAAAGTAAGTCAGTCATGCATTTCTCAACACAAAGGTCAAAGTTTTAACTTAAGCATTTATACTCATTCAAATTCTATAGCACTTTTACTTTATAACACAGCTAAATAATGAAGTGTTTTTAAAAACTAAGGAAGCAATTTCTATACTGTCTGGAGCATTAGTAAAACTGTAAAAGTGAAACCCATCAGAGTTATTTCTTATAAGTCATTTTCCCCAACAACTAACCTTGATTTTGATGAATCTCTAGGGACTATCAAACATGTGCATTTTATTTTCTTTGGGCCAGGGATGTTACTAAACTGGAAGAATACTTGTCCATCATACGTGGAGGCTGGAGTTCGAACCACTGAATGTTTATGCTCAGCACTCTATAAACTGGGGATTATGGGACACACCATCATCCTGGTACTGAGAAGATGGATGCAGGAGGAGCGATTGGTTAAGGTCACATTTGGCTACAGAGGTAGTTTGGGGCCAGCCAGGTGAAGAAGGGCAGGAAGGGGGGAAGAAGGAAGAAAGCGAAAGAACATACAATGTTTACAGCTTCGTCTTTTTAAAGTGTAGAATGCAGTGATGTTCGCTGTATTTGTACATTACTGCACAGCAGAGCCTTAAAACTAAAACCTGACATTGTTGAATAGCTTCTTTGCCCTAATCTACTCCCTGAGCCAACAGTTCTGCTGTTTTAAATATTTTATAGAGGTGAGATCTTTTAAGCGTGGCATGGTGGCACGGTGGTGCACAACTTCAATCCCAGGATGAAGTTGGTGAAAGCTGAGAAATCAGGAGTTGTGGAGACTATGCCTCAAGTGGGGGGGGGGGTTGAGAGAGAGAGGGAGGGAGGGAGGGAGGGAGGGATGGAGGGAGGGAGGGAGGGAGGAAGCAAAGGAGACACAGGATGTTTTAGTGTTTGTCACTTTGCCCCTCACCTATTTTGCTTGGTATAATACTCTTGTGGTTCTTCTGCAGGTGGTATCATATGGTAGGATTTCCTTTTTACCTGTAAGGCTGAATAATACTCAACCACATAGGTATATAACACCTTCTTTGCCTGTTCATCTATTGCTAAGAATTTATTATTTATCTTTTTGGTTATTGTGAATAATGCTCATATGTACATGGGTATGTAAGAATCTCTTGTGAACCAGCTTTTGGACATCTACCTGTAAGTGTGCTTGCTGGACCATATCTACAACAGCCGCATTATTTTATACTTACACCATGAATGCACAAGAATTCAGTTATGCATGCTTTTAGTAACACTTACTTTTTTTTAATATGGCTACTCTGAAAAGGTTGAAGAGATATCTTTGTGCTTGGACAATGATTTCCCCAACGATTAGCAATGTTGAACATTTTTTGTAAGCTTATTGGTGACTTTTTTGTAATCTTCCATGGAGATATGCTGATTTCAGTCTTTTGTAGTTTTAAACATGAACCAAGCTTACCTTTTTGGGTTACAGTTCTTTATGTATTTTGGATACTAACATTTACTTCATTAAATATATAACTTAAAGTGTTTTCTCTGATTTCATAGTTTGTTTTTCATTATTCTGATGTACCCCTGCTTGTGATAAGTTTTAAACTTTGATACAGTTCTATTTGTTTTATGTGATTTTTATTTTTTCTTTTGCTTGTACTTTTAATGCTGTGTCCAAGACATCATTCCCATGTTCAACAGCAGGAGAGATATTTCTATTTTTCATCTAGGTCTTTTCATAGTCAAAGGCCACGTTTAGGTTTTTGATCTATTCGAAGTTATATTTTGTATACAGTGGAAGATAAAAAATTTTCCCTTAGGGGTAGAGGCAAGAGAAGATCTGTTAATTTGAGGCCAGCCTGGGCTATGTAGTGAGTTTGAGATCACCACAGGCTGCACAGGGAAGGTCTGTCTAGATTATAATAAATGAGTCAATACAATGATAAAGCTTGTATTATGGTTTTCCATTCTGTTCTTTGGTCCATTTCTTTTGTTGATACTTCAGTATTTTGTTTACTGTAGCTTTAAACACACTCAAAATAGGGAAGTTTGGGCCTCCGTATTAAGTTTTCAAAAGTTATATTATTTTTTGATTATGATATATGTGTGGGGGGCACACACAAGCATACACACAGTGTCCATGAATCCAGAAAAGGATGGGTTTTTGGAATGGAACTCAGGTCCTCTGGGAGAGAAGTATCCGCCCTTGTCTTCTGAGCTCTCTCTCTCTCCAGCACCTTGTTCATTTTTAAAAGTGAACATAAAACAATTAAAATTGACTTTATGGCAACATTATGTGTTACCTATTATGCATTGATTAATATGAGGAATGAGTTCCATTGTACAATGCAGCTAGGATGTGTCAACTACTACATTGCAGTGAGATTTATTTGCAAAAATATTTATTTAAATTAAAAATAAATTTCCTATGCATGGGTGTTTAGCCTGCATGTATGTCTTCCCACCACACATATGGCTGGTATCTTCAGAGGCCAGAGGAAGGCCCTGGATCCCCCAGAACTGGAATTACAGATGATTGGGACCTATCATATAGACTCGGAACAGAACTTGGGACCTCCAGTCGTACAATCAATGCTCTTAACCTCTGAGTCATCTTTGTAGTAAGAAGTTTCTGTCCCAGACTTTTGGGCCTAGCCTCAAGGTTTAGACTCGCAGACCCACAGACCTGCAGAGACACACAGATGCTTACAATAATTTTAGACTGATCTTCCTAAGGCCCAGGCATAAAACTTGCTCTTTAACTAACCCATGACTCTTATCCTGTTCAGCCATGGGGCTCGATACCTTTTCTCAGAGCAACATAGTTGTCCTCTGCTTCTTCTGGCTTCTCTCTGGCATTCTGCTCTGTTCTTCCTGTTCCCAGAGTTTTCTTAGTCTGGTAGCCCCACCCACACTTCCTGTCTGCCTTTGGTCAATCAGCACTTTTTATTAAACTCATAGGTAGGACAATTATTTACAATGTAACATCATAAATCCACTACATATCTTGATAAACTGAAAAACATTTTTGCATAGTAAATGAACATTGCTAGCATGTAGCTGTGACAATACTAAGATATAAGGTATAATAGTAATAAGATAAACACAACCTACATAATTTATATTACAAAATGAGTCTCACCCCGTCTCAAGGATATGCCTTCTCAAAGAATGTCCAAAGCTCCCACTTTGAATGCTTCTTACGGTGTGAACAAGCCTCAAACTCAGTTACTGAACTACTTAATGAAAACACATTCCTTGCCTTCATTTCTCAAATCACATGTGACTAGTAATTATATTCAATTGTTTCTAAATGCCAAATCTTACTCCCCAAATGTATGAAAAATCAACATTACTATGAAGAATTAGAAATTTGTTTTGAGGTACAACTCATTTAACTACAAATTTGGGACATACTTGTTTAAAATTCAGACATATTGACGGAGAAATATATTTATTTACGTGGAGGAAAATTTTTCTCTGGGGCATCCGAGAAAATCAATGCAAAATAACAACCATACCCAGGTATTTACAGAGATCTTCTGTCTGTCGATATCTCATATATTCTTTTCTAAATTTCTAATATGTAAAATCAGACTAAGAATTGCTTCTTATATATCAACACATCCACTATATTCCAAAAAACAATACCTTAAGCAAGGTATAGATATCTTCAGATTACAACAATTTGTAAACCCAATAGAGAGTAAAACTATTGATCTAGTGTTTTGACACATACATGGAAGCACATACTTCAGGTCTAATTTATGTTTATTTATTCTGTGTACACTCTCAACAATGGAAAGAATGTGAATTATTCCACTTATAAGTAGCTCAACAATATGAATATGAATTGGCCTTCACTCAGACATCTAGTACCTGAAAAGAATCATTCAGTGACAGACAACTATATTTGAAATGGCAGTTGATTCTAAATAATTGGAATTATTGTACCAGATCTACATTTGCTTATGAAGTGGTGGATTTTTATTTCAGATTGATCTGGGAATCAGAATGGTGGTAGAAATCAGGGATGGTGATGGTATAATATAACAGTAAGTCCTACAGCCTCTTATTTGAACAAAATATCACCCATGAACATAAGGTTACTCTTCTGAGTTTTCTTAGTCTGGTAGCCGTGTGTGTGGTGTGTGTGTGTGTGTGTGGTGTGGTGTGTGTGTGTGTGGTGTGTGTGTGTGTGTGTGTGTTTGTGGTGTGTGTGTGTGTGTGTGTGTTTGTGGTGTGTGTGTGTGTGTGTGGTGTGGTGTGTGTGTGTGTTTGTGGTGTGTGTGTGTGTGTGTGTGGTGTGGTGTGTGTGTGTGTTTGTGGTGTGTGTGTGTGTGTGTTTGTGGTGTGTGTGTGTGTGTTTGTGGTGTGTGTGTGTGTGTTTGTGGTGTGTGTGTGTGTGTGTGTGTGGTGTGGTGTGTGTGTGTTTGTGGTGTGTGTGTGTGTGGTGTGTGGTGTGTGTGTGTGTGTTTGTGGTGTGGTGTGTGTGTGTGTGTGTGTGTGTGTGTGTGTGTGTGTATGCCAACGGTAGGTGTGTGAAGATCAAAGGCCATCTTGTGGAAGCTGGTTTTACTACCTGGGACTTGAAGATGAGCTGAGGTCATCAGGCTTGGTGGAAAGAAACCTTATCTACTGAGCCATCCAGATGACCCAGTCCTAGGGATTTTTATAATCACTGTATGATATGTCTAAAATGGACACTCTAGAAGAAAATAGGGTAGCATGAACACCTTATATTTTAGAGAAGTTTAAAAAATTGCTAGATTCCATTGTTTTAGTGAAATTAGACCTCAACAGACCAGACTATAAATCAAAATGGAGTCATTCATGCAAATGTCCGTGTCTCAAGGTAAAGTTAAGTTGCTCTGTACTTCTGAGGGATCAGAGTTAGACTGAGTAGTCCAATTTTGTGTGTAGGTTTACATATTCTGAATGTGTCATGTGAATGGCATTGGGTAATGCATGGCACTTTCTGAGACTTCTTTAGCACAGAACAATGCCTCCAGGCTCTGTCTGTGTTGTATTATAGCAGTTCTCAACTTCCTCTTATGCCCAATAGCTCACTGTCCAGGTTTCTAACTGACTCATCATTTGATACATTTACATTGTTCTTATTTACTCATTGTTATGAACAATGCTGCAACATATTCAGAGATGGTGGATGCGTTCAAAAATAGAGATGAATTTTTTTTTTTTTTGGATTCAGAAGTTCTGTTGTCTGATGTTGAGATAAGAACATTAGTTTTAGTAGAAAACTATGCAAGGTTGAAGTCACTCTTGTTGGTAGTAACAGATTCTTTCTTTGTCTTTGCTTTCTTTCTTTCTTTCTCTCTCTCTCTCTCTCTCTCTCTCTCTCTCTCTCTCTCTCTCCCTCCCTCCCTCCCTCCCTCCCTCCCTCACTCCTTTCTTTCTTTCTTTCTTTCTTTCTTTCTTTCTTTCTTTCTTTCTTTCTTTCTTTCTCTCTCTCTCTTTCTTTCTTTCTTTCTCACTTTCTTTCTTTTAAAACATGATTTCCTGCATTCCATGATGTTGTTGAACTCACTATGCAGAGGAAGATGATCTTGACTTTTACCTACCCAGTGCTGCTGGTATTACAGGTGTGTACTGCCTTTATCTCCCTAGTGCTGAGATTACAAACCACCATGCACCTATTAAAGATTACAGGGCCTGTTAATGGAGTAGTAAGGGTTGAAGGCAGGGTTTTGTGTATACAGGCAAGCAATCTAGCCAATGAGCTAAATCTCCAAGTACTATTGCTTCTTAGTTACTATTCTGTTGCTGTGAAGAGGCACCTTGACCAAGGTAACTTTACAAAGGAAGGTATTTAATTGGGGCTGGATTCCAGTTTCAGAGGTTATATTCATTATCAACGTGGCAGGAAGCATGTGGCACTTAGGCAGACATGGTGCTGGAGAAGAAGCTGAGAGTTCTACATGCAGATCCCCGGGAAGCAGGAAATGACTCTGGGAAAAGACTCTGGGCCTGGAGTAGGCTTCTGAAAATTCAAAGCTGGCTCCTCGTATTGCACTTCCTCCAAGAAGGCCACGACCCTAATCCTTTCAAATAGTGCAATTCCCTTAGTATTAAATATATGAACCTATGGGGCCATTCAAACCACCACAGATTTTTTTTTTTTAACTGATGATACTTGATAAGAATGCAAAATAATTTTTTTTGCAGATGAGTGAATCCTTTGCTACCGGAAAAGAAGCCATCTTGGCTTTCATTTACATGTCAATGTCAACATTTAAAAATATGTATTTTTTAAAACCTCCTTTGGCATGGCTCCAGTGTTTGATGGGTGTCATCAGCATTAAAGAGTTGGCTATATCATTATTGTGCTTTAGTTTTCTAATTCTGTGCAGCCTCTTACATGTTTTGTCAAAGATCTTCCATCAACATTTTCAAAATGTGACTGGCTGACTCCAAAACAACTTCATCTCTTGTTGGAATTAGAATGTCGGTGACTCTGAGACAGTCCACCAGTTGCTCTGGAATTTTCTAAAACACCACTAGAAGCACTAAACATCACTATATCTGATTTAAGTTATTCAAAGAGACTAAAAATGTTTTACATAGTCTAGAATTTAGATGAAAATCTGGAGAGGGCAAACTTCAAAATATTAACTTTTGGGATTTTTTTTTTTTTTTTAAGATGATTACATCGCCTAAGTTTTTCTTTATTTATTTTCCCCCTTTATTTTTCTACGGCTTACTTAGATCAAGGAAGAGAGCTCATCAGGATAGTGATTACAGAAGCAGTGAGCATCATCTGAATCAAGGAAGATGGGACCATCATGACTTCTGACCCCTCCTACTCAAGGTCCCACAAGCTCCTTTACATTCACAACAGCAGTACTCAATAGGGCTTGCCAAATGTTATCAGCCAAACAGACTCAAGTATCAGTTTCATTGCTGAGTTAATGTTTCCCAAAGAGAACCCTCTAAAGTTAATTAGTTCTCATTGCAAAGACTTTCATTCGGGTGAGTTGGCACAGAACTCTGGAATTTGAATCTCTTTAATCCGACTAAGTGAGTCTGATTTTCTTCCCAAATGCAGAGCCCATGAATACCAAACAAAACATTTTATAATATAATTGCTTCCTTCTTTTCTTCCTCCCTTTACATTTCCCAGGCTAGCTTCAAACCGTCAGTATAGCCCAGGTTTGCCTTGAAATCCTGGTCCTCCTATCTTCAATTTTCAAGTGGGAGATATGAATCACCACAATTGGCTTAATTAATGAATTTGTTAAGGTTTATTATTATTTGTGTGTGTGTGTGTGTGTGTGTGTGTGTGTGTGTGTGTGTGTGTGTGTGTATGTGTGTGTGTGGTGTGGTGTGATATGTATATCCTGTGAGGGTATGTTTCAAATTTCACAAAAACCAGTCTGAGATATCAGAGGGATCTCTACCCACAGTCAGTCTAGGAGGATCAGAGAGTGGTAACCCCCACCTTTAATCTCAGCCACAGGGACTATCCAGGAGTAATGTCCTACACCCTTAATCCCAGCAAATCTAAGTTTGAGGCCATCTTAGTTTACAGAAGGAGTTCCAGGCTCCCAGGCAGGCAGTGGTGGTGCCACGCCTTTAATCTTAACCTGGATGTGAAACAACTGGGTGAAGAGGGTATTTAAGGCAGGCATAGAAAGACAGAGCAGGCAGAAGGAGCCAGGGGAAGGGAGGCTGAGGAAGCTGGAAGATAGCTGGGTGAGATCTGACTGTGGTGTTTACTCTCTGATATCTCAGCCTTTCCCAGAGATCTGGTTCTAAGTTTTCTTTATTTGTGCAACAATATACTATATGTGTGTGGGTTCCTGTGGAGACTAGACAATGGTGACAGATCCCCTGGAATTACAGATAGTTGTAAACTGGTTGGTGTGGGTACTAGGAACCAACCCTGGGTCTTTTGGGAAAGGGCAGGAATCACTTAAAGACAAAGATTATTATTATTTTGTTTGTTTGTTTTTCCATGTGTGTGGGTGTGTGCGATGCATGTTTGTGTGAGTGTCAGTGTCCTTGGAAGTCAGAAAAGGGAGCAGGACTGTCTAGAGCTGCTGTTACAGGCAACTGTAAAGTGACTGATTGGGTGCTGGGAACCAAACTTGTGCATTCTACAAGCCCAACATTGAACTGTTTTTCCAGCCCCAATTATATTTTTCCTCTTTATATTGCTTCCTATCTATCCTCCAGAAAGATGAAGAGTTTGTGCTTGCTATTGAATTGTCAAAACCAAAATATTCTGGTGAATTAAATGCTGATAATCAAACTTTCTGTGACAGGAAATTAAACACAAATAGTTTTTTACGAATGAGGAACAGAGAGGGGTGTTGCTAACTTACTGAAAAGAGACTCTATAGGCCATATAATTTGTTTATTTTGACCTAATATAAAAAGCAATTTATTTTATTTAAATTTTTCAGTCTCATTAAGAATTATTGAAAAAAAATCACTTGTATATTTGATTTCGACATAGTATGTTATAGTTTAGGGATCTATTAGAAATATAACATGCTATTTCTATTTGTCTCTTGGTGAATTATGAAGTGTTTGTATTTCAAACTTATTTTTAAAATAAATTAATTTAGTATTTTCATTAACACATTAAAAATTATATTTATTTAGCTTGTGTGTGTGGTCGAATATATGTCTCATGATGCATTTGTGGATGCCATGGGAGAAATCAGATCTCTTTTTCCAGCATCTGGGTCTGCAGACTGAGCTCAGATCACCAGGCTTGGAGACAAGTGTCTTCACCACTGCAACATCTTGTCAGCCCTTTCTTCTTCTTCTTCTTCTTCTTCTTCTTCTTCTTCTTCTTCCTCCTCCTCCTCCTCCTCCTCCTCCTCTTCTTCTTCCTCTTCCTCCTCCTCTTCAATTAATTGTTAGGGTATCATACAAAGAAATGAGTTCCACTATGGCATCTCAAAAAATAAACACGATTTGTCTTTTGTGTTTGTACCTCCCATTAGTGTGCCCCCTCTCCTGTCTTCCATCCTCCTGTTTCCCCATTACCCATGTCCACTGGTTTATATTTTTAGGCTTTATGTACCGGATATACTGCCAAAGTGTCATATCTTCCATAACCAGAGACATTTTCATTTAATGTAAAATAAAGCAATAATAACCTTGTGACTTGAAAATGCCACAAAAGCAGTAAGAATAACTTTAATAGGGTGATGATATTTCAAACAAGTAGTTTGAAAACTAAGGTCTAGGTAAATGTGTAAGTTTCTGGATCAACACTCATCCTACAGTATCCAGTGTCCAACTGAAGCTCTGCCTGAGGTTTTTCCCAGGAGCATTTGCTTTTCATGGAATCAACTACATCGTATGGGAAATGACTATTTATTTATGCATCTAAGTACCTCATTTGGCCTTGATCCTACTCTCCTTTGGGAGAGCATGTGAGAGCTTATTATTTGGTATGTTGCTGGCCTTGCTTAATTTTTCAGGCTCTTGAGATGAGACTTCTGAATTTGGACAATATAAACACTTGGCATAAATTACATTAGAGCATACTGTATGCACACATACGTGATCTATAATAAGCAAATAAAACAAGCTCTGCAACAATGAAATTACATTATTTGGTCCTGGAATAAAGCCAAACATTTTCACAGTTCCCAAAGTTCATCTTCCTTTCCTTAAAGCTACTCCAGGTGGCATTTACATTCTTTGAAAAAGATTATTTTATTTAAAAATTTTTTCATAACCATGGAACTTAATCATCAAATATAAGCTTAACTCATATCAACTCAACTTTGTCTCTCCCACTGTATTTTATTCTCAGAATCATAAAATACAAATTTTATTTCTGTTGAGGATGAAACTAATAGTGTTCAACTGCTTATAAAGCTATCTATCTATAAACCAAGGAAATAAGACACTTAATTATTATTTATATTTTGACAAAATTCAATATGATGCTGGCTGTGGTGGCCTAGACTTATAATCCTAACCCTAGAAAGCAAGAAGCAAGAGGATCACAAGTTATAGGCCAACATGGGCTGCATAGTAAGAACTAGCCTTGTCTCAGAAACAACGATGACAAAACTCAATGTGGCAAAGTCAGCATCCTGTTTCATCTTTCTCATGTGAACAAGTACCACCTAGTGCCTAGGACTTCCATTCAAAAGTATCCTTGTATAAGAAACAGACATCTGTACTGGAGTCCAGGACATTGCCAGAACCAAAGTCCCATTAATCTCAGAGAGTATGGATCTGGATCCAGTTTACATATGTAGAATTCTCCGTAAACTACTCAGTTCACTATCATGTTGTTAACTATCCTTCATCATATTTGGGATTGTTGTGCCCATAAAAATTATATTTTATAGAACAATTTAGAATCTAGAATTCAACAGTTTTGCTCAAGTAAAACAGGACAGCAAAATTCTCTAGATGACTTATTTCATGTATTTTTACTTACTTATGTTCATGTATTTTTAGAAATCTAAAATCTTATGATTTTGTTGGAAATATTTTTCCTTCTAACAACATAAATAAGCCTAGACAGACACCATATGATGCTCATAGGTATTCAGAATCTAAAACATACACTAGTGTAATCAAGAAACTTCCAACTTTCTAAGAGCAATAACATTTCCAGATCTGATAACAGTACCAAGTGCTGATCCAGGATGTCAATGAGAGAGCCAACAGCTAAAAACTTACCACTGAATAGGGATTACCACTTGTGTATAATTCAGACATTAAATGATATATAATTGTGTATAGCATTATGATATTTTCAGTCTTTCTCAGAAATAATGCCTTAAAATAATGGTAAATGAAGCCGAGGAAACTTAGCAAGACTCTGCCTCAAAATAAAATAAGAAAAGGGATCAAAGATGCTATGTTAGTAGTAGAGAACTTGCCTTGCATGTTTGAGGACCTGAGTTCAGTATGTAATACCAAGAAAAGTCATATAGGCCTGGGGAGTGCTTGATAAATGTTTTTAGTAGTTATCCACCATAGAGCTGTAATTCCAGCACTCAGGATGTTGAGGAAGGAAGATTACTGTGAGTTATAGGCCAACGTGACTACATAGCAAAGCCTTGTATCCAGCGAAGCAAAAGCACAGCACAGCATGTAGTATGGAAGCTTGGTATGGTAGTCCACAATATCAGCCCTAGCATGCTAACACTGGAGAGGTCTGAGGCAGGAGGCTAGCCTGATCAAAGAGAAGCACAGTCTCAGAAAAATAGAATCACCAG